>CM040128.1:272375247-273001735 GCA_022559845.1 Amorphophallus konjac
TCCCCACCACAACAAACTACAATAAACAACAATAAGCAGGTGTAATAACAATATAAAAGGGGGAACAAGACCAATAACAATAAATAAATACAACTAAACTATCGATCTCATAAGTCTCGCAAAGGTAACAAGATACCTTGAGTATAAGAGGAAATGCTATCAAGTAAACGCTAATCCATAACACATCTATGACTCTCGGGGTAACTCTATCCAGGTGCTAGAGGAACACGGTCTAGACTATCGAGAGTAACACGACCTCACTATCGAAAATCAGACTCTCGAGAGACAGGAGAAACTAGGTCTTAAGTGACAGGAGAACTGCCCACTAGAAGTAAGGCCAGATGCGTCCACCGACGACTTAGTCCATAGTCTCAAGTGTCTCCCTACACGTCTCAACGTGGAAACTAAGATACCGTACATAGTAACCACAAAACAAGGACTATTTGGGGTCGTGCTCGTCAGCATACGTCTGAAGCCCTCAACCACGTGCGCACAAACAAACTCGCTACTATAAGTCAGGTCCTCTAGCTGATTTTCCCCCCAGCCCAGACTCGGGCGCAAAGGTAAGGGGCCCTATGGAAACGAGCCTAAAAACTATCTCAACCGGGATAGCCGCTCCACCTCTCCCTGGTGGGTCGACACCGCATGTTGTAAAGAAAGCTACGACTAGTGGGGAGGGTCACTCGATGTGAAAACTCACTATAGAGAGAAAAAATAGCCAAAATACCATCGGGTTGCACACACGCACCCATCGCATGAACTTCGAGATATAAGACGGCTCGATACCCACTGAACTCACTATGGCTAGCTAGACAATCAGACTATCGACTAGGAGGTCATGAAACGCATCCCAAGCCTGCTATACGGTATGGCCCAACGCCGTTAAATCATCCTAGGCCGGTAAAATGGAAACCATGAGCGCCTACCACTAGACTCAAGCGGGAAAATTCTTCGCAAGAATTACAAGACTCCACCCAAGGGGAACATGGTCTTTCTCGAGGAATCACATGGGCACGCTATTCAAGGGATCCTCGGACACCTAAAAACACAAAGCCTGGCTCAACGGAGGTGTTCAGGATATCCATGGGGCAAGGGTCGACCAAAAGATCCCAACCGAGTCGACCACCGGCCAAAAAGGGCAGCAAAACCCCCAAATTGGTCGACCTACCCTCTGGTCGGTCGACCTAAGCAGTGGAACGGTCGACTGGCCCAGAGGGTCGGTCGACCAAAACACTTGATCGGTCTACCGATCCTCTATGGGTCGATCGACCAGTCCAAGCCGGTCTCCCCCTTATGGTGTATTGGCGATCAGTCGACCAATCTACCCCATCGGTCGACCGATTCCGGCACTCACTCCTAAACAACACCCCACTCACTCCTAGTGAAGGGAAAAACATGGGAGAACTATTCCCCAACCTATACACTATTGGAAGGCCCCATTTAAACCATAAAACTCGAGTCGATTCTGTAGACACGCCAAAATTGACATTACTTTGAGTATTTCTCATATTGCCTTGTAATGTCCCATTTGACCCTCAAATTAGCTTATTTGAGTGTTTTTCCATTTTTCATGATTTTCTCCCCTTTTCCCCTTTTATTTAAAATTAACGCCCTGGAGAGGGGCGTGTTTTTAAAAAGCGGCCTGATCCAGGGCGTGTCTCCCCATTTTATCTATTTCTCCCCATTTTACCTATTTTATAAATTCACACCTTGATCAAGGGCGCGTTTTGATTCACGACCGGACCTAGGGCGCCTTTTAAAGAAGTGACGACCTCTGGAAAGGGCGTCAATTCCTGGCATTATCCAATTTTTGAAAAAGAATAAATACTTGAAAAATGTTAATTAACGCCCTTCTTGGGGACGTGTTTTAATTAACGCCTCTCCCGGAGACGTGTTTCAGAGTTTCCAAATAAAAGAAATATTTATTTCCAAAATTGATCTGGGAGTTGACGCCCTTGGCCATGTCGTGTTTTGAATTAACGCCCTATGGTAGGTCGTCAATTCTTGAATTGACGCCCTGACCCAGGGCGTGTTTAATCTTCTGTCTTCGCAGCCCTTTCCCCAGAGAGTCCTTGCTTCGTTAGACACCTTCCTTGATTGGGGACTGGAGTCTTGCCTCCGTAGGGCTCTTGCCGTTCTTATCTCTTCTTCAACCTATTTAATAGAGACATTGTCTCTGTTAATCGGTTGGACTCTCCCCCTTCGAACTCCCCTTCTTCTTCTTCTATTCTTTCTTCTTCGTTTTTTTTCTTTTTGGTCTTCTCTTTGATTTTGTTTTCCTTTCTTCTTACAGGTGCTGCGGTTGCTGGCTGAAGGAGAAGCCCACGCTCAAGCTTCATCCTGCAGAGCTTCCCCCCCTTGAATATTCAAGCCGAAGCACAGGCCCCTTCTTCTTTCTTTTTCTTTTTATTTTCCCTTTTGCCTTATCATCATCAATAGTTCATGCATGCATCATCATTCTTATTATTTTTCAAACTCAACTACGTTGAGTATCTCCTTTAGTGCACACTTGCACTCTTTCCCCTTTATTTTATTTATATTCATCATATCATTCATCTCCCACACCCTTTGCATAGGGGTTTAAGGGCAACCCCCTTAAGGTGTGTTCTTTTACAATTTTCATGTTCATCTATTATGAATTTGATGTTACACACCATGTTTTTAATCCATATTTTATTGGTGTTGTTGTCTTTCTTACAAGGGTAATTGATTGAAGACTCTCTTCGTCGGCCGGCCGATCTTGAAGAGAAAAGGAGTACTCACATCCCCGCATATTTGAGGTATTTTGCGGTCATCTCCCCATGTTGTCTCCTCTTTGAGACCCTCGTGTCTCTGGCGATCACATCATCTCTACATTAGCGCCTCGTGCTAGTTTTATTTTATTGCTTATTATTCATTAAGTGGATTTCTTAGGAATCTACAAATTGGCGATCACGGTGGGACCCTTTGTGTTCTTCTTTCATTACCCCTTTCCCCTTAGGCACCCGCGCGTGCCATCTCCCCTATTTGCACCCTCGGTGCGTCTCCCTTTTGTGCCCCTCGGGCACCCTCCATTGGCTTTGCACTCTCCCACTTGTGATTTGTTAGTTTGATAGGTTTTTCTTTAGAAATTCCATTTATCCAAATCTTTTGATGAGCATGTTATCCTGTTATTGATTGCCCTCATTTTGCTGACTGTGGGTGTTTATTGCTTCTGGCCGGGGAAGCTTTTCTGGAGGAGTGAATTAACGCCTCTGTCAGAGGCGCGTTTTGATTTCACGCCCTGACCCAGGGCGTCTTATTCATATTTTACGCTCTCTGACAGGGCGTTTTCCAGCATATTTCCTGATTTTCCCTATTTTATTATGCTGCCCTGTGAATTCACGCCCTGCCACAGGGCGTCTGCTATTTGATTAGCGCCCTACATCAGGGCGTGTCTTTTAATTTGACGCCTGCTGGACAGGGCATCCTTTTATTGATAGCGCCTCACCCTAAGGCGCGTTTTACCTTGCCCCTGGGCCTCTCACGTTGATTCACGACAGTCACACCGTCGTGTCTTTGTTTAGTAGCGCCCCCTGTCAGGGCGTGTTTTTACTGTGGGTTTCCAGAACCCCACGGCTGTGGTTTTTCATGATATTTCCTGCTTATCTTTGTTGATTGATCATATTATTGTGGTTGGCCTGTTTACCCTGCTGCATTCACATTTGCATTTGGTTTGGGAGCCCCCCTCCTCTTCATTAGGATCCACACACCCTCTTGGAATCGGGACGACCCTCCATTGAGCATTCCGTCTCTTTGGACCGGAAATCCCTTTTCCAAGCCTCGTAAGTCCCCGCACCCGTGGATTCCCTCACGGACGCCGGGCAGGTTGTACCCTTTTGAAGTCCCGAGTTAGTTGGCCTATACGGTGAGAGAGGATCCCTAGTTGGCATTGAAGTTTAAATCATATTGAAACTAGGTTCCCCCCTTGTGTGAATCATTCCAAACTTTGCTAAAATCCTTAATTCACCAAGGTTCAAACAAATAAAAATCAAGGTAACCATTCCAACTTGTGTGTTCTTTGCAAATTGTTTGCACATTATTTGGATTGCGTAATGCCTTACTTTGATAAACAAAACAACATGTTCAATTCAATTCATGAGGATATACAACCTAGCACATCTTATAATCCTCACCTTCAACATGTTCAACATAATTCTCGCCATCTCTCCAAGGGACCACATTCTCACTCTTATGGTCATGCCCAGCCCATGGGCAATGTCCATTCTCATGGTCCCCATACTCAATTTCAGGCCACTATTCCTATTAGACCCTCTCGTCCCAATGATGAGAAGGTCTCCCAGATTTTGCATGCATTAGATCATCTCACCCCTCAACAGATCCAAGCCCTTAAGGCCGATGTTGAGGGTGCATCTCCTTCATCACCTCCTCCTTCCAATTCTATTCGGGTGGCCCATCACCCACCTCCTTCCAATTCTATTCGGGTGGCCCATCACCCACCTCCTTCCAATCATACTCGGGTGGCCCATTCCCCAGTTACCTCCCCTATTCATTCTACTCGGGTGGCCCAACACCCGCCTCCTTCTATTCCTCCAACACGGCCCCAAGGCCCATTTGTTCCTTGCAATCCGGCCCATCCGGGTTCTTCTGCGGGTCATCCCATTAACTCCCCTCCACGGCCTTTTTATGCCACCCCTCCTTCAAGGCCCTGCCAACCCTCGGTTGCTCAAGTTACACCCCTCCAACAGTCTCTTCTCGATAAAATCACTTTGATGGAGGAACAATTAAAGAGAGTCACGGCTCCTCCTACTCCGGTCAATCCTCTTCATGCTTTCTTGGATGATATTACGAAGATGGAGAATGAATGGAAAGATAGGAGAGATGATTATGACTTCGGCGGTTCAAGTGAGCAAGAGCCGGCATTCGAAGAATCTGAGCCGGTATATGATGATGAAGCTATGCAGGCACCCCTTCCGAGTTTCCTTCATTTCCCGCTCCCTCCACTTTCATTCGACGAACCCCCTGCTCAGGACGAAGCCACCGTCCCTAATCCAACCCTTATTCCCGAGACCTCTTGGTGCTACGACGATGGATCGATACTCCAATCACCCGCGCCGGCGCATCTTGAGTCCCCCCCCACTCCTAACACCGCTCGCCCCGTTAGGCGCTTTCTCCGCAATAAACCTCCATCAATTGCCAAACCTCCACCAATTACACCTCCCCCCATTATGCCATTAGCCTCCACCTCGGCCTCCACTTCCCCAATTAGCCTGCCATTACCCTTCATTATCCCTTTAACCCCAAAACCCATTTTGCCTATACCTCCACCACATAGCCTTTCGCCTTTACCCATGGCTAATCCTGAGCAGGATCCACCCCTTTTTGCACTCGAGCCAACCCCGACTGCTTCCGAGCAAAGGGAGAAGCTCGACGTGTTTGAACCTCCGCCTCCACTCACTCATTTGCCAACACCTCCCGTTATACCTCCATCATCCACGGAGCCTTCCGCCTCCGCCTCACCTCCCTTTACTACTCAGAAGGGGAGCGCTGCTACAAGTACTCGTGCCGAGGACGATCAAAAGCCGGGCAAGAAGACTTCGGCCACGACTGCGCCATTCAAGATCCAAGAATTCATTTTTCGGATGCCAATCCGGGTTATTGTGCCGAGCACGATTAAAGAGGCCAAGTCGCCGCCATTGCTCAGAGAATGCCAAGCGTTGACGCCGTTTGAGGGCCGGGCAGAGCACCCCTTGTTCAAACTTTCCAATCCAGAATTCATTATTCCATACAAGGGGCAGTTGCCCTATTTGCTTAACACTCCATATACACCACATTCAATGGGCAACTCAATGCTTCCCGTTCCAACTCTACAACTCCCCCACATTATTGATCTTTGCTTTCCAAGGGAGTTGTCTTTTACTATTGAAGCTTCTTTTATTGGGCCAATTGGCCGTACATGTTCACTGCCGTGGAGGGGCAGTTACCTTGATGCTAAGGGGCCGTCCCTTATTTGCTCCACCTTCTATTCATCTATTTCTATCACCTTTTCTTCATGGGCCACTCTAAGGGTAAAAAGGAAGATCTCATCCTCTCACCCTTCACATTATTCATCTTCTTTGCATCTCCTTGCATTCACGCATTCATTGCATTCATCGCATCCATTGCACTCCATTTGCATACGTTCGCACATCCAGCTTCCCGGGTTTCCAAACCCGTATCTTCTTCTTCTTCCGGAACCTCCGGATCCTCCGCATTCCCCATCTTATTCACCTTCATCCTTCTCTTATCCACTCTTCCCAGGGCATCGTGTCCCTTTTCCTGCTATTCCCCTGGAACCTCCAGGTATTTCATCCCTCCTTCTAGGGCATGCCGCCCTTTTTGATTCCATTCCTCCGGAACCTCCGGATTTTTCATATCTTTCCCTCGGGCATCGCGCCCCTTTCCATCTCATTCCTCCGGAACCTCCGGATCTTTCACCCCTCTCTTTATCCCTCGGGCATGACGCCCTTTTCCATCTCATTCCTCCGGAACCTCCGGATTCTCCACTTGATTTTCTCCACTTTTTCCCAGGGCACAGCGCCCCTTTCCACTTTATTCTTTCTATTCCTCCGGACCTTTTCCTCGGGCACGACGCCCCTTTCCATTCTCTTATTCCACCGGAACCTCCGGATTCTCATTCCCTTCCTGATTTTATTCCTCCGGAACCTCCGGGTTCTCCCTCCGATTTTCTTTACCTCTCCCCCGGGCATCGCGCCCTTTTCCACCTTATTCCTCCGGAACCTCCAGACTTTCTCCCAGGGCATCGCGCCCCTTTTCACCATATCCTTCCGGATTCTTCATATCTTTCCCTTGGGCATCGCGCCCCTTCTCTTCTGATTCCTCCGGAACCTCCGGATTCTCATTCCCTTCCTAATCTGATTCCTCCCGAACCTCCGGATTTTCTTTCCTCTTGCTTAGGGTATCGCGTCTCTTCCCACCGTATTCCTCCGGAACCTCCGGACCCCCCGTCTTTCCTCCGATTCATCTTTCTAATCCTCCAAAACATCACATCTTTCATCTTCTTCTTCCTTTTTCATCATCTTTTTCCATATTTCTTTCCAGGGCATCGCGTCCCTTCCTTTATTATACCACCGGAGCCTCCGGATGGGTCTTCCCATGATTCTCCTCTGCCTCCGGATCCGCCCCTTTCTATCTACCAATTCCTTCATCTGATTCCTCCCGATCCTGGGTCCGACCCAACTTCTTCTACATCCACTTCCTTGGACATTTGCCCTTTCTCTCATTGTTTTAGAGGCTTTAGTCCTCACTCCACCTCCTAATTTTCCGCTTCTTTTGTAAACTGTTCCTTGTAATCAGGGTCTTCGTGCCTTAATAAGGGAGTTCTAGCCCTTGTCTCTTTTCCTTTTTCTCCTTATTCGTCTAAGTCTGGTCTGGGCACCGCTCCATCTTGATAAGCCACTTCCAATCCTTTGCTTCCAGTCTTTTTTCTGCTAAAGAGGACAAATCCCACGATGATCACCTCCAGCAGCAGCTGCTTCTACAAAGGTTGCAAGGTAACATGTTGGCGTAAGTAAGTATTTTCATAATATCATCTCCCCATTTCTTCACGCATGATTCTCAAAAGGAAGTGCTTCTTAACAAGATTAAGAATGGTGTTTTAAACCTTTATCTTAGGCTTTTAATTGAATCATTTCGAAAAAAGAGTCTTTAGACTTGCTTTGTAGCACTTTGGTTGATAAAGAACCCAGCACTGAGAATTCAATATTCTCTCCCCGCTTGTTAAGAGCAACCCTTAGCTGGGCATTCCACACACTTCACGGCGTCCTTAGCTGGCTCCTTTGGTAAAACACCGTTGCTACCTTGGCCATGCCACGAGTATATCTGAAAGTCTTTTTCTCTCCTTCACTCGGCCACATGCAGGGGCAAGAGGTTGACGGATGAGATGACCAACCTAGGTAATCCCCAATACGAGAGGAGTCTCAAATAGGGGCAGTCTTGACCCAAAATTAATTTGAGTTTTCATATGAGTTTCATGATATACATCTCGCCAAAAGGGCTATTATGAAAATCAAGTCAAAATTTTGATAAAAGCAAAATTGTGAATTATGACATGACAAGAGTGGCAAAGTCCCCGCAGGGAAAACCCTGGTCGTATGCATGTCAAGGGTCTAAAAATTAAAGGCACAAAGCCCCGGCACAACAGACTACCTCTTTGAAGGGAATACCTTGGAAGGAATTCAAGTCCCGATAT
This sequence comes from Amorphophallus konjac, assembly GCA_022559845.1. Taxonomy (NCBI): domain Eukaryota; kingdom Viridiplantae; phylum Streptophyta; class Magnoliopsida; order Alismatales; family Araceae; genus Amorphophallus; species Amorphophallus konjac. The sequence goes on from CM040128.1 coordinate 272,383,478, forward strand.
CTCCCATCCTGCACAAAGCTTGTCACAATTGTTCTTCTCTTTTCCCTCTAAGACCGAATGTTTCTCGGGTATGGCCTTGGTAGGGGCACCGTTAATCAAAGACGGTCGGTTATAGGATGCCGCTTTCAATGCACGTCCAGCTTTGGGCAGTTTTAGCGAAAAGGGAAGGAACAAGGACCCCTAGCCAGTGGATCAAAACAACCCTTTGATGCTGCATTAACAATGTCTAAGCCAAAATCAAAAAAAAAAATTGAATATCTCCCGATCAAAATCCCAACAAAAATGCAAAATATTTTCCAAAAATCTCCATAAAAATTTAAATATTTTCAAAACTCATAAAAATTTGCATATTCCAAAACTCATAAAAATTTGAATATCTTTTCCAAAACTCATAAAAAATTTGCATATTTCCAAAATCCAAAAAAATTGCATTGTATTTTCTGATGGTGTTTTGCATGAACAGCTTTGTAGAGACCAAAAGCACAGGATGGGTCCTCTCTCTACTTATTACTATCAATCTATTGATTCTTCCCAATATTCTCATGACATGCCACCCAGGGGCATCATCTCCCTATATCATTCTGATTATCATATCTCATGATTATTCATCTCCAAATCTTTCAATCAACTCCTGCTCGTTTCATCTGATTACTCCGCCGATGGGCATTATCAGATCCTGATTATTTAACTCCAAAACTTGATTAGCCAGATTGTCATCCTCATGACAAACAACAAATAATGATGCTTTGCTATGCCATGATTTGACTTATGCTGTTCATGATATATGCTATGATTGGTTGCTTTGATTCATGCTATGCATGCTATGATTAAATGTCTTATTCATTGCTTGTTATATCTTGGCTAATGAATTTTTGAGCGCAGAAGAGGCTCTTGGTCCCACGGTGCTTGCAGCTCATCTCCCAGTTCCCCCATGCTCATTGCTCATTGCTATCGCCATCTCCCTGTATGCATTTTTACTATATGATACATACCCTATTAGATTATATCAAGGACCTTGTGGCTTTGGTAAATCTGGAATTTGAGTTCCCCTTCATCAAAAACGATGACGATTCCAGAGGCATCTCAGTCACACGGATAGGCCGTTGAGCCGTCCAAGACTAGGGACGATGGTTCCCTTTTTACGAGTTGGTGCGTAGATAAACGAGCTTCGGCTTAGTATCAGCTCGTAGAATTGGTTTCTTGACCCAGTCTGGGCAGTTTAACAATATTATCCTTGATTATATTATATTTTCATTTGTTATTTTCCCTTTAGCCCAGCATGCATTCATGTAGGAATTTGAATCAACTGTTGAAAAATCATTCTGATAAGCTGATGTTGAGAGTTGAATTGATCTTAATCTTTCTCAATATGAGATTTTCATTGTCGAATTGGATCCTCAGTTCGTTTTATCGCTGTTTTGGGTCTTTTCTCGAAAGCTCCTTGTTTGGATTTTTATCATCTTATTTTTTTAATCATTTCCCTTTGATCCACCTTGGCTGCAGCACGTCCACATTGACTGGTAACCGCTCCCCAATGGTGAAACTTACAGGTTTGTGACCTGGGGTACTTCCACCGCGCTGGAAGTTGATCATTTATTTTATCTCCTTCGTGCACCGCGTGCACACTCCCCGTTTTATCCAAACATCGTTGATTTCATTGAATTTCCCGAGATTGCTTCATCTCGAGCTTTTGATTTGATTCTCATCACGTGATGTTGATTGCGTGTCTCATCACACCTTGGCATCTACTTTTCAGTTTGCTACGCTCCCTTGCGAAGCAGACGCCAAGACGGGGCAGCTGTAGACACGCCAAAATTGACATTACTTTGAGTATTTCTCATATTGCCTTGTAATGCCCCATTTGACCCTCAAATTAGCTTATTTGAGTGTTTTTTCCATTTTTCATGGATTTTCTCCCCTTTTCCCCTTTTATTTAAAATTAACGCCCTGGAGAGGGGCGTGTTTTTAAAAAGCGGCCTGATCCAGGGCGTGTCTCCCCATTTTATCTATTTCTCCCCATTTTACCTATTTTATAAATTCACGCCTTGATCAAGGGCGCGTTTTGATTCACGACCGGACCTAGGGCGCCTTTTAAAGAAGTGACGACCTCTGGAAAGGGCGTCAATTCCTAGCATTATCTAATTTTTGAAAAAGAATAAATGTTTAAAAATGTTAATTAACGCCCTTCTTGGGGCGTGTTTTAATTAACGCCTCTCCCGGAGGCGTGTTTCAGAGTTTCCAAATAAAAGAAATATTTATTTCCAAAATTGATCTGGGAGTTGACGCCCTTGGCCATGTCGTGTTTTGAATTAACGCCCTATGGTAGGTCGTCAATTCTTGAATTGACGCCCTGATCCAGGGCGTGTTTAATCTTCTGTCTTCGCAGCCCTTTCCCCAGAGAGTCCTTGCTTCGTTAGACACCTGATTGGGGACTGGAGTCTTGCCTCCGTAGGGCTCTTGCCGTTCTTATCTCTTCTTCAACCTATTTAATAGAGACATTGTCTCTGTTAATCGGTTGGACTCTCCCCCTTCGAACTCCCCTTCTTCTTCTTCTATTCTTTCTTCTTCGTTTTTTTTTTTTGGTCTTCTCTTTGGTTTTGTTTTCCTTTCTTCTTACAGGTGCTGCGGTTGCTGGCTGAAGGAGAAGCCCACGCTCAAGCTTCATCCTGCAGAGCTTCCCCCCCTTGAATATTCAAGCCGAAGCACAGGCCCCTTCTTCTTTCTTTTTCTTTTTATTTTCCCTTTTGCCTTATCATCATCAATAGTTCATGCATGCATCATCATTCTTATTATTTTTCAAACTCAACTACGTTGAGTATCTCCTTTAGTGCACACTTGCACTCTTTCCCCTTTATTTTATTTATATTCATCATATCATTCATCTCCCACACCCTTTGCATAGGGGTTTAAGGGCAACCCCCTTAAGGTGTGTTCTTTTACAATTTTCATGTTCATCTATTATGAATTTGATACTACACACCATGTTTTTAATCCATATTTTATTGGTGTTGTTGTCTTTCTTACAAGGGTAATTGATTGAAGACTCTCTTCGTCGGCCGGCCGATCTTGAAGAGAAAATGAGTACTCATATCCCCGCATATTTGAGGTATTTTGCTGTCATCTCCCCATGTTGTCTCCTCTTTGAGACCCTCGCGTCTCTGGCGATCACATCATCTCTACATTAGCGCCTCGTGCTAGTTTTATTTTATTGCTTATTATTCATTAAGTGGATTTCTTAGGAATCTACAAATTGGCGATCACATCATCTCTACATTGCCCTTGTCTCTTTTCCTTTTTCTCCTTATTCGTCTGAGTCTGGTCTGGGCACCGCTCCATCTTGATAAGCCACTTCCAATCCTTTGCTTCCAGTCTTTTTTCTGCTAAAGAGGACAAATCCCACGATGATCACCTCCAGCAGCAGCTGCTTCTACAAAGGTTGCAAGGTAACATGTTGGCGTAAGTAAGTATTTTCATAATATCATCTCCCCATTTCTTCACGCATGATTCTCAAAAGGAAGTGCTTCTTAACAAGATTAAGAATGGTGTTTTAAACCTTTATCTTAGGCTTTTAATTGAATCATTTCGAAAAAAGAGTCTTTAGACTTGCTTTGCAGCACTTTGGTTGATAAAGAACCCAGCACTGGGAATTCAATATTCTCTCCCCGCTTGTTAAGAGCAACCCTTAGCTGGGCATTCCACACACTTCACGGCGTCCTTAGCTGGCTCCTTTGGTAAAACACCGTTGCTACCTTGGCCATGCCATGAGTATATCTGAAAGTCTTTTTCTCTCCTTCACTCGGCCACATGCAGGGGCAAGAGGTTGACGGATGAGATGACCAACCTAGGTAATCCCCAATACGAGAGGAGTCTCAAATAGGGGCAGTCTTGACCCAAAATTAATTTGAGTTTTCGTATGAGTTTCATGATATACATCTCGCCAAAAGGGCTATTATGAAAATCAAGTCAAAATTTTGATAAAAGCAAAATTGTGAATTATGGCATGACAAGAGTGGCAAAGTCTCCGCAGGGAAAACCCTAGTCGTATGCATGTCAAGGGTCTAAAAATTAAAGGCACAAAGCCCCGGCACAACAGACTACCTCTTTGAAGGGAACACCTTGGAAGGAATTCAAGTCCCGATATCTCCCATCCTGCACAAAGCTTGTCACAATTGTTCTTCTCTTTTCCCTCTAAGACCGAATGTTTCTCGGGTATGGCCTTGGTAGGGGCACCGTTGATCAAAGACGGTCGGTTATAGGATGCCGCTTTCAATGCACGTCCAGCTTTGGGCAGTTTTAGCGAAAAGGGAAGGAACAAGGACCCCTAGCCAGTGGATCAAAACAACCCTTTGATGCTGCATTAACAATGTCTAAGCCAAAATCTAAAAAAAAAAAATTTGAATATCTCCCGATCAAAATCCCAACAAAAATGCAAAATATTTTCCAAAAATCTCCATAAAAATTCAAATATTTTCAAAACTCATAAAAATTTGCATATTTCAAAACTCATAAAAATTTGAATATCTTTTCCAAAACTCATAAAAAATTTGCATATTTCAAAATCCAAAAAAATTGCATTGTATTTTCTGATGGTGTTTTGCAGGAACAGCTTTGTAGAGACCAAAAGCACGGGATGGGTCCTCTCTCTACTTATTGCTATCAATCTATTGATTCTTCCCAATATTCTCATGACATGCCACCCATGGGCATCATCTCCCTATATCATTCTGATTATCATATCTCATGATTATTCATCTCCAAATCTTTCAATCAACTCCTGCTCGTTTCATCTGATTACTCCGCCGATGGGCATTATCAGATCCTGATTATTTAACTCCAAAACTTGATTAGCCAGATTGTCATCCTCATGACAAACAACAAATAATGATGCTTTGCTATGCCATGATTTGACTTATGCTGTTCATGATATATGCTATGATTGGTTGCTTTGATTCATGCTATGCATGCTATGATTAAATGCCTTATTCATTGCTTGTTATATCTTGGCTAATGAATTTTTGAGCGCAGGAAGAGGCTCTTGGTCCCACGGTGCTTGCAGCTCATCTCCCAGTTCCCCCATGCTCATTGCTCATTGCTATCGCCATCTCCCTGTATGCATTTTTACTATATGATACATACCCTATTAGATTATATCAAGGACCTTGTGGCTTTGGTAAATCTGAAATTTGAGTTCCCCTTCATCAAAAACGATGACGATTCCAGAGGCATCTCAGTCACACGGATAGGCCGTTGAGCCGTCCAAGACTGGGGACGATGGTTCCCTTTTTACGAGTTGGTGCGTGGATAAACGAGCTTCGGCTTAGTATCAGCTCGTAGAATTGGTTTCTTGACCCAGTCTGGGCAGTTTAACAATATTATCCTTGATTATATTATATTTTCATTTGTTATTTTCCCTTTAGCCCAGCATGCATTCATGTAGGAATTTGAATCAACTGTTGAAAAATCATTCTGATAAGCTGATGTTGAGAGTTGAATTGATCTTGATCTTTCTCAATATGAGATTTTCATTGTCGAATTGGATCCTCAGTTCGTTTTATCGCTGTTTTGGGTCTTTTCTCGAAAGCTCCTTATTTAGATTTTTATCATCTTATTTTTTTAATCATTTCCCTTTGATCCACCTTGGCTGCAGCACGTCCACATTGGCTGGTAACCGCTCCCCAATGGTGAAACTTACAGGTTTGTGACCTGGGGTACTTCCACCGCGCTGGAAGTTGATCATTTATTTTATCTCCTTCGTGCACCGCGTGCACACTCCCCATTTTATCCAAACATCGTTGATTTCATTGAATTTCCCGAGATTGCTTCATCTCGAGCTTTTGATTTGATTCTCATCACGTGATGTTGATTGCGTGTCTCATCACACCTTAGCATCTACTTTTCAGTTTGCTACGCTCCCTTGCGAAGCAGACGCCAAGGCGGGGCAGCTGTAGACACGCCAAAATTGACATTACTTTGAGTATTTCTCATATTGCCTTGTAATGCCCCATTTGACTCTCAAATTAGTTTATTTGAGTGTTTTTTCCATTTTTCATGGATTTTCTCCCCTTTTCCCCTTTTTTTTAAAATTAACGCCCTGGAGAGGGGCGTGTTTTTAAAAAGCGGCCTGATCCAGGGCGTGTCTCCCCATTTTATCTATTTCTCCCCATTTTACCTATTTTATAAATTCACGCCTTGATCAAGGGCGCGTTTTGATTCACGACCGGACCTAGGGCGCCTTTTAAAGAAGTGACGACCTCTGGAAAGGGCGTCAATTCCTGGCATTATCCAATTTTCGAAAAAGAATAAATGTTTGAAAAATGTTAATTAACGCCCTTCTTGGGGCGTGTTTTAATTAACGCCTCTCCCGGAGGCGTGTTTCAGAGTTTCCAAATAAAAGAAATATTTATTTCCAAAATTGATCTGGGAGTTGACGCCCTTGGCCATGTCGTGTTTTGAATTAACGCCCTATGGTAGGTCGTCAATTCTTGAATTGACGCCCTGACCCAGGGCGTGTTTAATCTTCTGTCTTCGCAGCCCTTTCCCCAGAGAGTCCTTGCTTCGTTAGACACCTGATTGGGGACTGGAGTCTTGCCTCCGTAGGGCTCTTGCCGTTCTTATCTCTTCTTCAACCTATTTAATAGAGACATTGTCTCTGTTAATCGGTTGGACTCTCCCCCTTCGAACTCCCCTTCTTCTTCTTCTATTCTTTCTTCTTCGTTTTTTTTCTTTTTGGTCTTCTCTTTGGTTTTGTTTTCCTTTCTTCTTACAGGTGCTGCGGTTGCTGGCTGAAGGAGAAGCCCACTGTAACGACCCGAGAATCCGATTACCGGGAAGACCCGATAACCCGAGACTCGCACCGCCGCCCACGAGCCGGGAGGGCTCGGAAGGGCTAAAAGGAGTGTGGAGGCACAAAGAAATAGGAAATAAAGCAGGACAACCAACAACAACAAGCTGAAAGAAAGAACAACCACAGCTACAACAGAGTCCAGTCCTACAGAAAGTACAGTCTAAAGCAATAAAACGTACCACATGCCAAGTGAACACTCTGCCCGGCAAGCTGGCAACTGAGAACCTTCGCTCTGCACCCTCGAACCGCGAGGAAGAACCGCCACACCTGAAAAGCAGGGAATGAGTCTCCAAAACAGAGACTCAGCAGGGATCCCGCGGAACCCCAACCGGAAACAACGGCGGTAGCGGAAAGGAGAGCTACGACTACAGCAGGAACAGCGAACCGGTGGCCGGTCAAAACTCGGCACTACAGCTACTCCTACTGCCAGAAGGCAGACCTCGACCACGCAGTCGAAGCTACCGAACCACGCTAGTACCACCTACCGAAGTAAGAACACACGGCAACCACGCCGTAGAGGCCTGTCCCCCGGACACAGCCGACCTGGACACGCTGTCCAAGGTGCAACCCCGACCATCCGATCGCGGGTACCGCACAACAAGACCCAACCTCGGTAAAGCCACTAGCACTAATCTCACGGCGCAAGAACCGACACACGCGCCAAGATGAAACAACAGAACTCACCGGTCAACACGACCAAAAACCCGAAGGTCAAAGATACAGAGACTGACAGTCTGTCACTCCGTACTCGACAGGAGTACCACCCACTAGAAGCACAGCTGGTAGCGTCCCCTGACGTCTTACACCGCACCGCAGGTGAACTGCCTGGCGTGGTAGGTCCTACCCGAGGCGCGAACACCGTACAAGTAACCACAAACAAGTAACTAGCTGGGGTCACGCCCGTCGACGTGGGTCCAACCGCCCCCAACCACGTGTGCACACACAGACCTTGCGTCACTAGGTCTGGTCCTCTGACCGGTTTTCCCCCGTAGCCGGACTCTGGCTACCGACGAGGGGCCTACGGTAACCGGTCCACAAACCGTCTCGAAAGGTGGGTGCCCGTACACCACTCCCAGGTGAGACCAGCACCTCGTACTGGTGGGCTACGACTAGTGGAGGGTCACTGAAGGAGTAGACTCTCAACTCAACGGAAAATAACGTCCGAATCCGACGACGTACGGGGACCACCCCACGTACCGGCCCCGTCGCACGGTGACCACAGTCGGAGGAGAAACATGACTCGCAGTCCACGGCCACGCACGCACCGTGCACTAGAGTCGAGAAAACTCAAGTGGCGCTAAGCCACTGGACTCTGGACAGTCCTCTAGACACACTACAGCCAACGGTCCTTGAGTCACAAGACTCGGGGTCAAGACCGTTGCACGCAACAGCACAAGGCCGTCGATCTAGCCCAATCTCTAGGTCCAAAATCACGATATCACGAATACCGAGACAACACACGAGTTGCCAAGACCATTCCCTTGGGAAGGGAACGCAAGGGACAAAGGCCACTCACACGGGCCACATGGAAAACACAGAAGCACGATTCTCAAGGTAGCACACAAGCCGCCACGACGATTTCCCATCTTGAAGCAAGCGGGAAACCTCCAGCCCCAGGCCGGACAACTGGACTCACAGTCCAAGGCCAAACACATGGCCCACACGGGAATCGCCTTCCAAAGGAACCCACGATATGCGGGGGAGACCCCACCGCACACACACCGACACACGGTGACTCGATCAAGCGTAACACAAGAGCCCGGAACACGTGGGGTCACCCGGACCCACCACACCTACGGGCACGCTAATCGAGGAAACACGGTCCCTCCCGACACCCCAGAAACGCGGACACAGAACCCACGGGGTACCCGGGACACTCACAAGGCCAAAGATCGACCACTGGGTCACAACCGGGTCGACCGGGGACCAACACAACACAATCGGAACACCAGAAGGTCTCACGGACCCTTAAACCGATGGGAACGTTAATCGAGGTAACCCAACCCTCTGGACACCCAAAGACACGGTCAAGGAAGTCCACGGGGTGTCCGAGACACACACGGCCCAAGGGGAGCACAAGACAACAGGTAAGATCGCGCTAGGATCACCTAGCGCGACAAGCCGGAACGCGCTAGGGAACCCTAGCGCGACAAGGAATATCGCGCTAGGTATCCCTAGTGCGACAACGCAGATCGCGCTAGAACCTATAGCGCGACAAGCCAGGTCGCGCTATGTTTCCATAGCGCGACAGTCCAGAACGCGCCATAGCCCTATAGCGCGATAGGAACCGCCAAACTGTTCATCTTCTCTGATGAACGCGCTCGGTCGGGGCAGCGCGACTATCAAGAACGCGCTACTGGAGTATAGCGCGTTCTCAGTCCGCGCCCGAAAACGGTAGAAACCGCGGGAAAAGCCATGCCACGCCCCGTTCACCCCCAGGTGAAGGGGAAACAAAAGGGGAAACCTCCCCCAAGCTCCTAGGCATGCATCTAAACCCCTGGATCGCCCAAAAACACCATAAAACGGGAGATCCGGCTCACACCCCAAAAACATGCATTTTACCCAAAACGCCCCGTTTAGCCTGCTCGGCTCACCACGGGCTACGAAACTCGCGGGAAAGGAAGTACACGGGCTGAGGGTCCATCACCCTACCTCCACCGAAGATTACGCGCACCGTGGACGCCGATCCACGAAGAAAACGCCGTTGAAGCCTCGCCGTTCCACGAACTCACGGCCGAGCTTCTACGCGCCTCCACCGCCTCGATCCTCATCCATCCTCGCCCGTGCCTCGCCCGCGCCGTCCCCGCCTCGCCCATGCTCCGCCCCGTCGGCCGCCGGAGAGAGAGGGAGAGAGGAGAGAGCGTGAGAAGAGAGAGGGAGAGAAATGAGAAATGAGAGGGGGAGAGAGAGAAAAAACTATTTATAGGAAAATCCAGAAAATCAAAAAAATCCAGAAAAATAGAAAATCACACCCTCGCGATCCTCGGAGCGCACCGATCGCAACGGTACCACTCGCGCCCTGGTGAACGGCCCGGTTCACCCGCAACGAGGTTCCGAAGGGAAAGCCGAAACCCACGCCGGGAATCGGAAAACACACGCGGAAAAAGCCGCGGAACGCCTCCGGGCCTCCGAAACGACTCCGGATCGCGCCGATCCGAACACGAAAGATGTCCGAAACGAAATTTCGGACACAACGGAGCTGGACACTCCGAGAAACCAGATCCGGGACCCACGAACGAGGATCCGAAAAACCCGGGACATTACACCCACGCTCAAGCTTCATCCTGCAGAGCTTCCCCCCCTTGAATATTCAAGCCGAAGCACAGGCCCCTTCTTCTTTCTTTTTCTTTTTATTTTCCCTTTTGCCTTATCATCATCAATAGTTCATGCATGCATCATCATTCTTATTATTTTTCAAACTCAACTACGTTGAGTATCTCCTTTAGTGCACACTTGCACTCTTTCCCCTTTATTTTATTTATATTCATCATATCATTCATCTCCCACACCCTTTGCATAGGGGTTTAAGGGCAACCCCCTTAAGGTGTGTTCTTTTACAATTTTCATGTTCATCTATTATGAATTTGATGCTACACACCATATTTTTAATCCATATTTTATTGGTGTTGTTGTCTTTCTTACAAGGGTAATTGATTGAAGACTCTCTTCGTCGGCCGGCCGATCTTGAAGAGAAAAGGAGTACTCACATCCCCGCATATTTGAGGTATTTTGCGGTCATCTCCCCATGTTGTCTCCTCTTTGAGACTCTCGCGTCTCTGGCGATCACATCATCTCTACATTAGCGCCTCGTGCTAGTTTTATTTTATTGCTTATTATTCATTAAGTGGATTTCTTAGGAATCTACAGATTCGATGAATCTGTCGCTCACCCCAAATCATGTTCAAATCTTCCCAAAATATAACATAAACTCGCCCTTGGCCTCATCACGGCCCCAAACCACACGAAAATGAGGGGAAAGCAAGGGGGGATCACTCCCCAACATCCATTCCATTCATAGCACAAGATTGACTAAAAACCACCGCCCGGATCGGCGGGATTCGCCACTCGTCCCAAAACATGCATTTTTCCTCGACAAGAAAGAAACCCACTCTAACTCGCCCAAAACGCCATGAAATCGTGGGAAATTAGCATGCAATGGTTCAAGATCCATTCCCCTACCTTTCAAGAAGAAATTACACGAAACTAGAATCGATCCACGCCGAAAGAGCCTCTTTCACGGCCAGTTCTTCCCGAAAATGCGAACAGCCTCGTCACCACCGCCACTCTCGATTGAGCCCTCGATCCTCACCATCGTTGCTGTCGTCGCTCCGACTGTCTCGCCCACCACGATGTCTATCGGCCGCCGGAGGTGTGAGGGAAAGAGAGGGAGAAAAACGGAGAATGAGAGGGGGTGAGGGTTAGGAATATGTATAGAAAGTTTTTGGAGTTTAAAATTTTTGAAAATTAAAAAATTCCTCGAAAAATGTGTAATTCACCCTTCACGGTGCGGAACCTAAAAATATTTTTTTTTCTCTTATTTGGGGATCTGAAGATCTGATAATTAGATAATTCTATTTTAATTATAAACCGTGATCCGAGACCCACGTAACCGCTCCAAAACCCGCAGATGCTCGATCCGAAATCCCGGGTCATGACAGTTGAGATGATGCGACATGTCAAAGGGCACTGGTCTGTGGTAGATTTCAATGCAATCTAGATCAATGAACCAATTTGTTGGGTGCATCTCAAGGCATATATAGGGCCCTAGACATCTCTCATTCTCTTTTTGATTTTGCAGTCTTGAAGCCTTCTAGTCAAGTTGGTGAGGTCAGTGAGATTCCTACTCTAGAGTTAGGTGATAGGCACCTAGCCTTAAAGCATCTGGGTCCCTATAGGTACTCTGACCATGCTGACCTTATGCTTTTGGATCTTGAACAACTCTCATGCCCTAACTCTACTCTGTCTTCTTAAGTCATGTTGTAGCACTTTGCCCTTTTTCTGACCGCTACTTCCCCTTTTACTTTCAGGGTCACTTATTCTGGTCCTCTTATTTCCCTTTTACCTGATTGCCACTTCCCTTCTGAGTCATATTAACCAAGCTTGCCACAGCTGCACTCTTTGTAGGTACAAGGCCATTTAGACAAATAGATGAGGCTCAGGGAGGAATATATATGAGTTCCATTACATGCCAATTTCCTTAAAAAAGATGTAGCAGTCTAGCACCCAAACTGAACCATTGAGCCAGCCACCCCATAAGAGAAGAACTTTTCCATATTATGTGAATACCGGCTTGTAAGGTGGGTTCAGACTGAAATGTGCACACGGATCAAAACCTGCTTGAGAATCCAAGAATCATCTGGAAACACCTTAAATGCCCTCTGTAACCCTAGGATCTGTCCAAGATGACTTTAAGTACCCCCCTAATCCCTTAGGAAATTATAGAAGTTCCAGAGAGAATCTGTAAAAACAAACAAAACTCGATCTTTGAAAACGCCATAACATTAATGGGGTCACACACTTTCTTTGGATCATCTAAAATCCTTTAAAACAATCATAACACCTTTCATCCTGATAGCAATCTAACTCAATCTAAAACGCCTTTGAACCCTTCAAGAGCCTTCTAGAACCCATTAAGGCCATGGTGAAGCTTTTGAGCTCAACCAAATTATCTTTTTACTGTATACTTGCCCTTAACATTGGCGGTTGATCAATGACATTTGCATGTCAGAGCTATGTAAGCTATGTAATTTCCACAAGCTGAGGTCATTGGGGATGGTCAACTTTGGAACCCTAATTGCTGATTCTTGTTGGGCAAAACAGAGGGTTCTAAAAAGTTTTTTGTTTTCAAAATCCAAAAAACACTCACCTATACTTCTTTTAATAAACGGGATTTTTCTTTTCGGAAACCTCTACAGCAATGGGGTAGTCCCCACTTGCCAGGTGTGAGTGGTTGGCTGGATTGGCATGAAGAAACCTGGTTGATAAGGTACCCAGGAGCTTGGAAATGGGAACTCAGAGAATGGATGGGGGGGGGGGGCAATTTGGCAGATGAGGTTGTAGCTGAGTCAGAACCTAGACGCCTTCGAGGTGAATGGGACCTTGAAGCCTACACCAAGGATCATGATAGAACTCCTCAAGGGCTTATCTGCTCAAGGTAGTTCAGGGTTTGACTTGAGAAAGAACCACATGAAAAGTGTGTGTTGTGAAATGCCATTTTCAGAGAGTCGTTAGATGATATTGTCCCTGGAGAATTTACTCCTCATATAATGAGGGTCAGTGAACAACTTATTTTCAGAAATCATTCCTTCAAGATGTTATGAGCTTCTGGAGGGTTGATGATGTGGCAGATCTAAAGCGGATCCAGTCTGGGTCTCAAAAATGACCTGTTGGATATATCTGACCCAGGAAGGTGATCTGATGTTTGGTGTCATCCTACTTTTGTATAATTGTATAATCTTGGTAGTACAATATCCATGAAAGATTAGGAACGCCTATTTGTTATTCACCAGCACTACCTCTTTAATTAATTTATTTTTTTGAAAGTGGTTGGTACCACTAAATTGCATTAAAGTAAAAAAGGAGGGATATACAAGTATAGTCAAAGAGTTCCCAACGGATCCCTATACAAAAATTCTGCACACCCAGAGGAACCTCTATAATTTATTATTTAATTAGGATTTGATTTTCACAGTTGCTTGCCTATGGTGACCCATAGATACTTGGAGGAAGGAAGTGAAAACTCGAGACATTGAAGATGCAATCAACAATGCAGTCCCTGGAAAGCTCAGAACTTTATCTCTGTATCTGAGGTAGGTTTTCCTTTTCTTTAACATAATCAGTAATTATCTATTCTTTCCTGGTGGACTGTGTGGATGATGCCATTAGGAGATGGAATTATACCTTGTCTGTTCCATATTGCAATAGAATATCAGTCACCAGAGGCAAATTGACTAGATAAACATTAAAGTAAGCCTCAAAAAATTGATGATTAATGAAACTAGTGTCAAATGTATTCTGTATATGAGAACAAGCTGTTGTTGCCCATTTACTTTTCTCTCACATTGTTGTGGCATTTTTCGTTGGTCCAGATCTCAATGCTAATCGATTAAATATTTTTACTCAGTTGGATATTAAGACTTGGCATGAGTATTGAAAAGAAGAAGAAAAAACACTGCTGCTTTTTTTGGTTTTATTCAACACATCTGTTCTACTACATCACCTCATTGTTAAATTGCTAAAGTTTGAAGGATTCTTTTGTCTTTATGGTGTCAATTGGACAGGAGCTTCTCTCTTCACGGTGGATGTTAAAACAAAGCAGAGCTAAAGATGATACAATGGTATAAGAATGGGTTAGGATGCATCTTTCTAGATGAAATAATTTTATTAGAAACCTGGAGTTGGAGGGAAAAGAACGTCATGAATGTAGGTCATGAAAACTTATATTATCATTAGAAAGGAAGATCACTAACACAGTGGTTGTAGTAGGGTGTCTATACGGAGAAGGTAACCTTCATTTTCTCTTGTGAAAAACAAGGACATTGATAATTTATTGTGTTTTTGAAAATAACAGTCGATAAGTTTGGCTTTTTAGGACTGAGTTTTTTGTGACAGCGGGTTGTGGAGGAAATTAGAGAGTTCTGTAATGTCCGAAGCAACATCTCAATGGAAATGCTCTATCATTAGACTACTGGTCTTGTTAATCTGATGGAAAGAAGACATTAAGACTGTTCATGCATAGGCTAAGGCTCAGAAAATAAATTTTGAACAGGCTTGTTGACATGATTTTAGAAGAGTGTTTGTTAGAAAGGATGACAAAAAAGGCAAAGAAGGTGGAAATGGACAATCACCTCGGGATGGAGGGAATATTTCATGATTTCTTTTCTCTTCTCTGTCTTTCCTACTTCCCTGACCTATCACTCTCTCTTCCTCCCTTCCCCTTTTGACATTCATGTGCTTCGAACTGGTCACACATGTTGATCTTTTTGTTTCTGGGGTTGGTATCTTATCTTTGAAGTTTCTCGTATGTCGACTTACCTGCCGGCCAAACTGCATACGCACAATTGGATTTTGAGCATCTTTTCCCTTCCAGTTGCTTCCTCTGGGATAATTATGTCAGCTAGCAGTTTGAGAACTTGCAATCAATCTGGGTATTTCATTATTAAAACCGCCTGTTTAATGTGTATTATGCCAAGTTTTACACGTCAACTTCTGCACCGTCCAAGCCTCCGAGAGAAGTACATACATCAAACTTGGTATATATGTGGTGTTCATTTATGGCTCATCAAACATTTAAATGTGTCCATTTGAATGTTTTGTCATGGGTTCACCCTGATTGTTAAACTGCTGAAAACAATGCAGGTGTCTCGCATGTTTCATCCTAATTAATTTTTCTGCAAAATGGAGGCTACATTTTCCCCCTGGAGCAAGCGTTGCACATCAGCCCAATCCCCAGATAATGTGAATGGATTTGGTTTCATACAATGACACAGATACAAAATGAGCACCCATTTGATTTGAGTGGGATAAATGAGACTGTCAGGCTGTCAAACAGTTCGAGATATACTGGGCTAACACCCTACCGTTTCATAAACTGTGGGTTTTGTTGGAGGCAGCTGATGATATATGTTATGTCTGTCTTTCGCTCATTTGAGGTGGTTTTTTGGACAAAAAAAAACCATTTATAATAGACCCTCATCTCTGCTCCACATCCATATGTAGGATAGCACTTCTTTTTTTTTCTTTGATGCTACTTTTATCGATTTGAATGGGGCGCACTTCTTGTTAGGACGTGAGAATGATGAACAAAGATGATATTGGTTATGCATGGTACATGTTCTGTGATCGATTAGCATATGAACAAGAAGCATTTTGCACTCGTAACCTTTCTGTCACAATATATATATACTCGTCTGAAAGAGAATAAGTTGTACATCGATGATCAGATTCTGAATGTGCTGAACCTTGTTCTTATGCTTTTCAGTGGTCCGTAAACGGAAAGCTATGTTTCTCATGCTCGAGCAGCAGAAAGTCATATTACCTTGTAATAATGACCGGGTTCATCACTGTTCACTCCCTGTACAGAAAACCTTCCCGTTGATGACATTACTGTAACAACACTCACTGATTTATGCATCTTCACAGTGTAAACCAGTTTCTTTTAATTTGTTTACACGGCCTCGGTGTATGTATGTATCTATCCAATGATGCTTCTACAATTGTTAGGATCACGGTCTCGTGTGTACCTTTTTTTTTCCTCCTCCTCCTCTCTCCTTACCTTCTTCTCTCTAGTAATTTTTCATATAAACTATAATAAAAATAAAAATTATAAATTTATCATTACTGCATTTACGTTTGTAGACATGTCACTAAAAATGACAATTGTGTGCCAGAAGACCTCGAAACACGCATTTAACCGGTCTCTTTCAGCAGAAAAAATAGTGCAAAAATTTATTCTAGTCTTTCAATACAGTATTAGAATTTTTAATGAGGATTTTTACAAATATGTATATGTAAAATATTATATCTGTATTTATCCCCCTACTTTTCACATATTATCAAGAGCATCCCTAATATATTTAGTATTGTTACATATATACTATCGCCATAACTTGTGTTAATTACTTTAATTCGGTTGCCGTAGGTTAAGAGTGCAAAAGACTAATCTACTCTCAAGTTAGCCTCTCTCTCTCTCTCTCTCTCTCTCAATAGAGGGCAGCCTGCCGCCGCCATAACCACCTCAATAGAGATCTACGGAGAAGGGGTGCCAGAGTGAGGGGAGGGAGAGGGTCAAGGTGTATGCGTGAGAGAGAGATGGGGGTTCTGACGAAGGGGGGTGCCAATAGAGGGGTGGGTGGGTCGAGAGGGGTGGGGGAGAGGGAGGGGGGCTACCAGCCGGAGGGGTGAGGCAGTAGGCTCTACAGGGTGTTCCGGTGATAGGGTTAGGGTTTCAGGGGGTGAGGCTCACGAGGGGGGTGGGGGAGAGAGGGGGTCGAGAGGGAGGCTACGAAGGATCAGAGGGGGAGAGGACGTCATGCCGCCACCAACAATGTCATCCCTACTGCCCTCCTCCTGCCACTTCCGCCCCACCTCTACCTCTTTCTCCTCCACTCCCTAGCCTCCACCTCCGTCCCAGTCCATTGGAGTCTTGCCACAGCCTCCGACAAAGCCGCCACCACCACTGTCTGTGATGTGGAGCTCTCCATGGTGCAAGTCCTCTCGTGGGGTCAACTTGGGTTCGTCGATTGCCGGAGGGGTCGAGAGAGGGGGCAGGGAGGAGTGGGCTAGGGGGAGGGGGATCGCTGGAGGGGGGGTTCTTTATTTTAGATTTTTTTACAAATAAACCACTGTTTAAATTTAAATGGCAAAGAAATCATTCTTGGATTTATATTAGCAGGGATATCATTTCTTTTGTCTAACTAGTGCAGATATGCCATCGCGATTAACTTCTATCGATGAAAAGATAAAGATTCTTGATTTTTTGAAGATTTGAATATTCTCTTTATTCTATAATGAAATGACTAAAATATTCATCTCAATCCCCAAATTCCCCCCTCCCCCATAAAAAAGAGATGAGAAGACATAGAAAGAGAGAGAGAGGGAGGGGTCAGAGTGACTTCTCCCTAAGGCCTCGGTTCTATCACCGGAGGGTGGATAAGTTGGCCGGGTGGTCCATGGTCGGGGTCAACGTGGGGGTGAGGTAGGGGGGACTGCATGATGAACGTTGGGTGCCTGGGTAGGGTACTCAGGCGCATGGGACACCACTATGGATGCCAGCCACAGATGGAGTGCCAGTGTGGAGTTGGGGTTGGACTAGACGACCAGCGGGCGAGGGTTGTGGCGGTCTGGCACTGTGGGTGGACAGTCTCGCAAGGTGCTAGATGGTGGAGGCTGCCTACGGAGGAGTGTGCAGGGGAGTACAGGGATGTGGAGGCCGACCGCGACCGTGGATTGCCCCTCCATAGAGCTTGGTGCTCCCCTCCCCCTGGTGATCTCCCCCCCCCCCAAACATAACCTCCCCACCCTCACCCCACCACCCCCCCATCTCCCCTTCCCTAGACGATCCCCCTCTCCAGTAGAACCTCCCCTCTCTCTCTCCATCCCACCGACACCCTCCCACCCCGACATAACCTCCCCACCCTCCCTCCATCATGACGCCCCCCTCCCCGACAGAACCTCCCCTCCCTCACCCCACCACCCCCCCCCCTAGGCGATCCCCCTCTCCAGTAGAACCTACTCTCTCTCTCTCCATCCCACCGACACCCTCCCACCCCGACATAACCTCCCCACCCTCCCTCCATCATGACACCCAACCCCCTCCCCGGCAGAACCTCCCCTCCCTCCTTCCATTCTGCCTGCAACCCCCCACCCGATCTCCCCTTCCCCAAGCGATACCCCCATCCTATACACAAACCCTTCGTCAACCCACCGCCTACTTGATCTCCCCCTGTTATATGCACCCACCCCCACCCACCAACCCTACCCCCTCGGTCGATATTCTCTCTTCTTGGTGATCCCCCACCGGAATCCCATCTCGCCAAAGTCACCCCCACGCTGCTACCCGTTCCCCTGCTCCTTGCGACCTCCCCCCCTACAACCCTCTGCCAAAACCCCATCCCCCCTGCTATCCCACCTCTCGTCAGAGTCCACCTCTCGTATGCAAACCCCTCCGATTAAGGGTGAGAGGGGAAAGAAGTTAGGAGAGAGGTGAGTCTTTTTTTATCTAACTATGGACATTATCATCTTTTTTCACATCGAGTTAAGGTTAACTAGAGTTATATTCTCGGCGGATAACGACCGATTGTGGTGGGTTACGACTACGACATATCTGCACTTACAAAAGAAATAGTATCCCTACTAATATAAATGCAGGAATCGTTTTTTTTTACCATTTTAATTTTAACAATGATTTATTTGCAAAGAACTCTTTGACTTCGGCTTGATAATACGATAGAAGTAGGAAGATATATACAAATACAACTCATCTTCGTTACATATAAATTCCATGTTTGACGACTGAATTATATTTGTTCATGCTATGTAACTTAGAAGGAACATAATCTCTCATTCTGAAAATGTGAACGTAGATGAATTTTTTTTTTAAAAGGCATGTAGGTGGGAATGTGCTAAAATGTATACAACAAGAAAGTTATTGGATATCCTAAAACTTTTACATTGTTCATAAAATCGATAAGAAAGTTAGCAGTTTTTTTTTTTAGGCATAGTTAACAGGCTATCCGTTACCATTGGACATCCTCTCGATAAATGATGTTTCGCGGCTAATATGTTTTGAGTATTAATGCTCTGTGTGTGTGCATGGGATATATTGTTTGTCACTAATATATAGGTATTTTGAGTAATGTTTTGTGTATCGAAATCGATGCATGAAATAACGTTCAACTTGAAACCTGAATTCTGGTCGACGTCATAAAAAATAAAAAAAAAGGTGAAAGGATGATTAATGAATGATGTCCCGTCGTGTTAGAACCATACACACGAAATAATAAGACATTCATTACTGTCCATTCTCTGAATCAGCATTTTTCTCCCGGTAAGAAAGACGCGGAGACAAAACTCATCACGGTGCCGCTGCTGCTGCTGTGCGTCGTCGTACGTGTGCAAGAATATTCGGTGCCGGCGCGGGGGCGACGAGGAGCAACATGGCGGCACACAGCAGAGGATCAACACGGCGGTGGACGGGGAGCGCCGCCCGGCGCCGTGCCGCCGGATGCGGCTGGGCCATGCGGTGGCGGGCATCCGCAGAGCTGAGGAAGAGCGATGGGGGGAGAGGGGGCCCGGGAGGCGAGGAGGTGGAGGGGGGGGGGAGAAGGGCGCTGGGGATCGAGGTGGAGGGGGCGTGAGGAAGAGTCTGCAGGCACTCCATCGGGAGGGAGGAGGGCAATGGGAAGAGTCCGCGTGGGACGCGGACTCCCCACGTTTGTACGCGGTAGAAGTACGCTGCCGTGTTGGGTGTTGGCCTTTTTTTTCTTCCCTTTTTTCTTTTTTCTTTTTTGAGGGAGAGGGAGGGAATGGCGCGGGGTAGGATGGGATCACCGGAACTACCTTTCGGGCGGGGTGGGTGGGTGGGTGGGGGGAATGGCGCGGGGTAGGAGTACTGTCGGAGGAGGCCAAAGATAGATAGATGACCGAAACCTCCGTCCGTTTTCTGAGGAGGTGGTGATCCGGGTATACCCCGACGTGTAAGGGGGATGCCGAGACCGTAGCAGGAGGATATATAGGAGTAGGAGGAGGAGGAGGAGGAGGAGGAGGAGACAGAGGAAGGGATCGGAGTCTGCAGCAGAACGAGAAGAAGAAGAAGAAGAAGGAAAGAGGCAGCAGGGAGTTGGGAAGAGAGAGAGGTGTGGGGGGGGGGGGTGTAAGAAGCTGCACATTGTGGAATAGCTTGGAGAACGGGAACGGGGTGGGGATGGGGGAGGCGGAGGAGGCGGCGATGGCGCTGCAACAGCCGCTGGTGGCGGTGGCCATAGACAAGGACAAGGGCAGCCAGAGCGCCCTCAAGTGGACGCTGGAGAACCTAGTATCCCGCGGCCAGACCATCCTTCTCGTCCATGTCCTTCACCGGGGAGGGTCCACGCATTCGTCTGCCCACTCCTCGGCGCATTCCTCTGCGTCGTCTTCCCCCGCACACTCAGGTATATATATATATATATGCTCCCTCCCTTCACATTTAAGCTTCTTCCAATCCTCTGTGACTGCTGCTTATAACTCTCTCTCTCCGTTCCTCTTCGCTATTGTTGTGCACATGCAGGAACCCATGAAAATGTTGCAAAAGAAGTCTTCCTCCCCTTCCGCTGCTTCTGCTCCTTAAAACAGGTGGGTAAACAATCTCGGAGCACTTCTTTCTTCCTTGAATAATTAACATGGTACATCACGAATCTCTGCAAGATTAATTCTTAATCTGTAACTCTATTATCAGATTATAACGAAGCTATACCAGTCAGGCATTATCTGATCAATGACCCTACACACACACACACATGCGTATCAAACGGACAAATATACAGCTTTTCTTCCAAGCCTCGATCCTTTTCCCTCTCATTCACAATCTACAGTGACCAACAGGTGCATTGCAAGGATGTGGTGCTTGAGGACAACGACGTGGCAAAGGCAATCATAGAATTCGTCTCACACTCTGCCGTCGAGAAGCTGGTCCTGGGTCATTCAACCAAGCATGGTTTTGTAAGGTCACTCATCTACATCTACGGATTTTAATCTCCCACTACACCTTGACATGCGTATAGAAATTAACCAAGGATTTGATGGATGTTATTTCTCGAATCTGTACATCTGTAGTTAAGCGGTGTTACATATATCCTTTCTTTGACAGAAGATTCAAGCACACAGACACCCCCAGCAGCATCTTAAAGGGAGCACCCGACTTCTGCACTGTGTATATCATCAGCAAGGGCAAGGTGTCGACGAGACGAGATGCCGCCCGGAGCGCGCCGCCGGTCTCCCCTTTCCGGCAGCAGATCCACAACCAGAGCAGCCTCAAGCACGAAGTAAGCAGCAATAACTTAATGCTTGGTCCGAGAGGTGGGTGATCCTTCACAATAATTTATGGGTGGATCATATATGTGTGTGTATATATATATATA
Organism: Amorphophallus konjac; assembly: GCA_022559845.1. Taxonomy (NCBI): domain Eukaryota; kingdom Viridiplantae; phylum Streptophyta; class Magnoliopsida; order Alismatales; family Araceae; genus Amorphophallus; species Amorphophallus konjac. The sequence continues at coordinate 272,404,937 of CM040128.1, forward strand.
TATATGACTGTTGATTGATGTTCTTGTATATAAATTATCGTCAGAACAAAAACTATATATTTATCATTTTATATATAATATCAAAGATATCAATATTGTGCAAAAAGATCACAGAATGATCATTTTGCACTAGTTCTATGTGTCGAATCTATAAAATCACAATGTTGAGATACAAGGGCCTAGGGTCATAAGCACATGAATCACAACTCATTTAACCAATACGGGACTATTGTCCAAAGATTATGGCCAAATTCCAATACTCTCTCACGGCCAAGATGGGCCGTGGACATTAATTGGGTGGAGGTGACAAGAGGATCACAGAATGATCATTTTGCAAAAAGATCATAGAATGCTCATTTTGCACTAGTTCTTTGTGTCGGATTCACAAAACCGCAATATTGAGATACAAGGGCCCATGGTCATAAGTACATGAACCACAACTCATTTAACCAATATGGGACTATTATCCAAATACTATAGTCAAATTTTAACACTCTCCCTCACGGCCAAGATGAGCCGTGGACATTAATTGGGTGGAGGTTGCAAGAGGATTGGATCATTTGGCTTGCTTTGATACCATGTTGAATCCACAAAATCGCGGTGTTGAGATACAAGGGTCTAGAGTCATATATAAGCACATGAACCACAACTCATTTAACCAATACGGGACTATTGTCCAGTGATTATGCCCAAATTCTAACACTATGTACAAAATGACTACTTGAATTAATAGTGCAACATCAAGATCATTATGTAGTCCTTTTTACATAATATTTATATGTTTAATTAATGACATGTGTGAAAAATGAATGTACAAGTGATAAGTATATAGATTTTATTTTAACAATAGTTTACATGCAAAAAACCCGATGCATGATTCCCCCCCCTCTCTCTCTGATGTTCTTGGTGCATGGAGAATGTTGATGGCTCGCTCAAAGTCCTAAAGATGTATATATGTTTGCCTCATGGCAGGGGAGTCGATGCATCAGAATCATCACCTGCTTGAAGACAGGGAATCAATCAAGTAAGTTTAAACATGTTCCTCTCCTCATTAATGTCGAGTGACTCTTAAATTAAGAGAACGTTAATGATGGGATCACAGTCGATCGAGCAGAGCAGTATTCCGCCGTGCATTTGGCTTAAATTCTTTCCATGCATTGACAACTACATGCATGATACTTGATAAATAAAAGCTTCTGAATCTCGCAATCTCTGGGGAACAGGAGCCCATTCGCTAAAGTAGGCAGGGGTATGGGCACGAAGTCATATGGTGAGCTGATGCTGTCGGACACCGACATATCATTCGTGAGTTCTGGCCGGCCCAGCACGGACAGAACGTTCCCTTCGCTCCATCACCCAGACTTCGGCCGGCCTCCAAGGCTGTCCAATGGTTCGGATGGGTTCGACCGGAGCTTCGAGCTCGTACACACACCCGCGAGCAGGTCAGATGGAGGCGCCTCGAGGCATGACTTCTCGTTCTCGCAGGATAGTGAAAGTTCATGCTCTTCGCACACGATGGTAATTAATTAGTTGACTAACATAACATTTCCTGCACATTAGAAATCTGATCCCATTTCGGCAGAGAGAGAGAGAGAGAGAGAGTATTGCTTACTGCTAACCAATTTGTCTTCGGAGTTACAGGAAGATGTAGAAGCAGAGATGAGGAGGCTGAGGCTAGAACTAAAGCAGACCATGGACATGTACAGTACAGCATGCAAAGAAGCCCTAAATGCAAAACAAAAGGTAACATATAGCATGCCCTGGCACGCTTTGTATGAATTTTCATGCAGCACAACACGATTCCAACAGTTTCATCCCACCGGCAGGCATCAGAGTTCCACCGTTGGCAGATGGAAGAAGAGCAGCGGCTGCATGAAGCACGGCTGGCTGAAGAGACAGCTCTTGCCATGGCAGAATCGGAGAAAGCCAAGTGCAAGGCGGCCATCGAGGCTGCCGCAGCCGCACAGAGGATTGCACAGCTGGAAGCACAGAAAAGGATAAATGCAGAGATGAAGGCCCTCAAGGAGTCGGAGGAGAAGAAGAGAGCACTGGATACTCTGGCACACAATGACCTGCGGTGCAGGAAGTACGCCATCGAAGAAATAGAAGTGGCGACGGATTACTTCTCCGAGACACGCAAGATTGGGGAAGGGGGATATGGCCCTGTGTACAAATGCCACCTGGATCACACACCGGTTGCCATTAAGGTTCTCCGTCCTGATGCGGCACAGGGGAGATCCCAGTTTCAGCAGGAGGTGCAAACTACAAAAGCCCAGTTCTATCTTCTTCGTACACTAATTACAGTTGCTTTTCATTAAATCTCACGAGGAGTTGGATGGTTTTATATGTTTTATACTATGATGCTCTGATTCACATGTGAACGTACCTGCCAATGGAGAGCCCTTTTTATGTTGGCTTTCTTCCTGTAAATCCTCTACATGCAGCAGCTTATTTGTCGTTCCTTGAAAACATCCAGCTTACATTAATACTTTATGACCATGCACAGGTCGAAGTACTGAGCTGCATAAGGCATCCGAACATGGTCCTCCTGCTGGGAGCCTGTCCAGAGTACGGGTGCCTCGTCTACGAGTACATGGCCAACGGCAGCCTGGACGACTGCCTGTTCCGGCGTGGCAACACCCCAGCCCTCCCCTGGCAGATCCGCTTTCGCATCGCCGCAGAGATCGCCACCGGCCTCCTCTTCCTCCACCAGACCAAACCGGAGCCCCTCGTCCACCGAGATCTCAAGCCCGGCAACATCCTCCTCGACCACAACTACTTCAGCAAGATCAGCGACGTGGGACTCGCGCGGCTCGTCCCCCCCAATGTCGCAGACAACGTCACCCAGTACCGCATCACCTCCACTGCGGGAACCTTCTGCTACATAGACCCGGAGTACCAGCAGACGGGCATGCTGGGGGTCAAGTCCGACATCTACTCCCTCGGCATCATGCTGCTGCAGATCATCACTGCGAAGCCTCCCATGGGGCTGACGCACCATGTGCAGCGTGCCATCGAGAAGGGCACGTTCGAGGAGATGCTGGACCCGGCAGTGCAGGACTGGCCCGTTGAGGAGGCACTGAGCTTCGCAAATATGGCGCTCAAGTGTGCTGAGTTGAGGCGCAAGGACCGGCCGGACCTCGGCACCGTGGTGTTGCCGCTGCTGGAGAGGCTGCGGGATCTCGCAGATGAGCACATCCAACGGGACGTTTTTGGATGGTCGACCTCATCAGCTAGCCACAGCCAGGCTTCCGTCACACACGTAAGTTTCCAACGCTTCGGGTTAGCACCAATCAATGAGATGTTCCATGTACAAAGTGGAGTCAATGAGATGCATGATACCATCTGCAACATGCATCTGAACATAAATTAAACCCATATTTAATTGAAAGCATCGGTGGTTTTCTGTGAAATGATACAGGATGTCATGAGTGACCCCATAATGCACGCATCATATGATAGCTCAAAGAGCCTCTCAGGTGCATCACCGGCTCATCGAAAAAGCGTGATCTAAGAGAGGTTGAAGACCCAACAGGTACACGTAATTGATGCTTTTATCATCACGAAGCACGCTCGGTTTCAGTAACTCTCATCGATGACTTTTGTTTATATATGCACAAAATTTTGCAGGTTCTTGTGGCCAGAGGAGAGGGAAGCATTGGTGCACCTTTTCTTTTGTACATGCAATTAATTGGCATGTTGCCGCGTTAATACAGATAGACAATATTGGCTCGTGAATAGCATGCCCTTTTTCTTTCTTTCTTTCTTTCTTTTTTTCCTTTTTTTTTTGGTGAAAAATAGCATCACCAACAAGGTTGAAGGGAAGAACCAAGTAGGATGCCTGTATATATACATATATATTTTATTTTTTCCTTCCGTGCTTAATTAATAGATAGATGAGGTTAATTCTTCAGATGCGATGAAGTGTTCTACCTTAATTTGGAGGTGCCCCAACGTCGACTATTCTGCTGACCAACGGCTCTAGCTAGTTTCAGGCCAGGCCATATTTCCGGCCCACGCCAGCAGATCTTGATGCAGTGGAAGGATGAATTGAAGCTACATGATTCAGCCTCGAATCTCTATCTAGGAAAGACTGTAAATTCACGATCATAAAATTGTAAAAATATTTTTAGACGTTTAATTTTATTGTCACGTGGGCAAATAATGTATTTGTATTGGCCATATGCACGGGAATATTTATTAATAATATGACGGGAATGCCTGACCATCATATGTTCAATTTTTCCAGTGATCCCCACACAATCAAGCTGCATGTGCCAAAGGCTGTTAGTCTCAACCTCTGTCTTTTAAGCTTGCCACAAATCAATTGGAGAGATGATGAATGTGGACGAATCTCTGCACGTCGCTTATGTTTTGGGAGAAAATGTTGGAATCTGAGTAGGGAGAATATTCTTGCTCGGCCCAGGATCGGCCCGTTAACAACAAGCCCAATTCGACTCACGGTCTACAGAGCGCTCAAGGGCGCCCGACTGCCGTAGCCCATAAAGGAGCGGCCCGTCATGACCCAACATCGGATTCGACAGCACAGGAAGGGCTACGGCCTAGGCACAATGACCGCCGGAAGAACCTCCGACGATCGACTGTTATCCCCCACGACGTCGACCTTGACCTCATAATCGGTGAGCACGTCCACGGATACCGTAAGACTCGCCCAGGGATCATCCGACGCTGGAGTAATCGCCTTCCAACAGGAAACTCCCGCCAAGATCGCGGGAGACGTTACTCCACCACTTGCGCCCTTCCCTGTTAAGGGATAGACCTCCCACTCTAGGGCAATCCCTTATAAAAGAGACGTCGACAGAGATACAGAGGGAGAGAGCTCTTGCCCAAAAAATTTCTCAATGAGTATAGAGTGACGACTGGTCCTACTGCAGCGATAGAGAGGTCACGCCATATTACATCCAGAGAGAGAACTCCTCATCCACAACCTTACGACCCAGCGAGTACTCTCTAGGTGCCCACTGAGAGAGACGAGCACTCGTTGCGAGGGCCTCCGCGTCTCTCGGATCTTCGACTACGGCCTCCACGCCTCTCTCCTCTCTGCTCTTCTCTACTCTTTATTTACAACCGTCGCTGACTTAAGCATCGGAAGGTTGTCCCCTTAGGTAACGTCTAGGGCTCTTTCTGACGTCCCGTTCTCTTCTGATGTTTGCAGACTTCCGTGGGTGTCGAACGATCTTCCCCAAACTAATAAATCTAATTTTATGGACAGAAATGGTATAATATTCTTTGCTTCTTGAATGGGGATTAATTAATCACATGGGTATTTTGGCACTTTATTAATAATATAAAAAGGTTATTAGAAATAAACCAGCAATAAGAAGGGTAATTCTGTAACTATACATGGTTCTTTTTCTGAGATTATCCCAAAACAATGGCCTGGACCTTGATATTTGTTTGACAACAAAAGCATGGTGTAAGAGATCTTCGTATCTGCCATGCCCTGGACTCGTGTGACTGTGTGTGCGTGTGCGCGCGCGCGCCAAAGATAGATGAATGACCGAAACCTCCGTCCGTTTTCTGAGGAGGTGGTGATCCGGCTACACCCCCCCCCCCCCCCCGAGGGGAGGTGTAGGGGGATGCCGAGACCGTAGCAGGAGGAGAGGAGGAGGAGGAGGAGACAGAGGAAGAGATCGGAGTCTGCACCAGAACAAGAAGAAGAAACGAGGCAGCAGGGAGTTGGGAGAGAGAGAGAGAGAGAGGTGTGTGTGGGGGGTGTAAGAAGCTGCACATTGTGGAATAGCTTGGAGAACGGGAACGGGGTGGGGTGGGGATCGATGGGGGAGGCGGAGGAGGCGGCGATGGCGCTGCAGCAGCCGCTGGCGGCGGCGGCCATCGACAAGGACAAGGGCAGTCAGAGCGCCCTCAAGTGGACGATGGAGCACCTCGTGTCCCGTGGCCAGACCATCCTTCTCGTCCATGTCCTTCACCGTTGGTCTGCCAACTCCTCGGCGCATTCCTCTGGGTCGTCTTCCCCCGCACACTCAGGTATATATGCTCTCTCCCTTCACATTTAAGCTTCTTCCAATCTTCTGTAACTGCTGCTTATAACTCTCTCTCTCTCTCTCTCTCTCTCTCTCTTTCTCTCTCTCCGTTCCTCTTCGCTATTGTTGTGCACATGCAGGAACCCATGAAAATGTTGCAAAAGAAGTCTTCCTCCCCTTCCGCTGCTTCTGCTCCTTAAAACAGGTGGGTAAACAATCTCGGAGCACTTCTTTCTTCCCTGAATAATTAACATGGTACACCACGAATCTCTGCAAGATTAATTCTTAATCTGTAACTCTATTATCAGATTATAACGAAGCTATACCAGTCAGGCATTATCTGATCAATGACCCTACACACACACACACACACACACACACACACATGCGGATCAAACGGACAAATATACAGCTTTTCTTCCAAGCCTCGATCCTTTTCCCTCTCATTCACAATCTACAGTGACTAACAGGTGCATTGCAAGGATGTGGCAAAGGCAATCATAGAATTCGTCTCAGTTTGCCGTCGAGAAGCTGGTCGTGGGTCATTCAACCAAGCATGGTTTTGTAAGGTCACTCATCTACACATACGGATTTTAATTTCCCACTACACCTTGACATGCGTATAGAAATTAACCAAGGACTTGATGGATGTTGTTTCTCGAATCTGTACATATATAGTTAAGCGGTGTTACATATATCCTTTTCTTGATAGAAGATTTAGGACACACCCAACTGTTGGAGTGTGGAGTCGAAATTCATCATCATGCGTCCTCGCACGAGGATCGACCTGTCCAGTCAAGTCGCGGGGGTCAAGAGGGCAATGTCCCTTGCGGGAGTTTCCGAGGGCGGAGTCCCCGGAGCAAAATTTATGTTTATAGCAGGAGCATTGTTGTCTTTTGTACTCTGACTATTGGGTGCCCTAATCTCCTTGTATAAAAGGGGTGCGAACTCTCTCTTTGTATTATATCTAGGTGTGATTATGCTAGTGGAAACTCTACTGCTGCCGTGGATGTAAGAAGTCACGTCGCCTCCGAACCACGTAAATCTTGGTATTCTTGTGGCTTGATCTTTTTTCTTCCTCTTTCTTCTTCCTCCTCTGTTGTTTGTCCATCTCTACAGATACTCCGATTTTCAACACCAACAGCATCTTAAAGGGAGCACCCGACTTCTACACCGTGTATATCATCAGTAAGGGTAAGGTGTCGACAAGTCGGGAAGCCGCCCAGAGCGCGTCGCCGGTCTCCCATTTCTCCGACATCAGATCCACAATCAGGGCAGCCTCAAGCACGAAGCAAGCAGCAATAACTTAATGTTTGGTCCGAGAGGTGGGTGATCCTTCACAATGATTTATGGGTGGATCATATATGTGTATATATATATATATATATACATATGACTTTTGATTGATATTCTTGTATATAAATTATCGTCAGAACAAAAATTATATATTTATCATGTTCCTGTCCCGATGACTTATAGTTAATTTTCTATACTTCTTCTCTCATGTTGATTGTCCAGATTTTTCTATGTTCAGAATGTATTGCAGTACCGCTATTATTGGGTATTAAAATCTTGTTTGATTGTTACTTTGGTTATGAAGTGATTGCTCGGTTGCCGTTGATGGCGCGAGAGATGACGAGGACAGACATTTTTTTTTATTGTCTTCAATGTAACAATTCTACATTCTATAAAAATGTGTATTACAATATGTCAGAAATGAATAACTCTACAATAACGAACAACTGTGTATTTTTTTGGCTTCAATGTATTAGTTGTAAATTATATAGTATAATGAATAACTTTGATTTTCATCTTATTATTATTATTATGTGTTTCATTTTGTGTGATCATTAATATGTGTTGTCAAGTGAATGGATACCATGTGTCTATTTTAAATATTAAATATTTATAGTATTATTACTATAAAAGATAAACAGAAATGATACTATCAAATGTATCACGATATTGTTGTAAAAGTTGAGTTATATATTAATCGATAAATAAATTTACAAGATGAATAAATATAAATTATAAAACATAGTTGTATTAAATTACAAAGTAATATTATATCAAAATTTATATAGTAATAAAGAATTTTTGATAAAGAAAGAGATTTATAAATTTATATTAAATTATATTTGTTGTTAAGTATTAGAAAGAGTTTTGTTGAGTGCAAAAAAGAATTGATCTAACCGAAGAGAGTTTTTTTGGGCATTTTAATGTTCTTAATCATCTGAAACCTTATATATATAATAAAGTAGATTAAATAAGAGTCATTATTTTAAGAGTTAAATTTAAAATTTATTCACGATTATCAAAGTGAGAGAAGACCCACCTTCTCTCACACAATCACCTTTGCTCGAGATCGATTATCGTGTTCGACTCTAAAAGATCGAACACGGTGATCGTGTTCGACCTCACCGGTCTTATAGAATGACATAGAGTAACGTACAAGTGACTAAGATATTTTTTTTATTCTATCCGACTATCAAATAGGGCACGGAGATCTTTCGTCAAACCCCCCCCCCCCCCCAACAAGATAGACCTAGCGTTAACGTTGCCTTTTTCGTGGTCGAAGCCCCGCTGAAGAGCTGTATCTGGTTCCGTAGAGCCACACGCAATGATGCGTGTCGGAGGCAGCAGTAACAAGTCCATAAGCTCCAATCCAATCGCCACAACGGGACGTGGCGAGCCCGGCCTGGGCTCAATGGAATCGGAGGCCGACTGCTGGAGTCTCCGTCGCCGGATCCCCGCAGCAGCGGCCGGTACTTAGCACCACCAGCTCTGATCTTTCTTTCTTCCTGTCCCCCTCAAACAAGAATAATAAGAGGAAGAGGAGCCAAGGGCAGGAGGCGGAGGTGGAACCGGAAACACCACCCAACCCCTAATTCTCTTGTGCCATTCCGGCACGCTATCATCCGCTCTGTCCACCCTCGCTATGATGGTGGCCTTGGCGGTGGCGACCACGCCCCCCCTCGCAGCCGCCTCACCTCCCGTCCCCTCCAGCAACACCACGCCCTGGCGTCCGGCTCCCTCCGTCGCCCGCTCCTCCTGCGGGCCGTCGATGCCGTCGCCATCCTTTCCGGCAGCATCTTTGAGGAGGCCATCCCCCTTCCACTCTCGCCTCTGCGCCCACCCCCGGGCGGCACTCGTGGAGGCGGCCAGGCCGCCCGCCGCCGTCGTCAGTCGAGGCGGAGGAAGCGACACCGCCATCCAACTCGCCGATCGAGGGAACGGGGCCGCCGCCGCCGCCTCGACCTCGTTGCCTCCTGCGCTAAAGCCGCTCCCTCCTCCCCGGGACCGCGCCGACGACCTGCAGGCCGAGACCAGGGCGATGGCGCGAGCCGCCGGCGCCACCGTTTACAACCCGCAGCTCCTCGCAGCCAAGTACGGCTCCCGCCCCATCAAGGTGGGAAGTGGGAACGCCCCTCTCCCCTCCTTCCCCGCTTCTTTCTCTAAACTGTGTCTGTGCGCCTGTGGCGTTGTATTGTTGATGTTGCCCCTACAACCCCTCTGAAAATCGAATCTGCGTTCCCGTTCAGGTGGCTCTGAGGACGCTGGAGATATTGACAGCGCTGGGCAAGTTCGGCGCGACGCTTCTGTTGGATGAGCGGGGCGGGAAGGTTGCCCAGAGGAAGCGTATGAGGGCTGCACAGCTCAGGGACATCTTCACAAGGCTGGGGCCCACGTTTGTGAAGATCGGGCAGGGCCTCTCCACCAGGCCTGACATCTGCCCTCCCGAGTACCTCGAGGAGTTGTCCGAGCTACAGGTACGAAGCCACTTCTCCATCATCCCTCATGTCCGCAGTGACGGCAGCAGCCGATAAACTTATTCGACCATGCCCTTTTTCTTCCTAGCCTAGGCTTATCTCGTACCTTTTCAAGTTGCTAAACAATCCTGGGTATTCTCGATATTGAGTGCGAGGCGTATCTTATTAGTGGAAGTGAAATTCTCATGTGTGGATGCGGAGGCGACGGAGAAGGCTACCGGAATCTCTCCTAGGCACTCCACGCTCCAAGACCCAGGGACGGCGGTGATGACCCTCTGAAGATGCAGCCAAGACGAGGAAGAATGCAATGTCAATGTGCTCAAAGAACAGGACGCTGCATTCTCCACAACGTGCTGCCTTTAGCTCCTTCTTCACGTTGAAGAGAGGATTGGAGGAAGAGAAGAGAGGGTCGAGAGGGCTGCGGCAGCTGGGCTTCTCCTTGTGAGGGCTAGGTCGTGCTCTCCTCCTCTCAACCTCTCATGTACATAAAAGAGAGAGGGGAGAGGTTTCCCTGGGGGGAGGATCCTGTTTGGAAAGGGAATCCTCCCTTCTCTAGCTGCGTGTGCAATGCCATTGGGCCTCGCCCATTAGCTAACACTAGTGAATTTAATGGCTCCATAGTGACAGCATCCAATTTTCTCAAGTTGTTTATGACCGGAAAGATAATGAAGGAACAAGTCATAATTTCATCATTACCTAGCCTACCAAAAAAGAAAAATCATCATATACCTAATGGTCAAATTGTGTGGTGATTGATCAGTGAGTTGAAAGAGGCTCTCACAACTGAATTGATCAAAAGGTGGTGTTGAAGATGATCTATAGGTGCTATGCATTTGGTCAACTTGCTAGATGGCAATGAACTTATTTACATGGTGAGCAGGTGTAACTTTTTACTTTCCCCATTTTAGGATTGTTTGAGCAATCAGTAATTTTAGATAGTATTTGTTTTTCCATGCAAGACTTTGGGACATGGTATGCTCTTCTTTGTCTTAATAGTACAAGTTCAATGAAGGGCCGGCAATTATCTTTGTTTGAGAGAACCATGTTCGGATGCCAAGGCTTTTTTTTCCTCTTCATTAGTGACAACATGAATCTGATCACTTTTGAGGATGCAAAATGCCTGTATTTGCACAAAATGATCGATGAGCTCTTATGTTCAATCCCTTTGTCCTCCACCTAGTGCTGCTGCCTACATTGATCATTGGACACTACTGGGGTCTGCCAATTTGGTAACCCTGTGGGTCATTCCAGCTGCCCAACCACCTCTCTCATTGCCCTCCTTCTCCATTATCTTCTCTTTTTGCCCTTTGATCTTCACCATCATCTATAGCCTCTATGCTAATCCAGCCACTTTGGTTGTGATGACAGTTCAGAACTGCAACCAGTGGAAGACATGACTTGCTGCAGTCCTCCACCACTCTTACTGAAAACTGAAGCTTCATCCCTGGAAACAACTCACGGAAATCTAAAAAAGCCATCACTTCCATGCATTATAAGGAAGATGCCAGAGGGTCCTACTCAACTTGTCCTTCTTCCACCCTTGGATCTAACCTTAACTCCTCTTTCACTCTTCAAACTCAAGCAAAATACATATCGGGGTGTCTAGACTGTTTGCATATGGATCTACGCTCCAAGGTGACTCACTCAAGACACTCATTCAAAGCCCAGTGTGCATTTACCTGAACCAAATTCACCCTATAGTAAACCCATGTTTCCCACCCAAATGCCTTTAGTATTTGAACTGTACCCAACAACTCATTAACCCTAGGTTCTGATCCTGCATCAGATGTTCATTTCTTCTCTACATGTGTGATGTACTCATTCTGTCTAAATGAGGAATAAGTTAATGGAACTTTTGTAATAAAGAGAAAAAAAGGCTTAAAATATTTAGTAGGTAAACAATGATCAGATAATAAAGAATTTTCTTATCTATGGAGGAATCATAAGGTCATTATTAGGTTTTCTAGTCCAAAGCCCGACATCTAAGCACATCTAATATCATACACCTTGAAGGTTACATAAGCAGGAAAAATTGATGAGCCAATTGTTGGAAAATTCTGCAGAGACCTTCTGAGGTGGTTGACATGTCTGAGGCACTTAGCAAGCTGCTTTTAAAAGACTGCTTCAACTCTTTACAGTTACATCTAGGAAGCCACCAAGTTTAAAAATGTGCATTAACTCCTGTCCTACTTCATGGTGCTTCTTGATCTTTGGACATTTGATAATCTAAAAATATGTCCTGGCATATTTTCAAAGACCTACTCATTTCAATTGATTGTACATTCTGTCAAGTCTTGTTGTATCATACCCTATGTCCACTTGGACTATTATAGAGAAGAGATCTCAGAGAGATCAGAAGTTGTTTTTATTATGCAATATATCTATATATTTTTAGTTTTTTTTGTAATTTTTAGAATTTTTTATTAACACATATTTTGCTAACTTTTTCATGGTTATTAAGGTATTTTTTTTTTCAAAATGCCCTTCTTTTATAAACAAGGGGGGAAAAATCACTACGTTCAATCTCCCTTTCCCTGGCTCATGGCTTGACATTTTTTGCCACTGTTGATTCTCATTATAGGCTTGTTACCACCGTTCCATTATCACTCCTATACTGTTGCTTTTACAATTTGCTTACAAACCTTTGCGTCCTGCCCTCCTTGTCCCCTGCTATGATTAGGGTCTATGTTGTGGTTATTGTCATAGGGAGGTTAAGGGGCTTAGGTTGCGTTTGATAATACTGAGTGGGTCGTATAAGGTTCTGAGTACTGGATGAAGTAGGTTATTTGATAAGTATAAAGAAGGATGCTGACTGGAACATCTTTACTCATTTTCATCATCATCATCAGAGTCTTATCATAATTATTTAGGGTCGGTTACATGAATCCTGTTCCGTCAAAGTTTTCTATCAAGTGCTATATTCATATTTAAACCCAAGAAACTAATGTCCTTCCTAATAACATCGCACCATCTCATTTTAGACATTCCCCGAGCTCTTTTACCAGCATCTACTAAGATTCAGTCACATCCTTTTAACTGGCGCTGAGTTAGGGCGACGAAGCACATGTCCAAACCACCCGAGTCTATTTTCTCTCATTTTACTATCAATTGGGGCTATCCCCAAATCCTTACGGATGTGCTTATTCCTAACCTTATCTTTCTTAGTTTTGCCACACATCCATCCATGGTTTGCCATATCGGATCTCGGCTTCGTCTCGGGGGGGTTGGAGAGAAAAGATTTCGGAGAGATCTCGAAAACATCTCGAGAGATCGGGTTTGGTGATTCCATGATCTTCATCTTGAGTAGCATGAGTGAAATTATCTTCTCTCGTGAATAGACTCATGTGACCAAAACCTTCATCTCCACCTGTCCCACCTCCATCATCATTTAACTCACCTCCATCACCATCATCTCTTTTATCAATTTTATCATCATCATTATCATCATCAGGATTAGAGACATTCATATCTGAAGGAGGACCAGTGTCATGGTGACGAGCAGCCTTCGAAGATGCATCAACAATTTGGTGTGTCATAACATTTACATCAATTCTTGCCTCTTGTGCTGCACTACATATTTCTTCACATGGTCAACCATCTTCTTCCAAAGTGTTGGAAGCAATCCATTCTGTGTATGGGTTCTCCCGATCATCCATTTCATTCTCATCCAACATGGTGAAATAGTCAAGTGGATCATCCTCAGGATCACCTCCACGTCCATACTCATCCTCCATTCTCTTTACCTTCAGCTTTATATTATAATGACAATACACGAGTTTCTTCAACTTTGTATACGATAACCTATTTCTAGGCTTCATATGTATCATGGCAAATGTGCTCCAATTCCTTTCACAAGGTGAAGCTGATACAATTTGTGATAAAACCCGAACTGCAAGTTGACTAAGTGTGGGGGCATCTGTTCCATACATCTTCCACCACTCACCTAAAAATCAAGTAATATAGGTAAAAATAATTTCAATAAATCCCAAAACATCACACTTTCAAAAAAAATAAAATTCATCAAATCCATCACCACTAACCTGGCCACATACTTTCTCTACTTGCTATAGCAGTCTTAGTCCCGAAAGAGGCTAGTGCATCTCTAAACTTGACAATCTATCAAGATAAATATAAGAAGTATCTCAGCGTTAAAAAAATATGATCTTAAAGTAAATAACTTAAAATTACGTCATTGCCAAATTGTGCTCTTCCCTTAGATGTAGGAAGTAATTTATCAAATACTTCATGCACGGCCTTGATCAATGTCTGATCATCCCCCAATTTTTGCTTATATTAATACTTGGGGTTAAGAAAATATACTGATTATATAAGATCATCAAGGCAATAATTCATCATGTCTTTTAATAAATAATACTGAATTGAAAGATAAAAATTATTAAAATTCAAAGTTGAGTATTTACCAGCCTTGTAGATAGGTTCATCCATAGATTTCAGCCATCTCTCATCAATAATCTTATGTACCCAAGTCCAATTTCTTGGAGAAGATACTTTGATACCTTCCTTCATAATGATCATAGAATTGTATACTAAACCCATACTTGGATATCTCTCAGTATCCATAACTCTCAAAACTTGATACATTGGCTCCATAATTTTTATTACATCTTATGCATAATCCCAAAACATTGGAGTGCATATAATTTGTTTCACATTTTTTCCAACTGGGTTGGTGCTATACTGAGAATTGGACCATTCTGATCCAAGGAAAAAACTCGACAGGCCATCTTTCTCCCTTACCAAACTTTGAAGGGCAAGATAATTTGTTGCAAATCGAGTAACTCCAGGTCGAATTATATCTCGACCACAAGTTTTTCGCACTCGATCTACAACCCAATCATGATTATATATAAATCTTGTGACAAGTCTGCCCATATCCACGGCCTTCTTCACCATGCTGTGCTTTGCCACAGCTTCAAACATCAAATCAATACAATGTGCAGTGCATGGAGTCCAAAAAAGAGGGTACTTATTAGATAACAATTTACCTACTTTTTTGTAGTTGTTAGCATTATCTGTAACAATCTGTACAACTCTTCCCTTTCCAATTTCTTTAACCTTGTCCTCCATCAACTTCATTATGTATTCATGATTTTTTTCCTTTCCTGTGACATCAATAGAGTCTAGAAAAACAACACGACCTGCCCTGCACACCATGAAATTAATGATGGACATTCTTGTAAGTCCTGTCCACCCATCACATAAAAGAGAGCACCCATGTGCATCCCAATGTGATTCCAATTTCTTAATTTCAACTTCCATTTCAAGAACCAATTCATCGAGATATTTCCCTAAGATTTCCTTAGGGGTGGGTGGAAGTACTCCACGATCAAGTTGCTGAGCTTCAGTTATCATATTCTTGAAATGATGGTCCCCTGCAACATTGGCTGGAATGTGATTATAAATAAAATTTTTTGATACCACCTTTCCAAGAGACTCTTTAAATTTTCCTTTACTCAACATTGATTGTATTCTTTGTTGTTTGGCTTCATCAGATTTGTATTTTCTAGACTCTATCTGTGACTTAGCAATCCTCATACTTGAACTACGACACATAAAATCAGTTATGCCCTGTTTGGCTTTCTTACCAGTTCCACTTGTACCAGCTCCAGACTCTGACACTTCTTCACAATCATCATCATACTCACCATCATTATCATCCCTTCCCATTTGACACAACTCTTTCATAATCTGCTCTCTATTTGAAGTTTGTTTCATAGCTTTCTTGCCCCTCTGTTCTTTAGTTTCTTTTAATTGTTTACGGACTTCAGGTGGACAACTCGGACAGTTGGTTACGTCTTGTCCTTTTTCTCCAATCAATTGATTCTTTAATCTTGTAACACCACCTGCCTTCTTTACCCTCCCACAGAAATTACATTCCGACCCCCTTTCTATAGGCTTCCCATATTGCCAACCTATGTCTTCAGAAGACATGTTTCTGAATCTATAGAAAAAAACATAAATAATATATCATATTTAAAACAACAAAAAACAAACAACACAATGTCTCAATTATATTATACACTTCACGTAACAACAATATGAACAAAATAAATATTGCAACAAGTCTAAAATTATACCATCTGAAATTTAAATAGTTCTTCACGAATTCGCTATTTTTCGAAGACTGATGTTACTTTTATCAACAATTTTGACGAAATAAACCAAGATAATTGACAAAAAATTAACATTAAATTATAAACTATTAAAAATTCCAAATCATCTCCGTCTCTCTCTCTCTCTTTGCCTCTATCTCCCCCCTCTCTGTCTGTCTCCCCCCTTCTCTTTGTCTCCCTTTGTCTATCTCTCTCTGTGTCTCTCTGTCTCCCCCGTCTCCGTCTCTGTCTCTGCCTCCCCCCCCCTCAATCTTTGTCTTCCTCTATATCTCTCTCTGTCTCCCCCCTCTCTGTCTCCCTCTATCTTAAACAGATAAGGGAGAGACGGAGGGGGGGAGAGAGAGAGAGAGACAGACAGACAACGAGGGTGGGAGACAAAGATTGAGAGAGAGAGAGAGAGAGAGAGAGAGAGGGAGTGTGGGAGGCAGGGAGAGAGAGGGTGGGAGACAGAGAGATTGAGAGATGGTGGGAGATAGAGAGAGTGTTGGGGGGATAGATCGGGCGGAGAGACAGACAGAGAGGGATACACAGAGAGAGACGGAGAGAGAGATAGAGGGTGGGAAGAGAGATCGGGGGCCGGGGGGAGAGACAGACAGAGAGGGATAGAGAGAGAGAAAGAGAGTGTGAGGGAGTGTGGAAGGCGGGGAGAGAGGGTGGGAGACAGAGAGATTGAGAGAGGGTGAGAGATAGAGAAAGGGTTTGAGAGTGGGAGACGGAGAGAGAGAGATGGTGGGAGACAGAGAGAGTGTCGGGGGGGATAGATGGGGGGAGAGACAGACAAAGAGGGACACACACACAGAGAGAGGGAGAGAGAGAGAGAGAGAGGTGGAGACAGAGAGAGGGCGGGAGGAGAGATCGGGGGCCGAGGGGAGAGACAGATAGAGAGGGACAGAGAGAGAGAGAGGGAGGGAGACAGAGAGAGCGCGAGAGGAGAGACGGGGGGGGAGAAAGAAAGAGAGAGGGAGGGTGGGAGACGGCCAGAGGAGACTTGGGAGAGAGACCGGGGGTAGAGAAAGAGAACGAGAGGGGATGGGATCTCTCTCCCTTCCTCTCTCTCTCACACACACACACTCACACATGTGAAGAGATGGGTGGAGACAGATAGGGAAGGAGGAAGACGGGGGCGGGGGGGAGGAGAAGAAGGAAAGGCATACCAGAGAGAGGGGGAGACAGCCGATGCCGATCGCCCGTCCGCTCGGAGATCCGACGCCGGCGAAGTCTGTCGTACATCTATCGCCGGTGATCGACGCAATCGGCGGGCGAGGCGAGCCACCTAGGGCGGCTCCGGCAACCTCGTGCGACTGTGCGAGAGTGTGTGCAAGAGTGTCGGGGTGAGGCGTGAGGGCTCGACAGGGTAGGGGAGGGTTTAAGGCTTTAAGCCTTTAGGGTCGACCGACCCTCGCGTCGACCGCTTCGCGTTAACGGGCTGGACCGGTCGGTTCACCCTGTTCGTGCCCTAACGAAACCTGCTTCCCGCCTGCGCACGGTCTCGCTGAGACACGCCGACCTCGCACGGCTTTGTGTCTCGTAGACGCGGCAAGACCGAGATCTCGCGAGAATGCATTCCATGCATCCATCTCAGCATCCTCATCTCTGCTACATATATTTTGTAAATGTGTTCCTTTTGTATTGCCCAACAGTCAGTACCATATAACAAAGTATGTCTCACAGTCGTTCTATAAAACCTCCCTTTGAGTTTCACAGGCATACGACAATCACAGAGGACTCTTGATGCGCTTCTCCATTTTAACTAGCCTGCTTTAATCCTATGTGTAATATCGTCATAAATCTCCCCATTCTCTTGTATGATAGGCCCTAAGTACCGAAAGCTACTACTCTTCGAAATATTATCTTCATCAATTAGAACTATCTCTTCCTGTACCACTCTCCCATTACTAAAATTATAATACATAAACTCTGACTTGCTCCTACTAATTTAAAAATCTTTAGACTCCAAGGCATGTCTCTAATGCTCTAACTTAGCATTTAAAGCATCAATACTCTCATCAATTAAGACAATATCATTTGCAGATAACATACACTAAGGGATATCCTCATGCAATTGTTTTGTTACTTCATCCATAACTAAGGCAAAGATATACGGATTTACTGTAGAACCTTGATGCAAACTAATAGAAATTGAAACTTCACAAGTCTCTACAATAATAGTTCGAACACTAGTAATAACACCTTTATACATATCCTTAACCAAATCAAGATATCCTTGAGAGACTCCTTTCTTTCTTAATGTCAACCAAATCAGTTATCTCGGTACTCGATCGTACGCCTTCTCCAAATCAAGAAATACCATATACAAATCTTTTCTCATCTCTCTATACTTCTCCATTAGCTGTCGTAGTAAGAAAATAGTTTCTATAGTAGATCTATTCGGCGTAAAACCAAACTGATTTTCCGATACAGTAGTCATATATCGGAGGCATTTTTTGATTATTCTTTCCCAAAGTTTCATAGTATGACTCATAAGTTTAATTCCATGATAATTATTGCAACTTTGAATATCTCATTTGTTTTTATAGAAAGGAAGTACAACACTTTTTCTTCAAATTTCTGGCATTCTTCGTTCCTTTAAAATTTTATTGAAAAGTTTGGTTAGCCACTGAACACCAATGTCTCCTAGGTCTTTCCATACTTCAATAGGCATGTCATCTGGTCATAAGGTCTTGTCCACTTTCATTTTCCTTAAAGCATCCTCCGCTTCTGGCATCTTAATGCACATGAAATACTGATATTTATCAAATCTTGTTGACTCTTGGGTATCTTCTAAAGAGAAATCATTGACTTAATTTTCATTAAGTAACTTCTGAAAATAACTATGTCACCTCTCTTTAATTTCGAGATCCTTAGTTAAAATCCTTTGATCTTCACCTTTAATGCAACGAACATGATCTAAATCTCTAGTTTTCTTTTCTCGTAATTTAACAAGTTTAAATATGTCATTTTCACCTTTTCGGGTTCCTAATTTATTATATAAATCTTCAAATGCCTTTGATTTAGCTTCGCTAATTATTTTGTTAGCGCTCTTTTTAACGATTTTATAAGCTTCTAGAGTTTGATTATTTTTATTAGTTTGTCAAACTTTAAAGCACTCATTTTTTTACTCTAATAGTATTTTAGATTTCCTCACTCTACCACCAAGTCTCTTTTTTCAAATTCTTTTTCCCTTTAGATTCGCCTAAGAGTCGTTTTGCCACACTCGTTATACAATTTGCAACATTTTTCTACATTACATTAGTTTCTTATTCTAAATTTTAAATATTTTCCTTTAATGGATGATTTTTAAATATTTCTAAATTTTTACTTTTTAAATTCCACAATTTAATCTTAGAACAATTATTTATAATGATCTTTCTTTTGAATTTAGGGATAATGACATCTATTACTAATAACCTATGTTGAGGTGTTAGACTCTCTCCAAGAATAATTTTTCAATCTTTACATAAAATTCTATCGACTTTCCTAATAAGAAAATGGTGAATTTGACTTATATGTGTTCCAATCTTGTATATTATTAAGTGTTCGTCCCTCTTCTTAAAGAAGGTATTAGCAATTGTTAGATCATATAAGTCATAGTAAAATCAAGAATAGTATATCCCATATCATTTCTATTATCAAAATCAAATCCTCCATGAATCCTCTCATAACCTCTATTATCTTTATCCATATGACCATTAAGATCCTCTACAACAAAGATTCTCTCTTCACTAGGGATAGTTTGGATCAAACTATCAACAGCCTCCCAAAATTATTTTTTAATGCTCTCTTCTAATTCTACTTGAGGTGCATATGCACTAATTATATTCAAAATATCCTCAATCTATTAACTTATATAACTCTATCTTTTAAATTTTTATCTATTATTATAACAACACCATTTCTAGAGTTACTATTACCCGTATACGCATACATACACTAGAACATCTTTACTATTTTCCTCGTTGAGAATAATAGTTGATAAGATATATGTATTTTATTTAATATTTTACTATATCACTAATCATATTATTAAAATCAAAATAGTATATTTAATATAATTATAAAATATATCAGATATAAAATAAAATATAAAACATAAAACATATATTATTATACCAATTATGTAGAACACATAAAGATATTTAATAAAAATTATAAAATTGTAAAATGAGGATGAGAGATGGGACGAGGAACAAATGGAATAAGAGGCATGGGTGAAGTAGATGTCGTGTTCTAGGTTTGTATAAGGTGACAACCATTAAAGTAAATACTTATCCTAATGTTTTGTTCTTTTGTAGTTTTTTTTTTTGAAATGTTCATCTTGTAGTCGAAAGAAATGGAAGACTTGAAGATGGGGGGACCTCTCTTAAGCGTTAAGCTTCACCCAGGCGCTTAGCGATTGTCGGTCACGGAATATTTTTAAAGTTTGTAGCACATTCGTCTTTTTGTTATTTCATGGAAGGGAGAAGAATAGAGTCTTTAAATTTCTCACTGAGTCTTTTGAAGAAAATGGGAAATTTATAAAGATGCACGTATATAGGCTGTATAAATAACTTGTGTATAGTTTATTCTGTGAATGTGTTTCGTATCAGATGATTTGGGTTCGAGTGTTAGACTTTTCTCCACTGATCGCAATCAGTGTTGATTTACATCGGCATAACGTCCGAACACCTTTGATTGATTGTCAAAAAAATCCTAAAGTCCTTTACATAGGTTCTGATGTTGAGGGCAAACTCACTTGTACGGCTCATAATTAACTCTCAGTCACTACCGAAAGATTGATAGAAATAGGGTTTTATCAAAGGTCTCATTAGGTTTAGGCAAAACTGTATAATTTGGGAGCATGAATGTATTTTTGCAGAAGTTGTAGGCGTTTTTGAGGTGTCGGAAGCATTTCTAGACTCCATGGATATTTTGATAATTTTTAAATTCCAGGGATAGTTTAGTAATTTTACCAAGTCACGGGCTTTTCTGTAATTTCTAGGTTGGAGAGAGACTGTGGTGTAGTCTCGGGCTTCCAAGGGCACTGAGGCAGTTTTCGGAAGGTTCTGGGGATTGTTGGGGCGTTTCTAGATCATTGGGATATTTTGATAATTTTATTAGACCTAAGGCATACTCAGGTTTGAGGTGACACATAGGTGCAAGGTTGAGCTGACAAGCCTCCTAAGTGGAAGAACAACATTGGGCTCCATGGAAGGTGCACGTGCGTTGATTCTTAACAGAGAAGGGCATATGCACAATTTCTCGAAAGTCGAGGTCTTTTCGTAATTTTTCTTGGCACACATGAGAGAAGGCAACTAGGTGCACTCGTGATTCATGTAAGTACAAGGAGTGTCGTCGAATTGTCTACTGTATATAAGAGGTCTCCGGATTGATGCGGGACATGAGGGCATAGATATAATTATTGAAAGTTTCAGGGTAGAACTGTAGTTTACAGGACTTTGGGTTCTCTTACAATTCTAGGAGGGGCATTTTTATAATTCTCAGTTATCTGGAAGAATTACATAGCTTGGCCACCCAGAATATATAGAAAACTACAAACATTCTCTAAGGGCATAAATATAAGACCTAGAGTATTTATAAAAATATACCCTTAATAGGCCTTTACAAAAACACAAACAAACTCCGGCTCCTTAGTGCGCCTCCGTCTTTCGTTTGTTCTCTCTTTTTTCCTTTTTTTTTCTTCTTCGGACCTAGAGAATATTTATAGAACGTAAGGGGACCCACCTTGACAAAAAGAGGGGGTTCTTGGACCCCATTTTGACCGAAAAGGTGTTTGTTGACCCTACCTTGACAGAAAAGGCCAATTTTAGACTTTAGGTTGTCAAGGTGAGTCCTCCACCCTTTTTGTTTTATTTTTTTTTGAAAAGAGGGAGAAAAAGGGGCGGTGGGCCCATTTGGACCCGGCAGGGCCTCGGCGGGGTCAACAGATCTCGGTGGGGTCTGTTTGACTCCGTTGGGCCCAGTGGGGTCAAGTAGACTCCGTGTTAGACCCAGGCATGGTCAATAGACCCCGGTGGGGTTCTGTTTGACCCCACTGGGGCCAGCGGGGTCCACTAGACCCGCGTGGGACCCAGGCGGGGTCTGATTGACCCCGCTAAGTCCCAACGGGGTCAACTGGTCCCCGCGCGGGTCCCAGAGGGGCCAAAACTTGGTGCGGCCCCCTTTCTGCCCCGGTGGAGTTCTCTCGGCCGGTTCCTCCCTTTAAATTCTTCTCTGGCCCCTTTTCTATCCTGTGTTTACAGCGGGATGTGTGGAGAGAAGGACGAGGGGGGGGCCGGTTCTTCATACTATTTGTCTTCTTGCATCGTCGGCCGAGGGAAGGAAACTTGCATCTGTTCGAGCCACGTGATACACGATTGTCGGTTTTTACACGGGTATGTGCATAAATTTGCCCCCTTTTTATTGCTTCGACGTGTTTCACGACTGGGCATGATCGGGTCAATGGACCTTGGTATTGTGGAGATACTCCACGGCATGACGGTGCCGGCTTGAAGCTGTGCTGCGCCTGTCGATTAACATGAGGGCAGTTTCTCGAAAATATTTTGAGAAAATTTGGGGTGCAACAAATGCCTCCCACGGGTCGTCCGCCGAAGCCGTAGGGTGGAGGCGGACGGCCTGTGCTTCGTATGTAGGCTGCCCAGGTTGTGACTATCAGAGGGAGTCTTGGGCTTTGTAGGACTGTGTTTTGTAATTGTTTTGCTATCCTTGAATATTTGGTCTGACCTTTTGCCCTTTTCTATTTCCACAGTGCTTATAGGCTTGGCTCGTAGCAACTGATATAGGGACCGGTCCAGGAGTACAAGAACTGGGGGTGCTGATGATTGTTATATTCGACGGATTGATCAACCCATGCCGCCTTCTCCTTCTTATACTATCACCGATGACAACCTCGATGAGGTGGATCATGGTTGTTATTGGGTCACTGAAGGTTTGACTGAGAGTGTTGGTGATAGCGAGGGACTTGTGGATATTTCTCGCATTATAAGGCGAGACAGAATCTGCACATATGACTGGTCAAGGGGGTATCCATCCCACTATCCTTTGGACCGTCATCTTCATCTCTTCATCCAGAGTTTCGCCCCTATTGGCATGGAGAGCAATGATCCTCTTTTGCCAGAGGAGAGGCACCGTCTCGAGCGAGCTATCTTACTGGGGAGGGACAGCACGTAGGGCATATGCACCCTTTCTTGTCCGAGCTTTCCAGAGGGCTTCACTCGACAGAAGCAGTATCCCGACCGGTAGAGTTTGGGATTTTTCCAGCACCATGATAGCTTTTCTATTCGCGCGACACCGTTGGCTCCGGCAGTTTGGCACTTACACAGGCAGCATAAGGCTATGGAGCCTATTGTGGACGGTTTGTTCTTGACACCCTCGGGGGTGAAATTTGCGAACGATGACTTTGTCCACGATTGTATTGGAGAGGATCTTAGCATTGAAGACTCTCAGGTGATATAGGAAGTGGTCAGTTGTCTTCTCCCATAGTTATCACTGAGGGGCGACAGAGTGGCTCTGGGGCATTCTTTCTTTCTACAGGTCGGTGTTGGATAGAGCATGGATTCACCACGTAGTTACGACAGCTTTCTATTCCTATCCTTGTCATACAGGTCTACTACAGGCCCTGGCATAAAGATTTGACCGCCGATGAAACACAGTTATCACTGCTGGAGGAGAGACCTCTTTGGATCTCTGGACTTTCTAGCGGATTTTTGGCCTTCCTATTTGTGGGCGGCCCTATAAGGAGTTATCACTTGATGACCTGCATCTCATCCATACAGATGGAGTCGGCAAGTACTGCATGTCTTATTGTTTCATATTCCTGATGAAGACATAGAGGGACTTGGCTCAAGTAGGCAAGGACAGGACCCCTCGTACTCCCTAGGTGACTTTAAATGCTTGGGTGAGCCATTTCTACAGTGGCCCATTTTACTTCCACGAGGACTTTGCCTAGTCAAGTGTAAACTGGGGACAATGTAGAGAGATCATCATGGATTTCCCTCCACATCTGTTTGCTCCTACACAGGGATAAAACTCCAGGGGATTGCCTCTCACATATTTAGCTGTCTACTTGGCCTACTAGTTGGCCAGCTTTGTGATTCCTCATGGCGAGAAAGGTCTTTTGCGAGCTAAGGTGATATATCCTGCCTGTTTGATGGCATGTGGTCAGAGAGTTGCTATTGCCCTTGCTGCCCTCGCGAATATTTATCATTTTCTTGGGGCTTTGACAACATATTCATCTCCTGGGGATAATAATATATTGATGCCCACTCATTATTTGAGTGCATGGACCGAACTACTATTTTCAGAGCTCTCTCGGAGGTCTCTAGTTGATAACCTTGCAACTTCGTTGATATTTACTTTTATTGGTCAGCCTTCTCAGGACGCCGTCACACAACTTGTAGGTGCCTGCAGGGATCTGTCTTTTCAGCCTCTCAAGAGAGATGAGGGCTTAGCCCTTGACCACTTCTCCCACCTTTGCCATCCTTATGTGGAGCAAGAAGGTGGCTCATCAGTTTGCAGAGTGTCTTCACGAGCTTTGCCCTCCTCATACGGTCTTGCCGAGTGGGTTATGTGTATCCGTCCCAGTGTGCTGGTTTATCGACGTTCCAATACGGCGGTCCTTTAGCCCTATTATCCATACTGGTTCGCCCAAAATTTTGGTATGACTAGGGCATCTCTCCGAATGTAGAGTTCCCTTTGGCTCTCCGACTGTACAAGCACAGGGCTGTGCATCTCATGGCAGCAGCATGGCATGACTTCCTTTTTCGTGAGGTGGAGGGGGATTATCCTATTCTAGCATAGACGCGCAAAGGCCATATCGACATACATTATGTGCCCTGGTGGTTCATGGCCAACTATGTCTTTAGAGAGCATCGTGATGCTATCAAGTCAGCCGAGGAGAGGCGTTTGAGGAGGGATGATCTACCTCCTTTGTTCCTTGATCTAGGCTTCGTCAGATCACATTTTTCTGGAGCTGCTAGGGCTATCAAGGATATAGAAACTAGAAAGTGCTTGGAGGGTAGAGGGCCGGTCCATTCTCATCGACAGAAGTCAATATGCTAGGGCTCTGAAGCCCCTGAGAGGTGTACCAGCAGTCGCTTCAGCTCCCTCTTCTTCTGGCCAAGGGGCGGCCTCTGGCTCTTCACGAGCCTATTCTGTGGGAGGATTTGAAGGCCTCCTGTGGTTTGAGGAGGAAGTATCAATTATCCCAGCCGGTGCCTGAGGGAGCACTTCGGGGTAACACATTTGCAGAGTGGAAAGCCCACGTGATCAACGCAGTAGGCTGTGCTGGCCCAGTGGAATATCTTTCCGAATTGGAGGTGGCTGTCACTCCAAATGCCCTCCTGGATACGGTGAAGAAGGTGGCTCGTCCCCTTCGGCTAAAGCCCAAGCAAATTGTTTTGAAGCCTTCCAGACCCATAGGGACGACAGGTGACTGCTTCATTGCTTAACCCTTTCTGACGTGTTTTTTTTAATTCTTTAGAATGCTTATTGTGCACCCTCTTTGTTATTTGCAGGCGTCGCCATTGACTAGGGACACATGCATGGTCTGTTGGAGGGCTCTTCGAATGTAATTTCTGGCGAGGCTAACACCTCCTCAAAGAGGCCTCGGCCTGGGAGTCGCGAGGGGGATGCCAGGTCTTCTTCCCGTCTTCGGATTGAAGAAGAGTCTCCCACTAGAGTGGGTGTTTCCAGTAAATAATAGCAAGCTCTGTTCTAGGTTGCATCTTTAGTTTGCATATGATGTTGAAAACACTTTTTTTTTTGGTGCAGCTCCTCCCGGAGCCAGAGCAGGCATGGGCTTCTCCCCTCCTCCCGAGAATGTCTTCGCAGGAGTGGGGCTGGTTTTGGATGAATCCAATCCCGATGTTGCCTTTGATATTGAGGATTTGGCTACTCCTGCTGACGATTATACACCAGTGATCGCCGCCTCTCCTTTGGTTGGTGTGGAGAGGATTTTCGTCACTCAGGCTCCAGGTTTATCTTCTTTATATGGCTTCCCCCCCTTTATTTGAGAGAGCGTGAGTATTTCTATTGACACAATTACTTGTAGGAGACATTGGAGTCCTCCCCAATCCTCTTGTGATCAAGGAAGGTGATCATTCTTCTCCTGGCAAGGGAGGCTCTCTGGCCTATAATTCCTCGAATGGGGAGAGTTCAGGCACTTCCTCTAGCACAGGGGCTACTAGCTCCTCATCTGGGGAGGACCTGCCTTCCCCCACATCGAGTTCCCCTGAGAGCAGGGAACTGAGGGCTACCCCAGGTAAAATAAGGGTCATTTTTGCTGCGTGCATCTGTACTTTACAACCTCTTTACTTATCTTGTCCTAGATCATGCAGCTGTTGAACTGGCGACCTCTGTCAGGATGTTCTCCCAGCTTGTTGAGCCTGGACCATTTATGGAGTTCTCGGACTATCACGACAATCTGGGAGCCGTACATTCTGGGATGAGAGCTGACATAGGCTTCCCAGAGTCGGGGGCTCTTGGTAGTGCAGGGCTTCTTTTCGCCCTAGGCCTATTAGAGCGCGTTGCCAGCTTGGTGGAGACTAGTGCAGTGGATCCTCCGGGTATGAACTCTGTCTTTACATGTGTTTTTGTTCATACCTTTTGCATTTGAGGTCATTGACGCTTACGGTTTCATTGGTTTGAACAGTTGTTGATCAAACCAAAGAAGAGCCTACCCCTCAACCTAGCGAGACTGTGGCTTCTCGG
Organism: Amorphophallus konjac; assembly: GCA_022559845.1. Taxonomy (NCBI): domain Eukaryota; kingdom Viridiplantae; phylum Streptophyta; class Magnoliopsida; order Alismatales; family Araceae; genus Amorphophallus; species Amorphophallus konjac. Next base: position 272,431,553 of record CM040128.1, read on the forward strand.
ACTCCTCTAAGGGAGGGCGACAGTACTGGCCACATGGCTGCTCTTTGAGCCTTTAGCTCCAGGTTCCCTTTTTTTATGAAAACCCATAATATTAGTCAACAGGCGAACTTTTCTTTCCTGCGATGTTGACCTCTCTTTTTTTATTTTTCCAGCAGGTCTTCTTTCTATAGAGCTGGCGGCAGAGGCTCCTGGAACAATAGAGCCGACTCAGATGGGTGTCAAGTCCCCCTCTGGGATAGTTCTTTATGTGTAGCGCGTCTCTGTTATTATGGTTGAGGAGGGTGCTGCCATAGAAACATGTATGCATTTGTCTCTTTAAGCTCTCGCCCTCGTTGTTTGACAGATGAAATGGTCTAAGTCATTTACATTTACTTCATTTGCAGAGGGCTTGGCTACAGACACAGAGCCTGCAGGACTAGAGTCAGCCTTTGTTGAGATCCCTGCTCCAGTTTCTGAAGAGGAGCCTTCTTCTGCTAATTCCGAGGGCATGATGACCTCCAATAAGGGCACTATCACTTGCGCCTTGAAGCTTTGCATGTGTTTATTTTATCATGGCAGGACACTTGTCATTTTTTGTCTCCTTGATTTCAGCTTCGACGGATGAGGTTCCAGAGGTGCCTCAGAGTTTCCTTGCTCTTGGGAGAGAGTGGCCTAACGGTCCTCAGCTTGGCATAGCACTAGTAGATGTCGACATGGGAGCTCGGCTTATTCAGAACCTCCAACTATTACTCCAGATTGACCCCCTTCCGACCGTTGAGGCCATGAGGGGCAACTTGGAGTGTTGCACCAGAGGCTATCATGCATTCGGTTTCCCCAGGGACACTTGGATGGCGAAGCTCACCGCTCTATGGGATGAGTTCGCTCGTCTTCATGTTACCCAGGAGCAGAGACGGAGGGCCCATATGATAATCCAACAAGCGGCGGAGCAGCTTTGCAGACTGCGAGCGACTCATGCCGGGGTTTACACTTTACGCCCAAGTTGAAGTTGCTCGAGAGCGTGACTGGGCGGTCTCCCTCCTAGAGGAGGACCTTCTGCGGTAGGTTTGGGAGACCGAGGAGCGTAATCTTGTGCGGGCTGAGGTAGAGACTCTCTACCGCAGACTTGAGGGGCTCTAGGAGGAAGTGCTTCTGAGCGAGGCCCACATCGCCGATCTGAGGGGCGGAGCCAGGCCTTGATACCTCACTTATTTTCTTCTTTTTTTTAGAGAGGGCTTTTGTAGTTCGCCCAGTTTTGGATCTTGGTTGATCCAAGGACCTGTCTCGAACTCCGCTCTATTTGACGAGAATGTTGAATAAAGGACAAAGTAGAGTAACTTGCTGCTTTCATCCTTTTTGCATATCTGCTGCTTGCTCCATCTTTCTTTCTTTTTTTCTTTTTTTAATCACTTTACTAGTCCTACTGCCCTTTTCGGATTTTCGCTAGGACTGACCCCATTTAGCTTTTTTCCAGTGTGCACTTGTGGGCTTTGACACTGAGGGGTTACCTATTTTTGCCTGAGGTGCCCTTGCGGCGGGTTTTCACCATAGTCGGGTTAAAAATTTTTTTGCCCTTGATTGCTCTCCTAACAAGAAGAACAACCAAGTCTGCTGAGGCATCAATATTTTTAATCCCGTTTTGTTTGTTTGTTTATTTTTGTTTGGGTTGTGAAGGGTACCTAGCCCGTAGGGTAGATGACATATCCACAAGAATTGGATAGTCAAAATTGGCTGACTCTCATGAGTTAGGAGTCAAGGATTTAGACTAGTTGCCTAGCAACATTGCCTGGTGTTGACAGCCCGAAAGGGGCATGAAGTCAAAACAAAGGTAGGAAGACCGGTAGGGTTGGTGACCCAGAGGGGATGTGTAGACCAACTCTTACAAGTGGGACTGAGGGATTTGAGAACTCAAAAGAGGTGTACGAGTCAAATTCGAGGGTTTGAAATGTGAGTAGGGTTAGCAGCCCGAAGGGGACACATAGGCCAACATTACAGGTGAGACCGGATGGGTTTAACTGCCCGTGAGGGATGTATAGGTCAAACCCAAAAGGTCGAAAAATGGGGAGGGGTGGCAGCCTGAAAGGGACACATAGGCCACCGTCGGAGGTTCAATGGATGGATTTGACCGCCCGAGAGGGACATATCATTTAGATCTGAAGGCCAAAAGGCGGATAGGGTCGGTAGCCCAGAGGGAACACATAAGCTGAACCCTGTAGATGAATTGATAGATTTGACAGCCCGGGTGGGACATTATTAATCAAATCCGAAAGCTGAAAGGCGGACGGGGTTGGCAGCCCAGAGGGGACGTGTAGGCCGAACCTTGTAGATGGAAAGATGGATTTGACAGCCCTAGAGGGACGTGTGAGTTCAAATCCGAAGGCCGGAAGGCGGATAGGATTGGTAGCCCGAAAGGGGATGCATAGGTCAAGTCCGAAGATGAAAAGAGTGAGTTGGCCGCCCTAGTGGGACGTGTAAGTCAAATCCGAAAGCCGGAATACGGATAGGGTTTGTAACCCGAAGGGAGCACATATGGCAAACCCTAAGATGAAAAGAGGGATTGACCGCCCTAGTGGGATGTGTGAGTCAAATTCGAAAGTCAAAAGGTGAGGAGGGTTGGCAACCTGAAGGGGACGCATAGGCCAAACCCGGTGGACTGAAAGGACATATTTGATAGCCCTAGTGAGATGTGTGAGTCAAATCTAAAATCCGAAAGGCAAATAGGGTTGGCAGCCTGAAGGGAGTTTATAGGCCAAACTCTAAAGATGAATTGATGGATTGATGAGATTGAATGTTGTGGCCTGGCACTACGAGGTGTGGTTATCGACTTAGAACCACCCATAGAAGTATGTCACAAAGAGGGTTTTTTCTGTCTCTTTTTTTTCACATTACCAACCTCACCGCCCTTGCGGGTTTTCGTCGAGGTTGGCCTCTTTAGCTTTTTCCAGCACGCTCTTGCAGGTTTTTCACGTTGAGGGGTTATCCATTTTTGCCTGAGGCCCCCTTGCGGGTTTTCACCTTAACTAGGTTTCTGGCTTTTTTGCTTTTAGTCAACCCTTGGATGGGAGGTGGCTAAATCCGCCGGGGAGCCAATATTTTTAGTCCCATTTTTGATTTCTTCTTTTTCTTTTTGAAATTCAACTTGAACCTTCGCTAAGAAGAGGTACATCCTGAGAGGACTGTTGCGGAAGCTCGTGCGATGGCGCATGGTAGAGCTTCATATGCTTGCCATTAAGAGGAGGGAAGAGATTACTTCCCTTATAGTCAACGACCGTGTATGCACCTCCTTCGTAGACCTTTTGAATGATATAGGGTCCATGCTAGTTGGGCTGAAGTTTGTCACTGGATCTTCCTACCAAAACCTCCTTTTCCTTGATCATGACAAGATCGTCCCTTTTGAATACCCTTTGCTTGACAAGTTTATCGTAGGCATGTGTCATGCGGGCTTGATACACTTGTAAGTGTTTATAGGCTCGAAGTCTCTCGCCTTCTAGGTCTGACAATCTCTCGAGCCTCCTTTCCGTTTCGGTTTGGTCTTGGCTTCGTAGCCCAGCGTGAACAACAACGCGATAGGACGCCAGCTCAATTTCTACAGGGATTACTGCTTCGGCTCTGTAAACCAAGGAGAACGGGGAACAACCTGCAGGTGTCTTGTAAATGGTTCGATAGGCCCATAGGGTTTCATGCACCTTTTCGCCTCAATCCCTTTTGCGGCCAGCAACTATTTTGGCCAACAGTTTGCAAAGGGTTTTATTGAAGGCTTGGGCCAGCCCATTAGCTTGGGGATTATAGACCGACGATGTCCTCCAATCAATGTGGAACTTAGCTGACAATGTGTAGACAATCTTATTCTTGAATGGCATGCCATTATCTGACACGACTCGACTGGGAGTGCCAAATCTGTAGATTGTATAATGCCTCACGAATCGGGCAACAATTTTGTCTGTCACTTTCTGCAGCGGGATAGCTTTAGCCCAACGAGAGATAATTTGTGACTGCAAGGATGAACTTGTGACCTTGGGATGAAGGTGGGAATGGTCCCACTATATCCATATCCCATTCCGTAAACGGTCAAGTAGGCGTAGTTGGATGGAGCGGGTTAGGCGACCTTTGAGGCACTAGCCCGAATGTTTGGCATTGGTGACATGTACGAGCATACTGGTTACAATCTTCGTACATGGTGGGCCAGTAAAACCCTTTTAAGCTTGATGTTGTTTTTCATTTTGGCTCCTACTTGATGGGCCCCGCACAATCCAGAGTGGACTTCGTGCATCACAGTTCTCGCCTCCTTAGGTGAAAGACATCGCAGGAGGACTGATCGGTCTTTCGCATGGACAAGTTGTCATAAAGGCTTTACAAGAAGGCACTAAAGGTTAGAGAATAACCGGTGCAAACCACGGAACAAACCCAACATAAATATCAGCCCCCAGGTCATTGCAAGGTAAAGCAGATGTCCGCGTTTTTACAAAGGATCCCTGAAGGGAGCTACAAGTGCGATGGAGCGACCGGGACTGGATTGGATGCTGTGTGCTGGCATTGACTGGCGCAAGGGAGATCGGGTGCCGTTCGAAGTGAGCAGTCGGGCACCGACTCTGGGGCCGAGCATCGGTATATCCGGGAGTTAGGTCCGGACCCGAGAAGTGCTACTTCCAGGCCATGGTCCAACCAACTCGGGTCAACGGGCGAGACAGTCATAACACTTCATACGCAACAAGGAGGAAGGCTTGTGTGAATCGACTAGACGCTATTTGAGAGGTACTCGTTTGACATACCCTTGACGTGTGTTAAGCCGAGCAAGTCAAGCCAACCAACCAAACGCCTTTGTCGTGCCTTTACTCCTTGTGCGATCGTGCTTGGAAGTTAAGGTTGTAGTTGTCTGTTGCCCGTTGGAATTCCCTAAGGGGGAATTTATAGAGGAAGGTGAAGGGTCAAGCAGGTTTACGCGGATCAAGGTGGCAGGGGCAGCGTGGTCCGCATAAAGTCCCCTTTTACGTAGATCGGGTTGGCTGGAAGAGAAAGGAAAACAAGTTTTTTTTTTGGATGGGTTTACGCGGACCAGGTTAGTACCAGCCTGGTCTGCGTAAAGCACCCTTTACACGGATTGGGGTTGAAAAACCTCTTTTTTTATTTTTTGGAGACAGAGGAGGGTTTACATGGACCAGGTTGGGGGGTACCAGCCTGGTCTGCGTAAACCCCCCTGGGGGGTTAACACATACCGGGTTTCAGGGGCTGGGAAAAGTTTTTTTTTATTTTTCTTTTGGTAAAAGCACCCTTTACACGGATTGGGGTTGAAAAACCTCTTTTTTTATTTTTTGGAGACAGAGGAGGGTTTACACGGACCAGGTTGGGGGGTACCAGCCTGGGCTGCGTAAACCCCCCCTGGGGGTTTAACACAGACCGGGTTTCAGGGGCTAGGAATTTTTTTTTTTATTTTTCTTTTGGAAAATAGGGGTTTACGTGGACCAGACTAGGGGGGTCAGCCTGGTCCGCGTAAACCCCTTGGGGGGGTTTACGCCGACCCACCTGAGGATCCATGAGAGAGGAGGGGGAAAATCTATAAACTCCCTATTTTTTGCTATTTTGGATCCCACTTTGACCCCGTGTGAACACAACGCATGGAGGATACGGGCTTGGTTGACTGATGCACTTTGAACGAGGCTTGGTGCGGTCCGTTGCGCTTGTTTGCTCCGTTCTTCGGGCATCTTGCTCACGAACTCCGAGCATTCCTTGGACTGGTAAGTTGGCCAAAATTGAGGCAGAATTGAGGTTGGATTGGGTTGGGACTGAGACTAGTGGGGCCGGGTTGGGACACAGGGGAGCGTGCTTCTCTCTTGGGCGCGATCGTGCCTAGCGCGATCCCCCCTCAGGTGGGCTACCTCTGAGGAGGGCTACCCAGGGGCTACTTGTCGTTTCTCGATGTTATGTGACACATCCATGCTCCTGGGGGCGTTGATCTTGACCTAGGGGGCCAATGACAGGGTGGTACTATCATCGCCCACAAGGTGTTCAGGGATGGTGCCCGCACATACTGTGGTGTCGAATGACATGGCAAGCGGTCCCCGTGGCTCGTATATGGCCTAGCGATCGGGGATAATAGCTCGTAGTCATTTAGTGAAGGCGTTTTGGGTGTGAAAACCCGGCTTTGATGTGGTATGCTGTGCCATATGGCGAGCTAGTGTGTAGTCTCGAGTTGGCCCGGTGGCTAAAAGTTGACGGACTATTGCCGCGTGTCTGAGGGTTGGGAATGGGCCCAACTTCTTGTAGGGTTGCCGCAAGACGTGGCAAGTGTGTCCAAGCCGTGGGTTGGCTCCGGTTTATTTTAAAATTATTGGAAAAATAGGCGCCCGTAAGGTGTTCAGGATAATTCTCAACCCATAACTAGGCGCCGTATAAACTGGCTAATAGCTCCCAGAGCCCGAATTTGGCTAAGGGATGAAGTCCATTAGTGTTAACTTGTTGGAGGGAGGCGTTTTAGGGGTGATCCCTAGCCTCATTACAGGGGTGCCGCATAGCGCGACATGTTGCTGGGAGCTCCCAGGTTACCCTGGGTAGCTAAGTGTAGGCAGACCAATGCCATGTACTGAGAGGTCGGGGGTGGTCTCCGCTTGTTGTTGGAGTCGTCATGAGTCACGGCAAGTTGATTGGGGCCCACAGTCGCCGGTCGGGCCAGAGATGTTGAATAAATAGCGCCTACAAGGTGTTCGGGAGTGGTCCCACACAATTATATCTTGGTTATTTCTGAGGAAAATGACTGGGTGCAACAACTACCAAGTTCATTATGCCCAATTTGCCTGTCCAAGTCCATTAGGCCTAAGTGGCCCAAGAAGTTAAGTCCGGTCGGCCCAATTGGGCCCAATTAGCCGATGCACCCAATCTTTCTATGTACATTGACCAATTTGGCCCAATTTTGATGTAGTTTCTCCATAATGATGAATAAAAGTTAATTTATTTTATTCATGTGCTTTGCTATGTGTGGGCGGATGTGTGACACCGGTCCTGTGGGTGAAATGTCTAAAATATCCTTTGACCTCATTCAGATCTCACTTCAGCTATACCCTAGCCCAAATGACCAAAATACCCACAATATAATAAAATCCCTAAAAATAACGAAAAATTCTCAAAACTTGTGAAAATGTGCAGAATAGCTATTGTTATTGTCACTTTCTTCCTCATTTTCCTCATGTTTCCCCATCCTCGTTACCGAGGTTTCCTTGAGTTTTTTGGTAATAATAGATGCTGCTGTTTTACCAGTCTATCTATCCCCAATAATTAATTCTCGCTGACCACGTCTTGTAGGTATCATCGCATCAATGGCAATAAGCCATGTCTGAAGAGGCTCATATACAAAAGGTCTAGAAATACTATGCCCAAAATTATGAAAATACCTCCAAGACCATAAAAATCCACAAAAATCTCAAAAAATCCCCAAAATTATAAAAATTACCCAGAATGCCCAAAATACCCTTGAAACCCTAAAAATGGTCAAAATGACCAAAATACCCTTGATGCCCCAAAATTCCTAAAAATAATAGAAAAATCCCTTAAAATGTTAAATCTTAAAAATACTCCTCCAAACCCTAAAAATCCCTAAAATGACCAAAATATCTGTGGAAACCAAAATACCTAGGATTCCTTAAAACATGTCCAGGGGTTCTAAAACCCACCGGAGTCACTAAAACTTACTTTAAACTCTAGAAGAGTCCCTAAAACCCCACGACCATGTGAAATGACCAAAATACCCTTGTGACCCAAATAACTTAAAATCAATTCAAACCAATCTAAACCCACCTAAAATACCTTTTAACCCATTATAGACCGGCAAATGTGTTTGTAGAGCCTGTGTGAGTGGTGCATTTATATATTTATGATTGGTTGGCATCTTTGAGTAATCAAGGATTTTCGGCCGTCCAGTTGATGTAATTAACATCAACCAAGGTTGGTGGGGAAAGGTCCAACACATGAACCCATAAAACCTGATGAACATATTCCATAATATTCTAGAGATTTATTCCATTGTCCCAGAATATATATATATTTGTCGTTGAGATATTTTTCATTTTCCCACAGCGCTTAAGGAGGGCCAAAAGGTGTGGTGTTTGATCCTGTATGCCACTTTATGGGTAATTTGGGGTGAAAGGAATAGAAGACTGTTCAGGAAAGAAACCATGGCTGATGAGAGGACTGCATCTTTTGTTGGGGTTAAAGTCGGGGAATGGGTCTCCTTGTGTAAAAATGATGCTTGTAAATCCTCCTTTTTTGTCCTTTTGGGTAGTGATTGAGAGACACACTGCCTTGGTGTGAATTTTATAGAAGGATCTTTAGGGTGTTCTTGCTTTGCTTCATTCATGCATTTCCTTATTCCTTTAATATCTTTGTGTTACCGTCCACTCATTTTTTTTATTTCTCTGATTTTTAGTGTTCTTTTCAGGGAGAGGGACCTCCTTATCCTACTGTGCATACTATCTAGTAATAAAATTGGTGGTACAGTCCACTTTCTTCTTTCAGGAGAAAAAAAGAAGGGAAAAAAGAAAGAGCTTTCCCGGGATAAGCGTATTTAGAATAGTGGGGATTTTGTTGGCGTTGTCTACTTGGAGTCACTTAGAAGTTGAATATGTCATACAATGACTCAGTTCCAACAGGCCTCTGATGGAAAAAAATTTCCATACTCATTGCTTTCAATTTTCTTTTCTGGGGGAATCTCTCTGGGGTGACAAATTGGTTTATCGGTGTAGTCTAAGTAAAAGTAGATAACCAATGTCATACACACCCAGCCATGTAGATTTTCTTCCTAACTCTATGGAAGAAAAAGTTGCAATCAATCATAAGATTAGGCATTTTACTCATGCATATAGCTAGTCATTTGATACTGTAATCCAGTTAGTAAACAGACTTAACTCTCAGCTAATTGTCTGAAGTACTGAGAAAATACATTTTTTTTATACAAGTGGTGTGTCAAGAAATTTTACTCCAATCAGCTAAAGTTTTCTGATTTTCCCATGAACAATGCTTACCAAAGTCTCAGTTTTTGCCTTTGAGCAGGATGCACTGCCAACATTTCCAGATGCTGAGGCATTTTCATGCATGGAGAGGGAGCTAGGTTTGCCTCTTGATTCTATCTACTCATCCATATCACCATCTCCAATTGCAGCTGCCAGCTTAGGTCAAGTGTATAAAGCAAGACTTAAGTGTTCTGGACAGACTGTTGCTGTGAAGGTGCAGCGCCCTGGTATTGAAGAAGCTATAGGACTGGACTTTTACCTGCTAAGAGGTCTTGGTTTCCTCATTAATAAATATGTGGACTTCATATCAAGTGACGTTGTTGCTTTAATTGATGAGTTTGCACGGAGGGTTTATCAAGAGCTCAACTATGTACAAGTATAAGCTCTTACTAGTTATTATCCTTTTCCTTCATATGTGTGGGGTTAGAGGGCTCTTTCTTTGTGACAGAGGCAGTTATCATCTTGTAGTTGTTCCCATAACAAGTTTCATAGTTGATTGTCTATTTCTGCGACTCTCAAGGAGGTTAAACTTTTTCTCCTTTTTCCCCCATTTTAATTGCGTGTTTATATGCAGGAAGGCCAAAATGCAAGAAAATTTAAAAAACTATATGCTGACAAGGAAGATGTTTTGGTCCCAGATATATTTTGGGATTTCACAAGTTCAAAAGTATTGACAATGGAGTGGGTGGATGGTGTCAAACTAAATGAACAAGAAGCAATTGAGAAGCAAGGTTTAAAGGTTTTGGACCTTGTCACCACAGGTATTCAGTGTAGTTTGAGGCAGCTTCTTGAGTATGGATACTTTCATGCGGATCCCCATCCTGGAAATCTTCTAGCTACTCCAGAGGGGAAACTAGCATTTCTTGATTTTGGGATGATGAGTGAAACACCAGAGGAAGCAAGGCTTGCTATTATCGGTCATGTTGTTCACATGGTTAATCGAGATTATGAAGCTATGGCTCGAGACTACTATGCCTTGGATTTCCTCTCTCCTGATGTCGATGTGTCTCCAATTGTGCCAGCTCTTAAGAACTTCTTTGATGACGCTCTTAATTCAACTGTAAGCGAACTGAATTTCAAAACTATTGTGGATGGATTGGGCAATGTTTTATATCAGTTTCCATTTAATGGTGAGTCTTCTTCATCTTAAGTGTGGGTCATGTGCTAGTCATCAGCCTATTAATTGGTAGTCACTTTAGGTATGAATGTTGGAAAATTGTCCACAATTTACTCACTGGTGAAGTATTTTATGATGTCTGTGTTTTTAATTTCCTAAGCTATTTAAGGATTGATGATGTAATTGTGCATATAAACGTCTTTTGACATTTAGGTCATTTTGGCAGTCATATTTTTTTGCCTCTTTCTTCTAGTCAAGGTTGTCAAATGGAATTGATCTGCAGAAAACCAATTTGGATCAACCTATTTAACAGAGTTTACCAATTTTGTCAATTTTTTACTTTTATGACTCTATACTGTGAATCAGATAGTTCAGGATTGGATTGACATCCTGAATTCTGAAACGTATGAGCTGATCAATATTTGGAGCCAGTTGCTAAAACCCATGTTACTGAGAGCAATATTAATTGTAACTAAAAGTTGCTTTCTGCCATTTTCACACATTCCACCAGAGTACATGGTACTAAAGCTTACTTTTCTCAACTTGGTACTCTTCTTTAATTTATATTCCACATATATATGCGTACATACATACACTGTACCATTTTGTGGCATGGGTGATGAGGCCACCCCACAAACGTGGGCCATGATTGGATTGTCCGTCTACTCGATCTGGCTCTGCACAGATGCCCCTTTTTTTTTCTCCTAAAAAAATCCTCCCTTGCCTGCCACATCCTTAAAACTGCTGTCCACTCTGAAGACACCAAAAAATGGTAGTGCACTTTATCAGCCCCGTGTGTGTGTGTGCAATACTATGAAAGTGGCTTGATAACCTATTCATGTGATTATAAACACATTTTCTTATTCTAGTCCATTTGTTATTACTTCTGTTGTGTACATCACTACTGTTCTGTTTTTAAACTTGTTTTTAACATTCAGTCTACGAATCAACACCCCTCGGAATTAATCTTTTCCAGCATTTGCTCATCAAATAGCATGTGCAGGAGTCAAGCATAAAGCTCTCTTTATGTGATAAAGAAGACATGATAGTGGATTTCATTCCAGGAAGATTGATTAATTGACTGGAGAATGTCCAGGATTTTGTACCAACATCTGTTGTATGTTGCTGCCACCATAAACTGTCCATTATGTCTACTAGTAGCCCTGCATTTGTCACATTTCCTTTATGTCTGTTCAATTATGCACTGTCCATATCCATGTTCCCTTTCACACCTCTTAAGGTAGCCCTATGCATACTATGTTTCCCATATACAGCATTGTACATCTTTTTCTTGCTATGCTGACTAGAGTACCTCTATCATCCCCATTAAATAATGACCATATTTCCCTTTGTGCCTCTTCAGTGCTCCTCCAACTGTTCTAACCATCATTTTTATACCAGTTCCAAACATTTTCATCTCTCTCACTGTCACCTCTTGAATGAATCTCTCAAAATCACCATATGTTGCAGAAAATGAACAAAGTTTCATGTGACTCTTTTGGCGTACTGCTAATATTTGTTGTTTATTTTGAATTTTCATTTTATTTCCTTTTTATTTCTCTTACATCTTTTGTTTCTGTACATAGACTTGAAAGGGTGGGGGGAGCCTCTGTGTGTGTGTGTGGGTGGGCACATGCACATCCATGTGTATGTACATCTATACACATGTATATGCCTTTCGTCATCTATTTCTAGCCATGTTAGTTATAGGTCCATGCTTCCTGTAATGCTGGATCTAACCTAGTGCATCATATTCTTGCAGTTCCTGCTTACTATGCACTGATACTGAGGTCACTTACTGTACTAGAAGGTTTAGCTCTTTATGCTGATCCTAATTTCAAGGTGCTCGCTGCTTCATATCCATATTTTGCTAAAAGACTCCTCACAGATGCAAATCCATATCTTAGAGATGCGCTTATTGAATTGCTTTTCAAAGATGGGAGATTCAGGCATGTCTGCTGTATGTGAAAATATTTGGTTCGTCTGCAGTATTAGCAAGTAGCTTAACAGAGTTGTCCATTTTCTGTCTTCACATGCAGATGGAATAGGCTTGAAAATCTTCTTGTTCAGGGTCGCAAGGATAGAGATTTTACTGCTAAAGATGCCTTGCAACCTGTTCTTAAGCTATTATTAGAGCCCGATGGAGAAGAACTTCGAGCTTTAGTTGTCAAGGAGGCTGTCTATGTTACAGAAGCTGTTGTTCTTGGCACAATGATTGATACCTATAAATCTATGCCTGATTTTATGAGAGCTCTGGTCCCTAATGGCAGTGCCATTGGGCCTTTTAAGTTGAAGGAAGGTGAGCAAGAACGACTGCAGGATCTACGAGATCAAGTGTTTAGAATATGGGGTCTTTTGAGGTCCTCTGATAACTTTGATCCAAGCGTTCTACAGCCTGTTCTACAGGTATTTGCTCTCCTGCTAAAAGTAATCAATGATCCAGAATATGTGACAATAGAATATTCTGTTCCGTGGTTCTATCGCTCTAATTTTATTATTAATCAGGTGGTTTTCTTTTAATTGAAATACTTGCCTTTAGGAGTTGATGCAACACTTACAGTAGACCCACAAGCTACTTTGTAGTTTGTACAGCAATGGATTTAGTGCCAAGTATTTCTTGGATGATCATATTGTCTTCTTCTTTGCACAAGACATAGAGCATCACCTTGTCGGGGCCACTTTTGAGCTGGTATCCCTACACCTTTCAAGGCTAGAAGATTTGTTTCAAGAAAGGTAACAATTGGCAGACTTAGTAGACATCGGACAAGAAAGGAAAGAGAAGATGGAGAGGCAATGAATAGTAGATGCCTACCTCCTCCCTCTAGAAGTAAAAGGTGTGCAAGTATAAAAAGTGGAAATAAAACATGACTGCTTTATGAGAGGATTGTCAAGGGGCTGGTTCCCAGTTTAAAGCCTTAAAATGGATTAAGCTTGAATGAAATTGGTGCAAAAATAAAATGGCCTGACCTAGCTTAGGACATACAATGGCTGGGCTTGAGCTTAACTCAGCCAAACCTCTGTGTGTGTGACATAGTATATATATGTTTATATATTTACAAGACATATAATATCTGTAGCGGTCGAGAAATGGTCACCCAAATCACGATTCACACCTCCAAAGATTTGTTTGACTGGGAAGAAAAGAGCGTCACGGGAGGAGGACCTATAGTCACAAATGAAGGGTCAGAAGGAGCACTGGGAGTTATCTCAGGGGACAACCCTCCGACGGTCAAGTCAGGTAATAGTGGGGGAAGGTGGGGAGAGTGGGAGAGGGAGAGGAAGAGGGAGAGGGAGGGAGAGCTTGAGGGGATTAGGTCGCGTACCTCCCTGACCGTTGGGTCAAGGCTCTATTTATACCGTCGCCGGGGAGTTGACCGTTAGGTTGCCATGGCCGGAGGAGACGTGAGTCGCCTAGCTAGCATGCTAGACGAGACAGGGAGGCGTGAGTGTTGGCTCACCATCTCTCTGCTGGAGGGGTAGCTCCGCCATTAATGCGGTAGGACTCACCGGAGGGGGTGCGAGACTGCTCTGTCAGTGGGAGCGGTATGGGTGGCGCCCTCCCTTCCCGTCGTCGGGATGGTGCACCTCCTGCCATTAATGCACTACCGGGGACGTGCGTCGTGGCCGCTAACGGGAGAGGCGCACGTGGGTACGACGTCAGGAAGGATGTTAGGCCGACGGGTGGGGTAGTGGACCTAGAGCGTTGGGTCTCTATGGTGGGCCGAGCAGGCGAGGCCTAATGGGCCGGCGAGATACACTCTGCTCACTAGCACCCCACTCCCGAGCAGTGAGGGCACCCGACGCTCGGTGCTCAAGAGGACTTTGGGAGCCCCGTTGCCAGTGGGGAGAGAATGGGCGGTGTTGGATCCGTACTCTCGGCGCCTCGGGGTCGGGTTGTATGGCCTTAAATGCACCTGACCAATGTTCGTTGAACCGTCGAGGTGGTGACGTCACCATCATGATGGCATAGTCCCATCAGCTATCATGATGTGGGATTGGACGGCGACATTGTTGGCAGGGTACCGATCCGAAACTGGACCCTAACACTGTAGCAGATCCGAAACCTATTAAATAATAGTTTTTTAATGGTTTCGGACGAAACCATTAAAGGTTTCGGCCAAAACTGACATGTTTCGGTCCGAAACCGTCCAGTTTCAGCTGAAACCAGAGAGAATTACTATTTTTTTAATTTTTTGAATGGTTTCAACCGGTTTCAGCCGAAACCGATACCGAAACCGGTACGTATCGATTTCGGTATCGGCCGAAATCGGTACCGAAACCGATACTACCATCCTTGGACGGCGAGGGGATGCAGCCCTAGGGTTTTTCTGCTCGTTTTCGTTGACGGTAGCGATCCGCTTTTCTTGCCGGTGGCGCAATCTGGGCCGTTAACACCCATCGTCTTCCTTAACCGCCTCTTTTCTACTTCAAAGGGGTATGGGGGGCAATGAGGGGGGCATTTCTTCATCTCCTTTGGCGCCGGTTTCTATTGCTTTCTTCTTCCTCCGCGCTTCTAGTGAGACTTCTTCCTCCTCCTTCCGCTCATGGCCCCTCGTAGGAGATTGGTCCTAGCTGAGGAGTATGAGCCCACGCCGCATTAATGGTGGAGCTGCTTCCTCCGGCGAAGGAATTGCAGGTCAGCGCCCACGCCTATCAGGCGAGCAGGCGGGACGACACGTCTCCACAACCGTGGCAACCCAACGAAGGCGAAAGTCAACCCCAAGACGAAGATATAAATAGGACTTTGTCTCGACGGCCAGGGAGGTATGCAAGTCCCAACCCCTCAAGCTCTCTCTCCCCTTCACTGGTTTTTCATCCTCTCTTCTCCCGAATGCTCCCCACCGTCTCGCCAATTATTTGACTTGACCGTCGAAGGGTTGTTCCCTGGGATATCTTCTTCTAACCCTTGTCCGTGCCTGCAAGTCCCTCTCCGGTAGCATCGCCCTTTTCTCTCATCAAACAAATCTTCGGCGGTATAGTTGGTGATCGGGGTGACGAATCTCGATCTCTACAGCTAACAAATGTGCGCGAATGCTCAATCAATGAACACCGAATAACTAATTTCTTTGAATATTTAACGCCACTTATTTAATTCATTTTATCCGTTAATTCCCGCGTGTTAAACAGTAGGGAACCTTGAAAGAAGAAGTCCTAGAAGAGGGTCGTCAAGGCTTCTGTAACTGACCATACCCCTCTAATTGAGGCATTCAGACCCATCTTTTAAAACAATGATGCAAAGCACGCTACACCATCATGGCAATTTGATATAAACAAATAAACTAAACAAATAGAGTAGTGATATGCGGAGTCAAGTTGGTAAGACGCTGGGTTACTTTGCATTATTTGGCTAGTTTATCCTTTATTAGAAAGAATATAACTAAAATTCTTTTAACTGGGAATGGGGGAAAGGAGTCCAATCAATAAATTTTCCCTCGTGTAAAATTCTTTCTTACATCCTTAGGCTTGTTTTAACATCATGGATATAAAGACACAGAAAGGTTATTTGGTAATTTAATTTAGGTGTTTCTATAAATTACCTTTTTGAGGATTTGGTAGTCGGGAATCTGAAGTTAGAAATCCCGGTTTGAAGAGATAATGATTGATGTATTAAAACTTGAATTAAAGTACTGTGATTGCTGTCCTTACATTCTAGTTTGCTATGAAAGTCCATTTTGACTGCTGTCTATCAGTAATGTAATCTAATAAACATCACATGAACAGGTTCTGCAGGAGCCCGAAGCTCGAAACCTTGGTGGGCGAGTTGTCGGAGGAATATCGCTGCGTCTTGCTGCTCGTCTACTGCAACAAGTTCTTCGGTTGCCTGCCACGGTCAATGGATCTCCATAAAAATCATAAATTGAAATGATCACGGGGCATTAGTTTGTATATACGCTGTTTTCCAAAGGGAATCCTAATTATCTTTTATTCTTCATCGATGTACCTCGGGCATTCTTTCCCTTTATGATGAATTGCTATGGCTCTCGGCTACAACCATAGTTTTTCACAAATAGAAAAGCATTTTTGCAGCTAAATGAATGGTATAGTGATTGAGTGCATCACACTATTCCTTCTTTATCTTAGTATAGTTATAAGGTATATCCCTGAGTATACGAAGTTCCCTATGCTAGATTTGTTTTTTGAATGGCTTTCCATGGGCAGGGCAATGCAACGTTGAAAGAGAGATTATTTCAGAAATATGTAGCAGAAAAGACTCTTTGCACTAAAAGAGAAGTGGGATACTCGTGTGTGCAGCAAAAACCACCCGCAAACTCCCCTCCCATTGGTCCACATTGGATCGATAGGGCTTATGTGGTAAGAGAACACATTTGGAAAAAAAACAAAATGATTTAGAGCTCATGCCTTTTCAGATCTTTTCCTTGTCACCCAAATCTCATCAATCTTGAGTGGATCAATGAAAGGGAGGTGTTTAAATTTGTTGCACACCAATGGTTTACAACAAGCATTTCTCCTGAAGGAAATACATCACGTTGAAGTGTATGTGGCTCTCAAACTTGGATAACATTCGGTTGCAGTGCAAGTGGGTCTTCAAGGGGGGTTGTTTGGTAGACACTTATATTTGTATTAAAGAGTTTGGATAACAATACAATTCCACACAAATTTTTCACATAGATCCTCCGGATGCTATGTACATACACGTAACAACAGATACAACATACCACGATAGCCTGCCTAATGGTAAGTCCACTGTCATGATCTCCATGACCCTAACCCAGGGGCTTCTCAATGCAAGAATCCTTCGGCAGAGAAAGTCAGAGAGCCTTCAGGGAAGAATTTAATGGGGGCGATGAGAGATTTAGTTTACTCTGGGAGTAAGGGGCTTCTCAACGTGGAAGTCCCATGATAGAGGGAGACGAGGCTTCAAGGAATGAAATATGAAACAAGGGGATATTTTTCTTGATTATAGGGCTTCTCAATGTTGGTTAAATTACCTATCGTATCAATATGGCGTCGTCCAGTTATTTGGGGATGGGCAGCAAGGTCCCGATTAACTGTTTAAATCGTTGAAGTTCTGTAAGAGATCTCAGAAAATACTTGTCGCATTATAATATGATCATATTTTTGCATAACATTCTTAAATATGGAAGGACAGATAATCAAGCCACAGGATATGAAAATAGATGTTACCTATCCTAATTCACAAGGAGAAGGATAAGCCTTAAGTACCTCCTTGTTTGGGGGATAGGGTTTGAAGATGCTAGGATCTTGTATCGTCCCTAGGACGATCGAATGGCCTAGGAATTGACAATGAAGGGGGAAAGAGAAATGATCGTGCACGCTTTAGCCAATGAGACCTGCCACTAGAAGAAGGGGATACATGTGTTACAATATGTTGAATTTCATTTTTTTTACTAGAGGAAATTACATTACCTCGGCGGACTAGGGTACAGAGCATTAGAAAGGGACAAAGGGGCTCTCATAGAGAGCCTGAAAAGGGGAGGGTGAAGCCAATGCCGGTTGTGTTGAACATCAAATTTACGCCGCTTGATGTGGGCGAACCAGTGGGGTTGGAGAGCCAGAGACGTGATCACTCTCCTTGAAAGCCACAGGGCAACAGAGGTGACGGCTAGAGGTCTCCTTGGATGGTGGATTGTGGAGGCGGACAGGCACTGCAGGGCGACAACTGTTGGGACTCCGCTGGCAGAAGCTTGGACGGCTGACCAGCGGATCTCCTAAGAGAAAAGACTCGAGGGCCTGTACATAGTCTTCTAGAGGCTTGACTGGAGGGTGGCAAGATGGCCCGTGAGCAGCTGGACGACGGTCGGGAGATTGGTCGCTTGGGGAACCATGGCCCATCTAAACGTTTGCAACAAAGGAGGTTTGTTACTATAGTGTCCGCGGGTATCGAACCGCATCGCTGTGGATCTCGTTCGAAATTTGAGTATTAGGCCATCAGATCCCACTCAAGAATATCGAATTATTTTTGGGGTTTTCAGGGGCGTATTGACTTAATCATTTTAAATGACATCTGGGGTGTTTTTCCTAATTTTCAGATTTTTTTAAACCCAAATAACCCCGAACCCTTATAAGCACCGTGCCCCCCTTCCTCTTCCTCATTTCCTCCTTCCTCCTTCCACTATTCTCCCCCTCTCTCTCCTCCCATCTTTCGAACACAGATGACAGATTGCAAGGGGAGACGTGGTCGGGCGACGGCGACGACGACGACGAAAGGCAAGTTTTGGGCGTGAGACGGGTGCGGGATCATGTGCGGAGGCCGTGGTTCGATCATCGGATTTGGAGTTTAGCATGGATTGACATTTTTCAACACGTAAGATCGTCGTTTGAAGTAGGGGATGGATTCCAACCCTTCCTCTTGTGGTTTCCCTTTCGTTCTGCATAGATTCGAGCTAGAGAAGGGATTTATTTCATGATCAGGGGAAATAGCATGTCAAGGTTGTGTGGCAAGTTCCGATCATTCCATGCGGCGATTTGTAGCTTAAACGATGTTTTTTTGATAGTGTGATCAGAGGAGACAAGTTCCCCAATGTTTCCCCCTCGTATGAGGTGGGTGGGGTGGTTTAAACCCCTAGAAATAGATGGGGTAATCTCCACATAAGGCGGCCATGTTCCTGGCCGTCGGAGATTGGGGGCGGCCAAGTCGATGGCCGCCCTACATGTCTAGGCGGCCACAGGCACCCTGCATATCTGGGCTTCTAGGCCCCTAGTCACCTTGCATAGTTGGGCGGCTAGGTGGGTGGCCTCCCAATGGGGTGCTTCTGTTGGGCGGCCATCCCTCTGGCTGCCTAAGTCTAGTGGGTGGCCAGAGAAGTGGCCACCCAGGATTGTGGTCTGTTGGGCGTCCAACCTTATGGCTGCCCAAGTCTGGTGGGTGGCCAGGAAGGTGGTTGCCCAAGTTTCTGATTCTTGGATGTTTGTGGGCATCATGTTTTCGCAGAGGGTTGTTCCCGCATGAGCCATGTGGGCTGATTGCCGATGGTTTAGCAGTCTGGCCAAATCTTCTTGTGATTTGGTAGTAGTGAGCCACGTTGTGACTTATAGTCTGTGTATTGAACCAGTGGTACTCCGGTGATTTTTGTTCTGACTATGTTCTTTCACCTTAAGTGACACACCACTAGTCATAGCCTTTCTAGGTGCGCGTTGGAAGACGTGAAGGACTTTCCCGTGAGATGATTCTTAGCTGGTTGTCGTGAGCCCCCTACTGTTGCGGCCTGAGTTTGGGATAGGGGAAAAGTTGTTGGGTTCGGTGCAAGTATTCAGAGGGGGGGGGGGTGAATGAATATACCCTTTAAAAATTTTCGCCCAATTAGAATTCTAGTGCTCAGAACTGCGGAATAAAAACACTAAGACTAACTATAGGAAAACTACTCCAGTCATCTACTGAACTTGTAGACAAATATGAAGAGTGCTCCTAAGCAAACATCTAATGTGGGCAGCAATTAGACAAATCAAACATACACTCAATACCACTGTCAAACATATAGTATGCGCAGCAGACAAATGAACACTTATAGAACATCAAACCAAAGCGCACCTAAGCATTCATCTAGCGCCAATCAGATAGAAGAAATCAAACCACTACACAATGATGTTTAGGTGGTTCGGTCCAGCAGACCTACATCCACCCCACACTCAAACCGAGTGTAGATTCCGCTGACTCACAGCTTGAACAGTTGGGCATCACAGCTTGCCATACAACCGCTGGGCAACACAGCTTGCCGTCCGAGGAATCCTCGTCGCCCGCTGAGCAACACAGCTTGCTGTCCAGTGGAATCCACCACTGCAACCGCTGGGGATTACAGCTTACCCGTCCAGAGGTAGCACCTCTGCAAACGCTGACTAACAGCTTGAAGAAAGGATAAAATGGAAAACGAAAACAAGTAGCAACAGCAACTGAAAGCTGTAAATAATGAAAGCACAAATGTGGCTCCTAAGAGCTGGCTGGCCTGGATTTGATCCACGGTCCAGTGAATGCAAATCTCTCTCGATCTCACTATATCTCCTCTACTTCTTTCTCTTCTTCTTCTCTCGATAGCTCTCTGTCTCTCTTTTCTCTCTTCTCTTCACACTCTGCTATTTTCTTTTGTTCTTCTTTCTGTCTGGATCGTGGAAGCTCTCACTCTGCCTCTGCTTCAGTCAATCACTATCAGTCACCTTCAGACAAAGGAGACTCCCTTATATAGCATCAGCAGATTAGGGCGGTCGTGTCCTCTCCACATCTCCCGCCAAGAAACCTCAGTCCACGTGGCAGCATTTCCAGTACCAAATCCCTGTCAGTCAGTCGAATTAAACGTATCAGTTCAAGTGTAAACTCTGTACACACTTTGAAGATGAAATGCATTGTATAGACTTTATAAGCAGCAATTGAATAAGTGTGTACATTGAGAACCGATGTATAGACATTATGAATCAGATCTGAAGCAGTGTATAGAGTTGCTGAAGTGTAAAGTAATGTATATACTTCACATAAGCAGTGTACAGAGTTGCTGAAGTGTAAAGCAATGTATATACTTCACATAAGCAGTGTATAGAGTTGCTGAAGTGTAAAGCAATGTATATACTTCACATAAGCAGAGCTATGACATTGTATAGACTTCACGTTGTGAAGCAATGTATACACGTAGATGAAGACTGCCAGTCGATGTATTGACTTGGCTGAAGCCAAACACTGAAGCAATGTTCAGAAATTGAAGAACACAACGTGCAGCAGTATACAGACTTAGCCAGCAGACTAGTCCGATGTACACACTTGCTCGTTGTTCAGTCTTCATGAATGATGTAAGGACTTCAAGACTAATATGCACAATGTGCAGTCTTTGCGAAGGTAGTGCATTGTATAGACTTCAGGTGTGAAGACATTGTGAATGTAAATGCAATGTTCAGACTTCAGATGAGAAGGCACTCGCTGTACATACTTGCTGAAGAGAATGCAATGTGCAGACTTTGACTCGATGTACAGACTTCACAACTGATGAATGCAATGTAATGCAATGCAATGTATAGACTATGCCTTAGAACGAATGTGCACACTTGAAGAGCATTCAGCAATGTGCAGACTTCAATGCATATGATGCAGCCAATGTATGGGCTTGAGCAGTCTGCTGCTGAACAATCGATGTATAGACTTCACAGTCTGCTAAGCAAACAATGTATGGACTTGGCCGAGGCAGACTAAAGAAGCACAATGCATGAGCAAGCCTAACGGATGTACAGACTTCCTGAAGTGAAGAAGTTGAGTGTATAGACTAGACAACAAAAGGGCTGTACAGACTTGATCAATGCAAAGGCAATCGGGTGTATAGACATTCACAATGTGCAGACTTGCCAAAAGAAGCTCTGTACAACCTTGATCAGATCAAGACAACTTAATATATGGACTTCCAATGTGTAGACTTTGTCTATTAGTCCATTGTACAGACTTGAACTGAAGACCAATGTATGGACTTCAAAACAGATGCTAAGGCCAAGAGGAGTGTATAGACTTTCACGATGTATAGACTTGGTTCCGTGAAAGCTACAGTGCAGTAAGATGTACAGACTTCCTATATGAAGACAATGGCTGTACAGACTTGGCCAACCAATCCGATGTAAAGACTTGAGGCATGGAGGTCAATGTACAGACTTGGAAGGTTAAGACCATTGTACAAACTTCACCTCGTGCCAGCTACAGTGAAGGAATGTATAGACTTCACCAAGACACTGCATGAACAATATGATGCGATGTGCAGACTTGGGGTTCCACTGTGGATGTATAGACTTGAGCAAGACCGATGTATAGACTTTGGAGCTCAAAGGCAATGAATGTATAGACATGGTCTCAAACGAATGTACAGACTTCAGAGGATGCAGACTATGTATAGACTCTGAGGTCCAAAGGCAATGTACAGACTTTGCCTTAGAAACGATTGTATAGACTTGGCAGCTTGACCCACTGTACAGACTTGGAAGATTGAACCAATGTATGGACTTGGGGTTCTGAACGTAGGTAAAGACTGGGAATGTATAGACTTGCCCAGTGCTGCCAATGTATAGACTTTGATGCTCAACGTCAAATGCGATGTACAGACTTGCATGAGATGCATGCTACAGTGCAGTGTGTGGACTTGAAGAGCAATGCATGCCGCTATACAGACTTTGACTCAAATATACATGTGAGACGCTAAATGAGATGCACCAGTGTATAGACTTATGCTGTGCAGACTTTGACTCAGTTGTGCATATGAGACGTTGAATAAGACGGTCCAATGTACAGACTTAGCCGTTGCAGACTAGTCCAATTGAGACGCAGGGAAAGACGGTCCACTGTCTAGACTTGCGATGCCTTCGACAAATGCATGCTACAGTACAATGTATGGACTTAGACGAATGATGCATGAACAGTAGTGTATGGACTTGTATGAGACGCTCATTGAGACGGTCAATGTACAGACTTCTAAATACTATAGACAATGTATAGACTTAGTGTAGTACATGCAGCATAAGATGCAATGTACAGACTTTGTCCACGAACATGTGCATGCATGAACGATGTATAGACTCTGAAATGCAAGCAATGCAGCAATGTCTAGACTTTGGGCTTTACCCTGCAGTGTATAGACTTGTGCAGACAGAACACATGCATTCTCCAGATAATATACCAGTCACAGTCATATGCATTATCCACAGAGTATATCAGTTATAAACAATCATGTTGCTATCATTCAATGTGGTGACTCATTCATGTTGCTATCATTAAAACACAACATCATCAACAAAGTACAAGGGGCACAACAATCTCCCCCTTTTTGATGATGGCAACATGATGAGTCCCACTAAATCGTCAAACTATTCTCCCCCTTTGACATAATCAAAAAGAAGGGAAATGGTTTGAGAGACAAATTCAGCATACAAACACAGCACATAAATTCAGAGAATGAGTCATGGTTCATTAAAATGAAGTTCTCTCTTATGACAATGAAACAGCTCTCCCCCTATCAACATGCATGATTGACTACTCTCCCCTTAACTGTAGATAAACCATAACACCCCCTGAAGCACAGGAATGGACTCAGGTTATCCAATAAATCAATCTGAAATCTGCCATTACAAAGAATCTGAATTTTGGTGAAAAGACCACAGAATCAGAATTTGTTGCAGAACAAGATGGAAGATTCCAACAGTGTGGAGAAGAGTACATCTCAGGAGTCAATCAACTGATAGTGTAGCCAAGTGGTGGGTTGAGAAATAGTCAAAGCACAATACATCTCAAGGAATCAATCAATAGCAAGATGTTAATCAGGCTGACTGAAAAGAATCTGATCATGAGAGATTTTAAAGCATCCATCACAACAATAAGTCTTAAGAAGATTAGACTCTTCTATCATAAGGGGTTATGAATTTGCAGCTTAACCAATCTGATTTAATTTTGATGTATACCAAATTTACCAAATTAAACTCAATACTCATATCTGAATCCAAGTTTTAATAAAAGTGAACCAAATAGTTAGAAAACACTCAAAAACAATCATCTTTTATCTTACACATATGATCTCAATTGCACCTTTGAAAAATACACAGGTTAGTACTGAAGTTAAACACTTTTTCAAGAACATGAGTTGACAGATTTTTCAAGATAATTTTATTTGAAGCACATTATATTTTCCCTGAGTAATTTAAGTTGATCAACACCTTTTTACATGAGGCACAACAAGTCTTAGTTGAAGTGACCCAGTTACTCAGTGTGATAACTGTCATTGTCTCTCACTTTGAGAGCAGAGTTAGCAATATGAGTGTCTTTTTACATGAGAAGACACCTTTATCAGAGGCCAGACTCCCCAGCTACTCAACACAAATAAGCTATTACTCTGTCAGGTTTTGTTTCACTAAATTTTTACCAGAGATAACTATGGCACCTCATGACATGAGTTACTTTATTTCATTGATAAAGAACTCAGTTTCTCAGTGACCGAGTCATTGCTCTGAATTCACAATTTTTTTTTCATTTAGTCAACATTTTTCAAATTAATGTTTAACAACAATACACACTATATGCATCTTAACCAAAGAAGCCCTGAATTCAAATTTTCAGATATCTGATGAGAGAGTCTAAGGTTTACATGACACATGTGGTTAAAGTTTATTAAACCTTATCATTCAGATATTTTCAATTTATTTAACTACAAATCTGAAAATACATTAATCTTATATCAGTCTGATTCAGTGATAATTCTTAAACCTATATGATAGAAATTTCTACAATGTTCTCATACTGAATTGCATGACATGCAGCTTAAGTTCCTCAGATCAGAAAAATAAGTTTAGCTGACCAACAAATCAATAGTAGAGCCAATTCAGTCACACCAGCTGAGAAGAATGTGAAAGGTGAGTATAGGCTGGTGCAAGAGTAAATCAGCAATAGAGAAGAGCATCAGAAGAGATTTTATCATCAGACAGTAGCTGAGTCTGGAATACAGACTGATCAGCTATTTTAGAGATACCAGTAGAGAATTCAGTTGAATAGCGCATAGTCAAGAGAATGAATCAGGTTACTTAAACAAAGGGAGTTCATGAGGTGAAGAAGATATGAACTAGGAATGCTCCCCCTGTCTAAGTGCAATGAATTTATTTTTAGATTTTTCAAAATTTTATGATATGCACTATCCTACATATGCAGTATGCAACAATTCTAACAAGGAGAGCATGATGATCAATCAACAGCAAACAAACTCCCCCTGACAAAATGCATGATGTGCAATGAATCATTTCTTTTCGACTTTTTTTTTCTTCAAATTTATGATATGCAATACACTGCTCTATATGAAAACTAGACCCATGATACTAGGCAGAGGACTCGGTCCAAGGACCACCTCACACATGGCAGTAGCATCCAGACATACTCCATATGCCCTTCAGCACTGTTCCATTTAATATACCATGATGGTCATGCAAATGACATATGCAGTGCAAAGCAATCTCATTTATTTAGTGCAAACAACAGCATGAGAAGAGCATCAAAAATCAACCAAGCAAAACAACAATCTCAGATAATGAAATTAAAACAGACAAATCAGCATTTTCAGATTATGAGATTTAAATAAAGTTCAGAACTGACCTGAAAGGTAGGATCCTGGGATTTCCATTTGAGTGCCTTGGTCTGTTAACCCCTGTTTATTCTTTGACCCAAGGCACACCTGTAACACTATGATCATTTTGATCCTGCAGGGACCCAAGCAGCTTTGGGTCCTGCATTTACCCTGACAGGTGTTCTAAATATTCTTTTTGCAGCATCATCATCAAATTCCATTAGAAAACAATCAGACATAGAGTGTCCAAAATTTTCACAATAATAACATGAAGCCATAGACTTTTTGTTTTTATTCTTCATGTTAGCAGAAACATGATGCCCATGTGCATGCACATGAGTATGAAAATTATGTGTATGAGCATGAGTTTTTCTTTTCATACTCAGCCAGCCGACAGTTGGCAGCTTTGTGGCCTAGCTTACCACATTCAAAACATTTAAGATGCTTGCTTCTTGATTCATTTTTATCCCAATGATTTCCTGACCAGCACTCATTAACCTTATGCCCAGGCTTGTTGCAAGTGAAACAAATGATATGCTGGCCTGAAATAGATCTATATCCATGTGGGTCATGAGCATGTGTGAAAAATTTAGAGTTCACATTGTTGTCTTCTTTCATTTTAAAGCATGCATTCATTAGATGACCACGCCTACCACAGTAGTAGCAAGATGCATCAGATTTCTTAATGGCATGGTTTCTATCAGATAAATTCTTAGAATGCATTTCTTCATTAGCATGCTCATCCTCTTTTAATATTCTGCAATCATCCATGATATGCCCATGCTTACCACAGTAATAACAAGATGCATCAGATTTCCTAGGGGCATGGTTTCTATCATATGAATTCCTAGATGCATGCGAATGAGTACAAGAAGCATCAGATTTAGCAGAGCTAATAAATTTCAGAGTATAACCAGAATTATTCTTTGCCTTCTTTGTTTGACCCTTTCTTTTCAATTTCTGATTATTCTCAACAGGTTTTGTTTGCTTTTCAATTTTCTGAGCTTTGAACTGAAAGACAGATTTTGAAGGTGATTTCTGATCTTCATTTTGTTTTGGGGATTGCCTTGAAGTACCAGCTACATCAGAGCTTTTCACAAAAGTAGTGTATAGCTGGTTTCTAGTAATTTTCTTAACATCGGAATTACAATTTGTCCCCTTTCTTGAATTGTCATCCTTCATTTTCACAACAGTTTTTACTTTTCTTTCATTCTTAGCAGAATTGGATGCTAATTTTTCTAGATCATGAATCTTGTTTTCCAAAGATGTTATGTGAAGCTCATAACTGGCTATCTCCTGTTCACTGCAATTGACACATTCACTTAAGACTTTATTTACAGTTTTATACTTCTCAATTTCTTGTTCCAAGTTGCTTAACTTTTCAGATTTTTCATTACAAATAGTTTTTCCCTTTTCTATGGTGAGAAGTTTTTCAGACAAGCCAGTATTTAACCATTTCAATTTTTCAATTTCAACTTTTAATTCAATGTTTTCTTTGGTCAGCTTCTTAACTTCAGCATCACATTTTTCATTAGTGGATATCAATTCCAGTTTCTCAATTAGTTCCTCTTCTCTTTCTTCCACTTTAATTTTCTCAGCAACCAAGTTTTTGTGATCCTCTTTAAGTGAGACTATTTGTTTGTTCAGCCATTCATTCTCACTATAAAGATCTTCATTACGTTCTCTTAGAGCTGAGCACATATGGCAGGTTAATTCAGCAGAAGAAGAATGTGAAGCCTCCCCATTGATTTCATTTATTCTACCCATGAGATTTTCAATTTTCTTTTGAAATCCTTCATTCTCAAGTTTCAGTTTATCCAATTCAGAATTAACTTGAGTCAGTTCTTGCATGTCTTTTATATGTTCATTTTTCTTCTCATTCAGCTGATTCTCAAGTTCTAATATCTTGTCCAGACATGTTTGATTTTCAAGTTTTAGAGAACCATTTTGTTCCTGAAAATTCTGAACATCTAACATACATGTATCATAAGATTGTTTCAGATCTGGACAATTTTTACAAGGAACTTTCAAAGTTATCTGATCACATTTCTTTTTCAATCTCTTATTCTCAGATTTCAATTGTTCACATCTATTATTAAGTTCCTCATTTATATTCCATGGGTCATCAATTGAAAGTTCTCCAGATTCAGAGCTTACCTCTGATGAAGTTTCATCATTACCATTTCTCCGATCAGCCATCAAGCATTTGCTGTGATTCCAAATTAGCTTTAGTTTTTCCAAAATGTCTTTGGCAGACCTGCAAGAAGAAATGCATTCAATTAGAGATCTGTCAATTGATTCTTTTAATAAAACTACAGCTCTATTATTGACAGAGTCTTTCAACTTATCATTCTTGGTCCATTTGGATTTATCCTTCGACAGTTTATATGGACCGTGAGTTATTACCTTCCACAAGTCAGGATCGGTTGTGCTTACATACCGATGCAACTTTTCCAGCCAAGGGCCAAGGTCATCACCTCTGAATATCAGAGGATTAGCCATCAAAGCAGATAACAAGCAGACTCAAAGCACAAAGTAATCGACAAGAAAACACCACAACCAGATAAGCACGGCAAAGCACTAACTCAGTGAAACTAAACAACGAGCACAGAAAGCACACTCTGAAATGCACCAAACACTAGCAGGATCCTCTGCAGATTGTTAGATCTGATAGATCAGAGACCTGCTCTGATATCAAGTGTTGGGTTCGGTGCAAGTATTCAGAGGGGGGGTGAATGAATATACCCTTTAAAAACTTTCGCCCAATTAGAATTCTAGTGCTCAGAACTGCGGAATAAAAACACTAAGACTAACTATAGGAAAACTACTCCAATCATCTACTGAACTTGTAGACAAATATGAAGAGTGCTCCTAAGCAAACATCTAATGTGGGCAACAATTAGACAAATCAAACATACACTCAATACCACTGTCAAACATATAGTATGCGCAGCAGACAAATGAACACTTATAGAACATCAAACCAAAGCGCACCTAAGCATTCATCTAGCGCCAATCAGATAGAAGAAATCAAACCACTACACAATGATTTTTAGGTGGTTCGGTCCAGCAGACCTACATCCACCCCACACTCAAACCGAGTGTAGATTCCGCTGACTCACAGCTTGAACAGTTGGGTATCACAGCTTGCCATACAACCGTTGGGCAACACAGCTTGCCGTCCGAGGAATCCTCCTCGCCCGCTGAGCAACATAGCTTGCTGTCCAGTGGAATCCACCACTGCAACCGCTGGGGATTACAGCTTACCCGTCCAGAGGCAGCACCTCTGCAAACGCTGACTAACAACTTGAAGAAAGGATAAAATGGAAAACGAAAACAAGTAGCAACAGCAACTGAAAGCTGTAAATAATGAAAGCACAAATGTGGCTCCTAAGAGCTGGCTGGCCTGGATTTGATCCACGGTCCAGTGAATGCAGATCTCTCTCGATCTCACTATCTCTCCTCTACTTCTTTTTCTTCTTCTTCTCTCGATAGCTCTCTGTCTCTCTTTTCTCTCTTCTCTTCACACTCTGCTCTTTTCTTTTGTTCTTCTTTCTGTCTGGATCGTGGAAGCTCTCACTCTGCCTCTGCTTCAGTCGATCACTATCAGTCACCTTCAGACAAAGGAGACTCCCTTATATAGCATCAGCAGATTAGGGCGGTCGTGTGCTCTCCACATCTCCCGCCAAGAAACCTCAGTCCACGTGGCAGCATTTCCAGTACCAAATCCCTGTCAGTCAGTCGAATTAAACGTATCAGTTCAAGTGTAAACTCTGTACACACTTTGAAGATGAAATGCATTGTATAGACTTTATAAGCAGCAATTGAATAAGTGTGTACATTGAGAACCGATGTATAGACATTATGAATCAGATCTGAAGCAGTGTATAGAGTTGCTGAAGTGTAAAGCAATGTATATACTTCACATAAGCAGTGTATAGAGTTGCTGAAGTGTAAAGCAATGCATATACTTCACATAAGCAGAGCTATGGCATTGTATAGACTTCACGTTGTGAAGCAATGTATACACGTAGCTGAAGACTGCCAGTCGATGTATTGACTTGGCTGAAGCCAAACGCTGAAGCAATGTTCAGACATTGAAGAACACAACGTGCAGCAGTGTACAGACTTAGCCGTTGCAGACTAGTCCAATTGAGACGCAGGGAAAGACGGTCCACTGTCTAGACTTGCGATGCCTTCGACAAATGCATGCTACAGTACGTATAATGTATGGACTTAGACGAATGATGCATGAACAGTAGTGTATGGACTTGCATGAGACGCTCATTGAGACGGTCAATGTACAGACTTCTAAATACTATAGACAATATATAGACTTAGTGTAGTACATGCAGCACAAGATGCAATGTACAGACTTTGTCCACGAACATGTGCATGCATGAACGATGTATAGACTCTGAAATGCAAGCAATGCAGCAATGTCTAGACTTTGGGCTTTACCCTGCAGTGTATAGACTTGTGCAGACAGAACACATGCATTCTCCAGATAATATACCAGTCACAGTCATATGCATTATCCACAGAGTATATCAGTTATAAACAATCATGTTGCTATCATTCAATGTGGTGACTCATTCATGTTGCTATCATTAAAACACCACATCATCAACAAAGCACAAGGGGCACAACAAAAGTGACTTTGGGACCTAGACGTCGAGCAGTTCATCTGTGTGTGCACATGTGGTTGGGAACTTTAGACGTGTGCTGACAAACATGACTGACAAAAATACCCTTGTGGTTCTAAAAGGACCTAGGAATTGAAAAAAATGTGGAAATGTCCCGTGGCATTCACGAAACTTGTAATTGGGCCTATAGAGCCCCCATATGAAGTCTTGTATGACAATCATAAATGAAATGCATTGGGGAATGACAAAAATACCCCGAGTCGACGGCAAACCTCGAGGTCACCTATCTCGGACCCGGTCCGCACCAAAGTCGAAGTCACCGACTAACCCAATCAACAGGATGGACCATACCCCTCACCTAGTGCCAAATTGGACCAAATCCCTCAGCTAGTGCCAAACTAGACCAAACCCCTCAAACAATGCCAAACAGGACCAAACCCCTTAGCCAATGCCAAACTGGGCCAAATCCCTCAGCCAGTGCCAAACTGGACCAAATCCCTTAGTCAGTACCAAATCCCTTCAACAATATTAAATTGTGTTCAAACCCTACCTTCACAAACCTAGAGCCCACATCTCTATTAGTGTCAAACTGTGAGTGGTCTTCGAACCTCATTCCATGTTGTATCGTTGCTGCCCAAGATTCGTCGCTACTGCCCATGTTGATATACTCCCGATGTCGTGGCCCCTAGGTCAATGACTCTTTGTTTTTGGCAGTTAAACAAGGGTGTTCGGATTACGCCCGATGTAAATTAACATTGACTATGATTTTATGGGGGAGTGTCCTGCACCCGAACCCTACATCGTTGATAAACCCAAACCCACGGAATTTACCCTACGCACGTTGCTCGAACAGTGACCAATTCACCCACATATCGGGGGGGGGGGGGGGAGGCATTATACATCTCACTAAGCATTAGTCTAACAAATAAGGGAATTCCTAGTGAAACTAGTCTTCTTGGTGGAATTTAAGTGGTGCCCTTAATTTAAGGGAAACTTTGATTATATCTACCTCAGTTGACGCCCTTTTCAATTTGGGGCTTATCTAAACTCTTAATTACTCATGTCTAATCACCAAGTCTAATTACCAAACTTAATTATAAACTATATCTCCCTTTTTTTAACATCTAATTAAATCCGATATTTAACCAGGGTGCTACACTCTACCCTACTTAACAGAATATAGTCCTCCAAATTCACACGATGTACTAAAGAGGTGGCAAAAACACTAACTTAAGAATAACTCTGGATATTTCTTCTTAATTGTCTCTTTTAATTTCTAAGTAGCTTCCTCCTGTCCATGTCTATTCCATTGAATTTTCACCATCGGCATAGCCCTCCTTAATTGATGTATCTTTCTGTCCAACACCTTATCGGGTTTTTCTTCATATGTCAAGTCCTTCTGCAGTACCAAATCATCATATTTAATCACATCGGAGGGTTGTACACGTATTTTATCAACATAGACACATGAAAGATATAACACACTCCTACTAACTGTGGGCATAATACCAACCTGTAGGCCACCTCTCCAACCTTATCTAAGATCTCTAAAGGGCCAATGATTCTTAGACTTAGGTCACCCTTGATTCCAAACCTCTATATTCCTATGGTCAGTGATACCTTCAAGAACATATGACCTCCAATCTAAAATTCTAGATCTCTCGTCCCGTTATCGTCATAACTTTTCTGTCTAAATTGAGTAATATTTAATATGTCCCTAATTATCTGAATACTCTCGGTTGTTTCCTGGACAATCTCGAGGCCTAAAAATTACTTCTCTCCAACCTCTTCCCATTAGATGGGTGATCTACAACTCTTGTCATTTAATACCTCAAACGCTTGGCTGATAACTATTATTATAGGCAAACTTAATCAGAGCTAAATGTTCATGCCAGCTGCCTCCAAATTCAATCATACACACCCTGGGTATTTCTTCTATGATCTTATTAGTCCTCTCCATCTGACCATTTATCTGAGGATGAAATGTAGTACCAAAGTTCAATCTAGTTCTCAAAGAAGTCTTCAATCCCTTCTAGAAATGTGATGTAAACCTAAGATCTCTGTTAGACACTAGATATAGGAATACCATCCAATCTCACTATCACCTCGGGTGTCCCGAACTTAGCATGAGGTGCAAATCGTAGGATCTTACGGATTGCATGACCACGTCCCGTGTTGAGTGGAATGCTACACATGAAACGTGTGGGCCTTGAGAGCGCATGCCCACACATTTTGCGCTCAGCGTTCCTCACGACGTAGAACAACAGTGCAATTCTTTTCCCTGTTTTGGTTTTTCTTTTGAACCCGTGGATCTCAATCCAAGGGTCCAAACTAGGATACAACCAGGCTGCACACATACAGGGAGAGAGATAATCATCTGGTTTGGTTGATCATTAAGCTCGGTCAAACAAAGAATGCCCACTAAGGTGCATCCCACTTTGAGTTTGTGACCCCCACGGGAGTTATTGTTGGGATTATGGTTCAATTTTAAAAAAATGTTATTGTAACTTGAGACTTAGTAAAGCGTTGTCTTATAAAAGTGCAATAAAAAAGTAACTTTGTCTCTTTCTGATTTGTCATTATGTCTTGTTTCATCGGAGACCTTTTGGTGGGGACACCTATTTGACTCAAAAGGTATGACCCGACACGCGAGTGTATCGATGCCATTGAGACCTAGACTCGACTTCACTCTGACTAAGAGAGGGTCTCAATTATTAAATACTTGTATAATTTTATTTTCTTGTAGTAGTGTTTTGTCATCATTAAGGCAGTGTCAACTAGATTCATATCCCCCATGTTAATGCCTTTTCTATTGTTTTCTTAGCTTAGATGGATTCTCTTATAGGGTTTTAGACCTCTTGTGTTTTCTAGGAGATGGTCAAATTTTCTTGTATTTCTTAGAAGGGTTGACCTTTTCAACGAAACCTTGAGTCTCGTGAGTCCCCCTTGCTCTATTTAAAGCTATATTTAAAGGGGTTATACTTCTCCATTTGGGAACACTACGTTTTGAAGAATAGAGATCTTTGTTCGGAAAGAAAGAGCTTCGAGAGGGAGTGGGTGAGAGAGCCACCGCAACCCCCACTTCCCTCTTATCGTTTCCCTCTTTTCTCCCACAATTATTTTGTCACAGCGTATTCTTCCATGCATGATTTAAATGGCAATATTTTGCAGAGACCAAAGGTTTTATACCATTTTAGATAGAAATTAAGGCCAAGCTGCACTCTCTCGAGGGCTAAGAAGTCCCGAAAACATTTGGTTTGCAATTATTGATCATTTCTAACGCTCGCGAAACCCTTGTCCAGTGAGAGACAGGCGCTATATAAAAGGCAATTTGACAAACCAAAATTTACGTTTAAGAACAAAAAAAATTTCATTGAAAAGGTCTAAAAAGTCAAGAAATAGTATACATGTACTGCCAAATCCACCACAAGATCAATAAACACTTCATGACATGCGCCACATCTCAATATTCTCTCAACAACACTTTTGATGAATGTGTAAAGTGATTCAACAATACCCTAATGATAAATGAGTAAATTGAAGGAATAGTATGGCTTATATACATTGCCTTTTTAGTATCGACAATCATTACGTAATCAATCACGCAATAACAACTTGTTCCTAGCCGAGATAAAAATCTCGCTCTTGTAAGCAACAGTAGTATACAACTTGACAAGCTTTTCCTTGACCATGAAAAGAACTGATGCAGCGAAGACACTCTGTACAATCTTTGTGCTCATCCCCTTGTAAAAACTTGGCAACCCTTCGTAACGGATCATCTTAATTATAGCATCCAAAGTACCTGTCAAGAACAAGTTTGCATAGTTACAATTCACAAAAGACATTCTCCCTAAAGAATAACAATTATCCTATGCAGAGAAGAATATTAAAAGAAG
The DNA here is from genome assembly GCA_022559845.1 of Amorphophallus konjac. Classification (NCBI taxonomy): domain Eukaryota; kingdom Viridiplantae; phylum Streptophyta; class Magnoliopsida; order Alismatales; family Araceae; genus Amorphophallus; species Amorphophallus konjac. The sequence goes on from CM040128.1 coordinate 272,465,222, forward strand.
ACGGTAATAAAGAAGCAATGAACAGATCAAAATATTTTCTCTAGCATTAGGCATCGTCGTAAAGTTATAAAGGAAAACGAAAAAGGTGCATATGCTATAACTAGCAAAAATCATGACGACCCTGACAACAAACAGGTGAAACCAAATGTTATGTTAATAGATGCTTGAGGATTCTTAAATGATGGGCCAAGGCCCATTTAAGGACCGGTGCCCATTAGGGCAACCCGGCTGGGCACCCCGCGTGTGCATGGCATGCAGCGGGCGGTGCCCAGGCCATGCATGTCCAGAGCTGAGTGGGACTCTACCTACCAGCTGCAGTTGCAGGCTCTTCCACTCCCTATCAGACTTGCACCAGGCCAGCTGTTCTTGTCCATGACGGACTCAACCTCCTCTCCCTCTTCCTCACTAACTTGGATTCTCTCATCTATTAATACCCATGTGTGGGGTTTAGAGAAGGCTGCTAAAGAGAAGAATACAAGAGAGGTCGCCCTAGAGAGAGAGAGAGAGAGAGCCACCCTCTTGTTGTGTGTGTGTGTGAGAGAGAGAGTCTCACGCACAAGGGAGAAAGGGCTGTGCTCTCTTGCTGATGCCGCCACCCTTCTTGATCATATCCTCTCTTCCCTTCTCCTCTCTATCGTCCTCTCTACTGCTTGGATAGAGAAAAAAAAGCTTACGACCCCGTAGAGGAGGAGCCACTCTGCGTGGAGATTGTGGAAGAATCATCTTACCACAACTATCTTGCTCACATCTTCGAGGGGACATCACTGCCATCCCTAGGTCTTGGAGCGTGGAGAACTTGGGGTAGACTCAGGTAGCCAACTCCGTTGCCTTCGCGACACTACGTGGATCTGCTGATTCCACTGCAAAGATATGCCTCACAGTCTGATGTTATTGGTTATGTTATCACAGTATCACTCGAGGGTTATCAACATTGGTATCAGAGCCACGAGTTATTTTTTGCATGGTTTCCATGATGTTATTGTTATTTTTATTATAGACCATGGCGGACTGGGTTCCTCCTTCGTCATACTACGCTTTGCTCACCGACTACTCCAAGGAGCCGCCCTCGGAGTGGCCCTTAGAGGTCTCTGTCAACAGCAGACAACACTCCTCGTTAGGGGAAAGCAACTCTGACACGCAATACATGGGTCATGCGTGGGAGGTAGTAAGACCAAGGCCATGGGGCCCTTATGGTGAGATCTTTAGTAGCAGATCGTCGGTGGGTAATGTAGGCACCCGTTTTAGACCCGCAAGTTGAGTCTTTCTCCTATTCACATTTTATGATGTCCCGAATTAGCCATCGCTTTTGAATTATCCTTCGATCTATCATGAGCCCATTTAACCTTTTCTGGTCCATCAAAGCACTAAGTTTCTATTTTTAAAGAATTTCCATGTTCTGGCGAACTTGGCTTGAACATGGCCTATCGCATGACCGCATTCATCTTGATCACGGTTGTGCGATAGACCACGTTCTCAGGTTTTCCATGCAACGGGCTGAAGTACGTCTCTTCCGGTCTCGATCACTCTAGAGTCCCTATGTGGCTATCTCTCTTCGTGTTTTCGAATGGGATAAGCTTCCACCTGGCCTAGAGCTTCTCTCAAATCTCTTATGCATCAAATTTTACCCCTAAGACTCTTGTTTATCTGGTTTTATCCTTAGATCCGACCTAGGGTTTCTCTCCTCTACAAATAGACCATATGGACCTAGGGTTAGGGTAAAAACCCAACCCTCCAAGTAAAGGTCCCTCCTTTTGCATGTCTTATTGCATTAAGGAATAGGTTCTTCATAAAACAAGTGTTAATTGGGTTTTCTTCTTGTTTCCCTTTGTTTTGCAGGCACAAGCAGAAGGTTCCACACGAGGCCCTCACTCTTTGGCCAACTGAAGAGAGAGGTGGAAGAGAACCCGGCTTTCTGTGAAAGAACACGGCTGACCCAGAGACCGCATTCATAAGGTCACGGTCACTACGGAGACTGTGTTCATCGGCCAAGACTTAATCAATTCTCTTTCTGGCTGAACACTTCTTTCCAAGGTGAGTGGCATAGTTTCCAGTGTTCTTACTAATTAATTACGTTGTTCTATCTTGGTGGCGATCATGGTTTTATTTTTCATTAACGCCTTCGTAGTGATTCGCTTCCTCTTCTGGTGTTTACACCTTTCTGACGATCACGGTGAGACACCTAGTGCTCATCGCGTTGCCTTTTGCCTACTTTATGTGTGGTTGGGTGTTTTATGTGCTTTTAGGTTTTATTTTTTTGGTCTTTCCTTTTATTTTCATGCTATTTTTGGCCCCTGGTTGAACGCGACAGGTGCAGTGATCGTGTCCAGAAGGCAGCCTCTGAGAGCACCGCGTTCAGGTAAATTCACCAATCCATGGGTTTTTCGGCTATTTTCTGGATTTTGGTGATCTTTTAGCACTCTGTTGTTTGTTTAGCTTAGTTTGTCTTTCATATTATTAGTGATCATACATTGATTACTTGATTATTTGATTGTTAGGTTTACGTTAGAATTTGTATACACCCCGGTGCACATAGGGTCATTCATATCATCATTACTTAGTTACTCATTATCCCCTCTCGGTGTGTATTCCTCTCAGTTGCATGCTCCTTGTGACTAAGAAGGAGACCTATCGGGAGACCTCCGTAAGTCTTGGCGAGCCGTGGATATCCACACGAACGGTTAGCTGCTTGTACCTGGCGCACCATTGGAGTCTTAGTTGCATAATGAATGTTAAGTCAAACCTAGGTCCACCCGGTGTTTGAGTTGCTTCCCCTTTTGGAATCCCATCTCTTGAGGGAATTGAAACTAATTAATCAAAATATTAAAAGAATAACTCAAACCCTAAGAAGATCATTGCATCATCATAACTTGTTTGTTTTGGTGAGACCTATTGTGTTGTTTTCGTTTCTCTCCTTTTAAGTGACTTGATTGTTTGACTAAAATTTACATAGCATTGTTGCGTTTGTGCTTTGCAAGGTCTAGGTTATTTTATGTGGGGGTGTTTCAAGGGTTTTGGGTCCTCTCCTAAAGGTTCATCTATCATGGAATCCTACTACAACCCTCTCTACAATCTCAATCCTTCCACCTCCTCCTCCTATGAGGAGGCCCTCCCTCAAGGGCTTTTTGATGATCCTATTCTTCCTAGGGTCGCCACTCTCCAATCAGAAGAAGGGTCCGCTCTCCCTCCCCCTCAAATTAACGAGGGTGGGTGATCTTGCCTGCCATCTCCTTCTATGGAAGATCCCGCGGACCACATCCTCCGCATCACGGCCAAGTTTGACCCTACCCAACTCAAGGCAGTTTATCAAACCCTTCAAGGGTCATTGGCTGCCCCTCTCTCTCCCCAAGGAGGCTACTCCAATCTTGTCCCACAGGCTTCTTCTAATGGGCCTAAAGTCACACTGAATCCACTTGAACTTACTCCGGCCCAATCTAAGACCCTCCAATTTGTTAACCTAGAGATGGGTCAATCCTCCGACTTGACCCAACAATCTATTGATAAGGGAAAGACCATTCCCCCTCCTCCACGGGCCGAGTCTTCTAAGCCCATTCTGTCTACCCCAAGGGTCATGCTTAGCCCGAATGAGAATGCTCATGCCCATGCTAGGGCGTCCCACTTTGCTCCTCCTGAGATAGGCCATTTCTTGGGCCATCATCCTCAATACGGGTCATCCACCCATCCTTTGAACTCATATCTTGGGTCTGTGCATAATGTTCAATCCACTCCCTCCCACGAACAAGAGCTCCTTGATAAGTGGACCGCTATGCAATAGCAGATTGATCATTTGCAAAAACGGATGGGTCCACAATCCTTGGCCGATGTCCCCATTCCAAATTTCCATAACATTCGATTCTTGCCCCAATATGAACTTCCGAACTACCGCAAATATGATGGGTCCGGTAATCCCTATATTCATGTTAGGGACTTTTCATATGAGTCGGCCCACTACCAATATGATGATCGCCTTATGGCGAATCTTTTCCTCCGCTCATTGGATGGGGCCGCGTTGGAGTGATTTTATTCTTTGCCTTTGGAAGATACTAAGAGTTTTAAAGTGGTTAAGGAGAAGTTCATTCAACGGTTCCAAGATTGGGTCGGGCCTAAATATTCATTCACGGACCTCGTCGCGGAAAAGATAAAATCGAATGAAGACTTTGCTGCTTATGCCGACCATTGGAGGCAAATGGCCGCCCGTGTGCCAAGCCATAATCCAGAGAAAGAAAAGGTCAAGCTCCTCATTTCCAATGCCACACCTACCTATAGGATTATCTTGGCCATGAACGACATTTCTAACATGCATCAGCTTTATAGCCGGGGCCATTTCATACAAACCCAGTTCAAGGACTCCCCCATCCATTCTATGTTCGAGGCCCAAAAGCCCAAATACAATAGAAAGCTATAGGGCCCACTCACCGAGGGCATTCAAACAAATGAGCAGGTGCAAACCGTTAGCTACCCCCTCAACAACCGCTCCACTGCACCATCAGCCAACCAGCCCTCCCACAACACCCAAGTACCACCACCAAACCAACAACCTCTACCCCCGCAATACAACAATGTTCCTCCCCCTAATGGCTACACACCTAAGCACCCAACTCTTAAACGGGCCCATTACCCTCCATTGCCAGAGACCCTCTCTGACGTCTTTTCGGCCCTTATGTACATTAGGGCTTTACAACTCCCTCCAGAAAGGCCCACTTGGAACCCGACAGCAGATCAGTCACGATATTGTATGTTCCATAGGCAGCCCGGGCATACCTTGAAACATTGTTTCCAATTCCATGATTTAATGTATGATCTTCACGAAGAGCACCGGATCGATTGGGCCGAAAAGCATAAAGTGATTACCGAGCTCAAAGAAAGGAGGAGACCGCAAGCACCCAGGCAACAACCGCCCTATCAACAACAAACTTGTCAGCAGCTGCATGATCAGTAGCAAGCACCGCCGCCGCAACCGCTTCAAGATTTGGGAATCGTCCAAAACTCCCTGCCAAATCATCAACCCGCTCCGAACCCACAGGGACCACGGCCAGCCCAAGTACTGTCCACCATCAGGCCCCTGATTCTGGCTGGACCTATGATGATGAGTCACCAGTCCATCAGGAGATGGCCCTCGACCACTCTCACTAGCCGGTCACCCCCATCAGGCTTTCACCGCCACCAACCCACTTCACCACTACCCCATACAATCCGGTTCACACCACTTACACCCCTACCATCATCCGCTCCACAACGCCTCCACCATTCGCCAAGCCCATCATCCATCCACCATCCGAACCCGTCAAAACCTTCGCCGTCAACACCACTCTTCCGCTGCCCACCAAGCCTGTTGTCCGGCCATCATCTGAATCCGCCACACTTCCTCTACCCTCCAAACCCATTATCCTCCCCAAATTCACGCCCATTAAACCTCCCGTTAACTCCACCATCATCATCAACCCGCTGGCGCAAAACCTGGCCCTCCGGAGTGGGTGGATATTCCATAGGGTTTATCCCTCTACATCCAAGGGCGATCCCCAATCCACGCACCGGCCAGAAGTTGAACAAGAAGAGACTGATCTACTCCTGGGCACGCAATATGATCTACTACATCACCTAGATCGGATGCCTGCAAAGATTTCCATTTTAGAACTGATAAAAAGATCTAAGGTTCATCAAGATGCCCTCCGAGACTTTTTACAAAAGGTCATGGTGAATGAAGATATGGTGGCCGACGGTTTACCTTCTACTCTAGCAACAATCACCAAGAGACCAGCAATTACATTCTCTGAGGCCGAGCTAGTGCCTCCCGAAGCCAGGTGAATGCCACTTTGCATATCAATAACGATCAATATGGTGGCTATCGACGCGACATTGGTGGATACTGGTGCATCTATTAATGTATGTCCTGCAATACATCTGAAAAGCACATTCGATCGACTCCTACTACAATAGCTGCATATGACAATTCTAGAAGGCCGTGTCATGATTTTGTGACTGTGCAGGCCGAGCTCGAGCCATTGTCTATGTTTGTAGGGTTCTATGTTGTGGACATTGACCCAATGTTCAAGACCATTCTTGGGTGACCATGGATCGACAATCTTAATGTTGTGCCTTCGACTTCCCTTTTCAAGGGTGGGTAGTTAAGGTCAAAAGTATCTCCACAGTCCGCACAGTGGATGCTATCTCAGAGAAGGTCCTTCCTACACTCTGGCCCACTAACAAGCCTGTTATTTCGGTTTTGGATCTCAACTTTCCTTGGGCTTATCGATGCCTAGAGCCAGAGGCTGCAAAGGTTGATGCGGTAAGGAGATCAAAGCTATTAGATACCAAGGGTTGGCATATCATGCTAAAGTTGGGATACCAGCCGGGCAAGAGGCTGGGCGCACATCTTCAAGGGAGAACCAAGCCCATCCTCGATAGCAAGTTGGCCGATCGGAGAGGCCTCGGCTACAAAGAGCATCCACATCTACTCTTATCGGATAGGTATCCGCTGACTTGGACGCTGCAGGATCATTTTGTCAGGGGTCCACTACAGTCGGGGCATGACACTCTCACGCCCTCGTTACATGAGAATTTCAAGGAGGATTTTGCTTGTTACATAATGGGCCCATCTCACCCTCTGGAAGACTTTGGTGCCGACATGGAAGATTTTGCTACTACATTTGGTTGGTTATTCCAAGAAAATCATCCTTCTATGCCCAAGGGGCTGCGGTTTGGCACGGTTTAACGCACAAGAGTGGAGAAAGCTGGCCATCGATTTGCGGAAGGGTGGAAGTTCCATCATTCATCTTACATTGTCACCTTCTCGCTTGTTTTCTATTTTCCAAGGCTTGGACATTATACCACTCATGCCTCTTATTCTGATCAATGTGTCTCCACAAAAGATTTCGGTTATCCGATTTAATCATCATTCCTATTCAGTTAAACTCCTTCAACTCTCCTCATTTTTTGATCCCTCTTCCTTAGTACCATTTCCCCCATTTGATTCTTCTCCCTCTAATTTCCTCCTCCACACATCACATCTTTCCTGTTACATGAACTCGGACGAATAAAAAAAAATTGCCAATTTTCAAATTGAGGTTTCGTTCGAAGATATTGCTATCTTTGACCCGTCTGCTGGTCCTACCCTCACCTTTGGGCATGACGCCCCCTCTTCCATTTCATTAGGATTCCTCCTTGAGGACCCTCCATCCTCCCTTAGGTTAGAGTCAGGTGTAGTCGAGTCAGTTAGTAAGTAGACTCAAGTCTAGATGGTCCGTCCAACCCATCTCCTAACTCTGAGATGCGCCCGATGACACACCAATCCAAAAACATCCCTAGAAGGTTCCTTCAAGATCTTGCTCAGCGGTATCATGCCCTTCTTAGATGTTCGGAATTTGTTGAAGGGGTATTAGTACTAGAAGGAGAAGAGGTCCAGGACGGGGTGCTCGATGACAAAGGATTTGGTGTATATGAAATCCTGGTGAAAATGACCCGGCCGATGACAAGGACAACGAAGTAGAGGGCACTACCGATATGTACGCTAAAGGATTAAGGAAATTTGACGAGCCTACGGCGACAGTGGATGAACCTACAAAGGAGATCAATCTTGGAACGAACGAGGAACCCATGCCTATTATTATTTGCGCTAACGTCCCTCCCAAGTGTAAGCGCAAAATACGCCCTGCGAAAAATGATGAGGAGGGCGATGAATAGATATGTGATATAGAAATAAGGAAAGAAAAGACCGTGATTGCCACCAAGGATTAATAATATGAATAACCATCCTCATCATGAACAAAGTCAGGTTGTTGCTCAGTGTCATAAACAAACAAAGTTGGGTCCCTTCTCTAGTGCGCATGAGTCTCTCTGGCCCTCTTTGTTGGTCTTCTGAATTCTGGATCTCTTGGCTCATCTTCATCTAGTATGCCCTCTGCCCATGTTCTATCATCAACATCAAAAACGGGCTCATCAACCTACTCTCGTATCTCTACCCAAGACTGCAAGGGATTGTCATCATCAAATAAAGCGTCAACATCAAATTCTAGAGTTGCATCTTCTGCGACGCGTTTGTCCCTCAGCTATTGTCATAGCTTCATGTTCCTTATTCTTAACCTCATATTATAGTGACAGTAAACTAATTTTTCTAACCGTTCACCCTTTAACCGATTGCAAACCGTTGAGTGTATAAGACTGAACGTGCTCCAATTTCTTTCACATTGGCTTGCTGATGTTGTTTGACTGAGCACCCTAATTGCCATGAAAGTCAATGCATTACTGCCCACATCTAGGTTATTCATCATTATCCACCAGTCAGCTGTTCCACCAACTATAAACAAATAAATGTAAAATGTAAATAAAGATCAATTATCCATGATGTACTAATACATATTGAGGTTAAGAAAGCACAAAGATAAAGTATACCTGGGCTCACTCTTCCCACAGCGTATTGCAATTGAGAGTCAGAATATGTCTCAGTCCTCATACTATAATAGTTCATCTACAAAGATAAAGTAATAGATTAACATAACTACTTAAGTAAATTCTATACGTCTTATTGATAAAATCAATAAAGGCCAACCTCTACTTCGGCCTGAAGTCTCTTTTCTGATGTCCTCGATAAACGACCAATGACTTTTAAAGTGCCTTGAAACACCTCGCCATCAACATTTGCATTGACATTGTACATAAATCGAGGGTTAAGGAAATAACATGCATTTGTGTATAATTAACTAAATATTAGATATAAATTAACCTAAAACAATGTATCAATACAATTAATCACTCACCAGCTACATGTAAGTCATGGTATAATGTGTTGTCTCATCTATAGTCAATAATTTTCCACCACTTTGCATATTCTCTGGGAAGGAAATTCGCAACTCTAATTTGACACGGTCTATGACCTCGTATAGATATCCCATATCATTCTTCTTATCGCCATCCACCATTCTTAGGACCTTCACGAGGGGTGTGACTACTTTCATGTACCATGAGACCTGCCCCAGAATTTGTTGTCTTCCACGATGTGACAGACATCCAGATAATCCATCTGAGCATCAACACTAGACTTGTCTATGTATTCCCGCAGGACATTGTGGCACTTGAAAGCTTTCAACTCATTCTTATACCTGTGTAGAGACTCCAAAGAAATGAAATTTGAATCAAATACGGATGATATCTATAAAGATAAAGTAGAAAGAATTGAGCTCATTCTTATACCTGTGCAAAGACTCCAAAGAAATGAAATTCAAATCAAATCTAGTTGGCCCTACACGGATAATATCTCGCCTCCCACTTGCATGCTCCTTAAACATGTTCAATGTCCTAGGATGGCCATAAATATACTGGGTGATTTTTTGTGCCCTCTCAATTGTCTTCTTCACATTATTTTCCCTCCCAATGTCTTCAAGTATCAAATCCAAATAATGTGCTGCACATGGGAGCCAATACAAATGCCTGCGCTTCTGCATCAATTTCTTCCATGTAGCCTTATAATTGGCTTCATTATCGGTCACTACTTGTACAATATTATCCTCTCCAATTTGGTCTATAATCTTATCCATCAAATGAAACAAATAATTGACATTTTTTTCATAATTTGATACATCTACAGATTTAACAAATACTATACCTTCAATGTAATAGGCCAAAAAGTTAATCATGGACTTCTTCGTGATACCAGTCTAGCCATCACACATGATAGTGCATCCTCTCTCTATCCATATATGCTTGAAACTTTCAACCCACTAATGAAGTTCCTCAACCTCTCTCTCAAGGCAACGCCTGCATATGTCTCGACATGACGGGGCCTTCAAGCCAGGGTCAGCATCTGCTATGACATCTAGCATAGGTTGGAAATATTCGCTTTCAGCTGCATGTGTAGGGACATCTGCATAGAAAAACTATTTACAAATACTTTTAAATGCATGCCCTGCAACTTCTGCTGATTTTTTTACCCCTCTCAATGTTTGCTTGATTTTAAGTTGTGTAGCACTTTGCCTTCTATGTAGATAGTTGTCCATGGGGCCTCCTCTCTGCGGAGCTGCACTAGTGCCAGGACGTTGTACAGCTCGTGCTACACCAGCTGTACTGGAGTATGTCCCTGAACCTATCGATGCTTTTCCTTTCCTTCGAGCGACTTGTTCACGCTCTATTACTTCAGTTAGCTCTGGATCTGAATCCTCAGTGCCTTCCTCATCATCATCATCCCTCCTTCTCCTTCTGCCCGAAATCTCCTCAGTAATTTCAGCCTCATCTTTAGCCCTTTGTTGCATCCTCTCTTTTTTGTCCAGAAGGCACTGGCACATTTCTTCTCGGACCTCTAGGGGACATCTGTCACATTGTTTCACCTCTCCTCTTATCCTTACCACACTAATTGCATTTCACTTTTCTTCTCCCCGCATCAACTAAGGAGAGGTGGGCCCACCCCGGATCCTCCTCCCTTGCTGCTCCTGACGTTGTTCACGCATGGATGTTAGTATCAGTTTCGGACTCGATTTCGGCCGAGTCCGAAATCGTCCGATTTCAGTTTCGGTTTCGGCCGAAACCGGTCAAAACCCATTGAAAAGCATAAAAAATTTAAAATAAATCTAAAAAATCAAAAATAATTCAGAAAAATATGAATACTCACATAGAAATTATAAAATTCATTAGACATGCATTTGATTGTAAAGAACTTAGATTAAGTGCAATAAACATGAAGTAGGTATTGAAGTTAAAACATTGAACATGATAAACTAATATTCTTGAGTACATACTAAACATGAATTAGGTTCAAGCACAGGAGAATAAACATGAAATAGGAATAAGTGCATTACACAAGAAGACTAATGGGTTCAAGCATTGAAGTTATTAAAGAAATATTGAGTACATATTAAACATGAAAAAGGTTCAAACTGTACAATAAACGTGATCCTTACCTAAATGATGATGCACTAATATGGATAATAACTAGAAGAACCTTCTCCCTCATCGTCTGGCTTTTCATGTTCATACCCATAAGAAGGTTGCATGTATGGTCTATATTCACTATAACTAAACAATGAGGTAGCCAAGTCCTGCATCCCTCTTTGGATCCCTCTTGGAGTGTTTGGTTGGCTTGATTGGAATCCAGTATCAGCATAAGAATCTAGAGGAAGAGATGAGGAACTGGTCGGATGTGAATGGAACTGGAATGCTGGTTCATGACCCCACTCATAAATGGCTGCCTCTTGTTGGCCACCGTCATAACCTGATGGATGCCCATATTGACTATGTGAATCATGTCCTCACTCACCCTGACTATATCCTTTGCTTGTGTCTGTGTGGAAGGAGGAAGGACCACCAGCACCGCCAATAGTAGCACCTGTAGCACCTGCAACTGCACTGGGATCATCATCCTCATCATCACTAGCATCATCATCACCATCAGAAACCAGTTGCCTTTTGGCCTTTGGGGATGCTTTTTTCTGTTTTGGTCTGATTTCTTTAGCCACCCTTGACATGAATCCTCCTGCCCTTAGCATGTGTCTCACATAAATCTACTTCAACTGCTCAATTGTCGGGTCCTCTCGAGCAGCAGCACTTGTCCTCTCAGTTAACCCATGCACTGATATACTTCTTCTGAAGGATGCATGTGACTTGCCCATTCTAGGAGTGACTGGCCTGCTATCTGAGTCTGAGTGTCTAGCTGGCTGAAAATCATGCTGCTCCTCAATGTCATCAACAACCCCAGGTGGGTTCTTTCTCTGGTGCGCATGAGTATCTCTGGCCCTCTTTATTTTTCTTCTGAATTCGGTATCTCTCCCCATGTTGTATCATCAATATCAAATACGGGCTCATCAACCTGCTCTCGTGTCTCCACCCAAGACTATAAGGGATTATCATATCAAATAAGACATCCACATCAATTTCTGCAGTGGCATCCTCAGCGACACGTTTGTCCCGCAACTGTCGTCTCAATTTATAATTGTTTATTCTCAACCTCATATTGTAGTGGCAGTAATCTAATTTGTCTAACTGCTCAGCCTTTAGCCGATTGCGAACCTTTGAGTGTATAAGGCTGAACGTGCTCCAATTTCTTTCACATTGGCTTGCTGATGTGGTTTGACTCAACACCCTGATTGTAATGAAAGCCAATGCAGAACTGCCCAAATCTCTATTATTCACCATTACCCACCAGTCAGCTGTTCCACCAACAATAAACAAATAAATGTAAGTTGTAAATAAAAATCAATTCTCCGTGATGTAATTGCAAAGAAAGCACAAAGATAACCTCATACCTGGACTCACTCTTCCCACTGCGTATTGCAATTGGGAGTCAGAATACATCCCAGTTCTCATTCTATAGCAGTCCATCTACATAAATAAAGTAATAGATTAACATAACTGCTTAAGTAAATTCTATACCTCTTATTCATGAAATCAACAAGGCCAACCTCTACTTCCGCCTGAAGCCTCTTTTCTGGTGTCCTCGATAAACGACCAATGACTTTTAAAGTCCCTTGGAGCACCTCGCCATCAACATGTGCATTAACATCGTACATAAATCGAGGGTTGAGGAAATAACCTGCATTTGTGTATAATTAACTAAATGTTACATATAAAATAACCTAAACAATAATATATCAATACAAATAATCACTCACCAACTGCATGCAAGTCATAGTGTAATGTAGTGTCCCATCTATGATCAATAATTTTCCACCACTTTGCATATTCTTTGGGAAGGGATTCTTGCAACTCCAATTTGGCACGGTCCATGGCCTCATATAGATATCCCATATCATTCTTCTCATCGCCATCCACCATTCTTAGGACCTTCACGAGGGGGGTGACTACTTTCATGTATCGTGAGACCTTGCCCCAAAATTTGTTGTCGCCCACGATCTGGTAGACATCCAAATATTCCATCTGAGCATCAACATTGCCCTTGTCGATATATTCCCGCAGGGCATTGTGATACATGAAAGCTTTCAGCTCATTCTTATACATGTGTAAATAAATGAAATTTGAATCAAATACTGTTACATATCTATAAGGATCAAGTATCAAGAATTGAGATCAATCTTATACATGTGCAAAGACTCCAAAAAAATAAAATTTGAAGCAAATCTAGTTGGCCCTGCACGGATGATATCTCGCCCCCCACTTGCATGCTCCCTGAACATGTTCAATATCCTAGGATGGCCATAAATATACTGGGTAATCTTTTGTGCCCTTTCAACTGTCTTCTTCACATGATTGTCCTTCCTAATGTCTTCCAGAAACAAATCTAAACAATGTGCAGCACATGGGAGCAAGTATAAGTGACTGCGCTTCTGCATCAATTTCTTCCCTGCAGCCTTATAACTAGCTTCATTATCAGTCACTACTTGGATAACATTGTCTTCTCCAATTTGGTCTACCATGTTATCCATCAAATGAAACAAATAATTTATATTTTTTTCATAGTTTGATGCATCTACAGATTTTACAAATACTGTACCTTCGATGCAATAAACCAAAAAATTAATCATGGACTTCTTCGTGGTACCAGTCCAACCATCACACATAATAGTGCATCCTCTCTCCATCCATATATGCTTGTAGCTTTCAACCCAGTCGTGGAGCTCCTCAACCTCTCCCTCAAGGCCACACCCGTATGTCTCGACGTGATGGGGCCTTCAAGCCAGGGCCAGCATCTGCTATGGCATCTAGTATGGGTTGAAAATATTCGCTTTCAGCTGCATGTGCAGGGACACCTGCATGAAAAAACCATTTGCAGATACTTTTAAATGCATGCCCTACAACTTCTGCTGATTTTTTTACCCCTCAATGCAGACTTGATTTTAGGTTGTGTAGCCTGGGGCCTTCTGTGGAGATAGTTGTCCATGGGACCTGTTCTCTGCGTATGTGGGGCAACACCAATGTCAGGACGTCGCGCAGCTGTACTTTCGTAGGTCCCTTAACCCATGGGTGCCTTCCCTTTCCTTCGAGCGACTTGTTCACGCTCCCTTGCTTCAGTCAGCTCTGGATCTGAATCCTCAGAGCCTTCCTCATCATCATCCCTCCTAATCCTTCTGCCAGAAATCTCCTCAACAATTTCAGCCTCATCCTCAGCCGTTTGTTGCATCCTCTCCTTTTTACCCAGAAGGCACTAGCGCATCTCTTCTCGCACCTCTTGGGGACAGTGGTCACATTGTTTCACCTCTCCTCTTACCCCTGCCAAATGTTACTTTCCTCTGATAATTCCACCATGTATCTCCCTACCACAGTAATTGTATTTCACATTTCTTCTCTTAGCATCAACTAAGGACAGGTGGGCCCACCCCGGATCCTCCTGCCCTTGCTACTCCTGTGTTTACTGACGTCTAGACATGATACTGCATTATGACAGTCAAAGACAATCTCTTCTAAGTACAATGAAAAAAAGGCAATTCAATATGGTAGACCTCCAAATTATTGAATGAAGCTTAATTGAGCTTCAATTGTCACTAAGAAAATCGAATTAGACAGAACCCCCAATTTGTATGAACTAATTAGGGCTTAATTACCAATTAACCCTTAATCACCCTTCATAAAAATAAAATCCCAGCATGATCCCACCCCAATTTCATCAATGAAACTTAATTAATCTTCAATTGTGGCTAAGAAAGCCGAATTAGACGAAAGCCCTAATTTTGATGAACTAATTAGGGCTTAATTACCAATTAACCATTAATGACCCTTCAAAAAAAATCCCAGCATGATCCCACCCTAAATTCGTCAATTAAACTTAATTAACCCTCAATTGTGGCTAAGAACAGTGAATTAGATGAAACCCCCAAATTTTATGAACTATTTAGGACTTAATTACCAATTAACCCTTAATAACCCTTCATAACAATAAAATCCCAACATGATCTAACCCAAATTCGACAATGAAACTTATTTAACAATGAATCGAATTTTAAGTATCTAATTAGGGTTTATTTTAAAATCTAAACTAATTATGATTGCACAGATTAAGCTAAAAAAAACTTACTTAGCCCCAATTCAGCTAATTAGGGTGGCAGCAGGGCAGTCGTCCGACTGTGGCAGTAACAACAACAGCTCTGGCCTACAGCAACAGGAAGGGCGCGGCTGGCCTGGTCGCTTGGGGCAGGGCGGGGCTGGCTAGCTGCGGCAGCAGCAGTACCACACCAGCAGCAGCAACAGCCGCTGGGCGCCGCTGGCCTGGGGCTGGCTAGCAGCTGGCTGCGGCAGCAGCAACAGGAGGGCGCGTCAGGGCTGTCCGCAGCAGGAGGGCGCGCGCGCGGCTACGGCAGCCAAGTAGGAGCAGCAGCACCGGGGGAGGGGAGGGTTTCGGCTGAGAACAACCCAAATCGGGGGGGGGGGGGGGGGGAGGAGTACAACACGTGAACTCCCTTTAGTTTCGGGCAAAACCAATATCGGTTTCGCTCGAAACCGATACACCACCTATTAGTTTCGGCTTGCTACAGTGCAGGGGCCATTTTTCGTATCGGGTATGGCCGAAACGTATCGGTTTCGGCCGAAACTGCAACCTTGTGTTCACGTCTAGGCATGATGCTGCATTAAGACAGTCAAAAACAAATGGTTGTAAGTACAATGAAAAAAATGCAATAAAGCATAATTGAGCTTCAAATTATGTTGAATTGAGATAATTAGACAAAAGTCCCAAATTTAAACAGCTAATTAGGGCTTAATTTGGAGTTTTACCCTAATCACCCTTTATTAAATGCAATTAGTAGCATGCTCTCATCCTAAATTATTCAATGAAGATTAATTGAGCTTCAATTGACGCTAACTAAACCTAATTAGACAAAAGTCCTAAATTTAAATAGTTAATTAGAACTTAATTTGGAGTTTACCCTAATCACCCTTCATTAAATGCAATTAGTAGCAAGCTCCCACCCCAAGTTATTTAATGAAGATTAATTGAGCTTCAATTGACGCTAACTAAACCTAATTAGACAAAAGTCCTAAATTTAAATAGTTAATTAAAGTTTAATTTGGAGTTTTACCCTAATCACCCTTCATTAAAGGCAATTAGCAACATGCTCTCACCTTAAATTATTCAACGAAGTTTAATTGAGCTTCAATTGACCATAACTAAACCTAATTAGACAAAAGCCCCAAATTTAAATAGTTAATTAAAGTTTAATTATCAATTTTACCATAATCACCATTCATTAAAGGCAATTAGCAACATGCTCCAAACCCTAAATTATTCAATGAATCTTAATTGAGCTTCGATTGACCCTAACTAAACCTAATTAGATAAAAGTCCCAAATTTAAATAGTTAATTAAGGCTAAATTATCAATTTTACCCTAATCACCCTTCATTAAATATAATTATCAACATGCTCCCACCCTAAATTCTTCAATGAAACTTAATTGAGCTTCAATTGACTCTAATTAAATCTAATTAGACAAAAGCCCCAAATTTAAATAGCTAATTAGGACTTAATTTGGAGTCTTAACATATTTCACTTATGAAAATTAATATATTTAAGAGAACCTTATCTACAACAAAAAAAACTATCAAATCAACCAAAAAAAAAATAAAAACTTACAAGATCTATTAGGAATGAAAGCAAAGAAAATGCAGCTACACACTGCAAACTCGAAGAAACGGCGGCAGCAAACCCTCCCTTCTCCCTCACCCTGCAGCAACAGCCAGCAGCTCCCTGCCTCCCTTATCAGATCTGAGAATCTGAGGGAGAACAGGAAGTGAACTCCCCATAAGAGGGGAGTTCACGTCCGTTTCGGCCAAAACGGTCTAGTTTCGGGCCGAAACGGGTAAGTTTGGGGCGAAACCATTAAAAATATTTTTTTTAAGTTTCGGACATGCTACAATGAGCAGGCCCGATTTCATATCGGTATGGGCTGAAACTGATACGTTTCGGCCATGAGCAGGCCCGATTTCGTATTGGTATGGGCCGAAACTGATACGTTTGGGCCGAAACGTATCGGTTTCGGTCGATACTGACATCTATGGGCTGGAAAGGAAGGAGAACAGGACCTCAACTTTCCTTGCTTCTAATAAGTACATGCGATCACTTTTCGTCTTATTTTTAGTTTTTATGCATCTCTTAATCTTCTTCTACTTCTGGCGATCACTGTCTTTCCTACACCTGTTGAGAGGGTAATTTTCCTACCTAATCTGCCTTCTTTCCTTTTCTGCCCCTGCAACACTGCCAGCAGGAGGGTCTTAATCTTTTATTCTCTTCCTCCCCTTTCCCCCACTCTGACTCAACTGGCAGGGGGTGCTTTAAGAACATAGTAGCCTGCTCCATTTTGCTGCACAAGAAAAAGCAGCCAGTAGAAGTCGAGACCACCCATCAGCCACTTCTTCTAGCCAGACCAGGCCTCTCTCTTCCCCTCTTTCTTTCAGTTTTCATATCCCCACTGCTTCTAACTGCTACTTGTCTTGTTCTGGTTTGGAGCTTGGACAGCCAGGCCATGGGTGTTGCTCTTGTGCTCTTGAGATTTGGTCCATCTAGGTATGCAACCTCATACTTGCATTATGGCTAGTTTAATTGACATTTGATATATTTAACTATTAAAAATGAAATCGGTCAAACAACTACATAGAGACATTTCTTCCTTCAGATTCTTTTCTGTTTCTGACCCACTGAGGTAGAAGAGTTAGTGTGCTAACTGCCTATAGTAGTGTGTTCCCTCATTGTGAGGAAGAGGTACCAAAAAGTACCCGTCTTTGGTGATTGGCACCACATCAACCAGACTTTGTAGCATTTGAGCTCATAGTGGAACTCTCAAACTGTAGCCTTGACGACTTGGGCGCAGGTCATGTTGTGACCAAACCAGTATAAAAATGCTTGTCCTTTATTATGTATTTGTCATGTGTCGTGCTTCAGAAGATTTATTACACTAGTTTTTCAGTTCAGATAACTTGTGCCATCAGTGGGGGTAGTGATGGCGAGAGTAGAAGGGGTTGTGGCAATGAGTAGCACCTGCTGGTGGTCATGCTGGATGCACAGGAAATGACTGCAATTATTGATAGAGGACATCTCCGGCATTACTAACTATAGTACAATGATGGAGATGGCATGTACTAGAAAACCAATGAAGACAATGAAGATTAACCTGGCTCTCATACCATGTTAAGAATCAAGATGAAAAGAAGAGAATGCTTGCCTATGGATGTGGACAATGGCTCCACACATATACATGTACAATGTGGACATCCCTCAAAAGGTGAGTCACTACCATACAACTTACGTACATATATACACATCCTGAATGCGCATATGAAAATAGAATACACTCTCCCCACTCATTGTATCATTTTTAACAGAATAGTACTATATATTTTTATTATTTCCCCTTTTTAATTGCCAAACCAGTCAAAAAGAAGCAAAGGAGGAAGACGTCTCTCTTGACATCTGTCCCTAACCCTTTGGATTATCAGATCTTGACAGTTTTACGAAAATTCTATGGAGACCATAGGTTAGAGGGGGCAGCATACCTGTGTATCTATGCTTTATGTTTCCACCAATCTCTTGCTTTGCCTGAAGTCTAGACTGCATGTTAGGACATGATACACCAATTATTCAAGCAGCAATAGTATGCAAGTATCAAGGACACATGACACAATAACTAGAAAGGAAAAAGAAAAATCAAAACCACTCTTTTGTTAACCATGCTTCTTAAACACAAGCAATAGTTTATAAATTGGCCTGATTATAGAAATCATTGTCCACAAGCTTCTATGTGCTATTTCTGTTCCAGCATACTAATCAATAGATTTCTCTCCATTGCTAATCTAGAAATCTTTATTTTTTGTTTATGAACAGCTACGGTCCCTTTTCCAGATAAATTCAGCCCCATGAAGAAAAATCGTATTATCTTTCCTCTTTTCTCCAACAGAGTACATTATATCTACACTTAAACATTACCGGTGGTCAATTTTTCATCCCCTCATCCTCTTCTGGAATGGAAATAAAATTGCAGGTTGGTTCATTCAATGAGATACCTCTTGCCCTATGGATGAAATTTTCAAAAAGTACGAAGTCTGTGTAGTCTATATAGATGACATCTTAATTTTCTCCAATATGATAGAGGAACATGAAGAGCATATAAAAACTATATTAGAAAAATGTTATAGACATGAAATCATATTAGGAAAAGATAAATGTCAGTACTTTGCCGAGAACATAGAATTTTTAGAACATACTATAGAAAATGGAAAATTAAAATTACAAGGTCACATAGGCACAAAATTAAAAACTTCCCCAATATAATAGAAGACAGAAAACAATTAGAAAGGTTTTTAGGATGCTTAAATTATTGTATATCATATATTCCTAGATTAGCAGAAAAGCGATACGAATTGCAAAAGAAATTGAAAAAGGACAGACTCATAAGGCAACCAGAATAATTTCTTCCTACTTCCAGCCTTGGCTATTTTTCGGGCTTCCTTAGCCCCTCTTATCATAATGTCAAAGATAATGGATGCGAGATTGATCTCTCGTCTTTCTATAAGGTAGAACAGTAGATTGAAATCTTCTATGGAACAGATAGAATGACTTCCTGATCTTGGAATCAGAATGTAAGTGATGATCATGTGAAGCACTCTTACTTTAGCATCCATTTGAGTGACATCTAAATTATTCTTATTGATCACCTTGAAATTTTCCCCACAGATGCGTCTACCTTTAACTTCAATTTCTTCTTTATGGTGCAGATCAATACTGACTGGGGAGCATTCCAAGAGGTCGGCCAAGAGAGGAGTAGTAATCTCAATGTAGGTGTTTTTCACAGAGGTTATCAATTTGTCTCCGTTCACCCTCATGTTGAAATAAAAGACACATCCGACGTCATCTAGGGTTTCTTCTCTGAGCGAGCAAAACTTCAGTAGCTTCATGGCTGCAAAACATTTGTGAAATCTATTATGTTTTGGGCCATTTCTTCAAAATCGATACACCTTCCCACTATCATGGTCGAACTTTTACTCAGAAATAGTGCTCTATCGGCATCAGTGGCAAAGAACTGAACATCAATCACTATGGCCGCCATGGATTTTAGGATTCTGAAAAAGGAGTAATGGAACGAGCAGGCTTGAGGAACCCTAACAGAAAAATACTTAATAGATAGAATTGTGAGTTGAAGGAGAGTAGAAGAAAGCTATCTTTTGATGCTCTTAGTGATCACTTGAGAGAAGGAATGAAGGTCATCGCAAAGACACAGAGTTTTCGGGGGAGGTTTTTGTGTTCGAAGATGGAGATAGGCAGAGGTAGAAGAGATAGTCATCCTTTTATAAAAAAGATAGGCATTTGGGTTTCCTAAAAAAAGTATTTTTATTAAGCCCTGAGCCATCATTAATGAGAAAAGATAGGTGATTGACTGTTGATTATATTTTCATAATTTAATCGAATAATTGCCTAGTATGTTAGGTGATAACAAAGATAGTCGCACTTCTCAGGCTTTTATCTTGAGAAAGTCGATCTAGGTGTTCGCCTAAATTGTAAGATAGTTGAAGTTGATCAACCTGAATAGGCGTTGTTCAGATAGTCGAAGTTGGTATTACGACTAGATAGTCCCTTGTAAGATAGCTGGTCTAAGGATAGGATAGGCGCTCAATATTCTTAGAAGATCGACTATCATACTGAGATAGGAGTTAGTTCTTCAAGTAACTAACTATCTTATTTACAGATAGCCGAATGTTATGATAGTCGGTGTTCTTGTGTTTTCTTTTGTGTACTCCTTATACTAATCTTCACAGTTCATCAAAGCTATTTGTATGTTATACTTTCAATTTTCTGCTCACCTATTTACTCCAAAACACATCCCCAATTCCCTACGGATTGTAATGAATCTTTCTTCTAGGAGTGGCTTGGTGAAGATGTCAGCCAATTGATACATAGTGTCTACAAAATTAAGCAAGATATTGCTGTTACCAACATGTTCTCTGATGAAATGATGGCGTACCTCTATGTGTCTAGTTCTTGAATGTTGGACTGAATTTTTGGTCAGATTTATAGCACTTGTGTTGTCGCACATCATTGGAATCTTGTTTACTTTCAGTCCATAGTCCAACTGATGTTTGACCCACAACAACTGTGCACAGCAACTTCCAGCAACAACATATTTAGCCGCAGTTGTAGACAATGTTACGGAATTTTACTTTCTTGATGACCAAGAGATTAAGCATCCTGCAAAAAATTGACAAGTACCGCTGGTGCTTTTTCTATCTACTTTGCATCCAGTATAGTCAGCATCGGAGTAGTCAATCAAATCAGAAGAACATGATTTTACCACAGTCCTATATTTGGGGTTTCAGCGAGATATCTAAAAATTCTTTTAAGATGAATTAGATGTGATTCTTTTGGACTTGCTTGGTATCTAGCACACATGCACACACTAAATAAGATATCAGGCCTGCTAGCTATTAAATATAACAGAGAACCTATCATACCTCTATATCTTTTCTGATCTGTAGTTTTACCTGATTCATCCTTATCTAATTTTGTTGTTGGGCTCATTGGAGTGGATAGGGATTTGGCATTATCGAGTCCAAATTTCTTCAGCATCTCTTTGCAATACTTAGTCTGGTAAATGTGTATTCCTTCCTCTAGTTGTTTGATCTGCAGACCTAGGAAATAGCTGAGTTCACCCATCATGCTCATTTTGAACTCCCCCTGCATTAGCTTTTCAAAATTCTTGCACATCTTTTCATTAGTAGCTCCAAATATAATATCATCAACATATATCTGAATAATCAAGGTTCCTAGGTGATTATTTAGGATAAACAGTATGGTGTCGACTTTACCTCTCTAGAACCCATGGCCTATCAGAAATGTGCTTAGTCTCTGATACCATTCTCAAGGAGCTTGCTTTAATCCATAGAGAGCCTTGTGGAGCTTGTAGACATGATCCACTTTGTCTAAATCCTCA
The DNA here is from genome assembly GCA_022559845.1 of Amorphophallus konjac. Classification (NCBI taxonomy): domain Eukaryota; kingdom Viridiplantae; phylum Streptophyta; class Magnoliopsida; order Alismatales; family Araceae; genus Amorphophallus; species Amorphophallus konjac. Next base: position 272,487,066 of record CM040128.1, read on the forward strand.
AACCCAGGTGGCTGCTCAACATATACCTCTTCCTTGATGTATCTATTTAGAAACGCACTCTTGACATCCATCTGGTATAATTTGAGTTCATGTGTAGCTACATAAGGTAGAAGAATTCGTATTGCCTCAAGTCTGATCACAGGAACAGGGGATTGAACCCCTTATTATTTAATGTAGACAAATAGCGCTTGAGCCTCTGTAAGTTCAAAATCAACTGAAAATAGTGGTCAAGAGGCCTGCTATCCTCAGCAAAATTCTCATAAAAGTAGAACAGTTTGTTGTAAAAATAACGGGCACAAGCATTCACGCTAACTCTGACAGTGCTCGTAGAAGCTGAAGGGGTATCTTCGTTCCTGGCTAGGACTAAATCTCGCCAGACTTTTATCAAGTATTTGAAGCCGAATGACAACCCGTACTGTCCTGCACCAGTGTTCTGATTTCTGTGCAAATCGTCGAGCATCACCTCCTCATAAGGATGCCCGGAAATAGGCAAGCTGAAAATCCTGTGAAAGCTCTACAAATCAATAGTCGTCCCACCCTCAGCAGTAGCAAAAGTATTCCACCGACTATTAAACCTCTCTACTAAAGCCCGGAGTAACATCATATGGCAAGGGTAATCATAGAGCGCAGTCGTGACTACGTGACCAATCCCGAGGTGGTTCAAAACCTCACTATAATGATGTAATATGCCAACCAGCCACTCTATGACTCCCAAATGAAATTGATGGGGAGAGAGCATCGACCATTTCTCGTACCTACTCGGTGCTGAGCCACTCATAATCTTGTCAAGAAAGCACAATTCATCATACCCTTTGCTTGAATGATGTCAGCTAGAAAGTGTCAAAAATAGTCTGGAAACACTAGTCAGGCGGGGTTTGTGCTGGCCAAATAACTCCCAAATCGCCAATGTCATACTGCGTGTCTTGGTGTGGTAACTAACATTAGAACTGAAGAAACTCAGGTGATCTGCCGCTAAAAACTGAATCTAGCGCATGAAGCCCATAGGAAAGTTGGAGTATGAAGTGGTGCAAGTCCCGAGAATGCTGTCTTAGCGCTCCAAAATAGCCCTCTCAAGGTGTCGACGTTCAGCTGGCAAACAGGGGTCATCCTCATCCATATTCTCGAGGATGTAACTCTGAATGGATGAAAATAAATACGTGTCCAACGGAAGTGTCTGGGATAATCCCCAATCTTCTGATACTGATAAAGGCCTTTACATTTGACAATCAATGTGAGTCAACCTCTTCGCCCTCTGAGACATCCTCAGGAAGTGGCCCCTCAGCGACAATCTCTAATCCCTGGTCGAAGGAAAATATATTGTGCTTAGTTACTCAGGGAGGGCCCAATGGTGGCATCAAGTTCTTTGACAAAGTGGGGGTCGTATCTTTGTCCCTGCATGCACATCCTCGGGAACGACTTTCTCGGAGGCGAGACATGATGAGTACCTACAAAAGAAAAGAAAAGACAATCAGTCCCAACATACATGAAAGTAAGCAAACAAGTCCAAAAAGGCAGCAAGCCTCGTCACAACATCAAGCCGTGAGAGCCGAGAAAATTAACAAAGTCCATGGGCCACTTGTCGTCACTTTTGGCTCCGACAGACATCTTGTGGGGGACATTTGTTGAACCCCATAATTTTCGTGTTATTTTTATGATATTTTCAAAATAAAGAAATTGATTAAATTAAATTCATCCTAAGACGACGTAAGGCGGTGTAAAACCATGGTTGTTATATGTGGGTTAATTTAAACTCTCTTGGGATCCCGTCGGGCGGGAATTATTCACACAAAGTTCATGTGTTTTGATAAACAAAAATTTTGTCAAATACTTGGTAGGCGGCATTAAGCCACGTACCCAAGCAGCAAAACAATCAAGAAGTGGAGACTCCCAACTTTCGCGAAGCATTCCCAATGTACCGCAATGTGGTCCCTACACTCCGGGAGCCACGGACAGCAAGACAACATCAAGAACGGCTGCCTTGGAGGGGAAAGCAGATAAAGTAAAAAAACCATTGAAAGGGACTAGTCAATGGGTTTTTTATAACCCCCCAAACTAGGAGGAACCACCTCCTCTCTTCCCCTCTCTCTCCTTGCGCAAAGGAGGCCCTCCGGGTGTGGCGAACCTAGAGGAAGCCCCTCCGGGTGTTGCAAACCCGAAGGAGCGTCCTCCGGGTCAAGCAAAACCCAGAGCGACCTCCTCCGGTTCGCATAAACCCGGAGAGAGCTCCCTCCAGTCGCACAGACCAGGAGGGACCCTCCGGGGTCTCTCTCTCTCTCTCCCTCCTGCTCTCTTTCAAAAAAAAAGAAAAAATAACAAGGAGGCCCCGCCAGATTCTCAAACCCAGAGGAGCCGAGAACCCGGAGGGGCCTCCTTCACCCTCTCTCTCTGTTTTATCTCCCTAAAGGTAAAAAAAAAGAGGGGGGAAAAGGGAGAGCATACCAAGAGGAGCGCGGCCTTCTCCACTCACAAACCAGGAGGAACTCAATTTCTCCTTCAATGTATTTAATGCATGAAACTAGGAGGAGGTACCGTCGTGTTTCCACATCTAACTCCTATAAATAGGAGGCTTTGGCACTTGGAGGGAGAGAACAAAAACCTTGGAGCGGAAAAGCTTGGAGAGCTTGGAGTGTAGGAAGAGCTTTGGGCGGCCTTCTCCTCATAGTTTAAAGACTTCAAGAAGCCTTTATTTGTGTAAAACCCTCAATTAAATGGTATATTACATAAATGCCCCCATTTGAGAAAATTATCTTGCATTTTTCAATCAAACTTATGAAAATCATGGAAAAACCATGTTGATCCCAGAAATATCCAAAGTTATGAGAATTTGGTGTCAAATCATGAGAAAAACCCTGCAATTTGCAAAAAAATTGCAATTCTAAGCTATACTTTGTAAAATTGTAATAATACCTAGGAGATTAATAAGAAATCTCATAAATTCAGAAGTTCTTCAAGAATTGTTTAAGTTTGCTTAAATGTTCCAAAGTTGAAGGAAAAACTATGATTGTATTCAAGAAATTCAAAAAATACAATTTTACCACAAAACTTTATGAAATTGCATAAATATCCAAGGATGTTATGTGAAAATCTGGGAATGGGATGGAAAACTTGTCATATTCAACATTAACCCCTAGTTTATGCAAAATCACACATAAATCCTTGTTTAGAAAAAATTACAAACAAACCCTAGTTTAAGGAAAATTGCAAAAAAATCTTAGTTTAGGAAAAAATGTAAATATATCCCTGCCTTAGGACATGGATGTCCCTCTCGAATCAAATCCCCGACATCACAACGAAGATTGTAAGGGTTTAAAGAGATTTTTCGCGCTTAATCAAATATGTTTAGACTTGTACCAATATAAATTAAAATTGACTACGGTCGGTAGGGAAAAGTCCAGTACATGAATCCCAAATCGTCTGATAAACCAAACTCGCGGAATTAACGATATGCATGCTAATCGATTAGCTAAAATATATACATATTTATCCAATAAATGAATATTTAAAATTAATTTTTTCCATGTGAAACACTCGACCAAGGCTTTTGACGGTGTATTAGACTTTTCATTTTCAAGAGGTTGCGCTGCCTCCTCCGATTCCTTTGCCCCTTTTTGGAACAACGTGGTCAAAGATGATTCTTCTTCTAGTAGTGGTGGCACATCAAGTTGGTCCTTGCCAGAAGAGCTAGCCTATTCAAGAGGCCTATTTGGCCCCACCAGGTTTGTGGTTTCTTCTTCCTGCTCAGAAGGATTGAACTTGAAGCTACGACCCCGTATCTCTACTTCCGAGAGTGGGCCAGGTTCTTCCCCTCAGAATACTATGACTGTATAAGGATAGGTAACACTGACACTCCTGCCGATAAGTAGATTCGGATTTCTTCCTCATCCACGACCTCGTCCTCTGCCTCGGCCTCAGCTTCTGTCATCGGCTGCACGATGCTGATATGTTGTTATGGCAGCCTTACGTTTAGGATAGCCCACTGTAGATCCATCCTCTTCTAGGGTCGAGTTGATGTTATCAGGAGGTAGGATAGCAACCATGTTACATGAGAAACTTTTGAACATTTCTTCAAGTTTCTAAATGGTAATCTCCTCGTCTTTATAGAACAAGGACAATTCTTCTGGGATCGGAAGTTTCTCTCCCTCTTTCGCCTGTTGGTACATCTGACGAAGTCAACTCTTCAGACAAGTTTTGTGCATTTCTTCCCATGGGATGTATTTGTCCAACAAGACAACTTGAGTAGGGCGAGGAGGAATATACCCTTCCAACTCGTCAATGAGTTTTTGTAACCTCTGTAAAGGAGTTAACTCCTTGGGAGCTTCCATGGCAACAGGTTGTTCTGCCTGCTTCTTCAATCTCCTTTTTATATTTTCCTTTCTATTTCTCCACTGCTTTCTAGCTTTTGCTGCATCTTGTAGAGAAGGACGAGTATGTTTTAGGGTTAGAGTAGATGTGCCCCCAAAGTTGTATCTTTCGTTCCGAGCTGATGTTTTGGAGGACTTGGGCTGTGAATTTTTCTTCGATGTGAACTTGACCCAAGCATCATCTTCTTCTTGTACTCGGAATGGGGCATTGATTGCCTGTTCAACTACCTCGGGCGGCAACTCTTTGTATTTGGCTATGCCAGGGTCAAAGCCTTGAGGTCTTTGCAACACCTTAGGCTTTTCCTCAACCCGTGGCTTGATTTGTTCAGCTCTGGACTAAGAATTAGCTTTAGGCTCTACCACCTTAGCTTTGCCTTTTTGGCTTTGCATGGGGTCCTTAAGTTTGCCTTGTTAGCTATGCCTGGAGCTTTCACCCTTGGGCTTACTCTGCTGACTTTGTTTGGTTTACTGCTCGAAGCTTTTCTCCATGGTCTCGTCTTTTTGGCTTCTCATGGAATGTTGCATGGGGTGTGACCCACTACCTCTTCTCGGGAAGGTCATTGGAGCCAAGTGTCTTGTTGAAGTACCTGGCACGCCCAGATGGACGGGAGGCTTGGTCGAGGATTCTTGACACAAATTTCTAAGTAACTCCTCAACAATTTCTCTAAAACCATTTGTGGTTGACGAAGTCTTTCAGCATTAATTTTTTCTTGTTGAACAAGACCCTTAATCCATTCTTGGACCTCTTGACCTTCTTTAGCCATATGTGGGAAAGATGTGCAGTGGCGAGGACGCCCCTAGCTTGTTTTGAAATAACTTCTTGGTAGGTCGCACACCAAGATTTCCTTTCGTCCCAAATTGATGTTAAGTCGTTTCCTGGTGTCTTCCTCGGGTAAGGGAAGAGCCTCTAGATCTTGCCTTGGCCGCTAGCTAGGACGCCACGATGTGAGCTTGTTTTGACTAGGGCTGGCCTTTTCTGTCTCCGACTTAGGAGATGTGTGGGAAGTTGATGCATGTATTACATTCACGAAAAAGCTTGGCCTCATCAGAGCATGAGGTAGCGAGGATTTACCAAGTGATAGCCCATTTCTATCACTCCTTGAGCGATCAAATCTTCCGCGATGTCTTTGAAGGCGTGGCAATCATAGATGACATGACTTATCGATCCGTGGTACAAATAGTAACCATGCTGATGCCTAGTGCTTGTTGCCTCATTGCTTGCTGATGTCGGAGGTCTATCAATCCTTCCCAACGACAAACACGGAAGATCACCAAAATCTTACGACAAGGGAAGGAATATGACTTCTAATGTTCCTCATCAGTGGATGAATCAAATGACTCTTCGAACAACCACCCTCCAAACCTTGGTGGCATCCGGACGCCAGCTAGGCCTTTTGAATTTTGGGCATACGCTAGGGCGGGTTCCCTTACTAATGATGTAAAGGAAAATATTGTCAATTGTTCATCAACATGTTTTAAGAACTGTAATAGCTCCTTTTGCTCTTGCTGCAGCTGCCCGATCTCCCTTTCAATCTTTCAGATACTTCTCCGAACTGCCAGACATTTAGGCATTTGAGGAAGTATACATCTTGTCTTGACTTCATGCCGTCGATTTGATGGTTTGACCTCAGATTCATCGATGCTGCTATGGACAACTAGGACAGATTTGTTAACTGTCGGTAACCCTTCTTTATGGAGTACATTGACAGTGGGGCTGAAGCAGCTCCACCTGATGGCTTTGCATATCAATGGTGCCATCTCAAATGAGCTTATCAACTTCATTTTTGAAGACCTCGGCTACCACTGTCAAAATTTCGGCAATAGTAGAATTTGAAGCCCCACAAATTGAAACAAATGTGCAGTCTTCTAACACCCGAATGCCGGAGAGCTTGATTGCACAGAGGCAGATGATTGAAAAAATTGTAGATGCCAAGTTAGCCCAACATGGCGAGGGTGTTGTCGACTTATATAGCATGCCATACCCTCTTCATGATCAGTTCAAAAAGTTGCCCCCGGATTGTCCAAAAACCCCAAAACTGCAAAAGTTTAACGGGCAAGGTTCTCCCCACGAACACTTGGCGCTATGGGTGAGCTGGCATTAGAGGAGTCATATCTCCTCCGCTACTTCGCAACTTCGCACACGGGAACTACCTTTCAATGGTATTCCAATTTGAAGCCCAACTCAGTGGCAGCAGATTGGGCGGACATGCAACCAAACAGCTGAATGCAAAATCTCTCTAGCTGAGTTGTGCTCTCTCCGACAAAGGAAAGGGGAGACAACTCGACTTTATCAAACACTGGAGAGACTTCAGCATGAGGTGCCACGACCCTCTGGATCAGGAAAATGCCATTACTATATGTCGTAAGGGTTTGGCAGCAGAAGTCAACGACAAGCTCCTCGGCACGAACATCAAAGGCTTTGATCAGCAAAATTATGTCATCGCCGAGATTGAAATGTTGTTCACTGACAACCCCAGCTATACCTCTACCAAAAGTAAAGCAGCGAAAGAAGTAGACGTTGTGGACTTCACCCCGCCAAATGGGACTAATGGGGGAAGAAGCTCTGGTAAATCAGGCAAGAAGTTTGAAAATAAATCACCAATTATTACACTGGCGGAGCATATGAAGACTCTATATTCCTTTAAAAAAGAACACACCAAAAGCCTCGTTGATTTATGCACGAGGCAGAAGCTTTTAAATTTGTCGAAGCCACGGAAGCCCGTGGATCTAGATAAAGTGGACAGATCCAACTACTGCGTGTATCACCACATGGTGGGCCATGTTATCCCGCAAGATTCCTTGCAAGATAGCCTTCAGTTCTTGATTCTTACGTTATAGTTCTTCCAGCGTGATATCTTGAACATTCTCTCCCAGCTCATCCTCTTGCGTCGGGATCTGATTTTCACGGGCACTATGGATTTCTTGTGAAGCCCCTTCAGCGTGCTCTTGCCTTTGTTGAGTTGATGAGGCAACAGCAACACGATTCAATTGTGCCATCGTTTGAGCAACTATGTGAGACCTCTTCAGGAGTGACAGTAGCTCATTCAGATCATCACGCACTTCTTCTAACTGTTTACCGGTGGTATAGTATAGCAAGTGAATACCTTAACGGTATCCTTGGCTACTTCCACCACCCTCTTCTTCCTTGGTGACTATGTTCCTGGGCGAGCAAGTGCCCCAGCCTGTCAAAAATGAAATCGAGTTGTAGGAGCTTCGACTGGATGCTAATCTTCTGTTCGGGTTGATCCCGAAGGTGGTGAGCATCGGGGATTTCTGTAGACCCCTTTGTGCTTTTGCCACCAAGGGCGAGAGATTTTGACCTCTGGAGACATCTAGGTCTTGACTTGTTGACGATCTGTCGAGCCTTGATCTTGATGCAGGTCCGCCATACGAATAGGCCTTCCTGCCCTAAGCCCGTTTGATGACTCGAGCTTCCTCCTTGGTAACCCAGATTTGTTTCATGCAGAGTTGACGCTCCTCGATTGGGTTGCCTCCATGTGTGGGTTTAGGGGCTATAGAGTTAAGCTGGTGCACTTGCCCCCAGTTTACTACTGGTGAACTAGATCTCTTGAGCTCTGCCGTGTCAAATCCTTCAAAGAAGACCAAAGCGATTGGAGGTAGAATTACTGGAGACATGCTTGTCCCATGGTAAGATCGGCTCTCCTCCATCAAGGGGAACGCGTAGGTTTCCAACAATGAGTTTTGCCAAAGAAGGAGGCTTTTGCCACGGGCTTCTTGCCTTTACAGTTATGGCGCTTCCCCCGCTGAGCAAGAGCAAAGTTGATGCTAATATAGTTAACCGAGAAGACCCGATCCATGGTAATAGTCAAGGGCTTGATGCCCTTGACAGATGTCGGTATGACTGGCTTATCCGCAATAATCAGCACAATGCCCAACAAGTAGGGCAGGGGGACGACAGTTGGAAGGTCGTCGAGCACTAGAGGCGCTGCCAGGTTTTCGAACCTCGTGTGGTTGGCGATGACTTGCGGGCCGTATGGGACAACTGCCATCATCTTCAGTTGTTGGTGAAGCTTTCTGCAGTTTGAGTGCAAGTGCCCTCCTCCTCCCTCCTGTAAAAAGGAAAAGGGTATCACGATGTTAGTAAAGGCCTAGATATTCTTTGGCAGAAAGATGAAAGGCAAGAATTGTAATATCCCGGGTCTTCGGATCGAGTATCCACGGGTTTCGAAGCGTTTCCGCGAGTTTTGGATCATGTTTCCAATTAAAATCGAATTTTCTAAATGTTGAATCTTCGAAACTCCAAATATGGAATTATAATTTATTTTTGGTCGTTGGGGCATAATGGGTGAGTTACACGTTTTCTGAGGATCATGGGGCTAATTTTAGGTGATTTTCTAATTTTTGGAATTTTTAAACAAAAATAAAAACCTATAAACCCCCCCCTCCACCTCTCTCCTCTCATTCTCTCCCTCACTCTCTCCCGTTACTCTCCCTCTCTCTTCTCTCCTCCAGGCGGCGAGGAGGCGAGCAGGCAAGGTGACAGCGACGACATGCGGCGAGGATGGGAGCGAGAGCGCTGTGGAGTGGCGCAGCGAAGCGTTCGCGGACGTGGGAACCGGCCACGGGGAAGAACGGCGTTTTTGTGACGATCCGAAGTTTCTTGCACGCCAAAGCTTCGTGAGAGGTAGGGGGTGGATCCCTAACCTTCCTACGTAGTTTCACCGCAAGTCCATGCCACGGTGAGGCCGAGAGAGGGCGTATTTCTTGTTTTGGAGAAAAACCATGCCCAGGGATGTGCGGCCGATTTTGATCGATTCAAGCACCGATTTGTAGTCTAATTCCTGTTTTCCGGTGGTGTGAATGCTCAGGGAGTGCTCCCCTGCGGTTCCCCTTTCGCTCGGAGTTGAATGGGGCGTGAAAAAGCACCCCCGTGGGGTGCTCTATCTGTAGAAACCAACAGAAGGCAGCCACTGCGATAGCCGCCAGGTGCTTTGCTGGGCGGCCAGCCATGTGACCGCCCAACCTGGTGGGCGGCCACAGCCTAGTGGGCGGCCAGCAATGTGGCCGCCTAGCCAGACTTGCCTAGGTGGGTGGCTAGACGAGTGGCCGCTCAGCACTGGAGGGAAGCCAGAGGTTTGGCTGCCCAATTTGAGTGCTTTCTGGGCGCCCAAGAGGTTGGCCGCCCAGCCCTGGTGGGCAGCCAGCTGGGTGGCCGCCCAGTCCAGTAGTGTCCCGGACACCCCGTCAATTTGGTTGTATGTTTTTGGGTGTCCGTAGCCTATGTGGTTCCGCAGAAAGCGTGCCCGCGTGTTTCCGTGTACTCATATAAATTTCGTATGTCTGCGGAGGGTCATTCCCATGTGACTTTGTGCCCACGGAGGTCATCCCCGCGTGCCTTGTGTAATGGCGGAGGGTCTTTCCCGCGTAAGTCTAGTGGGCCGGCAACCGCTGGTTTTCGTTATCCGGCCTAGGGTGGTTTAACAGCATGGGGCCGTATCGTACAACAGTCTTAGTGTGCATAAGTAATCGATGGTTTCCATGTGACTGCGTCGGTTAGAGTTCTTCGGAGTAGTACCCCACTACCATAGGTTCCTAGGTGTCGTGCACGCACCGGCTGTAGGACCGAGAGTTGTAGCTTATTGAGTGCAAACACTTGCCGACTGCAAGGTCGAGAGCTTTCCCGTGAGACAATGTAGGCTGATTGTCATGGGACCCCTCTCTGCTACAACCAGAGTCCGGGTTGAGGAGAATACGGCCATAGGACCTTGACGAGGGGACAGTCTGTCTGTGTGTGCACATGTGGTTGGGGGCTTCAAACCCGTACTGACGAGTACGACCCCGGCTAGTCCTAGTGTTGTCGCGTCTTTGCCACACTCCACTGAGGGAGGTGGACTGTCCGAGACCCTTATTCTTCGCCAGGACAGGCTAGGAACAGTAGGCGTGGTGTAAGACGTTAGTGAACGCATCCAACTAGTACTAATGAGTAGGTTTTCCAGTCACCCGTGGTTCTGGTTCCCAACAGCGAGGTCGTGGTTCTCTTGAGGGTGGAGGTAATGTGTCTTGACCGAGTGACTTTAGTGTGGTTTCCCGACTGTGAGGTCGAGGTTTTCCCGACAAAGGTGCCGTGGGTTTCCGGGGTGTGGTTGTGGTTCTTTCCCCAATCAATTCTGTAGTCTTCCGACCGCGGTGGTCGTGGGTTCCCTGTAGAATATAGAGGTAGTGTCGCCGTGATTTTGTGTGACCGATGGGCGACGAGGTGACGGTGTTTTGAGTTTCATGGTAGGGTTCTCCCCGTCGCCTATTGTTGTTGTTTCAATTGTTGTTGTTATTATTGTTATTTGTTGTTGTTGTTTATGGTGAAAATCCGTGAGACCCCTACTGAGCCAATGAGATGAGGTTCACCCCTTCTTGCTCAGGTGTGGCGTTCCTCCATGAGGTTGGTGCAACGCCTCCGACGGTTTCTAGTTGTCAGCTTGCCAGAGCCGAGGTATGCCCCGTGTCAGTGTACACTTCCTTTTCAGCTGACTGTACTTTGTGGATTGGACTCTATATTATAATTGTTTAATTGTAAAATGTTAATTTTATTTCTATCATTTAATTAATCCTATAATTTATTTCCTACATTTATTTTAAATTCCGATGCATTCCACTATGTTAATCTAACCCTTCCGAGCTCCGTGACTCGTGAGTGATGGGTCAAGATTTGAATCGCGCCGATTACTTTTCGGTACTCTGATCTTGGGTCGTTATAAGAATTATCCCATTGGACGTGCTAGTCTGTTTAACACATGGAATTAAATGAAGAAAATTAAAATGTTTATTTGTTGAACAAGCATGCACACTTGAAAGTTATTTAAATAACATGTGTATTATTAATTTCGAGAATTTAGGTTTTTCAGTCGATCAGACAATTTAGGGTTGGGGTACTGAACAATTCCCCACCGACCGCAATCGGTATTTATTTACATCGGCATAAAGCTCGAATACCCTTGATTAACTGTCAAAGAAAATCATTCGCCTCTACAGTATTAGTTGTGATATCGAGGGGACACTCGCCATTGTCGCCTAGCATCCAGTGAAGGGATAGGGCTTTATGCAACTTCTAGGAAGGCTAGGGTTGTTTCCCAACTTATCTGGGTTTATTTAGAATTTTTGGACAAGCCAGGGGTATTTGGATAATTTCTGGATAGGCTATGGTATTTTTTTTAATTTCTGGACTAGGCGGAGGTGTTTATGTAATTTCTAAAAAAGCTTTAGGGTTTTTATGCAATTTGGCATTTGGGAAAGTTTAAGTTGCAACTTGGTGCTAGTTAGGGCTTGGTGGCAGCTTGGTGCTAGCTAGGGTTTGATTGTAGCTGCACGACGGCTATGGGCTTCGATCCCCGAAGTTTGTCTTCGATGAACCACTAAATAATTAGTTTTGAGCTTCATCATTAACTTAATTCGTTGGGAGATGCCCGGATTGGTCTCCTTGGAGCAAGGACACATTTGCAATTGGAATAGATATTTGTAGGGACGCATACACAATTTTGAAGAACCCAGGGTATGTTGCAAACCCTGGTCATTTTTACATTTCTTGGAAATTACAGGACATTTGTACAAGTACTAGACTTTACAAGACCTTTTCGACAAATTGTCAAATTTACAAGACTTTTCTGCAAATTATAGGGACATTTACACAATTCCCTAAAATTACAGGGTATTTGTGCAATTACATAACTTTTGGACTTTTCTATAAAATTATAGGGTATTTTCGTAATTTCTGATTACTTCAGAAAATTACATGAATTTTCCTGTAATATTACAAGAAATTACAAACCTATCCACACGGGGGTGTAAACGCCATCAACGGGGGTATTTTAGCAACATACCTTTGTCCCGAATCTCTAAAGAACATAACAGAACAACAAACAAGAACTCCAAGTGCGTTGGGTCTCCTCCTTGGCCTATGTGTGTGTGTGTGTGTGACCCCCCTAGAGGGGTATTTATAGTGGAGAGGAGGCGGCAACCTACCTGGGGCTGAGAAGGGTCGCAGAGGGCCTACCTGGTCCCGGGTAGGTCTTGTGGGACTTACCCGTGCCCAAGTAGGTTCTAGGAGAACCTACTCGGGCCCCGATGGAGTCAGGTGAGAGAATGAGGGGGCGGCCCTATAAAAGGTCCCCCCCCCCATTTTTTTATTTGGCTTGACTTGGGTTTGTGTGCGCCACGTGGAGAAAACGACCCCTTCCCATGCCTTGTTCGTTTGTTTCTTTTTGGCTCTCCGTGCCACTTGCCATCGGAGGAGATCCCGTTCTTCAAGGAGCACTCCTTGACTGCTTCGTAAGCTCGGCGAGATACTTCTTTGACTTGCTTGTTGCGAGGATTTCTCCCTTTCATGCCGTATATATCACGGGGGTTTCTCGGGATTTATGTTTGACCAATGTTGTGACAGCCTTGGCTTTGTGCCATTTTACGGCCATTTACGAACTAATTTAATTTTTATTTTCCTCAATTAATTCAAGGAAAATAACAGATTCAACAATGGATTAATCCCTCCAATCTAGATATTTGTTTATAAGCTCTCACAATTACATATTTGTTAAACACTCTGTTTAGGCCTTTTTGCAAATACATGAAGGGTTTTTTCGTAATGATACGGGGAATTTTACTAAAGAACTTGAGATTTTAATCAGTTATAAAGGAAAATCCAGATTAGAGGGGCTAATCCATACTATAGGGACAAAAACAAAAAAATAAAAAATAAGCATTTGATGTAAATAATACAGGCGAGCACCTAGTTAGTGAGGCAAACATAAGGCGAGGTGAGGCATTTTTGTTTCCCCTAGTGGTGTCAACGGGCTAGGCTGGCCTGCAAGCCCACTAGGCTAGCCCGTCAAGAGCCCGACCCGAGCCCGTGAACCAGGCCCATGTTTTAGGTAGGTCAGACTAGTCTAGACTGTCTTGGCCCGTCGGGCTGGGATCTCCTGCGCAGCACTCCTCTTCATTCTCTCCTTCCTTCCGTGGCGGGGCACCAAGGCAGGCGGGGCAGCAAGCCGATCTGCAATTGGCGGTGATCAATGAGGCGCAAAGGAGGGCAGTAGGGAATTGCGTGGCTGGGATCGCGTTACTCAAGTCGACATTCTTGCTTCAGCTTCGTCCACACCCTCTTGCACAGGTGCTTCTAAGGCGAGTGGATCTTGCTTCATAGTGTTGCATTTAAAATTGCCTAACCCTCCAGATTTCATTGTTGGAATATAACGGAAGCGATGCAAGGCACAATGGCCACAATGGGGGAAGGGGATAAGGCAATCTGCAATCTGCCCTCTCTTCCTTGCGATAGTGGCAAGGTGCGGCAAGGGTGGGCAGGGTGTGGTGCGGCAGGAATGGCTGCGGGCCGGAGTTGCGGCGAGGCAAGTCTGTGGATTGGCGGGGCAGCGAGATGGCTCAGCAGCAAGGTGGGGCAGCGCAGGGCGGCAGGGCAAGGCCCAACGGCAGGGTGCAGGGTGGCGAGGCGAGGCTCAACAGCAGGTGCAAGGCGGCGAGGCATGGTGGCGGGCTGTCCGGGCAGTGGGTGTGGCCTAACAGCAGGCTGGGCAAGGGCAAGGCAAGGCCCTCCCTCCCTCTCCCATCTCTCATGGTGACTGGCTGGTGGAGAGGCTAGGGTTTCTCGTGAGCCCCCATTCTTATGTAAGTCCTGCTTTTCTTTTTTTGGTTCAAATTTTAAACAGGCCAAGTTGGGGTTCATTCTTTAGGCCCATCAGGCTTGGGCTGGGCCAATCAAATCTTGAGCTAGGCCCAGCCTGGCCGGCCCAAGCCCAGCCCATTGACACCCCTAGTCTCCCCTCATCCTATTACATTGCCTATGCACACGAGGCAATCACCTTTGAGAATATAGTTCCCCCTCAACTTGCTACTTTGCTCTAATCCCACCAATATCTGATGTTGCCTCTGTTTAAGCTTCAACTCTAGCCAATAATATCTCACATACCAACTGGACTCCAAGGACACCTGAAATGCATCTTGCCCTGAAAATTCTCACCATTACGTGGACAGACAACAAGGACCTTGAACAGGCAACCTGTCAGATGTTCCCCACAAAGTCTCTAAAACTACAAATAGCCAGATCCCTCCTTATCACACAAAAGCGGCGGATAGCCCATAAACAGCATCCACATCTTAATTTGGTAGGGTTTTAATAACCCATCTCCCCAAAGACCACTATGCGAGATAGAGAAATACTCATTCCCTTACCAAAGCCCTTATTGCCACTCACACAGACTGCAGCACCGCAAACCTCCTTATTCACTTGGACCACTTCCTATAAGTTAGAACCACTATTAACCGCATCGTTTCTCATCCCTCCTCATTTTTCTTCCACTTGCTGCATATCATCAGCACCTGAACCTCTGAGGGAAGCTCTCCAAATGAGTACCCTCTTCAAGTCCTCTGCGACCAGATACCCCGCACCTCACCACGTCGGCATAGAATCTAGACTCAAAACCCTATCAGCCCTAGTCTTCAAGCTGCCATGTTCCAGCCTTCAATGCCCCTCCTCTCCACAGGACGAGCACCTCACTGGCACAGAGCGGAATCTTTAGTGACACCCTCTTAAAGCATCAGAAACACTGGAACCTAATTGCAAAGGAGAAAGGTAGGTATTTTGTCTGACACATTGATCATTGGAACACATTCTTCCTCCTGTCCTCACTCATGGCCCTACTTTCTTTAGGTGGACTATGGTGAGCAAAAGAGTAGCTCAATGACTCCCCTGATAACTCCATAGAGAACCATCTCTCTTCAATGTCAAGCTTCACATTCGCTCGCATTTGCAAGCCATTTAATTAATAGCCCAAACAATAAATATGTGTTCTTATCTCTCTTAATTTTGGGTGCAGGAACATGGGAATGAACACCTTATGGAATGTTCTAACAATAGTGTCATAGATTACATATATACACTACGCCAATTAACTTCATCCTCAAAAATTAGAATGTACCACTATCTGCAATTTTTAAAGCAAGCTGAAACCTATAACTACCTTCACAACTAACAAAGGGTATGTTGACACTGTAGCTCCCAGTTTTGCCAAGGCCCCCAGCAAGAATATCTGTAGAAGAAAGAGCAGAATGAGCAAAAGAACATTAAATAGATATCAGTTGCATAACTGGAGTGATCTATGTTTTGAAGAAGGACTAGCTTGCAAGCATATGATATACAGTGATTTCAGTTGCCTTGGACAAACAACATATGAATGCCCACAAATTCTAACAAGGAATGAGGCTATTTACTTCCAATGCAGTGACATTCTCCAAACTGCGCCTATTTGCAGAACTCTTCGCTTGTAGGTGCTTTAACGAGGTTTCATAAATCATAAATTGGATTGATGGATTGCATACCTGTAATCAGCTAGCAGTATGGCATAAAGCAATCTTAAAAGATAATGAGCACAAGTTTAATTAGAATCAAGTGCACTAACCATTATAAGAGTTGGAATAATCCCTTTCCAGAATCCTTTAATGCCTGCTTCATGATAAACCTCCCGAGCCTGCTCAACAATAGAGAGATAAAACCAACTGAGGTTTTGAATGTCAAACATGAATAAGCTTAAATAACATGAAAATGACAAGAAATAGTAAAATTAAAATCTTCCAGGTATCCCACTTTTTCAAACAGCATCCGATAATTCAAACTAAAATCTCTTTATAAAACAAATATAGTATATAAATAGTTTGTTCTTGTGAACAATAGTATGTGGGAAATAGATTTGACAGTTTAAGCTACCAGTCTTCAAAAGTTGATGAATGTGCTGCCTCTTTCATTCAGCTTCCACAGTCATATGAAACACCAAGCATGGGACTTGGCAGATTTTGAAATGAAAAAGAAAACTAGGTCCAAAGACAATTACACATTGATGAAGAAAGAGAAATGGCTTAAAGTTCTTGAATGTGATTTTGGAGAATGGAGAAAAAAGGAATGGTACATGGCACACTATGTCCTGCCTATGCATCTTCATCTCAGGATGAGTAATTGTGGGAACAAAATATATATTCCGGGACTATGGAATGAATCCTGGACCATTATGGATATATTCATCAGATTTTATGGGTTCATGTGCTGGACCTTCCCCCACCAACCTCAATCGGTGTTGACGATATCGGTTGGGCAGCCGCATACCCTTGATTAACTGCTCATAGGATGATAGGATGCCAATCAAACCATGATAACACAAATACACCACTCACACAAGCTCCACAAACACATTTACCGGTCCATAATGGGTTCAAAAGTATTCTAAGTGGTTTTAAATTGATTTAGGTTGATTTTAAGTCATTTTGGGTCATGTGGTTATTTTACATGTTTAGGAGGTTGAAGACACCATTTTAGGGCTTAAAGTGTGTTTTAGTGACCGGCGGGTTTTAAAACCAGGGCATATGTTTTTAGTCAATTCTAGACACTTTGCATCTTAGGGGCATTTTGGTCATTTTAGGATTATTTAGGGTTTGGAGTGGTACTTTTAGGATTTAACATTTTTGGGGATTTTTCGTGACTTTTAGGAATTTGTGAGACATTAAGGGTATTTTGGTAATTTTAACCATCTTTTTAGGGTTCCAGGGGTATTTTAAGTATTCTAGGTGGTTTTTATTATTTTTGGAATTTCTAGTGGATTTGGTGAAATTTTTGGGGTTTGAAGGGTATTTTCACAATTTTGAGCATCTTTCTAGGATTTCAAAAGTAGTTTGGACATTCTGGATGATTTTTATATTTTTGGGATGTTTGACGAATTTAGAAAAAGAGACTTAGTGGTGGAGTGAGGAAATCTAAAATACCATTAGAGTAAAAAAGGAATGCTTTAAAGTTTGACAAACTAACAAAAATAATCAAACCATAGAAGCCTATAAAATCGCTAAAAAGAGAGCTAAGAAAATAGTTAGCGAAGCTAAATCAAAGGCATTTGAAGATTTATATAATAAATTAGGAACCCGAGAGAGTGAAAAGGACATATTTAAACTTACTAAATTAAGAGAAAGGAAAACTAGAGATTTAGATCATGTTCGGTGCATTAAAGGTGAAGATCAAAAGGTTTTAACTAAAGATCTTGAGATTAAAGGGAGGTGGCATAGCTATTTTCAGAAGTTACTTAATGGAGATTGCGTCAAGGATTTATCTTTAGAAGATACCCAAGAGTCCACAAAATTTGATAAATATCATTATTTCAGGCGTATTAAGATGTCAGAAGTGGAGGATGCTTTAAGGAAAATGAAAGTGGGCAAGGCCTTAGGACTAGATGGCTTACCTATTGAAGTATGGAAAGGCCTAGGAGATATCAGTATTCAGTGGCTAACTAAAATTTTTAATAAAATTTTAAAGGAACGAAGAATGCCAGAAGTTTGGAGAAAAAGTGTTGTAGTTCTTTCTATAAAAACAAAGGAGATATTCAAAGTTGTAATAATTATCGTGAAATTAAGCTTATGAGTCATACTATGAAACTTTGGGAAAGAGTAATTGAAAAATGCCTCCAATGTATGACTACTGTATCAGAAAATCAATTTAATTTTATGCCGAATAGATCTACTACAGAAGCTATTTTCTTACTACGGCAGCTAATGGAGAAGTATAGAGAGATGAGAAAAGATTTGTATATAGTCTTTCTTGATTTAGAAAAGGCGTATGATCGAGTACCGAGAGAATTGATTTGGTGGACATTAAGAAAGAAAGGAATCTCTCAAGGATATGTTGATTTGATTAAGAATATGTACGGCGATGCTATTACTAGTGTTTGAACTATTGCTAGGGAGACTGGTGACTTTCCCGTTTCTATAGGTTTGCATCAAGGTTCTGCACTAAGTCCGTATCTCTTTGCCTTAGTTATGGATGAAGTAACTAAACAATTACATGAGGATATCCCTTGGTGTATGTTATTTGCAGATGATATTATTTTAATTGATGAGAGTATTGATGCTCTAAATGTTAAGTTAGAGCGTTGGAGACTTGCCTTGGATTTAAAGATTTTAAAATTTGTTGGAGGTAAGTCAGAATTTATACATTGTAATTTTAGTAATGGGAGAGTGGTTCAGGAAGACATGGTTCTAATTGATGGACATAACATTCCGAAGAGTAGTAGCTTTCGATACTTAGGGTCCATCATACAAGAGAATGGGGAGATTTATGATGACGTTACACATAAGATTAAGGCAGGTTGGTTAAGATGGAGAAGTGCATCAGGAGTCCTTTGTGATCGTCGTACGCCTGTGAAACTCAAAGGGAGATTTTATAGAACGGCTGTGAGACCTGCTTTGTTATATGGTACCGAGTGTTAGGCAGTATGAAAGGAACACATCCACAAAATGTGTGTAGCAGAGATGATGATGTTGAGATGGATGTGTGGCAAGACTAAGAAGGATAAGATTAGGAATGAGTGCATCCGCGAGGACTTAGGGATAGCCCCAATTGATAGTAAAATGAGAGAAAATAGACTCAGGTGGTTTGGACATGTGTTTCGTCGCCCTAACTCAGCGCCGGTTAAAAGATGTGACCGAATCTTAGTGGATGCTAGTAAAAGAGCTTGAGAAAGGCCTAAAATGAGATGGTGTGATGTTATTAGGAAAGACATTAGTTTCTTGAGTTTAAATATGAATATTGCACTTGATAGAAATCTTTGGCGGAACATGATTCATGTAGCCGACCCCAAATAATTGGGATAAGGCTCTGATGATGATGATGATGGGATGTTTGGTGAATTTAGTGAATTTTTGAATGGGTTTAGGGGTACTATGATAATTTTGGCAACTTTCTAGGGTTTAAGACAAATTTTGGGCATTTGGTTATTTTTTAAATGTTTTGAGATTTTTTCATAACTTTTAGACATTTTTACCATATTAGGGGTATTTTGGGTATTTTACCCATAGGACCGACATTAAATATGCACGCATACACAAAAAGGGCACATAAAGAAAAGATTAACAATTATTCATCATTTCCAGAGAATACATTAAAATTGGGTCGGATTGGCCAAGTGCATGGGAAAATTAGTCACATCGGCTAATTGGGCCCAATTGAGTCGAACAAACCTAACAATCTGGGCCAATTGGGCTTGGTGAACTAGATAGCCCAACCAATTGGGTCTATGATGGGCCACTTGTAAAATGGACTCAGTGGTCCAGGCCAATTGAGCTTAATTGGGCATTTGGACTCAAACCATGAGCCAATTGGACTTAATTGGGTATTTGGACCCAATGGTCTGAGCCAATGGGACATAATTCGACATTTGGACCCAAATGGTCTGAGCCAATTAGACATTTGGACTCGGTTGTCCGAGCCAATTGGGCTTAATTGAGTATTCGGACCTAATGGTCTTAAACAAATGGGTATTTGAACTTAATGGTCTGATCCAATTAGGCTTAATTGGATATTTAGACCAAACAGTTCAAGCCAATTGGGAATTTTGACTGAATGTTCCAAGCCAATTGGGATTAATTAGGTATTCATACCCAATGGTCCAAGTCAATTAAGCATTTGGACACAATGATCCGAGCGAACAGGGCTTCATTGGGTATTCGGACCCAGTGGTTCAAGCCAATTGGGCATTTAGCCTAAGTGGTCCGAGCCACATGACCATAATATTGTAAATGGTTTGAGCCACGTGTCATAGGCTACATTGGTCATGGTGGGCCATGGCTAAGCCTCCGTCATCCTTCAAATGGTGCCCCCCCTATGGGGGTATTTATAGGCACAACATGAGACTAGAAAATTACATGCACAGCCCCCTACCGAGTTGTTTCTAGAAGAGTTTAAGTAAATAATATATGTTAATTGTTATCTTCTTTTTTAAAAAAACCTATTGTGTTGATTTTGAGAGTGAAGAGACTAGAGATTTTGAAAAAAAAAATCTCCTAATAACATTGGGTATTCTCTCGCTCATTGCCCAAGACTTAAGGGGGGGAGAGAGAGGGGAAGAAGCCATCGCCTTTTTTCCTTATTCTCCTCTTTTTCCTCAACATTCAAATCCCCCATAAATATCTCCCATAAATGAGGGGGGGGGAGAGAAAGAGGAGAAAGAGCCACCAGGCTCGTTTCCTTCTTCTCCACTTTTTTTCTCTTATCCTTAAATAAAGGGGAGGGGGGAGAAAGAGAGAGAGAGAGCGATTGTGAGAGAGGAAGGAGCCATCGGGCTCCTTTCCTTCTTCTCCTCTTAAAATCCCATTAAAACCTCACATGAATGAGGAGCAATCAGGATCATTTTGCCCTCTTGGCAAATAAAGGCGGAAGAGAGAGAGAGAGCCATGGGGGGGGGGTGTGAGAGAGAGAAAGAGAGAGAGAGAGAGATCATGCTCTTTCTCTTCTCCACTTTTCTCTCTATTTTATCTCCCATCTTGCCTTGGATAGGAGAGAGAAAAGGAGGTTGTGGGTGAGAAGAGAGAGGTCCACAAGTGGGAGAAAGAGAGAGAGAGGCCCACGAGTAGGAGAAAGAGCCATTCGACTTTTTCTCTTCCACCCCCCCCACTTTTCTTTAACTATTTACCTCCCTACAAACAAGGATAGAGAGGTTTGGGAGAGAGAGAGAGGAGAGGGAGGCTGCGGGTTTAAGTCCAGAATGGACTCCTCTTTTCCCCTTCCCCCGTTTCTTTTAAAACACAATTATCTCTCAAAGAGAGAGACCCATTGGCTGAGGGAGAGGGGAGTCCGAGTCCACATTGGACCCTTTCCTCTTTTATTAAGTGCTTCGGCAGCCACTTCCTTTCTGGCGCAGCAGAGAAACCCCAAGGAGAACAGCCGCGGATAGGGCCTCTTCCCTTCCTGCTGGTTAACAGAGAGAGAGAGAAGCTCTCTTGACTGCTGTGCATCCAGTTATCAAAGCCTAAATCTGGGACCGAGGTAGGCCCTTGGCGCCTTTTTTTATTCTCTTTCGTGTGCGAAGCTTTATATCTCTCATGGGGCTGAGAACTGCTATTTGTCACAGCCACTAATGGTAATTGGGACAAAGAAGGGCGTATTTGAAACACCATCTTGCTACTGATTTCCATTGCGTCACTTGGTGCAAGGCTCACAGCTGCAAGTACCTTCTATGCCCTTCTACTACAATGCAGACAAACTGTTTGTCAAAATGTCATTGTGGTATCCCATTATTTTTTCATTATTAAAACAGCAAGCTTGCATGTTAAATGTTCAAAGAAATGTTTATCTATAAGCCAAAGGATTTCTAATCCCCAATTCTGATGGAGGTGTTCGGCACAACTTTCATGATCAGGTGTGGAGACCGAAGAGCCCGCTGAAGGTGAAGCTGCTAGTGAGGATCTCACATGGGAGACTACCAAGCAGTGATAGGTTGCATCGTTTCCTTCTAGACATCCAGCTGACTTGCTGTCTTTGTGGTGAGGATACCGAGACCTTTGACCACCTATTTGTAGGCTATTTCTACTCACAGGGGGTGTGAAGAGAGCTTACTAGGAGGACCGGTTGCCGTTTCGGCCAGCATAGTGAGGTTCACCACCTGTTGGCACATTGGGACAGGCCTTGGCCCATCAGGAATGACAGGACTATTTGGTAGCTTATCCTTCAAGCCACTCTTTGGACGCTGTGGGGGGGGGTGAAATAATCGGATCTTCAGGAAAGAGCCTCGTGCTAAGAACACAATTGTTTCTTTTATTTGTAATAGAGTAAGGGAATGGGGTGTTATCGTTGGCGATGTGAATTCCCTTAATTCACCTCTTTTTGGCTGTTTGGGGGACTAGTTTGTTCCACACTGCCTTGTAGCTTTTGGTGTATAAGTTTTTTGGGGTGCAATTTTTTGGGAGTTTTCACAGCCTATACTTGTACTTCCTCTTTACATTTTATACATTAGTGGTACTACCCACTTTCAAATATATATATATATATATATATATATATGCTCCCTTTGACTATGCATAAATTTTGTTGAGCTTCAAATTCACTTGACATGTCAAATGATCTACAAGCTTGACCTATTCTGCCATAGTTGTCTAAGCATAATATAGGAGTGCAATCCAATGTATGACAAGTGGGATCAAGTAAGATAATTTTAGGTTGAGTTCAGACCAACAATGAATGCTACCAGACAGCAATACAGTAAGCTATCGAGCCAACATTGAATAGTTGGTCTAACTGAATCTGTGGCGCCCCCTTCCCGCGATCCCGTATCGTGTCCGGGGACGTCACAGCGGATGGACGGAAGTGTTGTGGGCTGAGATATTTGCAAGGCGCTAAAGGCCAAACCATCACATATTTCAAAAGATAAAATCATACCATTTTCATAAGATAAACACTCATAATTTACATCGTACACAGAGTACTATATATTTCTACCCAAAAGTCATATTTACATTCATTATTCAAAAGAAAACCAAATCTACTTATTCTACGCAGCGAAAATTCAAATTACGCCCGGGATCACCCTCCGACCTACTGTTCGTCGAAGTCGAGGTACTCACTTGTCAGTTTCCTGAAATGGTTAGACAACAGATATGAGTCCAAAGACTCAGTAGGCATTAAAATCAATCACATGCTTATCATATACTAAACTGTGCAAATCCATGATATATATAAAGCTAATCATAATTTCACTGGATTGTACATATACTATGAATGCGAAGGAAATATAATAGAGCAAAATAATTTTCATATTTATAAGAAAATGCATATAACAAATCTTATCTGACTTATATATAAATGGCACAATACATATCTTAGCTAAATCAGAGCTTATACAGATGAACTTATTTTCAGATCATATCAAAGTCAAATATCAAATCTGAACTTCATATTATTTGACAACATATATTGGACAGGCATCCCGTCACTAAAAGCAGTAGCAAACACATACCTAGGCATCCATACGTCGACATAAAGACAAATGGTCTAAACGCTGGAGCCTATCGGCCTTGATCAACCACGCAGGATCGGGAGTTAATACTCCACCATTCCCCAGATAATTTTCTTATTCTGAGTTCCGGATTTTTCAGAAGTCCGTTTGTCCTCGGAAATGGGCATAATCCCGTAGCGGAAGCTAACTATGATTTGTCGCCCCACACCTCCTTAAAGTGACACAGTCCATATGCTTAATCAAATTTTTATTCATATTATGATGCTTATTACATAGTCGTCTCAATACTTAAAACTTGTCATTGAACCATACAAAATAACTGGATCGTAATTTAATATCAAGAATTAGATTTTAATCAAAGGGTAGTGAGTCAAATTTATTAACTAAATAAATTACTATTATATAACATTCGAAGAGATTAGAGTAGAGAGAGTAGAGAGAGAGTAGAGAGAAAGTAGAGGGAGAAAGTAGAAAGAGATTAGAGAGAAATTAGAGAGAGATTAGAGAGAAAAATAATATTTTAACAGAATAGTAACTAAATAAATAACTGATTCTAAACATAGATCATTGGGTTAAATAAATCAATGACTTAAATTACATTTCAAACCAAATCAAATTAAAGAAATATAAATAATAAATAACATGCACTCAGTTTATCATGCCTACCTTTAGAATGGACTTCCGAATTGACTTTAGTATCTCACCCGAGCTTCCGTGATAGTCCTTACGTAGGAAAAGAAAATTTTTCCGTCCCAGATACGTAAAGAAGGGCGAAATTGTCCAAATAAGTTTCAAATCTTCCGTCCAAGTGTTTATTAATTATTTATATTATTTTGATGCTATATTATCTTCTCTTCTCCGTTTATTAATAAGAGAATGAGTGGGAAGAGAGATGAGAGAGAAAGTAGAGAGAGAAGTAGAGAGAGAGTAGAGAAAGAAGTAAAGAGAGAGTAGAGAAAGAAGTCGAGAGAGATATTTAAAGAGAAAGTAGAGAGAGAATAGAGAGACAAATTAGAGAGAAAATAGAGAGAGAAAGTAGAGAGAGAAGATAGAGAGAAAGTAGAGAGAGAAGTAAAGAGAGAGTAGAGAGATATTTAAAGAGAGAGTAGAGAGAAAATAGAGAGAAAGTAGAGAGAAGATAGAGAGAAAGTGAAGAGAGAGTAGAGAAAGAAGTAGAGAGAGATATTTAAAGAGAAAAAGTAGAGAGAATTTAGAGAGAGAAAATAGAGAGAGAAAGTAAAAAAGAGTAGAGAGAGAAAGTAGAGAGAGATTAGAGAGAGTAGAGAGAGAGTAAAAAAAGAGAATAAAAATAGAAAGAGAGATGGGAGAGAGAGTAAGAGAGTGTGTGTGAGAATGAGGGGTGGATTTGAGGAGAATTGAGAGGGAGGGGGGTGTATTTATAGGGAGGGAAAGGGGGGGGGAGGTGGTAAAGGGGGAGAGGGAAGTGGGGGAGGTGGAAGTGGGGGAGGGGGAGCCACGTAGGGGGTGGGGGGTAGAAGATTCTTTAGGATTTTTTTTTTGTTTTATTTTTTTTAAAAAAATCTTTATATAAAAAAACTCCTAAAGCTCACTCTATCTTATTTTTGACCTACCAAACGTCAAAATTTGAAAATATGTTCAACATGAAACTTGTAGATCTTTCAGTTCTCTTTCCAACGAGTCTAATATTGACCTATTCTGACATCCCTATGATGAGTTACATATTAATAAAAGAAGATATCTATTTTACATACTAACATCCGTTAAACCCGTATTTTCTATACAGTTCAAGGCATTGGGGTTTGATTTAGAGAATCTGGAATCTGTATAAGTTCCAGAAGTAAAGTGCTTAGTTATTTTTAGGTTTCGAACAGATTCGGATGTTACAGAATCTAGGCAATCTATGCTCAGATAGTGGCTCAAAAAGGACCCATCAACTAGAATGACCTATTTGGGTTTGTGTTCAGCTACTAGTCAGTTTCAGCTCCATAACAAGCCTCCCCCCCACCCAAAAAAAGGAAGAAAGAAAAATCCTGCAGGTTAATTTAAATGGTTAAAATGACCAGAATCAGTGCCAACTTATCCAAGTGAATCAACAGAACAACTCGATTCAATTCAGACAAGGCCAATGCAGCCTAGTTCTTGTTCATGGCAATAGTCTTTAAAACCCCTTTCCCATTACAGAACCAGCAAACCAGCAGCAGCCAGTAGTCACTGCTAAGCCCCCTTCCCCCAACCAATTCAGCCCGACATAAAGGCAAAAGAAAAGGGAGGGAGAAAAGAGAAAAAGGAGGAATGGAAGAGAAAAAAGGGAAAGCAAGAGGAGGGGAAAAAAGAAGAATGATCAGTGCAAAGAAGGAGACATAATGACTCCCAGCCATGGCTGGGGGGCCTGCTGACCTTTTTGGTGTGTGCTGGCAGTCCAAGCTCCACTTTTAGGGGCCAAGCACCCTCCTCATCTCTGTGGACTTTGGGTCTCTCCAGTCCTCGACTCTTCTAGGCCAACTCTCATAATGAAGTCACTCTCGGTCTAGTAACCCTTTGAACTCAGACCTCATCGTTGGCGCCATCTTTGGAAATGACTACCATGAAAGGACTTCAAACCCGCAATAGGATGACCAATAACATCGAAGATGCTGACTTCAAGCATGCTCAAAACGCAATCATCATCTTCAACAACCGAGTGGAGCAACTGTCTCAAGAGAAAGCTCACCCCTCCCAAACAGTTGTGGCCTTGGAGCTGCTGAAAGAAATGATGGTGGAGCTCTCCCAACAACTCAGGATACACCTTCCACAATGAGCCAACCTCCTGGTGGGGGGGGGGTGTGCACCTCACACCCGAGATAAGCAAGCCAACCTCCCCCCAGAGGGCAAGGCTTGCAGAACCGGTTCCTACACTACTCAGGGGCAATTCCAGTCCCTGGTTCAGATCAAGAATTAGCCAGTTCCAATGTTTGAGAACCCTCAAATAAAGTTGTCCGACTCGATAGACCAGATCTACCCTGTCCAGCCAAGATCCAATATGAGTCAGTTTGACTCAGACCAACGGGCCAACTCAAAGCCAATTTGGGTTGATTCAGATGTCTAGCCCAAGTTGAAATGAGTCAATAAACCTTGCCCTCAAAGACCTGTATATTAAGTTTAAGGAAACGATATAAAGCTAATCTCAAGTCATTAGGGTTCCGTTTGAGGTTTTAAACCCTAGTCTCACTAGACCAAGTGGGATGTAAACCCTAATCTCATTTAAAAGTAATTTAAATCCTAATCTCAAGGAGATTTGAAATCTAATAGGAGATTTAAACCCTAATGTCAATGTCATTAGATTTGAGTCTCTAACTCTCTAATAGTCATTAAGATTGTAGGTTCGATATGCAAATCGATTCAATTTTTTAAGTTTTTATCCATGTTTCTTAATTTTTGAAGGACCAGCTGGTCCACTCCTAGAACCAGCTGAACCAGACTAGTCTGCCTGATCCCAATCCAGTT
The DNA here is from genome assembly GCA_022559845.1 of Amorphophallus konjac. Classification (NCBI taxonomy): domain Eukaryota; kingdom Viridiplantae; phylum Streptophyta; class Magnoliopsida; order Alismatales; family Araceae; genus Amorphophallus; species Amorphophallus konjac. The sequence continues at coordinate 272,513,671 of CM040128.1, forward strand.
CAGGCCAGACGGTCCTATGGTCTTCTCCCAACTCCTCCCTCAGTAGTTGGCAATGGAGCATCACCCCTATAGAGACACCTCGAGGCCAATTAGGCCCCGCCCTCCATTACCCTACTCGAGGTTGGCCAAGCCCAACACCCCCAATCGCCGGCCACCCACACACCAAATTTGAACATCAGCAAGATCTGAAAGGGGAGGCACCAACTGGTTCAAGAGCTCTCAGTCTCCCTTTGGCCAGCTAATTGCTGAGAAGTCCCCATTCTCTAAGGACATCCTAGCAGCCCCTCTCCTCAATAATGTCAAGTTGCCCCTTGGGGAGTACTTTGATGAAACATTAGACCTGATGGAGCATTTCAAGAGGTTTGACAACTTCCACACCATTTAAGGGGCATCTAAATCCATCAAGTGCCAGCTCTCCATAATGCCAATGAAGTCGGTGTTAGCATGGTTCAAGGCCCTCCCTGCTGCCTTGGTGTTAGACTTCATCCAACTTGGCCAGCTCTTCATTTATCACTTTTTCTGCTTGACACAACAACATAAGGACTTGGCCCATGATGGCCATATGGCAAGGTTGGGGGGGGGGATGTTAAGGGGCTACTTTGCCCGGTTCTACGACAAGGCCAGCCATGTGCCAAGGAATGGGAGAGATGTTGAGGGGCTACTTCGCCCAGTTCTATGACACGGCCCTTCGGGCCCCCAACTTGGACCACTCAATTACAGTCATGGCCATTATTGCCACAATGACTAACCAAGAACTCAGGTTCATTCCAGGAACTCATAACCTGAGGCCACATATATATCAACAAGGAAGCCATCATGCTGGCCTAGGCCATGCCACCTGCCTACAGTGGCAAGAAGTGTAGGGTCACAAAGCCTCAAGTCAGATTGAAATGCCCATAGTACGATGACCCTAGACATTGGGGCCAATTTGAAGCAATCAACAGGTACTTGTCCCTAGCCAAAATGCTAGCCAAATTCTCATGTAAATAAAGAGCAAGCCCATCTTCAGATGGCTACAGAAACTAAAGTCTAACCTTCTGCGTAAAGATCAACCCAAGTACTACCACTACAATTAGGAATTGAGCCATACATCTAACAATTGCCATCAACTGTGATAGGAGATTTCCAATCTCATAAAAAGAGGCACACTCCAACAACACGCATTGTGCCCACAATGCCCTCAGTACCTAGTGCCCCCAGAGCGACAACAACTGCAGCATGAAGAGCATCAGCAGTCAACTATAGGCATAATCCTAATGACCAGTGGTGGGCTAATTGGTGGAGAAATAACTTGTCCAGGAGGTAGATGAATGTCTTCAAAATCCTGAAGCAGTCAAGGACAAGGACAGAGGACATCTTCAGCTTCTTCAATGATGGCTTGAAAGGGGTATCGTTCCCTATGAAGACATCTTAGTGCTATAAGTTGTTGTAAAAAAAAACTATGATGTAATGCACATTCTTGTTGATAATAGAAGTGCCCTAAATGCCCTCTTTTTTGATTGTTTTGTTCATCTTAAACTTTCACAATTCAAACTACACCCTATCGCGGTTAGTTGTATGGTTTTAATGGGGCCCTCATAAATGTAGAAGATGTGGTCACTTTACCTGTAACCCCAGGGGTTAGCCCCCAAACAAGTTATCGTTGAGGCCATCTTCACAGTCATAAAGATTGAGCCGGCCTACAACGCCATCATCAGTCGAGGTATCATAAGAAAGGCACATGTCATCCCTCCACATGTTATTAAATGCTTAAGTTTCTGACTAAGCATGGAATCAAAGTAGTAAAGGAGAACCAGGACGAAGCGGATATATACTACCTCATCCATGCCAAGGACAAGAAAGTAGCAAACTCCCTTACCATCGGCCAAGTCCGAGAGAAAGCCAAGGTGCCTACAGGAAATTAAGGCGATTTCTCAAAAGAGCAGAACTGACCTGGAGGGAGGAATTATTAGCCCATATGGACACCATGGACCTTAGAGACAACGCAATTGCCTAAAAGGCTAGAAGGTCAGGCTCTTTCAGGAGGAGACAATGTGACAAATGGAGTGGTGTTGCAGACTGTGTCCAAGGTGACCTATAGGTCAATGTCATAGAGGTCCAGGTTGATGCCCGACTGGGGAATTTTTTATGGCAGATGAAGGAGCACGACGTATGCTATGGCAAGCACAATGACAGAACGAGCACATCGAGCACTATAAGCATGGTGAACACCACGGTAAGCACAATGAGCGAGCAATGGCAAGCACGGCATTGTGAACCTGGGTATCAGCGTATTACAGCCTTACAACATGCCATAGATGGGGCAGAGATGGAGATGGCTGTAGGGTTTCCAAGAGCTTACATTTGGAGGCCTGATTTAAATGGTCCATTGTTCCATTTGAAGAATTCAACTTTGTTGAGGTTTAATCCCACATCAAATAATTTATAGGCTCCTTCACTCTTTATCTGTAGAAAATTCCCCTAACTCAACACCTAGATTTTAAGTTAGAGTTCGGCCCTTAACATGATATCAAAGCTGAGCTTTCTCATTCGGGCTGCCCAACACGTTCAATTGCTCCATTTAAACCATAACCATTCAGGTTTGGCACCAGGGGGGTGTTGAGATTCAATCTCACATCGGATAATCTGTTGGCGCCTTCCCTCTTCATCTGTTGAGGATTCCCTCAACTCAATGTCTAGGTTTTGAGTAAGAGTTCGAGCCTTTAACATGGTATTTGTTTGAAATTTTTTGGGAATTTAAAATATCCATTTTGGTGGATCAATATGCATATATTTTGGCATATTATTAATTCCGCATGCTTAATTTATCAGACAATTTAGAGTTCGTGTACTGGACTTTTTCCCACCGACCGAAGTCGATGTTAATTTATATCGGAACAAGTCCGAACACCTTGGATTAGGTGCCAATGATTCCCTTTACCCTTACAATATTGATTATGATATTGAGAGTTTACCCCCGGGGAAGATCAAAGATGGCAGTTTCGGTTACGATTTCGGCCGAAATCGAAACAGTATCGATTTTGATTCCGGTTTCAACCCGAAAGTAAATAAAATACTATTTTTTTGCGGAAGAGTTGGCGTCCAATTTCACCCGATTGGTTTCGGATCATCTAGGGCCTAAACTGCCATCCATGGGGGAGATTCCCATGCCCTAAGGCGGGGGTTATGTTTGCAATTTTCTCTTCATATGAGGATTTATTTGTAATTTTCTCATGAATAAGAGTTTATTTGCAATCTTTCCCTGCACAAGAGTTTATTTGCAATTTTCTTGATAATCAGGGCATCTTTGTGTAGCCTTTGATTTTTTTCTAAATTTCTTCTGTATTTTTTTGGGTCCTCGTGCAATTTCACGAAGATTATGGGTAAAACTACAATTTTGAGTTCTTCGGGATGAAACAGAGACATTTCTCTAGTTTAGAAAAATATTTCTACACAATCGAATCACTTTCCTAAATTTCATAATTTTCAAAAATTTTCCTACATTACATGAGTATTTGCACCATTTCACAAATTTCAAGGTAAAACTACAACTTTGGATTTAGTAGGGACTATTCCATAATTTGACATCAAGGTGCCAAACTTTGACATATTTCTAGCATTCATATGTTTTTTTCTAAATTTCCTGACAGATTCCAAGCAATATACAAAGTTTCTTTCATGCTCGGGGGCATTTTGGCCAACATACCCCGATATGAGAGTCTTCTAATAATTTTCACTTCTTCAAACTTGAGAGGGAAGAGCGTAGGCTTCTTCTCCTTCCTCTCTTCTTCTTTGTTCTTCTTCTTGCTCTTAGGCTTGAGCTTGGGTGTCTTGTGTCTTCTTTTTCTTCTTCCTCTTCTCTTCTCCTCTCTTTGAACTTTATTCCCCCGAACTTCTATCTTTCTTTTTGAACCTCCTTCCCTTGGCCGCCCCGTCCTTCCTTTTATAGGTGTTGGAGGGTGGAGCAGAGGCGTGGTGGCTCTGCTGGAAGGCTACCTCCGGTGGAAGGCGAAAAATTCAAGGTATGAACCTCCTCCTCCCCTTGCTTCTCTTCTTCTTCTTCTTCTTCTTTTTTCTTTTTGTTCTTTTATTCCCTTGGTGGGCATGAGAGGAGGGACTGGAGGGGCCTCTCCTCCAGTTCTACAGTGACCGGAGGGGCCCCCTTTCGGGTTGGATGACACTGGAGGGGCCTCCCTTCGATTATGCAGTGACCGAAGGGACAACCAGAGGGGATGCCCCTCCGGCATATCATGACCAGAGGGGGTCTCCTCCGGTCTACGCAACCGGAGGGAGCCTCCCTCCTGTGCTCATAGCTGGAGGGGGGTGCCTCTTCGGTGCTGCCTAACCGGAGGGGGTCCCCCTCCAGTGCCTCTACTTCTTTTGAGAGAAGGAGAGAGGGCCGGGGGGGGCTTCTTATGGCTTCCTTGGGATATAAAAAGCCTATCGGTCCCATTCAAAGAATTTTCTTATTGTTGGGAATTGGATTGCAGCACGTGGAGCTTCCCCTTTGTCCGCGTTTGAATATTCCCATGTCTCATGTAGGGAACACCCCTGCCCCGACTGCCCAGACTGATCTAAGAGATCAAGTTGAATCTCTTGTAATTGATTTTCCACGTGGGTGAGTGGCTTCATGCCAAGGATGGCAAACTCGGTTTCGGTCTCGGTTTCGCCCGGGTCCGAAACCGAGTCGACTCGGTTTCGGTATCGGTTTCGGCCGAAACCGGCCGAAACCCATATAACAGGTTAAAAAAATTAAAATTAATTCTAAAAAATCTGAAAAAAATCATAAAAAATATAAATAACCACTTAAAATCACAAAAAATCATAAAAATCATTACACATGCATTTCATTGTATAAGTTAGTGCAATAACCTTGAAGTAGACAACTACAAAAATTCAACTTCAAACATTGAACATGTGTAAGTCATATTCCATTGTACATTAATAGAAGCAGTACAATAAACCAATTTGGACAAAATAAATGTTACAAAAATTCATTGATTCTTACCTAATATGGATAATAATTACTAGAAGAACCTTCTCCCTCATCGTCTGGCCCTTGATGTCCATACCCATAACCAGGTTGCATGTATGGTCTATATTCACTATAACCAAACAATGAGGTGGCCAAGTCCTGCATCCCTCTTTGGATCCCTCTTGGAGTGTTTGGTTGGCTTGATTCGAATCCAGTATCAACATAGGAATCTTGAGGAAGAGAAGAGTCACTGGTCGAATATGGATGGAACTGAAATTATGGTTCATAATTCTGGACCCCATAAATAGCTGCTTCATGTTGGCCACCTTCGTAACCTGGTGAACCATATCCGTGCTGACCTTGACTATATCCAATAGTACCACTTGCAGCACCTGCACCACCTGTACCACCTGCAGCACTAGTACCACCTGCAGCACTAGTACCCCCTGCAGCACCTCCGGGATGATCATCATCATCATCATCATCATCATCAGAATCATAAGAAACCAGTCGCCTTTTAACCTTTGAGGATGTTTTTTTCTCTTTTGGAGTGCTTTTTTCAATCAACGTTGACACGAGTCCTTTTCCCCTTGGCGTGTGCCTCACATAAATCTGCTTCAACTCCTCAATTGCCGGGTCCTCTCGAGCAGCAGCATTTGCCCTCTCAGTTTGCCCATGCACTGATGTACTTCTTCTTAAGGAGGACATTCTAGGAGTGACTGGCCTGCTATCTGTATCTGAGTGTCTAGCTGGCTCAAACTCGAACTGCTCCTCAGTGTCATCAACCACCCTAGACTGGTGCGCATGAGTATCTCTGGCCCTCTTTGATTTGCTTCTTAATTCGGGATCTCTTGCCTCATCTTCATCAAGTATGCCCTCTGCCCATCTTCTATCATCAACATCAAAAACGGGCTCATCAACCTGCTCTCGTGTCTCCACCCAAGACTGCAAGGGATTATCATCATCAAATAAGGCATCCACATCAATCTCTGCGGCGGCATCCTCGGCGACGCGTTTGTCTCGCAGCTGTTGTCTCAACCTCATATTCTTTATTCTCAACCTCATATTGTAGTGGCAGTACACTAATTTCTCTAACCGATCAGCCTTTATCCGATTGCGAACCTTTGAGTGTATAAGGCTGAACGTGCTCCAATTCCTTTCACATTGGCTTGCTGATGTGGTTTGACTCAACACCCTGATTGCAATGAAAGCCAATGCAGAATTGCCCGATTGTCTATTGTTCACCATGATCCACCAGTCAGCTGTTACACCAACCAACCATAAACAAATAAATATAAGATGTAAATAAAAATTAATTAAGGAAGATGTAATTGCAAAGAAAGCACAAAGATGAAGTATACCTAGGCTCACTCTTCCCACTGCGTATTGCAATTGGGAGTCAGAATACGTCCCACTTTTCATTCTATAGGAGGTCATCTACAAAAATTACATAATAGATTAGCATTACTACGTAAGTAAATTCTATACCTCTTATTCATGAAATCAAACAGGCCAACCTCTACTTCCGCCTGAAGCCTCTTATCTTGTGTCCTCGATAAACGACCAATGACTCTTAAAGTGCCTTGAAGCACCTCGGCATCAACATGTGCATTGGCATTGTACATTAATCGAGGGTTCAGAAAATAACCTGCATTTGTATATAGTTAATGTATGGTCAATAATATATGAATACAAATAATCACTCACCAGCTGCATGCAAGTCGTGGTATAATGTGGTGTCCCACCTATGGTCAATAATCTTCCACCACTTTGCATGTTCTTTGGGAAGGGACTCCTGCAACTCCAATTTCGCACGGTCCATGGCCTCATAAAGATATCCTATATCATTCTTGTCATCGCCATCCACCAATCTTAGGACCTTCACGAGGGGGGTGACTACTTTCATGTATCGTGTTACTCTGCCCCAGAATTTGTTGTCGTCCACGATTCGACAGACATCCAAATAATCCATCTGAGCATCAACATTGCCCTTGTCGATGTATTCCCGCAGGGTATTATGGTACATGAAAGCTTTCAACTCATTCTTATACCTGTGCAAAGAAATAAAATTTGAATCAAATACAGATCATAAATATAAGGATAAAGAAGTAATAATTGAGTTCAACAGTATACCTATGCAGAGACTCCAAAGAAATAAAATTTGAAGCAAATCTGGTTGGCCCTGCACGTATAATATCTCGCCCCCCACTTGCATGCTCCCTGAACATGTTCAATATCCTAGGATGGCCATAAATATACTGGGTAATCTTTTGTGCCCTTTCAACCGTCTTCTTCACATGTTTGTCCTTCCCTATGTCTTCAAGTATGAGATCAAGACAATGTGCTGCGCATGGGAGCCAATATAAATGCCTGCGCTTATGCATCAATTTCCTCCCTGCAGCCTTATAATTGGCTTCATTATCAGTCACAACTTGTACAACATTTTCTTCACCAATTTCGTCTACCATGTTGTCCATCAAATGAAACAAATAATTGACATTTTTTTCAAAATTTGATGCATCTACAGATTTTACAAATACTGTACCTTCGATGCAATACACCAAAAAGTTAATCATGGACTTTTTCGTGGTACCAGTCCAACCATCACACATAATAGTGCATCCTCTCTCCATCCATATATGCTTGAAGCTTTCAACCCACTGATGGAGCTCCTCAACCTCTGCCTCAAGGCCACGCCCGTATATGTCCCGACGTGACGGCGCCTTCAACCCAGGGCCAGCATCTGCTATGGCATCCAACATAGGTTGAAAATATTCACTTTCAGCAGCATGTGCAGGGACACCTGCATGAAAAAACCATTTACAGATGCTTTTAAATGCATGCCCTGCAACTTCTGCAGATTTTTTGACCCCTCTTAATGCACTTTTGATCTTAGGTTGTGTAGCCTGGGGCCTTCTGTGGAGATAACTGTCCATGGGGCCTGCTCTCTGCGTCTGCGGGGGCGGGGCAGCAACATCAGGACGTCGTGCAGCTGTACTGGAGTAGGTCCCTCCTGAACCCATGGGTGCCTTTCCTTTCCTTCGAGCGGCTTCTTCACGCTCCCTTGCTTCAGTCAGTTCCGGATCAGAATCTTTAGTGCCTTCCTCATCATCATCCCTCCTAACCCTTCTGCCAGAAATCTCCTCAGCAATTTCCTCCTCATCCTCAACCCTTTGTTGCACCCTCTCCTTTTTCCCCACAAGGCACTGGCGCATCTCCTCTCGCACCTCTCGTGGACAGTGGTCACATTGTCTCACCTCTCCTCGTACCCCTGCCAAATGTTGCTTGCCTCTGGTAATTCCGCCATACATCTCCTTACGACAGTAATTACATTTAACCTTCCTTCTCTTAGCATCAACTAAGGACATGTGGGCCCACCCCGGATCCTCCTGCCCTTGCTGCTCATGTGTTTGCTGACGTCTAGGCATGATGCTGCATTAAGAAGTTACACAGTCAAAGACAAACAATTGTAAGTACAAAACAAAAGACCCAAATTTATGAATGAATTAGGGCTTAATTACCAAATAACCCTTAATCATGTGTCATAAAAATATAATCCCAGCATGATCCTACCCCACATTCATCAATGAAACTTAATTAACGTTCAATTGTGGCTAAGAAACTCGAATTAGACAAAAGGCCCAATTTTTATGAACTAATTAAGTCTTAATTACTAATTAAGCCCTAATTACCCTTCATAAAAATACAATCCCAACATGATCCCACCCCACATTCATCAATGAAGCTTAATTAACCTTCAATTGTGGCTAAGAAACTCGAATTAAACAAAAGGCCCAATTTTTATGAACTAATTAAGTCTTAATTACTAATTAAGCCCTAATTACCCTTCATAAAAATACAATCCCAGCATGATCCCACCCCACATTCATCAATGAAGTTTAATTAACGTTCAATTGTGGCTAAGAAACTCGAATTAGACAAAAGGCCCAATTTTTATGAACTAATTAAGTCTTAATTACTAATTAAGCCCTAATTACCCTTCATAAAAATACAATCCCAGCATGATCCCACCCCACATTCATCAATGAAGCTTAATTAACCTTCAATTGTGGCTAAAAAACTCGAATTAGACAAAAGCCCCAATTTCTATGACCTAATTAGGGCTTAATTAGCAATTAACTCTTAATCACCCTTGGGAAAAACTAATTACCCGCATGATCCAACCCTAAAATCCTCAATGAACCTTAATTTAACTTCAATTGAGCCTAAGCAAACCAATTTAGACAAAAGCCCCAATTTTTAAAATCTGATTAGGGTTTAATTAGCAAATAACCCTTAAGCCCTTAATCACCCTTGGAATAAACTTAATAAGCAAGACTTGCTTACCCCAAATTTTTAACCCAACCAAAAGAACACAACAAAATAATCAAACAAAACCCAATGAAATTAACCTCAAACAAAATAATCAAACCCTTGAAGTTGAAGTTGTGTTGGCCTCGGTGTGCGGCGCAAGAAGGCTCCCTCAGACCTCAGTCTCTCTCGGCCTCTCCCTGTCGGACGGCCTTTCACCCTTGGTCGGACAGCTGTCGGCAGGAGCAGCCGCAGCAGCCAGCAGGAGCAGCCGCAGGCAGCAGCCGCAGCACAGCAGCAGCAGGCCGCCAGCAGCAGCTGCAGCCTGCAGCACAGCAGCGGCAGCAGCACAGGCGCGGCAGCGGCAGACACCACCCGCGACGCAGACAGCAGGGGGGGAAGGTTTCGGCCGAAACCTGTGGGTTATGGGGTTTCGGGGGCCAACACTTGCCATAAAGTCACTAGTTTCGGCCGAAACCGTTTGGTTTCGGGCGAAACTCGTTCGGATTGCTACAGTGTTTAATGTGTGTTTCGGATCGGTTATGGCCGAAACCGATACGTTTCGGCCGAAACGTATCGGTTTCGGCCGAAACTGCCATCCATGCTTCAAGCCATCTATTTCACATGCAAGATTGTATGGGTATATTTCGTTGGATAAATGTGCATGTATTTAAGCTAATTAGCATGCATATTGTAATTTCAGCACGCGTAATTTATCAACCGATTTTAGGGTACGAGTATAGAACTTTTTTCCACTGACCGAAGTCGGTGTTCGTTTACATCGGAGCAAGCCCGAACACTTTTGATTAACCGTCAAAGATCTTCTCTACTCCTATGATATCAGTAATGATATCGAGGGTTTGTCCCATGAGAGACTACCATGCCCTAAGATTGGGGTATATTTGTAAATTTTTCTTTGATAACGATTTATTTGTAATTTTTCCTTTGATAGGGGTTTATTTATAATTTTCTCTTTGATAGGGGTTTGTGTAATTTTTCAGCACAAAGAAGACATCCCTATGAGACCTTTTGTTTTTTGTGAATTTCCTTACATTTTCTAGGCATTCACACAATTTTGCGAAGGCGCAAGGAAAAACTGCAATCTCTGAAATTCCGAATAAAACCAGGCCATTCTTCCAATTTTGGACATATTTTTGTAAATTTATTCATTTTCCTTGATTTTCAGGATTTTTTGAGAATTTTCCCAAAGTATATGGGTTTCTGTGCAATTTCTCAAACCTCCAGGGTAAAATTGTAATTTCTGAATTTTTGGATGAAACAAGGATTTTCCCCTGTTCTAAAAAGCATAACTTCAAATTTGAGTCTTCCCCTTAAATTTTAGAATTTTTAAAAATTTTATGATTTTTCCTGGGTCTTTGTGCAACTTCACGATCTTTTGAGATAAAACTACAATTTCTGTATTTTTGCAGGGTTCTCCCTATTATAACTCATCCAAAAATCTCAAAACTATAAGTTCATGGATTTTATACATTTATGTTTTCTTCATGGAACAATCTCCATGAATATGAGAGTGTTTTTACAAATATGCCCTAGCGCAAAGTCTTTTTTGTAACTTTTTAACAAAAGTTTAGGGTTTTTGAAAGGGGGTGCCCCCCTAACCTCTTGCGCAAGCTTTCAGTAGTTGGCTTCAGCAATTTACTCCAAGAGAAGAGAATAAGAAACAAAACTCCAAGTTGTCAAGTGCCAATAGATCTTGCTCGTGGAAAAGCTCTCTTATTCCGCGAAAAAAGTCGCTTGTGTTGGCCGCCCTCACCTCATTTTATAGGTGCTAGAGAGGCCAAGATGGAGGCATCACCCCCGATAGATTTTGGTAGAGATAATGTGCCTTGACTCTTCATCTTCTTTCTTCCTTGCTTCCTCTTCACTTCTTTTTTTCTCCTTTTTTTTTTGTGCGCAAAACACAAGAGAGGCCACCACCCCCGATGGTGTTTTGGCAAAGGAGAGACCCGTGGTGGGCCTGACCGGGGGTCCCCCACTCTGTTGCAACAGGAGAGGAGGGGGGGCGGTGGGACTGACTGGGGGTCCCCCCCCCCTCTCGGTCCTTTTTCAACAGCAGCAGGTGGAGAGGGGGAGGGGTCCCCCCCCCCGGTGGACTTCAAAGAGCAGCAGCAGTGGCGGTGGAGAGAGGGGGTACCCGGTCCTCCCCTCCTCCTGTCTTCAAAAGAAGCAACAGTAGCAATAGGAGTGAGGGGGAGGAGGCATTCCCCCGGTGGACACCACCGGTGGTCCTCCCCCTCCTCCTTTGTTAAAGAGAAGCAGCAGAAACGGGGAGAAGGGGCACCCCAGTGGACACCACCGGGGGTCCTCCCCCTCCTCCTGGCCCGCTCGCACCAAGGAGAAAGGAAGGGGGTGGTCCCCCCCATGTGTCCAATCAAATGCTATAAAAAGCCACATGTAGAGGAGTCCTTTTTGTCTTTTATGACCTCCTTTCAAGCAGGGCAACATGTGGAGACGTGGAGGACTTCATTTGTTTGTAGTTGACCCCTTTGTGGCGTCGTCTTGCTGCGCCTGGACCCAAGGGTAAGAGTGATTTATTTTAATGTCATGGGAGTACCCCAATGACACTAAAATTGTCACGTTTCGCGCAGAATATCAGAATGCGGCAATCATGTCAATCAGAGTATGCATTAAAAGAACAACCATCCACAAGAGAACTCCTCAGAAATAATGCCAAAGGGAATAACTATAATTTTATTGATAATCAGAATAATCAAATTTCTTATTACATCAAGACTCCAAGACTCATCAAACATTTGACTCAAATTTAATTCAAAATTTTAAGAGACACTCTCATGACTCTAACTAAGAAAACAAAAGAAAAACTTCTTAGGTTGATTGGTCACTCCTTTACTCTCGCTCGTCCCCATCAGAAGGTATTTCTTCATCTGAATTACCTGAAATAACAATAATAATGCAGAGTGAGTAAGAGCTCAGTATGATTTATATCTCTAAATCAGACATTCTTTAAGTACTTAAGTCGTGAAACAAAATTGAACCTTAATAAAAAGAGACAATAGTGTAGACACCCGTTTTTGGCCTGCAAGTTGAGTTTTTCTGTGTCTGACCGTTATGTCTAATTCTCCTTCGAGTGGAAGCTTTATGGCAGAGGCCAATTTGTCCAAGGCATCTGCCTGTGAATTTCTGCTTCTGGAGATATGACCTATTTCAAATAGGTAAAATTTCTCCTTGAGCCTCATCACAATGGCATGGTAAAGAATTAATTCCTGCTTGCGGACATCATAGTCGCCTATGACTTGCTGTATAACGAGTTGTGAGTCTCCATAGACTTTAATTCATTTGATGTCCATTTCGAGAGCTGATTAGAGCCCGGCAATTAATGCTTCATATTTTGCCTCATTGTTTGTTAGCGGCTTCATGAGCGCACAAGAATTATGTAGGATCCCTCCTTGATAAGTCACAAAGATAATACATGCCCCGAATGTGAGGCTTGTCGTACCGTCAGCCTTTTTGAATGTTCGAGAAGCGTCATCAAAATGGAGCTCCCAGCATGGCATGTTAATTGCGAGGGCATCTTCTTCCTTTTGTGGTGGGGCATCATCGATTTGGTCTTCTACTCCTTGTTGGGGCAAGAGTGTTTCTTCATTCGGAAGCCTAATGTTGAAAGGAGAGTCCACCGGGACTGGATGTGCTGCTAGAAATTTCGTCATTCCTTGTCCTTTGATTGCTCTTTGCGGAACGAAGGTTATGTCAAACTCTATGAGGAGTAACGCCCATTTTCCTAGTCTTCCTGACAATACAGGTTGTTTGAGAAGAAACTTGAGTGGGTCGTATTTTGAGATTAACTCCACCTGGTGGGACAGGAGATAATGCCTCAACTTCTTTACGGCGAACACCAACGCCAAACATAATTTCTCCATTGAGAAATAGCAACATACTTTCTCCATTGAGAAATAGCGGTGTTCAGGGCCAACCAACTTCCTACTGAGGTAGTATAGCGACTGATGTTTGCCCACTTCATTTATTTGTGCCAGCATGGCTCCCAGAGAAGCGTCCATGGCAACAATGTAAAGTATGAGCGGCTTTCCTTTGACCGGTGCTCCCAACACCGAGAGAGTAAAAAGGTACTCTTTGATTTGCTTAAATGCATTCTGGCACTTCTGGTCTCATATGAACGGCGCACCTTTTTTCGTCAATTTTCCAAAAGGTGTGCATCGCCCTGAGAGGTTGAATATAAAGCGTCTAATATAGACTTGCCTCCCCTGGAGAAATCTCAACTCAGTATATTCTGGGAGGTGGCAACTCTCGAATTGTTTTGATTTTACCGGGGTCTATTTCTATTCCTGGTATCTGACGATGAAGCTGAGAAATTTGCCACTTGAAATGCCAAAAGCGCACTTCATCGAGTTCATTTTAAGTTGAAACTGACAGTCTTTCAAAAACCCGATGCAAGACAGCCAAGTGGCTTTCCTGCATTTAGATTTTGACAACGAGGTCATCAACATAGCACTCGACGAAGTCATGAAGCATTTCATCAAAAATTTGGGTGATTGCCCTTTGGTAAGTAGTGCCGGTGTTCTTCAAGCCGAAGCAAGGATGGCAAACTCGGTTTCGGACTCGGTTTCGGCCGAGTCCGAAACCGATATGACTCGGTATCGGTTTCGGTTTCGGCCGAAACCGGCCGAAACCCAGTTAAAAGGCTAAAAAATCAAATTAATTCTAAAAAATCTGAAAAAAATCATAAATAATATAAATAATCACTTAAAATCACAAAAAATATTACACATGCATTTGACTGTATAAGTTAGTGCAATAATCTTGAAGTAGACAACTACGCATTGAACTTCAAACATTGAACATGTGAAAGTTAAACTAATATTCTATTGTACATTAATACAAGCAGTACAATAAACCAAATTAGACAAAATAAATGTTACAAAAATTCATTGATTCTTATCTAATATGGATAATAATTACTAGAAGAACCTTCTCCCTCATCGTCTGGCCCTTGATGTTGATACCCATAACCAGGTTGCATGTATGGTCTATATTCACTATAACCAAACAATGAGGTAGCCAAGTCCTGCATCCCTCTTTGGATCCCTCTTGGAGTGTTTGATTGGCTTGATGCAAATCCAGTATCAGCATAAGAATCTTGAGGAAGAGAAGAGGAACTGGCCAGATGTGGATGGAACTGGAATGCTGGTTCATAACCCCACGACCCATAAATAGCTGCTTCCTGTTGGCCACCTTCGTAACCTGATGAATCATATCCTCGCTGACCTTGACTGTATCCAGTAGTACCACCTGCATCACCTACATCACCTGTACCACCTGCAACACCTCCGGGATGATCACCCTCATCATCATCACCACAAGAAATCAGTCGCTTTTTAGCCTTTGGGGATGTTTTTTTCTCTTTTGGTGCCAATTTTTCAGTGATCTTTGACATGAGTCCTTTATCCCTTGGCGTGTGTCTCACATAAATCTGCTTCAACTGCTCAATTGCCGGGTCCTCTCGAGCAGCAGCATTTGTCCTCTCAGTTTGCCCATGCACCGATGTACTTCTTCTTAAGGAGACCGGTGGCTTGACCATTCTAGGAGTGACTGGCCTGCTATCTGTATCTGAGTATCTAGCTGGCTCAAACTCAAACTGCTCCTCAGTGTCATCAACAACCCTAGGCTAGTGCGCATGAGTATCTCTGGCCCTCTTTGATTTTCTTATGAATTCGGGATCTCTTGACTCATCTTCATCAAGTATGCCCTCTGCCCATGTTCTATCATCAACATAAAAAACGGGCTCATCAACCTACTCTCGTGTCCCCACCCAAGACTGCAAGAGATTATCATCATCAAATAAGGCATCCACATCAACTTCTGCGAAGGCATCCTCGGCGACACGTTTGTCTCGCAGCTGTTGTCTCAACCTCATATTGTAGTGGCAGTACACTAATTTCTCTAACCGATCAGTCTTTAGCCGATTGCGAACCTTTGAGTGTATAAGGCTGAACGTGCTCCAATTTCTTTCACATTGACTTGCTGATGTGGTTTGACTCAACACCCTGATTGCAATGAAAGCCAATGCAGAACTGCCCAATTCTCTATTGTTCACCATGATCCACCAGTCAGCTGTTACACCAACCAACCATAAACAAATAAATATAAGTTGTAAATAAAAATCAATTAAAAAAGATGTGATTGCAAAGAAAGCACAAAGATGAAGTATACATGGGCTCACTCTTCCCACTGCGTATAGCAATTGGGAGTCAGAATACGTCCCAGTTCTCATTCTATAGTTGTTCATCTATAAAAATTACATAATAGATTAGCATAACTACTTAAGTAAATTCTATACCTCTTATTCATGAAATCAAACAGGCCAACCTCTACTTCCGCCTGAAGCCTCTTATCTGGTGTCCTCGATAAACAACCAATGACTTTTAAAGTGTCTTGAAGCACCTCGACATCAACATGTGCATTGGCATCGTACATGAATCGAGGGTTGAGGAAATAACCTGCATTTGTGTATAATTAACTAAATGTTACATATAAAATAACCTAAAGAATAATGTATCAATACAAGTAATCACTCACCAGCTGCATGCAAGTCGTGGTGTAATGCGGTGTCCCATCTATGGTCAATAATCTTCCACCACTTTACATATTCTTTGGGAAGGGACTCCTGCAACTCCAATTTCGCACGGTCCATGGCCTCATACAGATATCCCATATCATTCTTGCCATCGCCATCCACCAATCTTAGGACCATCACGAGAGGGTGACTACTTTCATGTATCGTGTTACTCTGCCCCAGAATTTGTTGTCGTCCACGATGTGACAAACATCCAAATAATCCATCTGACCATCAACATTGCCCTTGTCGATGTATTCCCGCAGGGTATTGTGGTACATGAAAGCTTTCAACTCATTCTTATACCTATGCAAAGAAATAAAATTTGAATCAAATACAGATCATAACTATAAAGATAAAGAAGTAATAATTGAATTCAACCTTATACCTATGCAGAGACTCCAAAGAAATGAAATTTGAAGCAAATCTGGTTGGCCCTGCACGGATGATATCTCGCCCCCCACTTGCATGCTCCTTGAACATGTTCAATATCCTAGGATGGCCATAAATATACTGGGTAATCTTTTGTGCCCTTTCAACCGTCTTCTTCACATGTTTGTCCTTCCCTATGTCTTCAAGTATGAGATCTAGACAATGTGCTGCGCATGGGAGCCAATATAAATGCCTGCACTTATGCATCAATTTTCTCCCTGCAGCCTTATAACTGGCTTCATTATCAGTCACAACTTGTACAACATTTTCTTCACCAATTTCGTCAACCATGTTGTCCATCAAATGAAACAAATAATTGGCAGTTTTTTCAAAATTTGATGCATCTACATATTTTACAAATACTGTACCTTCGATGCAATAGATCAAAAAGTTAATCATGGACTTTTTCGTGGTACCAGTCCAACCATCACATATAATAGTGCATCCTCTCTCCATCCATATATGCTTGAAGCTTTCAACCCAGTCATGGAGCTGCTCAACCTATGCCTCAAGCCCACGCCCGTATATGTCCCGACGTGACGGCGCCTTCAAGCCAGGGCCAGCATCTGCTATGGCATCCAACATAGGTTGAAAATATTCACTTTCAGCAGCATGTGCAGGGACACCTGCATGAAAAAACCATTTACAGATGCTTTTAAATGCATGCCCTGCAACTTCTGCAATTTTTTTGACCCCTCTCAATGCACTTTTGATCTTAGGTTGTGTAGCCTGGGGCCTTCTGTGGAGATAACTGTCCATGGGGCCTGTTCTCTGTATCTGTGGGGGCGGGGCAGCACCAACGTCAGGACGTTGTGCAACTGTACTGGAGTAGGTCCCTCCTGAACCCATGGGTGCCTTTCCTTTCCTTCGAGCGGCTTCTTCACGCTCCCTTGCTTCAGTCAGCTCCGGATCAGAATCTTCAGTGCCTTCCTCATCATCATCCCTCCTAACCCTTCTGCCAGAAATCTCCTCAACAATTTCCTCCTCATCCTCAGCCTTTGTTGCATCCTCTCCTTTTTGCCCAGAAGGCACTGGCACATCTCCTCTCGCACCTCTCGTGGACAGTGGTCACATTGTCTCACCTCTCCTCGTACCCCTGTCAAATGTTACTTTCCTCTGGTAATTCCGCCATGCATCTCCCTACCAAATAATTACATTTAACCTTTCTTCTCTTAGAATCAACTAAGGATAGGTGGGCCCACCCCGGATCCTCCTGCCCTTGCTGCTCCTGTGTTTGTTGACGTCTAGGCATGATGCTACATTAAGAAAGTAAAAGATAATGTCTTACAAGTACAATGAAAAAAAGACAATTTGTCATGAAAGAGGTTAAATATAGTCGATGAATCTTAATTGAGCTTCAATTGAACTTTACTAAACCTAATTAGAGGAAAGCCCCAAATTTAATAGTCTAATTAAGGCTTAATTAACATATTTAGCCTAATCACCCTTCATAAGAATTGTATACCAGTATGATAGAGCTCCAAATTAGTCAATGAAGCTTCATTGAGCTTCAATTGAATATTACTAAGCCTAATTAGAGGAAAGCCCCAAATTTAATAGTGTAATTAGGGCTTAATTAATACATTTAGCCTAATCACCCTTCATAAAAATTAATTACGAGCATGATAGAGCTCCAAATTAATTAATGAAACTTAATTGAACTTCAATTGAACCTTACTAAACCTAATTAGAGGAAACCCCCAAATTTAATAGTCTAATTAGGGTTTAACTTACAATTTTAGCCTAATCACCCTTGAAAAAAATTAATTACCAACATGATAGAGGTTTAAATTAGTCAATGAAATGTAATTGAACTTCAATTGACCCTTACTAAACCTAATTAGATGAAAGCCCTAAATTTAATAGTCTAATTAGGGTTTAACTAACATATCTAGTCTACTCACTTAATTAGAAGAATTATTTAACAAAATAAGTATCTAAAAAATCTTACTTAGCCCTAATTAGAGCTAATTAGGGTGGTCGGGAGCTGGGCTGGGGCCGTTGGGCGGGCTGCGCAGGGGGCCAGGGGCTGGCCGCTGGCGGGCTGTTGGCTCACTGGCTGTGGGCAGCAGGGCGGGCGGGAGCCCGGGCTGAGCTGGCCGCTGGCCGGCTGGCGCCTGGCGGGCGTGCGCAGGCCGCACACGCGCAGGCGCAGGGGGTCTCAGGTCTGGGCTGGCGCGCGCGCAGGCCACTGGCCTGCTGCTGCTGTTGATGATCGGGCCGCGGGCGAGGCGAGGAGGGCGGCGCCGGCGGCTGCTGCTGCTCCACCGGCGGGCGGCGTCGGACTGGGCGGCTGCTCCTGCTCCTGCTCCGCGCGCGGGCTAGGTGGGGGAAGGGTTTCATGTGAACTCCAAAGGGAGTTCACGTGTTTCGCCCGAAACCATCCGGTTTCGGGCGAAAAGGGTATCGGTTTCGCCCGAAACCGATACCCCAACCCGAAGCCGAGCCCACTACAGTGAACGGGGCTAAAACGGTTTCGGGTACGGCCGAAACCGATACGTTTCGGCCGAAACGTATCGGTTAACGTATCGGTTTCGGCCAATACTGCCATCCATGAGCCGAAGGGCATCCTTTTGTAATTGAAGATCCCTTTGGGGGATCGGAAGACCGTGTGCTCCTTGTCTTTGATAACCACACGGATCTAGTTATAACTTGACGATCCATCCATGAAAGATAAAGCTTCGTGCACGGTGATCATGTCGACCATGGTTTCAGTGATTGGGATAGAAAAGTCGTCCTTCGAGCAGGCCTTATTTAAGTCCCTATAGTCAATGCAGACTCACACTTGGCCATTTTTCTTTTGACGGGGACTATATTAGCGAACCAAATTGGATAAATGCAGGGCTCTATGAAGTCCACCTCCAGGAGCTTGTCAACTTCAACATTCACTTTGAGCTTGAGCTCATGACGCATACGCCTTTGAGCTTGTTCAACCGACTTGGCAATGAGGAGTATTGCCAATTCATGCTCTGCTACGGAGGGCTCCAGCCAGGACATTTCTTTGTAGGTCCAGACAAATCAATCTTTGTACTCCAATAGGAGCTATTTGTATGCCAACCTTTCATCCTCACTGAGGAGGGCGCTGATGAAAATTGGTCGAGGCTCGTCTGCGTCCCCGAGGTTGAGCTCGACTAACTCGTCCACAGTAGATTGCCCTCCATGTTCAAGTTCCTACGGGGCTGGCTGCAGATCGATGAAATTTTCATCGTCGCCTGACCCAGCCACGCGAGCATCATAATACTCCAAGTTATTGACAATGGACGACCAAGGTTGCTTGTCTTGGCTTTCGGGTACCACTTCTCTTTGTTGTTCATTTGTGGGGTCATTGGGTTCCTCGCCAAAGTCTGACTTTATGGAGGAGGGTGGCAACCCTATGGTGTTGACAAAATAATAGGCTTTAAAGTCTGCTTCTTGGTCATGGGCGAACCCTCTTGCGTCTCTTCTAGAGAAGGGAGGCTGTCCCCGGAGCGCTTCTTTTGCTATAAACTTAGGCAATGCAGATGCGGCTAAAGCAAGAATTTGTTTACCCGAGGACCTTAGTCAATCGCATTGATGGGGTTGCAGAGGAGACACTCGATGATTCTTAAATCTTAATTTGGATGACTCCTGACTGTATTAAATTTTTCAACTTTGTCTTTAAAGACTTAGCAGTCTTCTGTGGAGTGGCCTAGCATTCGGTGATACCGGTAGTAACTAATCTCTTTAATTTTGCCTTCCTTGGCCGGCTTCCGAGGCTCTGGGAGGGTTATGAGCTCCCGCTCCATGCAAAATTCAAACAATAGCTTGGTATGCTCCTTGATGAAAGAATATGGTGTCTCCATCCGTTGTGCTAGCATTATGACGAGAGATTTACCCTTGGCATCTTCATAGACCTTGCTCGGTCCAACTCCTCCCTAGAAAGGAATATCCCTAGGGGAGACGTCCATGTCACTTGTCCTTTTCTTGATGACATGACGGTCCTTAGTGAGCCTGGCTTCATCGGCCGGCGCTTTGGCCGTCGTCATTAAAGGATCGACATTTGTTGGAGATCCCAAGTTGGTTTAGGTGATTGGTGAAGATGCGAGATGCCTAAGCAGGACATTCCACTCTAGCAGCAATTCTTGTACAAAGGATTTCAGTGCTTGGTTCTCCAACTTCAAACCCTCCAAAGTGGTGGCTGGTTCTTCCTGTTGTTCATTTGTGGGGGCACTAGTGATGATTGGCCTGGGGTCATCTGGCTCCCCAAAGTTGAGCCCCACTAATTTGTCTACAGCCACTTGCCCGACATCTTCAAGTTCTCGCGGGGCTGGCTACAGCATAATGAAATCCTCTCTGTCGTCAAGCCCGCAACGGGGACGTCACAATGCCCCAAGTTGTTGCTGACAGACTACTGAACTTGATCATCGTGGCTTCTAGATGCCAATTCCCCTTGACATTTGCTTGTGCAGGCGCTGGCCTCCTCGCTGGGGTTTAAGCTGCTAGCGGAGGGTGACAACCGTATGGTGTTGACAGCACAGTAAACTTTAAAGTCTACCCCCGGGTCGTAACCGAGCCCTCTTTTATCCTTCTTGGAGAAGGGGGACTGCCCCCTGACTTGTGAGGGGTACCATAGTTGTTGAAAATAGTTACGCCAAGAAGTTTCCTGTATTTACAGGATGTTTTGCTTCCAACACATCTCTTTAATGTGTTCAGGCATGTCGTCCATTTCTTGGACGAGTTTGAGGCATTCTTGGGCACCACGCTCCAGCCAAAGTCATCGTCGGGAGGACCTTGAGATACTAAGTCTCCCTTGTAGAAGATGATGGGCTTGACTGCCTTATTGTTCTTTTTTCCTTTCCTTTGATATGTGACGATGAACGTCTTTAATTGCTCAACTTTGTGCTCCTCCCTTTCAAACGGAAGCTGCGTGCATGTAGAAGGTAGGAAGATGCTTTTGTCGATTGCCCAACTGATGAGATTGGCTTCAAAATTAACCTCCCACCTTTCTAGCCGAGCTTGCTTGGCATTAGCGGTGCTCGCTTGTATATTCAACCAATTTAGCTTGGCGAGATCCTCGTTTACTACAAAGAGTTCTTCTTCATCTTCTTCTTCTTCGGCAACAACCTTTTGCTTCCCTTTGTCCTTAACCTTGGTAGGAGGCTAAATAGTAGGTGGGACAAAATATAATTTAGCGTCCGTCAAATTACATTCATTTGGACGGAATGGAGCACGATCAGCGAAGATCGTATGTTGCTCTCCACCTTTCACGTACTTAATGCACTGGTGAAGGGTTGAAGGGATGACCCAATTTTCATGCAACCAGGGTCTCCCGAGGAGGACTTTGTATGACGTGTTAGCGTCGATAATGTAAAACGTGGCCTTAATGACAAAATTGTCCATGGTCAGCTCCACTTTTACTTTGCCCAATGCGTCCTCTGAATTCTGATTGAATCCCAAGATTTTAACGTCGTTGACCCTTTGCAAATAGGGCACGAGAAAGAAAGACTTGAAAGTCTTAAGGAACATTATATTGACGGATGCCCCAGGGTCTACTAGAATCCGATTCAATTTGTGGCCATTTATCTTCCCCTACATGTATAGAGGACGATCGTGGCAAGAGGAAGACAGCAACATGTCTTTATCCGTAAAGGTGACAGTTGCTGCAAGAGCCTCATATGCTTGAGCCTGAAGTTCAGTCACTTGAGCCTCATAAACTTCTAACTCTTAGAATATTTTCACGAGGGCCTACCTCAGTTCTTTACTCCAAGCAACGGCTTCCCATATAGTGACATTAGTTGAGAATCGCTTCATATGCTGGATGACCTTGCGATCGGCCTGCGCACGAGCTTGATCTAGTATATGGATTATCTCCAAGAGAGGCTTGGGTAGATGGTTAGGCTGCTTGCTTGGCTCTGCTTTCCCTGAGTCATTTGATTCCTCTTGGAATAATGGAGCCAGGAAATCTTCCTTTGGAGGAGGCAGCTCAACATTATCCTTGCCGGAGGGACCCGCTTGAGCTGAATCCGTAGATTTTTCTTGCATGGTCGGCTTTACTGGTTCATCTTCCTCATCTGACAGGTCGAAGAGGAAGGTATCAACCCACACTTGAATCTCAAGAATGGGACCTGACTCTTCACCTCAGAAGACAATCACTCTTTGGGGTGTGTCGAATTAGAATTCTCACCATTAGAGAATCCCGAGTGCCTTTCTAGTCCACGACCTCGACCTCTGTCGCGACCATGGTTTCGGAGCTCGGCGTTACGACGTCAGTACGTCGCCATAGTGATCTTGACCCCGGCCGTAGGGGCAGTAGCGCTATCTCCGCTTGGTGTTTGTAAACTTTCTGGCATGAGAAGTTTTTCAGCATTTCTTCTAACTTTTCTATGGTGAGTTCTTCATCTTTGTAGAATGGAAAGCTCCTCCGGGATGGGAAGCTTCTCGCCCTCTTGTGCTCGCTGATACATTTGCCGGAGCCAATTTTTGAGTAGGGTCTTGCGCTCTAACTCTTCCCATGGGATAAATTAATTGAGGGGAACAACTTTAGTGGGCGTAGAAAGAACATATTACTCAAGCTCATCAATCAACTTTTGCAACTTTTGCAGAGGAGTTGGCTCCTTGTGGGCTTCCATAGCAGTAGCCTGTTCGGCTTTGCTTCAATCTTCTCTTTAAATTCATCTCTCTATTCTTCTCCTGCTTTTTAGCTCGCGCTAATTTAGTGGGAGGAAGAACATCCACCTTTGAAGGAGGCTAGGAGATGCCCCTAGCATTGGAGTCATTGAACCTGACTTTTCTTTTAGGAGGTTTGGGGTGACCATGTTTCTTCGGGGTTACATTGACCCGATCGACCTCCTCTTCATGCAGTTGAAATGTGGCATTAATTGCCTGGTTGATTATTTCGGGCGCCAATTCTTGAAATTCGGCCATATAAAGGCCAAAGTTGAGATGTTGATGCCACGGGGGACTTCTTGCTTGTCTACTCTTAATTTGGTCCAAGACTTAACTCGGGGAGCTCCGGCTTGGCTTTGTCCTTTTGACTTGGACCGGAGAGCGGCTTGGGGTTCTTCTGTTGAGGATTGCCTTTCCGACTTTGCTCAGCATGCGACTTGAGGTTTTCTTCAAGGGTCTTGCCTCTGGCTTAGCCCCGAGTTCAACTTGAGATCCTCCGGCTAGGTCCTGCTTTTTCGGCTTTGCCCAGCACTTGACTTGAGGTTCTCCTACTGAGGCTTGCCCTTTTGAGTTGGCCAGAAGCTTTCTCCACCTGGATTGGTCTTTCGGGTTGTCTCTACTCCCTCCTCTTCTGCTTTGCTTGGCCTAGAGCTTTGTTTGAGGAGTGACCTCTTACCCCTTTTTGGAAAGGCAATGAAGTTTAGGCGCCTGGCGGAAGTGCTAGGTTCAACCTGGTAGTCAGATGAGTTTGCAGGTTTCCTTTGAGTGCATCTTTTTGCCGGAGGAGCTTGACTAAGCCATCCTTTGGCCATTTCTTTGACTTCACTTGTTGATGAACCTATTGTACCTTGTCGAAGGAGATTTTGATTTTCTTTTCGGGCCACCTGGTCTTCTTTGCTTATACGTGAGGCAAAGGAGCCTTGGCCCGAGCTTCCGGAATTTGGTTTAGGGTGACGTCATGGAGGATCGCACACCAAAATTTCTTTCCCACCCAGAAGAATCTCGAGTAGCTTCCGGGCTTCTTCCTTTGGAAAGGACAAAGACTTTACGTCCTGCCACGGTCGCCACTCAGGGCACCATGTTCTGGGTTGACCTGAACTGGGACCAGCCTCCTATGTTTCTGGCTCGGAGGATATGCCAGAAATTGATGCATGTACGACGTTGACAGAGAAAGTCAGCGAGTCCCTTTCCTGTGGTTCTGAAGAATCAATTTGAGGCATTGTCCAATACTGGTCATAGGATAACGGATTTTCTTCGTTCATCACTTCTGCCGGTCGGTCTTGATTTAACATTTGTTTGGCAAGTTCTAGGAGGTTTCTCCTTATCATACTACCTCCCTAGACATCGATCTCCCCTCTTTGAATAAAGATTTCAATGCAGTCTTGAACTTCCCTGCATTTCCTCATCGGGTGAGATACCCTAGCGTGATATTCATAATAACGAGGATGCCTTTTCCCGACCTCCGTATGAGTAACCGGTGGGTCGTGCGTCATGATTTGGCCCTCCCTAAGTAGAAGGTCGAATATTTTCTTAATATTCTCCTTCAGAAAGAAGCACTGATGGGAGGGCATACTACTGTGCTCAGTATGGAGGAACATTCTCAGGGATGCTAAAATTCTTCTCAGTCAATTTTGTTTCAGGTTGGGGATGGTAACAGCTTTAATTTCTGGGAGATCCATGTTGCAGTGTAACATCATGTTCTGTGATGTCCAGCAGGTGATATTCTGAACACCAAAGGAAGGTGATAACTGACCTACTTGATGATGGCAGCAATGATAAGTCCTTAATATGTAGATCTTTGATGGGATTGTAGAAAAAAGAGTTTGGAATTGGACTCCTAAATGGGGATTCCTAGTCAGATCTTTTCTTATAATCTTCAGGATTAACGACGAAGGATTTGGTGGAAGAGCATGGTCTGGTCAAAAATGGTAAATACCAAGATTAGAATTTTCTTGTGGAAATTTGCTTTGGGAAAAATCCCTACTTGTGACTGCATCAAGATTTTACTTCCAAGAATCAAAGATAAATTCCCCTTTGATGCAATATGTAGTGAGATGGTAGATTTATTTGATGAGTGTGGAATCACCAATGTGCTGGCAGGCATTTTGAACGATTGCAGCAGAGATGGCAACTGCCAAGGGATGTGCTGGAGTTAATGGCTATGTGGCGGAACCTCTTCCAACTCCATGAATAAGGAGAATGACGAAGCCTTCTCCACTCAACACCTTAAGGTTTTGAGTTGGATGGCCCAATCCAATTAAGGCTTTGAGTTGGATGTCCTAATCAAATTACTTCAGCATGATATCAGAGCTAATGGTTATGATCTGAGCCGCACACCCCCTGTTTGTGATGGTCCCTCGACCTGCATGTGAGGGGATGTGTTAGAATAGTCCCACATGGTAAAGGGATAAAATGAAATGTCTTTAAAATAATGGAGCCCTCTCCACTCAACACCTTAAGTTTTGAGTTAGATGGTCCAATACAATTACTTCAACATAGAGGACCAAGAAGCTGCAGAATCACTTGCAAATCCAAAAGATTCTAACAACACAACCAGACTCAGAGATTGGAAAATATTCACAAATGAGAATCTATTTTTAATTTTTGCTTGTGGTTTGCTGATCTTAGTGACCTGGATATTGTGACCTAGAAGTACATAGACAAGCAATACCAAGCCTTCAGATCATCCTAAAAGGTTAAACTTGTGCCTTTGTATTTGTCATACAAATCCTAGACTTCTTTTGTCATACAAATCCTAGACTTCCCAAGCATTCCTACTGAGAGCCAGATCTTTGAGGTGTTGAGTTCTTTCAGATCTGCTTTCTCCACATCCACTCTAAGATTAAACCTGCAAAATTCATTATCCAGCTTCATTGTCAACTTTTTATCTTTTTATAATTGAACATCAATACTAAGCTAGTGCATGATAATAGCTATCTTCCAAAGATAAAAAAGGTAGTTGATAATTTAGGTAAACATCATGATCCAAACAATGATTGAATTTTTTTCCAGAAGGAAGTGGATTGCACAATTTTATTTGATAAGCAAAGGAAGTAAAATCAAGATAGGGAGGAGAGGTTCCTACCCATTGAAATTTGAAAGAAACAGAAATCCTCAAGAAGGAGGGATGCCCATTAAAAGCAGTTCCCTTGTCCATTGATCCACAGAAATAGAAAGGTAAAATCTAATCCAAGAGTATAAGAATTCCCTGGAAAACATGGTCATTGTGCTCCTTTCAAGTTCTCCATAACAATGAATGTGGGATGATAAGGGCAAGCTTGCTGCAGATATTACATCTCTGTCTGCCATTAGCTGCAGAAGCCTGACAGTTTTTCAACCTTCTAAAATATGCCAACATTTCCTCAACAGTCTGAAAATTACACTGGAAATGAAAGACCTTTCCAAAGATGTTCCAGACTTTTTTGGTGACATGACAATTACTATGAAAGTGATCAGCATCTTCAGCAGATATCCCACACAGAGGGCAGATAATATCATTCTCATTACTCCATTTCTGCCTATAAACCCTAGTAACCAAGTGCTTCTTAACAGCAAGCCACATAAATGTTCAAATCTTGAGTGGGGTCTTAACCTTCCAAACCTCCCCATAGAAGTGATAACGAAGGTAGTCTGCCATGAAGATCCTTATAGAGTGTACTGACAAACAAAAAATTTGCCATCATCCAATCCCCAAATGAATGTGTCCAGAGAGCATAGTTTTATTTGTCATTGTTGTAGAAACTCCAATGAAGCCAACTGCTCACTGTCTTCTTCATGCTTTACCACCCTTCTCAACACAACCGACCACTCTGGTCTAACATCTGTGCTGTGTACACATTCACTAACTGTACACCACTCCCAAGCAGGAATAGCAAGCTAATTAGTAAATCTTTCCTTTATAGTGTTATCTCCGATCCAAACATCATGCCAAAAATAGGTTGTGAATCCATTTCCTGTTTTCATCTGTGTGTGTTTCCAACCGACATACCAACCTTAACAATATTCTTCCAAATGAGTGACATGCAGATCTGATTATCAGTTTTCAAACAAAATCTGCAGGTAGAAGTATAATGTTTCTGTAAAATAACCAAACAATGATTGAAGTTAAATCATATAACACCGCAAGTATCATCTGGATTCTTCTTTTCTCTGTGACTAGGCAGAGGGACATCTCCTCTCCTCCTTTTGGTTATACTTCCTGTATTTTGAAATAAAAATTGGTGGAACAACTGCAATTCTTTAAAAAAAAACACCACATATCACCTAAATACAATTTTCCGATAAAGCAAATCATAGAAAGAATAGGCAAATGCTACTTTCATGTTAAAAACTGAAGAATGCGCAAAAACATACCGCGTGAATTGTTCCATATGGTTGAGGTTTTATGGAATCAAGTTCAGCCAACTTTTCCTCAACTGTTCTATGGTCAGCTGAGGTGCCTTCAGCTTCTTCTCTCATTATGGCCTCCCTCTTTGCTTCCATGATTTTCCTCTCTGCTTGAGTTTGTGTCTGAGAAGATGAAGTGTAGCATCACTAAGTAACCGAGGAATGATCCGACACAAATTTTGAATCCAGTGCCTGTTAAAAGGAAAGGGATGAGAATGTTGGGCTTTTGCAGGGATTCTAATGCAAAGTGTTGAGCACCACCGACAGTGGAAACCTCACCGTCCTCACCCATATTAGAAGACTATGATGACGGATCACTCATACAAGCAACAAAGATGCACAGAAAAAGAGAGAAGGAAAAAGAAGATGAGAGAGAGAGAGAGAGACAACACAAATATTTATGTGGTTCGGTTGGCCAGATTGTCTCCCTACGTCTACAGAGCCCTCCTCAATTTCTTCATCTGCACTATCACCAAGAACAAAAGTACAGCTACGGCGGCCTGTCTCTGAGACTTGTCTTTCCAGAAATTACACAGGTTAGGGTTTCCCTGTCCCTAATACAGCATATATATAGGAACCCTAGACACTACCGGACAAATATCCCTAACAAACTAGGAATATTCCCCCAATTATTGGCCCACCAAAAACGCCATACGCATACGCATCGCCTAGGATGTATCGTCCACTCCTCTATTGTGCCCCACGTTATCCACTGTCTGCACCATCCAAACTCACTTAGATGTTGTATCGTCTAAGCCTTTACTGCCTTTATCCACTTAGACAATGTATCATCTAAGTCTATTTTAGCACCGACTTAGACGATGTATCGTCTGAGTCGTCCACTTAGACAAAATTATGTCTAAGTCTGTTCCGTCCAAGTCACCCGCAGCAACAATGTATCGCCTAACTTTGCCTTGCCGCTTCCGCCTACAGCTTATGTCTACCTTGCATCGTCTAAGTCTAGCACTTAGACAGTGCTTCGTCTAATTTGTTGAGACTTCGTGCATCCTAGACTTCATCTATCTTAGACTTAAATGATCTATATCTTAGACTTAAACGATCTATCAACTATCATCTAAGTCTCCTGAACTGCTCCAACTATTGAATTAGTCTGAATATGAGCCACAACTCAACAAATCTCCACCTTGGCGAATATTCGCCACCTAGAAGAAGTTTCAAACCCTTACTTCCACCTGGAGCAGTAACCTCCACCAACTAACACCTAGTGGCGTGGAGCAAATCCAAGCAATGCTTGCATTTCTCCACTGTGGCTAGCGTTGTCAACATGTCAACTGTAATCTCCTTGGCCCCCAATTTCACAAGATCAATTTCTCCAGCACTAAACAATTCTCTCATCTTGTGAAACCTGACAGTTATGTGTTTTATCCTAACATGATAAAACCTAGCTCTTTGTCAAATATATTACACTCTGACAGTTGCACTGCAACTGAACCTCCTGCTGACCCACACCAAGCTCTGCTAATAGTCCCTTCAACCACAATACTTCCTTGGCTATCTCTGTCGCTGTCATAATGTTACCACTGATTGCAACATAGATCTCCAACAAATAAGCCCTCCTCCTAGAGTAAATATATTATCTCTTGTAGACCTCTTGTCATCTAGATCCCCAGCATAATCAGCATCCACATATCCCATGATTGAAACACTTCAGTCATCTCATGTACTAAACTGAATTCTATGATCCGGTGTTCCCTTCAAGTATCTGAACACCCATTTCATGGCCTTCCAATGCTCTTTACCTAGATTAACCATAAACTTGCTAATTGCACTCACTATATGAGCAAGATCAAGTCTAGTACATACCATGAGATACATTAGACAAGCTACTACATGTGCATGGAGAACTTTTAGCATCTCCTTCGCTTCAACTTTTGTCTATGGAGACTGAGAAGTAGAAAGCCGAAAGTGATAGGCCAAAGGTATACCTACTGATTTGACATTGTTCATGTCCAAGCTCTCCAACACCTTTTGGATATACCCCTTTTGTAAGACCAATAACTTTTTAGCTTTCCTATCTCGAGAGATCTCCCTCCCAAGGATCTTTTAGTAGCACCAAGATGCTTCATTTCAAATTCCTTGCTCAACAAGGACTTCAGATGATTAACATCATCCATGCTCTTCGCAACAATCAACATATCATCCACATACAACATTAAGAAAATACATGTACCATCTGCAAGATTTCTGAAATAAACACAGCAATCATACTCACAGCGAGTATAGCGAATCCTCAACGCGAATGTGTCACAACGCATGTACCACTGTCTTGGCGACTGTTTTAGCTCATACAGTGACTTTTTCAGTCTGCACACCAGATTTTCTTTTCCAAGTACCTTAAATCCTTCTAGTTGCTTCACGAAAATATGTTCCTCTAATTCTCCGTATAGAAAAGTTATTTTGACATCTTACTGTTCCAACTTTTAATCTAGTTAGAACACCATAACTAACAAAACTCTGATAGACATATGTCACACCACTGAAAGAAAATATTTCATTGTAGCCTATCCCTTCCTTTTGTGAGTACCCATTAGCCACCAATCTTGCCTTGCACCTTTCTCCTTCTTTTTATGATGTTGCCTCCTTCTTTCTGTAGACCCACTTACAGCCTATGACTTTCTTACCCTTTGGGAGTTCCTCTAACTCACACGTCTGATTCTTTGACAGACTCCATCTCTTCCATCATAGCATCCATCTATTTTTCTCTTTTCGAACAAGTTATGGCTTCCTGAAAAGAACTCAAATCTCCACAACTGCTAATCAGAGCAAAAGAAACCATATTCTCAAAATCATACCTCACTGGCGGTCTGATAGCTCTCTTGGGTCTACCAACACTCTCTGGCTGCTCTTGTGGCTGCTCTTGATGAGCATCGTATGAGGTGTCCCCCTGTGCTATGCCGTCTGTCTGTGTGTTCTGGCCAAGCTCCACCTACACCCTGGACTCCTCTGCATCGGTCTTAGTGTCATCTTTCTTGTCAGATTGTTCTACATTTTCCCTAAGCATAGATGCCTCATCAAACACAACATCTGCACTAACACTCACCTTCTTATCTTCTGGATCCCAGAACTTGAACCCCTGCACTCCCTTCTTGTATCTAATAATAATACATCTCCTGGAATTTGGGTCCAACTTGGATCGTTGCTCACTTTGGATGTATAGATATACTGGACATCCAAAGATTTTGAGGTCTATGTAGGATACTTCTCCTCTCCATACCTCCTCAGCAACTTTCTCATCTAACTTTGTCGAAGGTGACCTGTTAATTAGATAACATATTGTGTTTAAAACTTCAGCCCAGAAGGACTCGGGCAAGCCGCCATGTAGTCTCATGCATTTTACTCTCTCAAGTAGTGTCTGGTTCATTCGTTTACCACCCTATTTTACTGGGGGGTCTCGGGAGTTGTAAACAGCCTTATAATCCCTTCATTCTTGCATAATTCCATGAACTCACTTGTTGTGTATTCAGTACCATTGTTAGAATTTAAACATTTCACCTATTTACCAGTCTATTTTTCAACTCTAGCCTTCCGCTGCTTGAACTTTGTGAACACTTCTTACTTCTGCTTCATAAAATGCACACATATTTTCCGGGAGTAATCATCAATGAAGCTTGCTAAGTACGCTACACCTCCTAATGATGGGGTTGACACCGGTCTCCAAACATCTAAGTGTACTAGTTCCAGAACATCTTTACTTTTGTGTGTAGAATGTTGGGAAAATGCTTTTTTCCTATATATTCATTATTTTAGAGTATGACAAAATAAATAAGTATTCATCTCAGTCCGGCTAATTCAATTTACAGGTTTAGCATAATTCAGATCTCCATAAACTTAAATCAGGATCAATTAAATATCTAGGATAGAATTAAATAAATCGAATATCATCTAAGTAAACAAAAGACTGAGTGATAGATGATACATCGTCTAATCAAACTCAACATAGACGATACTCCCTCTAATGAGCAAAACAACAAGAAACTGAGTAAGACGATATTCTGTCTAAGTCTCCATGATAGACAGAGGGTTAGACGATACATCATCTAACGTAAATAGGATAGACAGAAGATTTGACGATACATCGTCTAAGTCTGTAGGATAGACGAAAAGTTAGACGATACATCATCTAACACAAATAGAATAGACAGAATGTTAGACAATACTTCGTCTAAGTGAAAACGGATAGACGATACTCCATCTATGTGGAGAAAGTAACATTAGACGATACTTCATCTAAAGTCCCTAGTTAGACAGAACATTAAACGATACATCGTCTAAGTTAGAAAGGGTTAGACGATGCAAGAACTGATAGACGAACATCCCTCTAAGTGGAAAAGACAAAAGCTCAAAATAGACGATACATCGTCTACTTGAAGAAGCGTTAGATGAAATTTCGTCTAACTCACGATAGACGATGAGTTAAACGATATTTCGTCTAAGTGAAAAATACAAAAACTCAAAATAGACGATATATCGTCTAACTGAAAATGTGTTACATGAAATTTTGTCTAACTCATCGTTTGTCTAACTCACAATAGACGATGAGTTAGACGATATTTAATCTAAATGACAAACGATAAAAACTCAAAATAGACGATATATTGTCCAACTGAAGAAGCGTTAGACGAAACTTCATCTAATTCACGATCGAGGATGAGTTAGACAATATTCCATCTAAGAGGACAATGACAAAAGTTGCGATAGACAAAACTTCGTATAATATATCAAGTTGAAGTATTAGACGAATAGGACTACAAATAGGCGAAGCGTTAGACAATACTTTGTCTAAGGAGAAAACGACAAAAATCAAAGATAGATGATGTTTCGTTCAATATAAAAAGTAAAATTAAAATGCTTAGACAAATAGGTAGACGATACTTCGTCTACTTTCATTAAAAGACAAAACTTCATCACATAAAGGCACCTTTTTACCGAACTCAGAACCGTACAAAAATGCCATACGCATCGCCTAGGATGCATCGTCCAATCCTCTACTGGGCCCCATGTTATCTACAGTTTACACCATCCAAACTCACTTAGGCGCTATATCATCTAAGCCTTTACTGCCTTTATCTACTTAGACGATGTATCGTCTACGTCCACTTTAGCACCGACTTAGACGTTGTATCATCTAAGTCCTCCACTTAGACGAAATTTGGTCTAAGCTTGTTCTATCCGCAGCCCTTGCTACTTAGACGATGTATCGTCTAACTTCGCCTTGCCGCTTCCATGTACAGCTTCCGTCTACCTTGCATCGTCTAAATCTGGCACTTACACGATACTTTGTCTAACTTATTGAGACTTCGCCTATCCTGGACTTCAGCTATCTTAGACTTACCTGAACTACTCCAGCTATCGAATTAGTCGTAATATGAGCCATAACTCAATACAAGGCCTATGATCGAAGCTTTACTAAGAAATTCCCAATGCAGATTTACTTACTTCAGTGAAATCCACTGACTAGGAAGCCCAGCTTTAAGCAAATAGCATTGTCAAATTATCACAAGTTTCTAGAGTTTCACTGAGTTGGAAGATGAGAAAGAAGATGATGACAGAAAAATGAAGTTCATCTGGCTTATAAAGGCAGAGGAACAATGACCAAACTAATAGACTAGTCAGGTGGACTCCGTCATTAAGTCTTTACCATTCTGAAGAGGAACTCAAGGGCCAAAACATCGCTTCGTTAGTTATACTGTACTCTCTTCAAAATATACCTGCATTCTAGTCACGAGGACCCATATTGGATTCGTCAGCAAAACATTCAAAGATCTGCACGGTATGGAGACAAAGCAACATGAGTAAAGATGCTTCCCTGAGGAAAAAACTATAGTTAAGTGATGTGACAACACCAATTCTGCAGTGACCAATTTTTCACTTATCAAGGTGCTCGACATCTCAGTCGGTGCCAGCGACAACAGGGGAAAACGAAGGAAATCCTCCAAAGAGGAACATGTGGGCTGTGCTTACCCAGCAGCGGCTGCAACGACGAGCCAAGAGAACATTCCAACAGTGCCGTCACCCCGCC
This sequence comes from Amorphophallus konjac, assembly GCA_022559845.1. NCBI lineage: Eukaryota > Viridiplantae > Streptophyta > Magnoliopsida > Alismatales > Araceae > Amorphophallus > Amorphophallus konjac. The sequence goes on from CM040128.1 coordinate 272,547,028, forward strand.
CCTTCTTCTTGCGGGCAACAGCTATGGCCTCCGCCCTGTTCTTGAAGACCTGATAGAAGTAATAGTAGATGCCCTGCACACGCGGGACACAATTACAGAATTGGGCGTGGCGAGGTCCATGCAATAGAAGCCACCTACGTACTGTGGTAGAACTAGAAGGTGATCATCATCACAGACGGCACCTGAGACGCGGCGGTGCCGACCAGAGAAGGCTTGAGGCCGCTGTAGAGCCCTCCCCAGCCTTCTGTCCGGATAACCTGGAGAATCTGGGCCAGTGACCCCCCTGCAGCTCTCTCCTCCCGACCACCTTCGGCTTGGCCGCCGCCGTCGCCGTCCCTGCCACCAGGGGGGGCACCGGACCCAATCGTTCTTTTCTTCTTCGAGATCCTTTCTGTCTGCTGCCGAGTGTTCACCTGCACGCAGAGAGAGAGAGAAGTGAGGAAGTGATGGATGGAGGGGACGTTAGTTGTGGTTGGGGGGGGGGGGTATAGGGCGGGGGTTACTTACGGTCTGGAGAGGGTAGGTGATGGTCTGGGCGATGATGCCTGCGCCGGCCCCGGCCAGCCCGTTCGCAACTGCGTTCGACGCCGCCGCCATTTTCTACCGCGGCTACGACGATGGCGATGAATTGGAGATGACGAGAGAGAAGCCAGATGGTTTCTGTCCGAAAGAAGCGGCCGCAGAAGGAGGAGCAGCGTGAAACGGCGACCGGTGGAAGTGATTAAAATGGTGGACTGTCGCCAAGAAGGGGCGTCACCGTGGAGACGACACGTGTTTTTCGGCCCAAGAAAGACTGTCACGTCTCGAGCGCGGAAGATATTCGGAGATCCCCTTCTTGCATAATAATACAAGAAATAAAATCAGTTGGGAGTCCCCGGTTGCCTGAAATGGTCAACCATAAATCATTTCTTTTCACGTGGAGTTGGACTTAATGTTCTTAAGATTTTTTGATAAAATATCATATGTTCGAGCATGACACGGTGGTGGTGGTGACCCTAATCTTTTCGAAACATAACAATATCTAGGGTGGGGTTGTTGTTTCAAGTTTCAAACTCACGATAAGGTTTGTTGACCCGTGTGATCTATTGACTTGGTCTTGATTTGAGTCGGGTAAAGTCATTCTCGACTCGATCCGTTTCGATCTGTTCTATCTCATATCTAAATAAAAAATTATATATATATATAATATATATATATAATAATAAAATAAAATAAAAAAATATTATATATATATATATATTATTATTAAATTAATAAGACGACTCGGTGACGACTCACGACTCGATCGTCTCGCAAATAACTTGAGTCGGGTCAGATCGTGCGAGTCAAAACGACCCGCACCGAATCGACAAATCATACCTCAGATTTTTCCGAGTTTGATTGTGACTTCGATTATCCGCACACTTGGGTCCATCTTATTTACAAGTTTATTTGCGAAATTGATCCCCTTAGTTTTATATTATTTTTAATAATCTTACTCCATCGTAATATTTACAAGCATGTCCTAAGCCCCGTCAACGGTTACGCGGGATCCGAAAACTCGACTCGATTTCGATTTGTTTTTCAGATTCGGATCAACGTATGCGACGTCAAATGTGAAAGTCGCGCGGATCCGAGGCGAGTTTCTCCTGGTACGAAATCCCACTTGTCGGATCGGGTTCTCGGGACGCCGTAAAAGTCCTCTTTTTGGGGCGACGCTTGGGATCGAGACATCGAACTGCGGCAGCTGCCCTTCTCGACGACGCAACTACAGGCAGCAGCAGGAACTGATCCCCGGCGCCACTCTCGACAGATGGGTCCCTTCTTCCCCTGCCTGGGCCGCCTCCTCTCCCTCTGCTGCGCCTTCTTGTATCTACTTCCCCACCTGCATGCTCGTCGGGACCTCCATACCTACATCGTCCACCTCCACCCCCACCCCCACCCCCACCACCACCCCACCAAACTCCAATGGCACCTCTCCTTCCTCCAGGGGTCCTCGGTCTTGCTGGTTTCAAATGCCAACTTGGCAGGGTATACGTGCAGTAGGAAAGAAGCTCAGGAAACCTTGTTGCAACGATCTTTGTCATTTTGCTTTTCCATTTTCAGTTCTTTTTCGATGTTATGATCTTCGTGAAGCATCATGTGACACAAAGTTGCGTATTTGAGAGACATGCAAGGGAGGCATCCTTAAAAACCCCTTAGTTTCCAGATCTTGAATCATGTTGGTGGTGGTGATGAAGATTCCCCGTTGCTTCGTAGTCGCAGAGACGGGTTTGGATCCGTGGTAGCCCCGCCCCGGGAGATTCTCCAGTCTTTTCTGTGTCTCCACAGGCCACACCTTTCTCTCATCTACTCCTCCCAGCTCGACACCGCGTAGGGGATCTGCGCGCCCAAGGGTGGCGGTGGTTCTTCCTTTTCTTCTCTTGGGTGAGAGAGAGAGAGAGAGAGAGAGATGAAGGGGATGAAGGGGAGGATCCTCAAGAAGCTTAGGTCGATCCCCAAACTGGGGGAACCAAACAGATGCCCCGCGTCCTCCATGTGCACGCCTCCGATGGGTGGGCGTCTCCGCCACTGTCGGTGACGCCGTTGGGCCCGCGATTCCACCCTGAAGCGCCTCCCCGCCCTTCTAATAATAGTCCGGGGCGAGCTCTCACAGAGCTGGCCGTCGGCGGCGGGAAGGAGCAGCAGTTCCAAGATCATCAGCAACAGCAGGGCCGCTGCATCCCTACCCCCGGCCCCAAGGCGGCTGGTATCTGCAAGACCCCGCCCCTTCTCCTTGAGCCTGACCTCATCGACGTCGCCGAGCTCATGAGGGACCTCAAGAGGACGACGACGACGACGACGGCGGCGGCGGCGGCTGGTAGGGTTGACCGAGTGGTCGACCATGATAAGATGTGTATTATCTACGGATCCGTGTGCATTGGTTGTGGCATCCTCGATCAGGTTGCTGTGATAGCAAGTGACATTTAGTTGCCTTGGAGTTGTGTGCCGTAAATTGTTCAAGTTCTGTCCCGTGGCTCTGTGATAAGAGCGGAATCAGGATTGGTAGGCGTCCATTTGGAGTAATCGAGATGAGATAAGATTTGATGAGACAGGACGGTGGACGATGTCCGTGCGTGAAGGTTCTTGAGGGGACGTTGGTGTCGGAATGGTGGTCCTTGGTCTGTGATCAGCATGGGATGATTCCCCTGTAAGTCTGAGTCGAGTGAGGTGAAGACCGAAGACTCTGGATTCTTGCCATTGGTTCCGCCGTGCTCTCCTGAGAGGGTAGAGTTGACGTGAGACTCGAGATCGGACGTGGTGTTGGTCCGTGCGGATGGCCTATTGCGATTTGGATCGTGCCTGTTAGGCCAGCGAGGGTTTCCCGTTGACGAATGTCTAGGGACCGGTGTATGGTCTTTCACAGACAGAAGATGTTGGTGGTTGTGAGCCAGACGTGAGATAGTTCATGGCGAGAGCCGTGTGCAAGCGAGGTCTTTGGTGGCCGTTTCCGTGACGTGCTTTTCCTGGATTGGATCTAGGAAGTGTGGAAGTTTGTCTTTTGGCATGGTTGGTTTCCGTGCAGCTGAGGGGACACCAGACTTGTGTTTTGTTGTATGCCTGCTCTATTGATCGGTGTGTGTGATGTGCAGAGCGAGGTGTTGCTCATGATTATGGTCTGGCGGTATCTCTCAGGATCGGTGCTTTCGCGTGAATCGAGGTTTTTCTGTGCTAGAGCTCTGATAGCGTTGTCAGTTGGTTAAGGTATTCTCCCCATGTGATCTGGTGCTAGTCTTGAATTTCGAGGACGAATTTATTTAAGGGGGGAGGGTTGTAACGCCCTAGATTTTTCGGATCATTGTTCGGATTTGGATCCGTGGGTTTCGGGTCGCTTTTGTGGGTCCCGGATTGAGTTTCACAGTTTACGCATATTTTTGCCTGTCGGACATTCAGAACCCCATGTAGGGCGAACCGTTACGTTCTCCGACTCCGGGACGTTATCACTATGCTGTGCGTTTTTCGAGGATCGTGGGGAGTCTTTTTCCCTATTTTTTGTATTTTTTAAAATTTCTAGATTTTCTATATATAAACCTCCTTTTTCTCTCTCTTCCCATCTCTCATTTCTCACCCTCTCCCTCTCTCTTCTCTCACGCTCTCTCCTCTCCCCCTCTCACTCCGGGCGGCCGACGGAGGCAGATGAGGACGGAGCAGCGATGCTCGTGGGGCGTGGAGCGTCGGGCACGGGACGAGGATCGCGATGGTGGAGGCGGTTCGTGGGGTCGTGAACCGGCGGGGGTTTCATAGCATTTTCTTAGCGGATCGGCCTCCTCGGTGCGTGGAATCTTCGGTGGAGGTAGGGGACGGATCCTTGACCCTTGTACTTCCATTCCCGCGATTTTGGTAGGTCGTGGTGAGTCGAGTGAGTTTATTTTCGCGTTTTGGGAAAAATGCATGATTTTGGGGAGTGAGCCGGATCTTGCGTTTTGACCGCATTTTTTGGGTTTAAATGGGTCCTCTCGGTGCTAGAGAGGTTGGGGACTAGTTTGCCCTTGTTTTCCCCTTCACATGGGTGTGAACGGGGCGTGGAATGGGGTTTCTTGCAGAATTCGCCGTTTTCATGCTCGGGACGACTTAGCGGTCCTTCCAGAGACCGCTACGCAATCTGGCGGTCCTATGGAGACCGCTAGGGATCCCCTATGTCGGTTCGAGCGTTGCGGTCGTGCGATGGACCGCCAGGAGAGCTTAGCGGTCTGGTGAAGACCGCCAGGCAGTGCCTTGCGGTCAGGGCACGACCGTTTTCCGTTTCTCGGTCGTTCGAGGTCGGGTGGGGTAGCGGTCTCGCGACTGACCGCTAGGCGACGGCTAGCTGTCAGGCAATGGACTGCCATTCTGCTTGGCGGTCTGAGAGTGACCGCCTGCAGTTCAAGTGTCTTCGGGGCTTGCGGTCCTGGCTAGACCGCCAGGCTCTGTAACGGCTCTGAGAGGACCGCCTCATGGTTTTTCGTGCTCGGCGTGTCCGTTTCACGTTGTGTTAGCTTCCGATCGACCCGGTTGTGACCTAGCGGGCGACCTTCGGTCTCGTGGATGTCCTGGACATCCCGGGGGTTCCGTGATCGTGTTTTTGGGTGTCCGGAGGTACTGTTTTACCTCAATTAGCTTGCCCATAAGTCTTAGGGGTCTATGTGACCCTTGGCGTTCTGGGCTTTCGTGCTTGCACTAGGTCGAGTCACCGTGGGTCGATATGAGTGCGGAGGGCCTTCCCCGCGCCATGTGGGTTTCTCCTGAAGATGGTTTCTGAGTGGGCCATGTGTGAGGTCTTGGACTGTGAGTCTAATCAACCAGCCTGGGGCTAGAGATTTTCCGTGTGTCACTTGGACGAGGGATCAACTCGGTGGCTTGTGAGCTGTCTTGGGAATCATGTCATTGTGGTTTCAGACCTAGGAATTAGGCTAGATTAACGGCGTTGTGCCGTCACGTGCAGCGATCTTGACCCTGAGTCGCGTGACTCAATGACCGTTGGGTTTGTTAGGTCTAGTGGACCATCCAGAGTCTGGTGGCCCCGAGCCACCTGTTACTCCGCGTTACTCACGATGGGTGTGTGCATGACTTTCCATGTTCACGTTTAGTGACCTCCCACTGGTCGTAGCCTTCTTACAGCACGCGTGTGCTGACCCACCCGGGAGTGGTGGAGCCTGAGAGAGACGGTTTTTAGGCTGGTTACCGTAGGGCCCCTTCGCGCTGCCTGAGTCCGAGCTTTGGGGAAGAACCAGCTAGAGGATCTGACCAAGGGCGCATGGTCTGTGTGTGCACACTTGGTTGGGGGTGTCAGACCCGCGTTGACGAACACGACCCCAGCTAGTCCTTGTTTGTGTTCCTGGTTACTAGTACGGTGTCTTAGTCTCCGCCTGCGACGTGGTAGAGAGACACCTGAGGCTGCAGGTTAAGACGTCAGTGGACGTATCCGGCCTTGCTTCTAGTGGGCAGTGCTCCAGTCACGTGACATGAGTTTCTCGTGACTCAAGTTTTTATTTCCCGTCTGCGAGACGTGGTTTTGCGTGCAATTTTTTGAGGGTGTTCCCGAGGTTGAGGTCTAGGCCGGGTTCCGGTGAGCGTCACCGAGGGTTTTTCCTAGGCAGTGTCCGGTCCATGATAGGGTTGCCGTGGTGTGTTTTCTGGCGGTGTAGCCAGAGGTCTTTCGTTAGACCGTTGTTTCCCCGACTGTGAGATCAGGGCGTGTTTTCCAGTACAGTAGGAGTAGCTGTGGTGCCGAGTTTTTATCGGCCACCGGTTTGTTGTTCCTGCTATTGTTGCTGCTTTCTGTTACCGCCATTATTTACGGTTGGGGTTCCGCGGGACTCCTACTGAGCCAGTGATAGGAGGTTCACCCCTACTTTTCAAGTGTGGCGGTTCTTCCTCGAGGTTCGAGGGTGCTGCGCAGAGATTCTTAGTTGCCAGCTCGTCAGGCCGAGTGTTCACTCGGTATTTAGTATGTTCTCTGTCTTAAACTGTACTTTTGTTGGACTGGACTCTGTTGTAGTTGTTTATTTATTTCTGTTAATTGTTGAATTATCCTGTTTTATTTCCTATTTCTTTGTACCTCCACACTCCTTTTAACCCTTCCGAGTCCTCCGGCTCGTGGGCGGCAGGCCAGGATTCGAATAGTATCGGGTTCTTCAGGTATCCGGATCTTAAGTTGCTACAGAGAGTGAGAGTGGGGTGGACGAGCCTAGGCGCGGGCACAGGGACTCCAAAGATGCTCACCGAGTCTGGCGAATGCTCAGAGAGTGCTTACTAGGCACAGAGTATGCTCGGGGAGTCGCGTGGATGCTTGGATTGACGGGACCAGCTTCCCTATGTGAGCTTATGCTTTTGTCTATCTATTTCTCTACCTTTTCTCTGTGTGTGTCTGGTTATTTCCTTCTGTGTCTTGACATTTGATTCGAGGCTTATTTATATAGGTTACCTTGGTGGTGGAGGTCCATTCCTCAATAGGAAAAAGCATAGTCGTGGAGTAACGTCTCCTTGAATGTGGGGGGAGTTTCCCATCGTGCACCTATTTATTCGGGAGGAACGACCTTGGGGCGAGGATTTTGGCACTGTGGGCGCGACCTCGTCCCTACCAGGGAAGGGGCCAATAAAGACGTCAGCAACGTTCGATTGTTGGAGAGTTTCTCAGTGTCCGAGATGCTCGCGACCATGTCTCCCGTGAGCTGACGAATCCTTTGTGGGTCTCTGTTGGGCCGCATGACCTACGCCGCAGGCCATCGGACGTCCTGCTTTGAGTCTGATTGGGTCGAGCCGCCGCGAGCCTGATGTTGGTGTGCCATAGTGGGCCCGACATATTTTACCCTCCTCAAAAATAATAAAAATTAAGCTCATAAATAAATTTGTAAAAGAGATATTGTATAAAAAAATCCTGTTCTTTACTCCCATGATCTCATCCCTTCCCTTGGGTAGCAGTCGGTGGCGGCAGGGCAGTTGGGCGAGGTGGAGTCTCGTTGACCCTTCTTCCCGCCCCCCCCCTCTCTCTCTCTCTCTCTGAGCGCGCGTCCGTGTGTGTCTGTTTCTTCCCCCCTTGTGTGTGTCTCTCCCTCTCCGCACACCGCCATTCATCCAACAACCAGACCTGCCGGGCGCCGTCCTCACCAAAAGGAAGGAGTAAAAAAAGGGAGAGAAAGAGAGAAGACACGACATGCCCTCCTCCCATTTGTGCGGTTCTGGGAGATTGAAAGCTGTTCGAGGAAGATGTCATCCATTTCCATTATTAATTCACCAAAGAAGCGGTCGCACTCACTCCGTCGTCAGTAACAGTGGTAGCGTGCAAGCTATGTTATTAGATTGCGACGACGACGACGACGACGACACTGAAGAACCCGGTGCAGACAGAACAACCACAAACAACGACCGATTAATGTCATATACGAAGAGAATGGCAGCATACTCGGCCCGAGGGAATCTCCTTGGTGCAAGGAAACTATTTGACGAAATGCCCTTTAGGGACGCCGTGGCCTATAACATCATGATCAGAGACTGTATCCGTAGCGGAAGGATTGAACACGCGAGGGACATCTTCGACGGTATGCCAGGCAGGACTACGGTGTCCTGGAATTCCATGATCATGGGCTACTCGACTTCTTCGTCGAGGAGGAGGAGGAGGAAGATGCACCTCGCTTTGAAGCTTTTCGTCGTCATGCCCGACCACCGCAAGGATGCCTTCAGTTGGAGCACCGTCATCTCCGGGCTTGCTCGCGACGGTCGAGTTGCCGATTCCTTAAGGCTGTTTGGGCAAGCGCCTCGGACAAATCCAGTTGCGTGGGCATGCCTGCTGTCTTGTTTCCAGCGAAACGGGTTGCCTCATGAAGCCCTGGTGCTCTTCAAAGAAATGTTGTCGTCACTGGGAACAGCCCGGCCCGCTCCCCATTCGTTTACCAGCGCTCTCGCCGCCGCCGCAGACTTTCCGTCTCTCTTCCTCGGGCGCCAACTTTATTCTCATGTCCTGAGGAGGGGACTCGGCAGCAACACTCGCGTCGGGAACTCGGCTCTCTCCATGTTTATGAAATCTGGAAGCTTGGACGGTGCGAGGGTCCTTTTCCAGTACCACATGCCTCGACGAGATCTGTTCACGTGGAATTCGATGATCACGGGGCTCGGCCGTCATGGCCTTGGAGACGAGGCACTCTCCACGTTCCATCTCATGCAAAGGCTTGGTCTTCGACCCGATGCCGTCAGCTTCCTGGCTGTTCTACAAGCGTGCAGCCATTGCGGGCGTGTGAACGAAGGCCGGCTACATTTTGACAGTATGCAGAGAGATTTCAACATTTGTCCGCAGCCTGAGCACCACGTTTGCTTAGTAGACATGCTTGCTCGTGCTGGGTTACTCACAGAAGCTGTGGAGGTGATGTCCGACATGCCTTTGGAATTGGAGGCCAACCCCGTGCTTTGGAGGGCACTATTGAATGGATGTAGAATTTCTGGAGAGCTGGAGCTGGGACTCTGTGTTGCCAATCGGGTCCTGCAGCTTGAACCTGATAATGCAACCACATGCTTAATGGTGGCGGCCATGGGAACGTACAAAGCCGCTGGAAGATGGGCCGAGGTTGCGATGCTTAGAGAATCGATGAAGAGTAAAGTAAGGAAAGAGTTGGGATACAGCTGGGTGGAGATTGAAGGGAAACCGCATCTTTTTACTGCAAGGGACGAAGCCCATGGGGAATCGGATAATATCTACATGATCCTGGATTTGTTGACGGATGCGATGGCTATATATGCCGACTAGTATGCATGTGTAGGTTTCGCAACATGAGTATATGATGTTCTGGCTGAACATCGCAAAATGAGTCTAGTCTTCACACCCTTAGCAACAATATGGTGTCATCATCCGTGGGCAGAAATCTGCTGCAGTGAAGACTTTCTATGGCTCGCAATTTTAAACCTGGTACCCTCTTGACTTTTCGTATCTCGTATAAAAGATTGGCTATATACATTAATTGTTGCGGATGTTATGACACTTTAATTTATTTAGTATGGGACCGAGTTGCATGACTTTAGAAAGCCAAAATACAGAGCCTAAGAAAGGAAGAGGGAGGCCGAGATAGAGAGCCTCAGAAAGGGGAGGTCTTCGCTGGCTGCGTTGAGCTTCAGAACTGAGCCTTTGAGGCGGAGGAGCTTTTGTGGTTGAGAGTTGAGTTGGGCGATGCCGGGGATGCTTCTGGATGACTCCCACGCTCGTGTATGATTGGCCACACGCTCAAAGCTAAGGATTGGGGAGCGTGAGCTCTCGAGGTGACTAGGCCGGAGACCCGAGCTTAGTCGGCGGAAGCTTGAGCGGCCAACGCGTGGGTCTTCCAGAAGGAAAGACTAAGTTGAAGGCACCGGACAGCGGCAACAAGCACAAGCCATGAACCTTGATCCAGGGCGGCAGAAGGATGGCCATTCGAAGGCCCAATGTAGGAGGCGTATCACCATTTGAGGTGACTAGCGCAGAGCTCTACCCTGGGGGGCCTCCTAGGGGGGCGAGGCCATCTTTTTCGGTTGGAGGCCGGTGCACTTTCTCAATGCTGAAGTTGGGATGAAATCGTAAGGACTTCTGGCCGGGGGCATGAGAAGACCTTGCCAGACTTCTCCTCTGGACCGACTGCGGCGATTGGAGCCTTGAGAGGAACTTGCCAAGCTTCGTCCTATAAAATGGAAGTTCTCATCGAGGTGGGGATGTCCCAAAAGAACCCTCTGATGCTTAAATCAGTAAGCGAGTAAGAGGAAGAAGGGAGAGCTCTCAAGAGTGGAGAGCACACAAGGCGTGTAGGAGCACCCTAGCGGAGGAGGAGGAGGAGGCGCATTGCTAGGATGGCTTTCGCTTCTTTTCTCTTTGTGTTCCCCATACCTGAAGGAGGCTATAGAGACCTCCTTTTATAGCTAGTAAAGTGCGCCAAAGGCGATCTTACTTACAAACCAGAAAAGATTGCACGAAGTGGTGTAGTTGGCGAAGCTGTAAGGACGACAGATTTTCGTGTCGCATTAGGAGTCGATTCGCTAATGTTGGAAGACCATGATGGCGCTTTTGAATTCTCGGAACCAAGTAGGAGTCTTGGGTTCGGTGAGATACAAGCTACGAGGTTGGAATTGGTGTTGAGGAGGGGATAATCCGCCTAGGCCCACTAAGGCCTAACGACGATTGGCCCAAGATTCGGGCCCGTGCCTTGGGCACGTAATTGCCCCATGATCCATGTGGCACATAATCTGGAAGCTATTATCACCATAATGGCGGAGTAATAGACATCAATGGGCAACCCACGTCCCCTCACCTTCTACTGAACATAAGGTCGAGCGTCCCACGATCTCACAATCCCACGATCTCGGACAACCATGTCCCCATTAAGTCAGATATTACGGATGTCGGAAACGTGCTCAAGGAGGACCCTATAAGAAGTACTCTAGCCGGACGACCGAGGGGTAAGCATTCTAAGCCTCAAGCACCTACGTTTACTACACTCTTTGCTCTACTCATCCTTTCGAGCACTCCCATCACTATCTGAATACTCGTCACTCATTCCGAGTATTCATCTGACTTAGGCATCGGAGGGTTATCCCTTGGGATTACACCCAGGGCTCCTTCTGACGTCTTTTCTTTGCTCGCAGGTGTTCTCCTCAGAAAGTTTCTCATCTTCCCTGATAAATAAATCTCAGAGGTGTAACACACAATTTGAAGGATCACTTTTCGACCTTTGCACTTCTTAACGTTGTCTGTAGGAAGATTACAGAAAGTCATGGCTCCCCGTGAGAACTACCACAACGTGAGCAACCGCCGGAGTAAGTTTACCTCATGGAGGGCATCCCAAGATGGCCCAGGGAGCGACTGTCAGTCTCCAGCATCCACCTCTAGTGAACCCTACAGCTAAGGAGTTAGTTGTGATGCGAGAGCAACTCCAGATGATGACGGAGGCATACTAGGGCCACCTGCACCAGCAGGCGAAGTAGGAACGCACTGCACTAGCACCTCTTGCCAATGGGAAGGGCAAAGCGGCGGCCTACTCCCGCCATGAGCGAACACCATTAGTGGCTTATGCTGCCCACTCATCTCGCCCATGTGGCGAGTCTCTTCACCCCCTTAGAAGCCCACTCCATTCCAATCCAGGGATGGCAAGGCGACTCCCATGGTACAACGACGTCGAGTGCAAGCTGGAGGAAAAAGCGTGCTACTTGGACAAGATCATCCAGACAGCTAGGATGAAAGGCTCGAGGAGGTCGACCTCCAGGCCTCCTTCTCCTCAGAGATCATAGAGGCGTCGATGCCCTCAAAGTTGCGGCTATGATCGTTCACGCCACACGACGATATCACCGACCCAGTTGACCACTTGCATAACTTTGAGTTCAACCTGATCTTCTATCGGGCCTTAGATGTTATGAAGTGTTTGGCCTTCACTACCACCCTCCGGGAGAACGCCCAAGCATGATTTGAATCTCTATCGACGAGCTCCATTTCCTCCTTCCAATAAATGAAGATGATATTCAAAGAGAACTTCTTCGACGGCAAGAAGGAGGAGAGAACTGACGTCAACCTCGTTGCCATTAGGCAGAGACGTGAGGAACCCTTATGGAACTTTGTCTCCTACTTCCGCAAGGAGGTGCTTCGCATCCCTCGCTTGAATGTCAGCGTCGCAACGACCGCCCTGACGCAGTGCACATGAGACACCATCCTTCTGCGAACCGTGGGGATCCAAGTCCCCAGGGTTAATTGCTTATGTTCCTTGTTTTCTGAAAACCCCCCCAAAAATAAAAAATCTAAAAAATTTCATCCCACTGCGCCATAGGTAAGTCAAGTATGTGTCCCTACCTCTTCTCTCTGCATTATACTATATGTTATTCTACCTTATTATATTATCTCAAGGACCAATGTGTTCTGAGATCTGATGTTCCCCTTTACTAAAAACGATGATGATCTAGGAACATGTGGTTAATCGTTGGATAGGCCGTTAGATTGGATAAGTTGGGAGACAATGGACTCTATCTCACACGCCATAGTTGTGAGAAGATTTTTGACCTCAACTTATTTGGTCTAGCAATATTATCTTTGAGTATTTTTTATTTTATCTTTCTTCATATTCGGTTTTATGATTTCTTTTTCTTTAACCTAGCATACATCATGTCATTTTTTAGCATTCACGACTCATAAGCTTTCGAAGATTTCTCCTTAGTAATAGCTAATTGCATTTCAAGTCTTGAATAAGAGATCTCTATTCCACTCCGAATTTGAACGTCTTCTCTGAGTTAGTCGCTTGGCCTAGTTGGTCAACATGACCTTGTTTGAATTTTCCTCTCAACTCAACTTTATTTTACTTCAACTCAATCAACTTCTCTCTTCCGATTCGCTCATTAGCTGTGAATCGCACGATAGCGTCGCTTTTCGTCGGGCTCGCTAGAAGCCCACTAATGATTGAACATGCACGCCAATTAGGGTTAGGGTGCCTCTTTGACCTCAAGAGGATGATTGTATCTATTTATCTCCTCTTTTGTTAATTAGATAGTTCTCTTCCAGACATGTGTCATCCGTGCTAGTTATTCCTTGCGGTTAGTTCGGCGATTTATGGATCATTTCTATCGCTTATCGATTATGACGAGTGTCTTTTACGTTGATACCCACTTTTCATTCCTCTCTGCTTCGCCTCTGCTTTATCTCTATTCTAGGTCACATTCATTTCATCTCCCCTCGCTCCCTTACAAAGCGAATATCAAAAAGGGGCATTTGTAGACACCTATTTTTGACCCACAAGTTGAGCCTGTCCCTTATTTATATTTCATGATGTCCCATATTGGCCTTTGCTTCCGAGTCTTCATGTGAGCCCACTCAACTCATTTTCTGGCTCATTAAGCCCTAAAAATTTAATTTTCACAAAATTTTTTGTTCTGACGCACTTGGCCTGAAGGCGGTCTATCGCGCGACCCCGTTTAGGCTGTGTCGCGATAGTATGATAGACCGCGTTCTCAAGTTTGCATGCAATCCGGCTAGAACACATCTCTTCTAGTAGTGATCGTCTTAGAGTCCTTAATTGCATAGATTTGGGAGCTGATTTCGATCCAGATAGGTTCCTAGACGCCCTAGAAACCTTACCCAATCATATTTTCGTGGAATAATTGATTTAGAATTCCTATTTCTAGTGGTTATCCTTTTAGTCTGAATTAGGGTTTCTTCTCCTATAAATAGGCCCTTGGTTTAGGCTTAGGAGGGGGGATTCGGAATTGGGGCGAAGCCATCCTGCACTGTACACTCTCCTCTTCATCTCCAATCAGCCAGTGAAGTATAAAAATCGTTTCTTTCTTCTAGGGTTTCTTCCTAGTTCTTTATACTCTCTATTGCAATATTCCTCTTCATGCCATGGAAGCATGCACTACTCTCTTTCTATTACTCATTTTCCGCATTGCACTACACACACCCAGTTTTATTTCCCTAATAGGGGTTCCTCTAGGTATTCTCTCTTTTATCTTATATGTTCTATTTAATTAAGGGATAGATACTATGCAAATCATAGATCTCATGGGTTTTTTCTTATGTTCATGTTGTTTTGTAGGTCCTAGCAAGCAATAGACGTGAGGCCCTCTTTCTTTGGCCGACTGAAGAGTGAGGAAGAGTTGAAATCTCCCGTCTCTCACACCCTTTTTTGAACATGCCATACCCAGAGGCCGCTTTCAGGTCATGACGCTCAAGGAGATCGCATTCTAATCAGAACGTGCCTTACACAACGACCACATTTACAGTTAAACCGGGGTTCTGGCTGATCCTTCTTTTCTAAGGTAAGTAATATTATCTCAGTAGATTTCTTTACTGTTATTTGTGTTACTTTTCCTTGGTGGCAATCACAGGACTTTTCCTTTTATATTTATCGTCGCATGTGCACATTTAACGGCATCACTTTGTGCTCACATACATGTGGAATGATATTTTTCTTCAAAAATTAAAGCGTTTCATTAATATTGGGGTTGGGAGTATCGCTCTTTGTCACATTATTTGGATGCTCAAGGCATTCAATATCGGCTATCTTGTCCACACATGCCTAAGCAAAACGGTACCACTGAGCACAAGCATAGGCACATCACCGAGATGGCTTTGGCCTTACTTATTGCATCCTTTGTACCCACCTCCTACTGGGTTGATGCAGTAACCACAACAGTCTATCTTATCAACCGTCTGCCATCCTCGGAACTAGGACATCGCTCGCCCTTAGAACGGTTGTTCGGTATAGTCCCAGACTACAAGTTTCTCTGGGTGTTTGGTTGTGCATGCTATCCTTGGTTGCGACCCTATTTTCCGACCGAGCTTGACCCTCGCTCCCACCTCTACGTCTTCTTAGGATATAGCTCCTCACACCATGGATATCGTTATTTGCATCCATCAACGGGTCGAATTTACATTGCACGCCATGTTATATTTGACGAACGTCGGTTTCCCTTTGCCAAAGGGGTCGCCGACGTGCGTCTATCACCACTTGCTTCTTCCGGTCGTCTTATTCAAGGTGTCGACGTGCTCGGGCTACCTCGATCGACTCTAGTGATCCACTTCGTGGTGTTCAACAAGGTGCACATAACATCGGCGCTCCAGGTCCAGTTGTTCACGAGCAGGCGCACATAGTTGGCACGGTCCCTCCACCTTGTTCCACCGAATGTGCTCCATCGGCCCCTGTTCCATCTGCGGCGACTGAGGGGCCCTGACGGCTGGGCATTCTCAACATGGCGGAAGGAGCAGAAACTATCTCCAACGCAAAGAGCCCTCCCTCTCTCCTTCATCATCTTGTGTCATTGTCTACAGGGGGGCTACGTGTCCTCCACCAGCCGGCGTCTTCAGCCTGGGGGACCCCTCACCTACTCCATTGGCCGACAGAGTTAGCGACGGCCCCTGTTCTTCGAGCTCCTTGTCACCGACGTCGCGATTGTGTTCCCTAGACGTGGTCTATGTGCTGGCCCCTATCGCTGTTCGCCCTCCCTCGACTCCCTCTGAGAAGTCCTCCGATGGCGCCTCCATAACTGCTCCGAGCCCGACAGAACACGCATCGTCAGTTGTGGCATGGACAGAGGATGGGCAATCTCAGGCGGTCCACCTGCCTAGGACAAGTTTGTTGTGGTCTGATTGCCTTATGAAGCCGCCGATGACCAGCACTGCACCATCCTCCTCACCGCCCACTCACTCTTCTTTGCCCATGTCTGCACAGCGTGGTCACCTTATGATCATGCGAAGCAAGGCGGCAAGGGCCCTATTCGCCACTAAGCACCCTCTATCGGTGGCTCTTCTATCTATAGTTGATGATCCAGTTGAGCCGACGTGTTTTACACAGGCGGCTCACTCTCCAACATGGCGGGCGGCTATGGTATCGGAATTTAACGCACTCCTTTGCAATGGCACTTGGTCTCTTGTGCCCCATTCACCGTCCATGAACGCGATAGGATGCAAGTGTGTGTTCAAAATCAAACGCAACCCAAACAGCTCCATCAACCATCACAAGGAGTGTCTTGTGGTCAAGGGGTTTCGCCAACAACTCGGCATGGACTTTACTGAGATGTTTAGTCCAGTTGTGAAAATTACCACGATTCGTCTCATCATCGCTCTAGCTGTCTCCTCTGGTTGGCCGGCTCGATAGCTTGTTGTGTCAAATGTCTTTCTTCATGGTTTCCTTGCTGAGACGATTTACATGGATCAACCGCCTAGATTTATTCACTAGCAGTTCCCTTCTCATGTGTGTCGGTTACATAGATCCATTTATGGCCTTTGTCAGGCACCTTGGGCATTGGTGTCCTTGCCGAGATAGTATACATGGATTAGACGCCTAGATTTATTCACTCGTAATTTGTAATATCCCGGACCTTTCGGATCCTTTCTTCGTGGGTCCCGGATCTGGTTTTGGGAGTGTCCGGCTCCGTTGTGTCCGAAATTTCGTTTCGGACATCTTTCGTATTCGGATCGGCGCGATCCGGAGTCGTTCGGAGGCCCGGAGGCGTTCCGCGGCTTTTCCGTGTGTGTTTTTCGATTTCCGGTGTGTGTTTCGGCTTTTACTTCGGAAGCTCGCTGCGGGTGAACCGGGCCGTTCACCTGGGCACGAGTGGTACCGTTGAGATCGGTGCGTTCCGAGGATCGCGGGGGTGTAATTTCCTATTTTTTGGAATTTTTCGGATTTTCCGGGTTTTCTATAAAACCCCCCCCATTTTCTCTCTCTCCCCACCTTCTTCTTCTTCCTCCTTCCTCCTCCACCGTATCCCCTCCCTCTCCCTCTCTTCCTCCCGGTTGGACGCGGCAGAGCTCCCCTTCGGCTGCAGACGGCGACGGGGCGACGGCGCGGCGACGTGGGCGGCGGCGAGGCGGTCGTGGGGGCGTGCGACGAGCGTGGGAAGCTTGAAGGACGAGGGTTGTTCAAGACGTTTTCTTGCGATCACGGACGGTCCGGCGGAGCATTCGCTCCATTGAGGTAGGGTGACGTTCCTTAGCCTCTTGCCGTTCATTTCCGTGATTTGTAGGCCGCGGGGAGGCCGAGATGGGCTAGATCGAGCATGCTTAGGGTTTTTCCATGATTTGGGGTGAGCCGCCCGATCTATGGTTTTAGCCCATGATTTTGTGTTTTGGTGGCTTAGATGCATGCTAGGGGTCCCCAGGGGTCTTCCCCTTTGATTTCCCCAACTCCGGTGGAGGCACGGGGGCGTGGTCGAAGTTTTTGGGGTTTTCCCGCCGTAGCATGCTCGGGGGTGAGTGACGGTCACTCCAGTGACCGTTACTTGCCTGTGACGCCCCTAGAGGGGTGCGTTACTTACCTGAGGGTTGGCCGGGACAGTGACGGTCCCACGACTGGCCGCCGTTTGCTAGTGACGCGCCGAGGCTAGGCCGTCATTGGTTTTCGATCGTTGGTTTTTGACCGTTGGGGGTCAGGCCATGTGACGCGCCATGCTAGGTGCGTTACATGCGTGTAACGCCCTGGGGCAGGAGCGTTACTTCCTGTGTTCACCCCAGGTGTGAGGGCCATGTAACGCGCTGGTCCAGACGCGTTACATGTGAGTGACGCGCCTGGGCAGGGCCGTTACATCCCTTTTTGGATTTGTACCGTGGAGGGGCGTGTAACACGCTAGGCTAAGCGCGTTACATCCGTGTAACGCGCTGGGCCTGGGCCGTTACTTCCCTTTCCCCCGGGTTGAGTGACGGCCTGCGTTAGACCGCCGTTTGGGAGTGACGGTCCCGCCTGGACCGTTACTTGCTAATGACGGCCCTAGGGTAGACCGTCACATGCCTGGTTGCCCCATGAGGGTGGCAACCTTGTTTTCACTCCGACTGTGGCCACCGTGCGACGGGGCTGGTGCGTGGGGTGATTCTCACACGTTGTCGGATTCGGACGTTGTTTTCCGTTGACTCGAGAGTCTACTCCTTTGTGACCCTCCACTAGTCGTAGCCTATCAGTACGCGTGTGTTGATCGCACCAGGGAGTGGTGTACGGACTTACCCTGAGGACGGTGTTAGACTGGTTACCGTTGGGCCCCTCGTCACATCAGAGTCCAGTGCCAGGGGAAAACCAGTCAGAGGGCCAGACCTAGGACGCGTGGTCTGTGTGTGCACACGTGGTTGGGGGCGGTTGGACCCACGTCGACGGGCGTGACCCCAGCTAGTCACTTGTTGTGGTTACTTGTACGGTGTTCGCGCCTCGGGTAGGACCTACCACGTCAGGCGGTTCACCTGCGGTACGGTGTAAGACGTCAGGGGACGCTACCGGCTGTGCTTCTAGTGGGTGGTACTCCTGTCGAGTACGGAGTGTCAGACTGTCAGCCGTGTGTTTCCGACCTTCGGGTTTTCTCGGTTTGGCCGTTGAGTTTCGGTCTTCTCGTACCGTGGCACGTGTGTCGGTTTGCGTGCCGTAGGGTCTAGTTCTGTAGAGTGCAGGGCTTTCCTTTCCGAGATACTTTTCTACCGCTAGAGTAGTGATTTCACGTTTTACGAGGTAGGGTTCGAGTGATCCCTACTGAGTCTTGTTCCGAGACTCATTCCCTGCGTGTTTTCACCGTGTTTCAGGTGAGGCGCCACCTTCGGGGAGCGCGCCAGGAGCGCAATGTGGTGCGGGTGCCCAGAGGTAGTGCCAGAGGTCAGAGCCGGGGGATGCCCCGTGTAGCTGTACTTTTCTTTCTTGTCACTGTACTAGTCGTGGACTATCGTTACTGTTGTTATTTTTATTCTGGACCATGTAAATTGTTAATTTATTTCCTGCTTGATATTATAACTGTTTAATTTCTGCAATTATTTGTGATACTTGTGTAGTCTCCACACCATCTTTTTAACCCTTCCGAGTCTTCGGGCTCGTGGGTGGCGGTGCGAGTCTCGGGTTATCGGGCCTTCCCGGTAATCGGATTCTCGGGTCGTTACACAATTCCCTTCTCATGTGTGTCGACTGCATAGATCCATTTATGGCCTCCGTCAAGCACCTTGAGCATGGTTTCAAGGCCTCAATTTTTGGCTACTCCCCTTGGGATTCTCTAGTTCCGACTGCTCGCCTTGGGATTCTCCGACTCTGCCACAGGCTTCCTTGCAGCATGACTTTGCTATTTGTGATATGGGCTCGACACATTATTTTCTTGGTATCTAATTTTTACCACACCGTCAAGAGTGTGTTATTAAAGTTTATTGGATTAGGTCGTCCACTATTATAAAGCACATTATATTTTAACTCGTTTTTGTTACGGGACTATTCTAACACCGACGTTGTCGCAGCAGCGACAGCAACAACAACAGCTGTTGGTGCAGTTGGTGGCAATGTCGAGGACCCCGGAGCAGTAGCGACAGTAGGTGAAGTGGCGGCCAATGGGATCGGAGGAGTGGCGGGTGAGCCACGGGCGGCGGGCGCCGGAGCTGGAGAATATATTGCCTGACAGCCTTGGCCATACCTGGCCAGTGAAAGCTCCTCTTTATAGATCCTGTGTAAAGTCTTGTGATAACCTAAATGTCCCCCTTCAGGCGAATCATGATGTGCATGCAAAATGTCAGGTATATATCAAATGGAAGCCTTTGTCTAAGAAAATTCTGCTTTTGAAATATAGAACACCACCTAGAAGGGAATATTTCTTTGGTTTTAAAAGACCAGAATACCAATCTTGTACCATCTACAAAAATATTGCCATCCTGTATACATGCCTCCTTGATCTTGGAAAACCAATCTAGTATCACAGTAGAAATGGGAGAAAGTGAAGGATCCTTATAAACCCTTGATAATGCATCTGCGGCTTTATTGTGATTGCCTACCTTATAATCTACAGTAAAATCAAACCCCAACAACATAACAAGCCACCTGTGCTGGGCAGGGGTATGAACCTTTTTGCTGGACAAGGTGCCTAAGACTCTGATGATCAGTGCGGGTAATGAACTTCCTACCAATCAAGTAGGATTTTCACTTTTGTACAACATACAATATTACTTCTATTTCTCTCTTATACAATGACATTCCTTTCTGTCTATCTGTAAAGGCCCTGGTCAAGTAAGCAAATGCCCTGCCCTGCTGCATGAGGGTAGCCCCTAAACCAGCATTGCTTGCATCACACTCTATAACAAAGGGTTCCACAAAGTTAGGTAGTGCTAGGACTGGTGCTGTTGTCATCGCCTTCTTAAGTGTTTGGAAGACACAATCAGCTGTAGGATTCCATTGAAACCCATCTTTCTTAAGTAGTTGGGTGAGGGGAAAAACAATGGTACCATAGTTCTTAATGAACTTGGGATAGTAGCTTGTAAGTTCCAAGAAATCCCTTAATTGTTTGAGGCATTGTGGTGTAGGCCAGTTCAAGATTGCCTTGACTTTACTGTCCTCCATCAAAAATCCCATTCTCAGATATAACATGGCCTAGGTACTGCACTGTCATCACTCCACACTCACACTTTGAAAGTTTAGCAAACAGTTGGTTCTCCCTGAGTATTTTTAAAACTTGCTCCAAATGTGCCAAGTGTTCAGACCACGACTTGCTATAAACTAGAATATTGTCAAAGAAGACCAATACAAATTTTCTGAGATGAGGTTGAAATATGTCATTCATAAGACTTTGGAAGGTAGATGGGGCATTTGATAGTCTGAAGGGCATCACTAAGAACTCACAGTGGCCCTCATGGGTATAGAATGCTGTCTTATGTGCATCTGTTGGAGACATTCGGATCTGATGATAACCAGATCTTAAGTCCAGCTTGGAAAAAATCCTAGCCCCAAACAATTCATCAAGGAGCTCATCTATCAAAGGTAAAGGATATTTATCATTCGGTGTATGTTGGTTCTGTTGGAAAAATGATATCTTCACGAATGCATGACAAGGAGATTTCTCTATCAGATAGATCAACAAATAGTAAACAAAAAGTTTAGAGGGATAAAACTCGAGGTCGAAGCACGATGTCACTTTCTTTAGAGTCGTTTTGCCCCTACACAGTGTAATAGGCTCCACGATGAAACTTCCTCCAAGATACGATGATGGAAATGATGACAGCGCAAAGGTGCACTTCAAGTTGCAACGTCGGGGCGAACACCATAAAGATCACTTCAAGCTCTTGCAGAGAAAGATGACAGAGAGAAAGAGATGAGAGAAAAATTAGTTTGCATAAGCCTAACCCTAGGAAGAACTTCTTCCCTAAATAGACTTCCAACGGGAGTCTAAAAATAGGTCAAGCACACGAACATACGCTCCCGTTCCTAACGAGATACAAGAGAGAATCCGAGGAGACGCAGAGGGAATCCAAGAGATGCTGGGTCAAATGGTCAAAAAATAAAAGAAAAATAAAAGTCAAATATCACACACACGCACGACACATCATCGACGAGACAAGGTAATACGTGCGCACGTGTGATAGAGGATAAGGCCCAAAAGAGTACACAAGGTAGCCAAGAGTTCCAACTAAACGTAGATGAGAACTTTTTTCATCTTCCAATCTGGGACAAAACCTCACAAGAACTCAAACTTTGAAAAATTTGAGATATTAAATCTAACAATTGTCCACCAAGAAAAAAAATTAAAAGTTTGAGATATGGATTTACAAGAGCTCGAAGTGAAATATTATGCATAAGGGAAGGTGTATTCTGACTTGAACTTTCACGTAGTGAAACACTTCCCTCTCTCCACATATCTAAGCAAACTTCGTCTTGAACTTAAACTTTTATGCTGAAAGTTCCATGCATCACACACAATATTGGTCAATAATGATGTTCTCACAGGGTGGCACATTCTGACCATGTGCTTTGTACTTTGTTTCATGAGTGCTCTAGAGATAGCCCAAGCATCTCATAAGTTGCGGCCACACAACAACACTCACATAGGTGAATCATCCAAGGTGCATTAAAACGTGTCTACACCTTGCCACTATGACCTTTGGATTCATTAAGAACATTTAGTTCAACCTTCATCGTTCCAGATAGAGCACTACATCATAGGGAGGGTGTAATATCCCGGACCTTTTGGATCCTTCTCTGTGGGTCCCGGATCTGGTTTTCGGAGTGTTTGGCTCCGTTGTGTCCGAAATTTTGTTTCAGACATCTTTTGTGTTCGGATCGGCGCGATCCGGAGTTATTTCGGAGGCCCGGAGGCGTTCTGCGGTTTTTCCGCATGTGTTTTCTGATTTTCGTTGTGTGTTTCGGCTTTTTCTTCGGAAGCTCGCTGCGGGTGGACCGGGCCGTTCACCTAGGCACGAGTGGTACCGTTGCGACCGGTACGTTCCGAGGATTCTGGAAATGTATTTTCATATTTTTCAGTATTTTTTTAAAAAATCAGATTTTCTATATATTCCTATTCCTTTTCTTTTTCTTTTTCCCTTTCTCTTTCTTCTTCTTCTTCCTCCTTCCTTCCCCAACCGTGGCCGCCCTCTCTCTCTCCCTCTCTCCCGTTCGAGCGCGGCGACCTCCGTTCCGACTGCAGACGGCGGCGGTGCGACGCAGCAAGGACGTGAGTGACGTCGAGACGATCGTGCGGGCGTGCGGCAAGCGTGGGAAGCGTGGGGAGGCGGGGTTTCTAAAAGCGTTCTTCGCGATTCGTGGACGATCCGGCGGAGCATTCGCTCCATTGAGGTAGGGTGACGATCCTCTATCTCCGTGCTTTCCTTTCCCGTGATTTCTAGGCCGGCGGGGAGCCGAGAGGGGTTCGTTTGAGCTCGGGACGGGAAATGCATGCTTCGGGGGTTTGAGCGCCGATCTAGAGTTTTACCGCGCCATTTGAAGTTTTGGGGGCATCATTCGGTACTCTAGGGCGTGGGGACGAGTTCCCCCTTTTGTTTCCCCATCACTCGGGGGTGATTGGGGCGTGGAATGGTGTTTTCGGCCATTTCCCGCCGTTCTCGGTTTTTCGAGGTGATCGCGGTCCACCAGTGACCATTTTCACTGGTCGCGGTCAGGCGGGGACTGCTTTCATCAGATTTTAAACCGTTAGGCCTTAAAGTTTCGGTGGGCGGACGCGGTCTCGCGACAGACCGCAACTGTTGGTAGCGGTCTGGTGGCGACCGCGTTCACCGTGGGGATCGGCACGGACCCCGAGACGTTTGACCGTTGTTTTTGACCGTTGGACGCTAGTCGCGGTCTCCAGGAGACCGCTACTGTATGAACACGGTCACGAGGTGACCGCGTTCATCTTTTCGTGCTGGGATGGTCGCGGTCCCAGGAGGACTGCGACTGTGTGGTTGCGGACCTGGGCAGACCGCTACCACAAGAGGCGGTCCTCCGGCGACCGCGTCTCTCATCCCATGCCGATTCGAGTCCCGGATGAGCGAGTCTCGATCCCTGTGCTGACCCGTGGTCCGACTGATGCTGGGCATCATGTGGGGGCCACACGTGAGGGTGCCGTGGGGTCCCGGGAGGTGGTGATTTCGGCTTGTGTCACCGTGCGTCGGTGTTGGTACAAGGAGCGTTCTGCGTACCTGCGATTGCGACGTTATTTTCCGTTGACTTGAGAGTCTACTCCTTCAGTGACTCTCCACTAGTCGTAGCCTACAAGTACGCGGTACCGGTTGCACCAGGGAGTGGTGTACGGGCTTACCCTGAGGACGGTTTTAGACTGGTTTCCGTCGGGCCCCTCGTCTAATCAGAGTCCAGTGCCAGGGGAAAACCGGTCAGAGGGCCAGACCTAGGACGCGTGGTCTGTGTGTGCACACATGGTTGGGGACAGTGGACGCACGTCGACGAGCGTGATCCCAGCTAGTCACTTGTTTGTGGTTACTTGTACGGTGTTCGCGCCTTTGGTAGGAGCTACCACGTCAGGCGGTTCACCTGCGGTGCGGTGTAAGACGTCAGGGGACGCTACCGGCTGTGCTTCTGGTGGGAGATACTCCTGTCGAGTACGGAGTGACAGACTGTCAGTCGTGTGTTTCCGACCTTCGGGTTTTGTCGGGTCGACCGTTGAGCTTCGGTAGTCTCACCGTGGCAGGTGTGCCTGTTTGCGTGATGTAGGGTCTTTGTTGTGTAGAGTACAGGGCTTTCCTTTCCGAGATACTCTCCTACCGCTAGTGTAGTGGTTTCTCGTTTTACGAGGTAGGGTTCGAGTGATCCCTACCGAGTCTTGTTCCGAGACTCATTCCTTGCGTATTTTCACCATGTTTCATGTGAGGCGCCACCCCAGGGGAGCGCGTCTGGGGTGCAGCGAGGTGCGGGTGCCCAGAGGTAGTGCCAGAGGTCAGAGCCGGGATATGTCCCGTGTAGCTGTACTTTCTTTTCTTGTCTCTGTACTAGTTGTGGACTACTCCCGTTGTTGTTATTTTTAATTGTGGACCATATAAAATGTTAATTTATTTCCTGCTTAATATTGTAACTGTTTAATTTCTGTAATTACTTGTGATATTTGTGTAGTTTCCACACCATCCTTCTAACCCTTCTGAGTCTTCGGACTCGTGGGTGGCGGTGCGAGTCTCGGGTTATCGGGCCTTCCCGGTAATCCGATTCTCGGGTCGTTACAGCTGGTATCAGAGCGCGGTTGTGGAATTACATGAGAATCATAGGTAATTGTAGTGGTCCACTAGTCCACAGCGATGATGTACAGGTGACGCTGGCATTGGGCACCGCGTGTTTGTTTTGACCATGCCGTTTTCGTGTTTTCTGTCTTTTGCTTCAGGAGCGAGCATGGCGCCGAGGAGGAGCTCTCGCTCTTAGCAGGGGCAGTCGGCTGGAGGTCAAGAGATCCAGCAGGGGGTCCAGGGGGACCAGGAGGAGCATAGTAGAGTGCCACAAGGGGCCACCAAGGCCGCGGATACCGCGAGAGTTCCGGGGGCCGAGGATTTCTTCCGTGGCATGTACCAGCTTATGTCTCAGCAGTTTGGCGGAGAGGCTGGTGAGGGCTCGTCTGCTAGGGGTGGGCCAGGCCGAGCAGTGAGAGACTTCATGCAGTTCCATCCACCTTACTTCAGCAGTCAGACAGACCCCGATGCGGCTCGTGATTGGCTTGATGAGATGGAGCGGGTGTTCAGTTCTGCGAAGAGTGCTGTCGAGGACAGAGTGGTGTTGGCCTACAACCAGTTGCAGGGTACGGTTCGGAAGTGGTGGTCTTCCGAGTGGAAGACGTCCTTTCAGCTTCGTCCACTTGAGCAGGTTGAGTGGGAAGACTTCGTCAGTGCTTTCGAGCGTACGTACTGTCCAGATTATGTTACTACGCAGCAGATGCAGGAGTTTCTGGAGCTGGTGCAGGGTGACATGTCCGTGTTGCAATACATGGGCCGGTTTGTCGAGCTGGGTCGGTATGCACCTCACATCATGGAGCATGAGAGGGTGAAGACCGCGCAGTTTGTTCAGGGCTTGAGGCAGGAGCTGAGGCACCATCTGATCGCGAACGGGGCCACTGATCTAGAGACGGCGTCTCGTGTTGCAGCTTCCTTGGAGATGGATATGCAGAGGACCCGAGGACCGATCAGTCAGGGGCAGTCTCTGTCAAGTCGCAGCCAGCAGTCGGCTACCCAGCAGCAGGGTTTCTTCCAGCATGCGTCGGGTGGTTCAGGAGTACCGGCATCGGCAGCTTCGGCGACAGGATCTGCGTCCTTCGGTACGAAGGTCAAGAAGTTCTTCTCGAAGAATTTCCGAAAGAAGAAGTCCAAAGATCAGGGGCAAGCTTCATCGGGCAGTGTACAACAGCCGATTCCTTCGCAGCGTCAGGGATCAGGGGGAGGATCGCGAGGACCTTGTCCACGGTGTGGTGGGACCCACCCAGGCAGGCAGTGCACGGCGCCGATCATCTATTTTCGGTGTGACCAGCCAGGGCACATGACGCGTGACTGTCCCCAGAGGCCGCCACAGTAGCAGGTTCCCCAGCAGCAGAGGCAGCAGCAGCAGCAGGGACAGTATCCGCCGCTACCCAGGTCAGCCAGCGTGGGAGGCAGGCAGAGGGCTCGGGGCCAGATCACGCACATGACCAGGGCAGAGGCAGTGGCGTCGCAGCTCGTGGAAGGTACCGTTCAGATTTTGGGTTGTGCGGCTCGGGTTTTGTTTGATTCTGGCGCGTGTCATTCGTTTATTTCGGAGGATTTCGCGTCGAGCGTCGAGGAGCCGGTGACCCAGTTGTCCTGTGATTTGGCAGTGGAGTTGCCTTCGGGTGACTTTATGATCACTCCGTATTGCTTCGATCAGGTTCCGATTTGGATCGATGGGCGGAGTATGCCAGGCAGGTTGTATGCGTTGCAGCTTCGGGATTACGATGTGATTCTAGGCATGGATTGGCTCGAGACCCATGGAGCGGTGGTGGATTGTGGAATGAAGAGGGTCTACTTCCAGCATCCGAGCAAGAGGATGTTCTATTTCCAAGGTATCCGTTCCACCTCTTCTCGATTCCTTATCTCTGCTATTCGAGCCCGTCGGTTGCTTGATTCCGGTTGTCAGGGTTTTCTCGCGTCAGTGGTTGTCTGACCAGATGGAGCCAGATGTCGAGGACATTGCGGTGGTGTGCGAGTTTCCCGACGTTTTTCCCGAGGAGTTGCCTGGATTACCTCCCCAGCGGGAGATCGATTTCGTGATCGAGGTTGTGCCTGGCACGGAACCTTTGGCGAAGGCTCCCTACCGTATGGCCCCCGCTGAGTTGAGGGAGTTGAGGGCGCAGTTGCAGGAACTGTTGGCCAAGGGGTATATTCGTCCGAGCTTTTCCCCTTGGGGTGCGCCCGTGTTGTTTGTGAAGAAGAAGGACGGTAGTCTGCGCTTGTGCATTGACTATCGGCAGCTGAATGAAGTGACCATTAAGAACAAGTATCCGTTGCCGCGGATTGATGATTTGTTCGACCAACTGCAGTCTGCGCGAGTGTTCTCGCGGATTGATTTGCGGTCCGGTTACTATCAGTTGAGAATTCGCGAGTCCGATGTGAAGAAGACTGCGTTCAGTACGAGGTACGGGCATTATGAGTTTCTGGTGATGCCGTTTGGGCTCACCAATGCCCCTGCAGCCTTCATGGACTTGATGCAGAAGGTGTTTCATCCGCATTTGGACCAGTTCGTGGTCATCTTCGTGGACGACATCCTTGTTTATTCGCAGTCTGCCGAGGAGCATGCGTACTATTTGGGTGTGGTGCTACAGACGTTGCGAGATCACCAGTTGTATGCGAAGCTCAGCAAGTGCGAGTTTTGGCTCAGCGAGGTGTATTTTCTGGGGCACGTGATTTCTATTGATGGCATTTCCGTGGACCCCGCCAAGGTCGAGGCAGTGATGCAGTGGCCGAGGCCGAGGTCGGTGACGGAGATCCGGAGTTTCTTGGGGCTTGCGGGTTATTATCGTCGGTTTATCTAGGATTTTTCCCGCATTGCGACCCCGATGACTAGGCTCACGCGGAAGGATGTACCTTTCGTTTGGTCCGAGGAGTGTGAGCAGAGCTTCAGGGAACTGAAGAGATTGCTCACCTCGGCTCCGGTGTTGGTTTTGCCTTCTGGATTGGGAGATTTTGTGATGTGTACAGATGCTTCCGGGGTCGGATTGGGTGCTGTTTTGATGCAGCATGGTAGAGTGGTGGCTTATGCATCTCGGCAGCTAAAGCCCCATGAGGAGAACTACCCTACCCATGACCTTGAGTTGGCGGCGGTGATCTTTGCGCTGAAGATCTGGAGGCATTATCTGTACGGTGAGAAGTTCGAGGTGTTTACTGACCATCAGAGTTTGAGGTATGTATTCTCGCAGAAAGATCTGAACCTTAGGCAAAGGCGTTGGATGGAGTTCATGAAGGACTACGACTTCACCCTGTCTTATCAGCCGGGCAGGATGAATGTCGTTGCCGATGCCTTGAGTCGGAAGGTTGTGGTCAGTACCTTGATGCTGAGGAGGTGGAGGCTCTGGGAACAAGTGCCCGAAGTTTCTTTCAGGCTCAAGGTTCCCCAGGAGCCAGGGTTGGCGGTGCTTGCGAGTCTGACTGTCACTCCTGCTATCCGTCGTCAGGTGACAGAGGCTCAGCATGCGGACCCTGAGTTGCCCCGGATTCTGGCTATGGCTGACGTAGAGCTTGGCGAGGACGGTGCTGTGAGGTTTCGTGGCAGGCTGTACGTCCCAGCCGAGGAGCAGGTTCGTCGTGCGGTGCTGCGCGAGGCTCATGGGAGCAGGTACACCGTGCACCCGGGTGCGACGAAGATGTATCAGAACTTGCGAAGGCAGTTTTGGTGGCCTGGCATGAAGAGAGATGTTGCCGAATTTGTGGCCAGGTGCCTGATCTGTCAGCAAGTGAAGGCGGAGCATCAGCGACCAGGAGGTACTCTTCAGCCCTTGGATGTTCCTGCTTGGAAGTGGGACCATGTGACCACGGATTTTGTGGTGGGGTTGCCGAGGACCCCGAGTGGGCAGGACAGTATTTGGTTGCTGGTGGATTGGCTGACGAAGGTGACTCGGTTGCTACCGGTCAAGGTCAGCTGGAGTGTGCCTAAGTTGGCTCGTCTTTATGTGGAGCGGATCGTGCCGTTGCATGGGATTCCCATTTCGATCGTGTCAGATCGGGATCCGCGCTTCACTTCTGGATTCGGGAGGAGTTTCCAGCAAGCTCTTGGCACGGAGTTGGCGTTTAGCTCAGCGTATCATCCTCAGTCAGATGGTCAGTCTGAGAGGACCATTCAGACTTTGGAGGACATACTGAGATCCTGCTGTCTGGAGTGGCAGGGGAGTTGGATTCATCACCTACCGTTGGTGGAGTTTGCCTATAACAACAGCTATCATTCGAGCATCGGCATGGCTCCATATGAGGCTCTGTATGGGCGTCCTTGTAGGACTCCGCTTGATTGGTTTGAGGTGGGTGAGCGTGTTTTGACGGGACCGGAATTGGCGCAGTAATGTGTGGATGTTGTGCACCTGGTTCGTCAGAACATGTTGGCGGCCCAGAGTCGGCAGAAGAACTATGCTGACCGTAGGAGGCAGCCTCTCGAGTTCGCCGTGGGCGATCATGTGTTCTTGAGAGTTTCTCCGATGAAGGGGGTGATGCGTTTTGGACGGCGTGGGAAGCTGAGTCCCCGCTATATTAGTCCTTTCGCGATTGTGGAGCGCATCGATGAGGTTGCTTACCGGTTGCAGTTACCTCCTGAGTTGGCGTCGGTGCATGACGTGTTCCATGTCTCGATGTTGCGGAAGTATATGCCCGATGACTCTCATGTGCTCGAGTTTTCCGTTTGGCCTGAGGTAACTCCAGATCTTTCTCTCCCAGAGTTTCCGATCCGCGTGGAGGATAGGCGAGAGCAGCGCCTGCGGAACAAGGTCATTCCCTTGGTAAAGGTCGTGTGGCAACGACACTCTGGTGGTGAGGCTTCGTGGGAACGCGAGGATGAGATGCGTCAGCAGTTCCCGTATCTGTTTGAGTGAGTCTTCCTCTCTTTTTTCCCTTGGGTTGTTCTCAATTTCGAGGACGAAATTCCTTAAGGGGGGAGGGCTGTAATATCCCGGACCTTTCGGATCCTTTCTTCGTGGGTCCCGGATCTGGTTTTCGGAGTGTCCAGCTCCGTTGTGTCCGAAATTTCGTTTCGGACATCTTTCGTATTCGGATCGACGCGATCCGGAGTCGTTCGGAGGCCCGGAGGCGTTCCGCGGCTTTTCCGTGTGTGTTTTTCGATTTCCGGTGTGTGTTTCGGCTTTTACTTTGGAAGCTCGCTGCGGATGAACCGGGCCGTTCACCTGGGCACGAGTGATACCGTTGCGATCGGTGCGTTCCGAGGATCGCGGGGGTGTAATTTCCTATTTTTTGGAATTTTCTGGATTTTCCGGGTTTTCTATAACCCCCCCCCCCATTTTCTCTCTCTCCCCACCTTCTTCTTCTTCCTCCTTCCTCCTCCACCGTATCCCCTCCCTCCCGGTTGGACGCGGCGGAGCTCCCCTTCGGCTGCAGACGGCGACGGGGCGACGGCGCGGCGACGTGGGCGGCGGCGAGGCGGTCGTGGGGGCGTGCGGCGAGCGTGGGAAGCTTGAAGGACGAGGGTTGTTCAAGACGTTTTCTTGCGATCACGAACGGTCCGGCGGAGCATTCGCTCCATTGAGGTAGGGTGACGTTCCTTAGCCTCTTGCCGTTCATTTCCGTGATTTGTAGGCCGCGGGGAGGCCGAGATGGGCTAGATCGAGCATGCTTAGGGTTTTTCCATGATTTGGGGTGAGCCGCCCGATCTATGGTTTTAGCCCATGATTTTGTGTTTTGGTGGCTTAGATGCATGCTAGGGGTCCCCAGGGGTCTTCCCCTTTGATTTTCCCCTCTCCGGTGGAGGCACGGGGGCGTGGTCGAAGTTTTTGGGGTTTTCCCGCCGTAGCGTGCTCGGGGGTGAGTGACGGTCACTCCAGTGACCGTTACTTGCCTGTGACGCCCCTAGAGGGGTGCGTTACTTACCTGAGGGTTGGCCAGGACAGTGACGGTCCCACGACTGGCCGCCGTTTGCTAGTGACGCGCCGAGGCTAGGCCGTCATTGGTTTTCGACCGTTGGTTTTCGACCGTTGGTTTTTGACCGTTGGGGGTCAGGCCATGTGACGCGCCATGCTAGGTGCGTTACATGCGTGTAACGCCCTGGGGCAGGAGCGTTACTTCCTGTGTTCACCCGAGGTGTGAGGGCCATGTAACGCGCTGGTCCAGACGCGTTACATGTGAGTGACGCGCCTGGGCAGGGCCGTTACATCCCTTTTTGGATTTGTACCGTGGAGGGGCGTGTAACGCGCTAGGCTAAGCGCGTTACATCCGTGTAACGCGCTAGGCCTGGGCCGTTACTTCCCTTTCCCCCGGGTTGAGTGACGGCCTGCGTTAGACCGCCGTTTGGGAGTGACGGTCCCGCCTGGACCGTTACTTGCTAATGACGGCCCTAGGGTAGACCGTCACATGCCTGGTTGCCCCATGAGGGTGGCAACCTTGTTTTCACTCCGACTGTGGCCACCGTGCGACGGGGCTGGTGCGTGGGGTGATTCTCACACGTTGTCGGATTCGGACGTTGTTATCCGTTGACTCGAGAGTCTACTCCTTTGTGACCCTCCACTAGTCGTAGCCTATCAGTACGCGTGTGCTGATCGCACCAGGGAGTGGTGTACGGGCTTACCCTGAGGAGTGTTAGACTGGTTACCGTTGGGCCCCTCGTCACATCAGAGTCCAGTGCCAGGGGAAAACCAGTCAGAGGGCCAGACCTAGGACGCGTGGTCTGTGTGTGCACACGTGGTTGGGGGCGGTTGGACCCACGTCGACGGGCGTGACCCCAGCTAGTCACTTGTTGTGGTTACTTGTACGGTGTTCGCGCCTCGGGTAGGACCTACCACGTCAGGCGGTTCACCTGCGGTGCGGTGTAAGACGTCAGGGGACGCTACCGGCTGTGCTTCTAGTGGGTGGTACTCCTGTCGAGTACGGAGTGTCAGACTGTCAGCCGTGTGTTTCCGACCTTCGGATTTTCTCGGTTTGGCCGTTGAGTTTCGGTCTTCTCGTACCGTGGCACGTGTGTCGGTTTGCGTGCCGTAGGGTCTAGTTCTGTAGAGTGCAGGGCTTTCCTTTCCGAGATACTTTTCTACCGCTAGAGTAGTGATTTCACGTTTTACGAGGTAGGGTTCGAGTGATCCCTACTGAGTCTTGTTCCGAGACTCATTCCCTGCGTGTTTTCACCGTGTTTCAGGTGAGGCGCCACCTTCGGGGAGCGCGCCAGGAGCGCAATGTGGTGCGGGTGCCCAGAGGTAGTGCCAGAGGTCAGAGCCGGGGGATGCCCCGTGTAGCTGTACTTTTCTTTCTTGTCACTGTACTAGTCGTGGACTATCGTTACTGTTGTTATTTTTATTCTGGACCATGTAAATTGTTAATTTATTTCCTGCTTGATATTATAACTGTTTAATTTCTGCAATTATTTGTGATACTTGTGTAGTCTCCACACCATCTTTTTAACCCTTCCGAGTCTTCGGGCTCGTGGGTGGCGGTGCGAGTCTCGGGTTATCGGGCCTTCCCGGTAATCGGATTCTCGGGTCGTTACACAATTCCCTTCTCATGTGTGTCGACTGCATAGATCCATTTATGGCCTCCGTCAAGCACCTTGAGCATGGTTTCAAGGCCTCAATTTTTGGCTACTCCCCTTGGGAT
Source organism: Amorphophallus konjac (assembly GCA_022559845.1). Lineage (NCBI taxonomy): Eukaryota > Viridiplantae > Streptophyta > Magnoliopsida > Alismatales > Araceae > Amorphophallus > Amorphophallus konjac. Next base: position 272,578,958 of record CM040128.1, read on the forward strand.
TCTCTAGTTCCGACTGCTCGCCTTGGGATTCTCCGACTCTGCCACAGGCTTCCTTGCAGCATGACTTTGCTATTTGTGATATGGGCTCGACACATTATTTTCTTGGTATCTAATTTTTACCACACCGTCAAGAGTGTGTTATTAAAGTTTATTGGATTAGGTCGTCCACTATTATAAAGCACATTATATTTTAACTCATTTTTGTTACGGGACTATTCTAACACCGACGTTGTCGCAGCAGCGACGGCAACAACAACAGCTGTTGGTGGAGTTGGTGGCAATGTCGAGGACCCCGGAGCAGTAGCGACAGTAGGTGAAGTGGCGGTCAATGGGATCGGAGGAGTGGTGGGTGAGCCACGGGCGGCGGGCGCCGGAGCTGGAGACGTGAGCTTGAGAGGTGGGTAGATAGTGGGGGATGTTCGAAGGGGGCGCAGAGGGGTGGGTGGCGGGGCAAGAGCACAGGAAGCCGTTACATGGACAGGCGGTGGTGGAGCAAGAGTGGAAGATGGTGGTGACGCTGTGGAGATCCCGTTGCTCCCCATGGGTAGGGCGTAGGGAAGACGAAGGTGACTCTCTAGCAGATGAGCGGCGGCGTTAGCATGGGTTTCTCTGATACCATGCATGTAAAGCAATGCACAAGCCCACAGAATATCGGAGGAAGAACATGTAGCGCCTTTTTTTCTTCGCTTGGTGGTGGCACAAAATAATATATTCCTTTGAGTGAGAATAATTAATCGTTGGGATACAACGGGGGACTCTCGATCACAGGGACTACTCTTGCTAGAGAGTCCGATCATACGTACATCGAAGCTGCTCCCCGCTGCCATTCACGTGGTAGTCCTCCACACCTCCGTCTCCCGAGACATGTTGCGGCGACAGTGGCACCATCGCCATTCCCTACTGTTCATGACCTTCTCGGCGCAGGGCCATATCAACCCGACCCTCCAGCTTGCCAAGCGCCTCGCCCAGGCCGGCCGGCACCCTCGTCACCTTCGAGAAGAACGAGGGAGCACCTGAATCACCTCGCAAGAAGAGCGGCGAGAACAGGGAGAGGCGCGGAGGCCGCCGCGTGACCCTCCCGATCCCTATTGCATCGCAGAAGGGCGAGCGAGCTGGACCTGCTCAGGAGACAAAAAAAAGGTGTGCCAATGCCGCATAAAAAGTGCGTCCCACCCGCCTATCATCATCGCCATCACGCACCTGTCGAACGAACACGACAGACCACTTTCCCCCTCTTCTTCTGCTTCCTCGTCCTCCGTCGGGGGGACACCTCCTCCGGCGGTAGTCTCTCATGAACGCCGTGCGCGTGGGGAACGGCCCCCCCCCTGTCTAATATTAACAAGCGGAGTGTTCCCTCACGCTACCTCCACGCACTGGTCGGGTCTTGGGAGAGATAGTGTAGTCACTAGTCGACGGTTTACATCCCAGACTATAGCTACGTTCGTGGCAGCTGGAAGTAAGCACGAGGGCCTGCAAGCTTGTCCCCCCGTTGCTCCCTCGCAACTAGTTATATATATCCATATATGCTCACTGGTGTGGTGTTGTACTGCCACTCGCACCGTTCCAGAGAAGTGTGGGAAGGAAGTGAGAGAGAGCGCAGAGGAGAGATGGAGAGTGGGCGGCCGTGGAGAACGACTCTGACCCGTCGGGAGACGGATTTGCTGGGGAGGGAGAATGGGGAGGGAGAGGGCGCAGCTGCTCCCTGGGGCGGCCGAGGCACTGTGGGGTACCCGGCCATCCCTCCCCCGCAGACGCCGCGGGAGCCCATGGAGTTCCTGTCGAGGTCGTGGAGCCTCTCGGCCGCGGAGATCTCCGAGGCCCTCCTCGCCAACAACAAGAAGCGGGACTTGCAGGTCGTCCGCCGCCCCCCCGAGATGGCCATCCCCGAGAACCATGTGCTAGCTCCTCACCACCCCCATCACCTCTACCACCATGTGAGTTTTTTCCCCCATCGATCTCTGACGCGCGCTGCCTTCTCTCTCTCTCTCCCTCCTTCTCTGCATGCATCTTCGATCGGAAGAAGTTCAGGACTTGTTAACTGAGAGTTGGCGTTGTTCTTCTTCCTCGATTGCAGCAGTTCGGCGGCTCTGAGAATTCCGCGATTGTCCGCCGCCGGACGGTGGGGAGATGGTTCCACAACAAGGAGTCCAGCAGTAACAAGGCCAGAAAGGAGAAGGCCCGGGTGGATAGGGCCCGGATACACGCGGCGGTTTCGGTGGCCGGCGTAGCGGCGGCGGTCGCCGCCGTGGCCGCAGGTTCGAACTCGGACGACCCCAAGATGACCGCCGCCATGTCCGCCGCCACGGAGCTCCTGGCGTCTTACTGCATAGAGATGGCGGAGCTGGCGGGCGCTGATCATGTGCGGGTCGCCTCGGCGGTCCAGTCGGCCGTGGACGTCAAGACCCCAGGCGATCTTTTGACCCTCACAGCAGCGGCCGCCACAGGTAGGTGTCCTCCCCCACACCCCGGCCCCCTCCCCCCCCCCCCCCGGTTCTCTGCAACAAACAGTTCACGTGGACGGGCAAAGCCATTTTCTCCTCTGCTTTGATCAGCTCTGCGAGGTGCGGCGGCGCTGAAGCTGAGAATGCAGAGGGATCCGAAGAACAGCGCGGCGGTGACGCCCTACGATAAGGGCCACTGCGGCAGCCCGGACGCTTCGCCATGCGAGGGGGAGCTCCTCAAGCGCACCCGGAAAGGTACCGCTCGAGAGAGCCCCTGCCACCTCTCTTTCTTTCGACTTACTGTAATTACATACAGCAAACTGTGCTGTCGTGGCGTTGCATCTCCCGTTTATGTGGCTCCGCCCTCTGCTGTCAAAAAAAATCTTAACAACAACAACAAGGGTTCTCTCAACTGTTTGTTGTTGCAGGCACCGTACACTGGAAGCGCGTCTCGGTTTACATCAACGAGAGGTCGCAGGTGGGTGGGGACGGTGAAACCCCGATCGCACCTTTCAAGATGGGATGTTCTAAAGTTCTAACACTACACCGGGGGGGGGGGGGGACGGTTGGCGGGGGAGCAAATCTTTCTTCTAACACTGCAGCGAAACTTCTCTTTCAGGTCATCGTCAAGCTCAAAAGCAAACACGTGGGGCGAGCGTTCTCGAAGAAGAAGAAATGTTGTGAAGCTTTCCGATCACAAACAAAACTTCACACACATGTTCTCAGCACCTGGGTTCATGTTTATTAGGTAGATGGTGAACGCTCTGACGTCGGTGACGGTGCTCGCAGGTGTTGTTCATGGGGTGTGCGAGGATTCGCCGGCGTGGTGGCCCGGAAGGGGTGGTGGTGGTGCCGAGGAGAGGGGCTACTTCGGGTTGAGGACGGCACGGGGCCTGATAGCCTTCCAGTGCGACAACAAGAGCTGCAAGCAGCGGTGGGTGGACGGGGTGCAAGGCCTGCTGTTCCAGGCGGCCGAAGGCGACAGCAGAATAGAGCATTCTCTGGAGCAGCTGAAGCTCGGTTAGATGGGCAACCTCGTCCGTCCGTCTGTCATGCTCGGATATTTAAACCTTTGAACTACCCAACCCTCAATCAAACAAGGGAACTGAGAGAGGAGGGGATGCATGAAATATGTATAATGTAAGAGAGCTATAAGACAAGTCTTGTGATATCCGGATTATAAGGAGGAAAGTAGATCCTCCGAGGCTATAAAACAGGCTTATGGTATCCAGATTAAAAGGAAAAGAAATCCCCCGGAGGCACCTGAACTGATGATCTCTTTGTGTTATTATATGACAAAATTATATATACAAAAACACACAGCTTTCTAGATGTGTACACGGAAAAGAAGAATCACATGATGAGTACGCAGATAAGAATCCAGATCTTTCGAGTCAGATGTGTTAATACATCCTATGCCCCCCCATCCCACCATCGGAGTATGTTCATGTGGCATTCAGACCGAATGGCCAGATGACTTGAACATTTGAGAGCTGGATTCACCGGAGGAGAAAACCCAGAAACTTTATTAAAACACCCTGCGTAAAAAAGAAGGAATGTGTTTGTGTGTAAACTGTCGCTGTTGCATTGCCCCCCCTTCTATGATGACATTTAAAGACAGTGAGGTGTCTACTACGCGTTCGTGAGACTGGTAAGGATATATCATTTTGTTGGAGATCAAATCGAATTCAATATATCAATGCAGAGAGTTTCAAAAGACAATGGTTTTCTTCACTTCGTAGGGAAGCACCCGAAGTTCACAATAGCACCTTATTGCCTTCGCCAAGCACTGTTTCTCGAGGTTCTCCGACTTTTGTACAAAGCTCCGCAGGTTGTCTCTGTGGGAAACCCGCTCAACCTGTTCCAAAGCAGGAAACTCCGCAAGTAAATGCCTTGTACACCGATGCAAGAATGAGTAACAAGTAAGAAAAAAAAACTGTACAGTTTCTCGTGAAAATGCTATAGTTAGTTATTCGTGGTACATGAGTTTTAAATGATTAAAATGACGCATAAACCTGCACTGGAAAAAATAGGATTATTCACTTTCTATGAAGCACATGCAGACAAGACAGTTCTCCACATTTTGGTCTCCTGGGAGCAACCGACACTTTCTTCAGTTTGTACAAACTTGATCCAAAATGATGCTAGAAGCTCGGTCCATTTTGGCCTTCAAATAGAGATGCTTATCTGAAAGCATGATTTTCCCAACAACTCACAACATCCAGAGGCTAAATCCCATGAGGACATGGTTGTGGGAAAATGCTCCCCAGTCACTTAGGCCTCTGTACCAAATGAAATTACTCGAGGGAACATCAACAACTGAGGCCATTAAACACTCCAAATTAACTTCCCTTCCCAAACATCATTTGGAAACCACCCTTTTTATGGGATGTCTGGGGAAACAAATCCTCATGTTTAGTCAAGTGCAAGGGGCTAGAAATGCAGAAGATTTACTCAGTGAGCTGAACGTGATGGGGCAGGGATACCTACGCGCATGTGTAACACTCTTCAGGGGGAAGTTGGATACCTACGCGCAGAAGGCACCCACGTGAGATTTAGCTACTAGGGATGCTACTTTCTCTGCTACAAGAATACAAGCCAGATGCAAGCCAGCGTAATCAATGGAGATGGAGATGGGGCAGGGATGGCTGCTTTACCATCAGGTCGGCATACCATACTTTAGTAGATGGCAGGCTGCATCACCTTATGGTCAAGAAAATTTGGAAACCCAAGAGTCCTCTGAGAGTGCAGGTGCTGCTATGGAGAATATCGCATGGAAGGCTACCAACTTGTGACAGAATAAGCAACTTTCTGCTAGGCATCCAAACCCTCCGTTCGTTGTATGGGGAGGAAGAGGAGAACTTAGAGCACTTGTACACTGGCTGCCAATTTTCCAAGGAGGTACGGTTCCCTGTGCTGAACAAGATACGATGTGGGTTACAGCACAATCTAAGCATCCATCAGCTCATTAGGGAGTGGCACTAAAAGTGGCCCCTCAAAGGCGATCGGTGTATGTGGCGGCTCATCCTTCACGCTACATTATGGGCCATTTAGGGTGAGAGGAATAGGAGAATTTTCAAGAGGGAGACAACAATTCCTGAGGGGATTGGGCTTTTGTTTGGGATAGAGTGAGAGAATGGGTGAAATTCCACTATAATGTAGATAATCTCAATTCTTCTTTTTTGGCGTTGCTGGGGGGTTAGGCTGAGTGGCACATCCTTTGGATGTCACTTTTTGTATAGGGATGTTTTGAGAGCATACTTTTCACACTTGTATATCCCTTTCCTTTTCTACATTCTATAAATTCAGTGGTACTACCCACTTAAAAAAATAAAATTCTTAAATATAAACAGAGAGATAATTGGGTCATAGGATGTGGAATGAGTTTGTTTGTTTTCCTTATCCTAAACAAAATTGATAAGGATAATATCCTTATTTTATCCTTGAGTGGATATCCATATATATCCTGTAAGGTTTGGTTAAGGAAGGATTTTGGGGTATTCTCTTCCATTTGTATCCATGTGAGGAGCCGATGATCCAACTGGAGTTGCAAGTTGTCTTACCATGAGGCCAATGGCTGCAAAATATGAGATTCTATAAAAATCCCTAGGCTATGCACCACTTTAGGAAGGGCTTTAGAATCAGATCAAGGCCATGTTCAGCAAAACTTCTAATTGGAAGAGAAGCATTTTCAGGTTTTTCACGACTTCATTACCTAGTTATTTGAACAAAGAACATTAGGCCTTCGAAGCTGTGTGTATGTGCGTCTTCCTGTTTTTTGGCTTCCAACCAAAAGTCCAAGTTGAAGCTTCCTAGTTGGAGACAAAGAGGTTAATGGTTTAAAAGGATGTTTTGACTTGTGTAACCATTGAAAACTAGTTACAGCTACTCCCCTCAACATTTTCCCTATTGAAAGTAGAAGCCAAAGTGGCTTCTAACTAAAGGTTTCACCAAATATACCCCCTTTGTTATATGGGAGCTTTATACTCAGAAAGAGATTATGGTGACGAAGACCCAACATCATATTAGCCATCCTTGATCCTATCAGTCTTACCGTTCATGAGCATTCTGCTCTTCCTAGATATGAGGCTATTACCGTCTGCAGGTAAAGATGAGATAATTTTAACCGTTGACAGCCAATATCTATTTAAAGGAAAATACTATTGCCTGAAACAATAGCACCCCATATTGCTAAGAATGATGAAATACAATGCCCACCACTTGCTCAAAATCGAATCCAACCCAGAGTAAGTCACAAGTCAAAACAAGTTAAGAAATTCCTTTGACTGTCAAGGAAAAGCTTGTTTAGTCTCTGCACTACAATGTGCCATTATTATACAGTCTATACTATGAGATGATAAATCAATTTTGCCGGATACATGGACCAATTTTTAACATGTCTACACTCAAACAAATCTTTTCTCCTCTACGAAGCAAGATCCTTGAAAGATTACAAGCAGTGACTGATTAGTTCTAGGTTCAGAAGTCCCATCTCTTCTCCGTTCTTCAAGTTGAACCATGTAATCTACCTAATTAGAGAGAAGATCCTCCCACACCTTATAACCTTCAATCTTCTCCACTTCCAAGTTGCATTATGATCAAAAGATACATAAATCATCTACCTAATTGCAGTGCAGAAACACATTCATTATATTCCATCTCTATTTGTATACTCACTGCGCAACATGGCCACACAAGTCCCATAACTTCAAGATGATATTTAACCAGCCATGCCTGCCAAGTTTACCAGGTTTTCCCATAGCTAACCCCCTATCAATGACTAGGGACTAGACTTTGCCAAGCTTCTCCATGACTTGAGATATTTGGGGAACTCTTGACGACAGTAGAGTTGTTCTTTGTTTGACTCCACATGGATCACGTTCGCCATCTCTGTGTGTTACCATGGGAACAAGCCCAATGACTACCACAATTTCCTGGAGAAATTTCTCTGCTGCACTCACCAGGAGACCAGTTGACAGAGAGATCTACATATGTTTTATCGTTAAGTGCATGCATGATTGCATCCTTTAAAGGTACAGGGACTCAAACCATATTGCTGGAGTTTCTGTATCATTGTGTATATAATCAGGCAAGGATCAAGGCCAACTTAATGACATGGAGACAATTATCCATAAATTCCTTTTTCATTAGGTCACCTACTTGTCTTCAATCCTGTACATGCGGGGATCATCACCATTGTTATCTGGAGAATACCTCAGAAAGCAGAAAATAATAGGAAATTTCTAAATACTTGGTCTGTTCCACTCTAATTGTCCCAAATAGTAGCAGAGAATCTGTTTCCCTTCTTCTTTAGCATGTCATACAAATTACTCTACTTGTCCAGCATGCAGCGAAAGCATATATCACCCTCATTTCATGAAAGGGTCTTTTTGGAGGTTACAAACCTCAAAGGCCCTCTCTGATAGCCAAATAAGGTCGCGTGCCCGACCTGTATTCAACCTATTCTATTTGATAAGGCGGATCCCGTGCTCGACCTCGGTCAGGACTCAGGATAACAACCCCCCTTAACCTCCCTTAACCCAGGGACACTGTGTTCGAGCGGGGAGCCCAAATACAGTGTTCGACCAACTTTTTAGCTTCCCGAAGAGGAGCATCGCGACCTTCCTCCCACTTTCCCTTTCTCTAGAACCCTATCGCCCCGCTCCGCCCTCTCCCCCTTTGCTGCCCCTTCCCTTTCTCATCCCACCGGCGAACCCCAGCAGCTTGGCTCGGAGTGGCATGGCTACCTCCTCTTCTTCCTCTGTCTGCGGTTGTTGCTCCGGTGTCCGGTAGCCACGCAGCTGAGCAGAGACGTCAGCGGTCTTCGATCTGGTGTGGAGGATGAGCTGAGATCTCGTCGTCAGCCATTACTGTGAGGTCAGGGGTGGGCTACCAGCCACCGTGTGTTGTCAAAACCCTCATTTACACACTGTGCCCCCTTCTCTTGTCCAATCACCGCAGCCTTCACTTCCGATTGTCTACCATTTGGAGAACTGAATTTCCAAACCCACCTCGAACCCAGAGTTCTTATCAAAGTAGCAAGAATAATGCCTCTTAACCTACAAACTCCAGGTCGATTAAAGTAATAGTTGTCAAAGCAAAATTGCCTATTCTTTGGAATAAGCCAACCCCGGTTATGGTAACCCCCTTACCTTACCGGCTATCAAAGAAGGCCAAATAGTTTAAGATGCATCCAACTCTATCAGTCAAACTTTAAGTGTTCCTGAATTAACAGGAGAATTAGAGTGGAATGGAGTAGCCTATCCTTTGCATTCATAATGGACTATTAGGCTTCTATTTCCATGGTGGCTGCTTTTTGGTCAAGGCCACTCAATTTTAGCTACTTCTTTGCAGCTTTCTACTTCACTATAACCATTCAATCCTTCTGTCTTATGAAGGGTAACCCTACTGCCAGAGTTAGTATCTGCCTTCTCAACAAGTCATCTTTTCATCAGAGTTCTCAACTATGAAATTATGCGAAAGCAAAGTGGCCCCAAAATGTTTAATTCTCAGCTCATGGTTAATATTGCATCGCATATTGGACCACTTGGAGGTCCAAGACCGCTTTTAGTTACTTGCTTTAGAATCATTAGAGAAATAATCATAAGCCACTTATTAGGAGGTTGAATAAATGAATAGACATGGACTAGTGTTCAGGCTTGGTCACGGCAAGTAAACATTAACCAATTGGCTGGTTCAAGTGTTTAAATTACACATGGACGTGTGACCACTCTATTCTCCAAAATAAGGGTATCAAGTTCATAAACAACGGAGTCATCAAAAAATGATTATAGAAAGCAATTTAAACATAGACATCACCATTTGCTCAATTATTGGACCCTCATCAAGCTCTTCAGTTACAAAGTGGCTTGTTGCGCCGATCAATTTGACCCCCGCATCATAAGCCTGGTATAAGACGAAATTATAAGATAATAAATGAAAGGCGTGTGCAAATGATTTAAAGAGAAGTAAGAACAGAGAACCTGTCTAGAAGGATTCCCGCCCTTAAATGATGGAAGAAGGCCATGATGAATGTTTATTATATCTTTTCCATAGCACTTCAAAAAACTTCCAGACAATATCTGCAAATTAATCAATGTGTAGGGGATCGTTATATAGCCTCTAAAATAATATATGAGCCAATGTTTTAAAACCTGGCCCGGACCTTGACCCGGATAGGTTAGTGAGTCATGGGTTAATGATTTAACCATTCGGGTTGACCTGTGACCCATAAGACTAAAACTGCACACATCAATATTATATATCTATAGAATTTTTATATACCTTAAGTAGTAGCTTAGAAATATGAAAGATACACTTGACATATATTGTAAAAATAAAGAACAATTGCATTAAATGGTTTTTCTGCATTCTATGATTTCTTTTCTCTATGATTTCTTTTCTCCTTTGTGACCTGCAAGTTGCCCCATGAGACGGTAGGAGATCACCAAGCTTAGTATTAGACTCTTAGGTTTTCTTTGTTTCTTTCTGCACGTGGGGAGGAAAGACTTAGAATCATGATCCTTTCAACTTCCAAAACTTGTGTTAATATCATTAAATGATAAGTCCATGTTCAACACGAAGAATTAAATAAGAATATGAGGTGTTTATTTGTTGAACAAAGATATACATTTTTTAGCATGTACATTTATTAAACTGATGGGGACATCACCTCCCATGCCCACACTCACGGCTCGTCTCCTCGTCCCGGAAGCATCCGACATGGTATAGTCATTTATCTTGAGTCATATGTTGTATTTCCTCATTTTTATTTGAGTCATATCATTGTAATTTTCTTTTTATTTGAGTCATGTACCTAGGTTAATGAGTCATCTATCTAAGTTAAGTGTCATAAGGTTGATTAGTTTGGTTATTGGGCCCAATTCTATGGGCTAGGCCCAGGGGCGCCCCCTACCCCTTGGTTATTTGTCATTGTAGCAAGAGTCAGGGACTTTTTGTAAAATGTGGGTTGCCTATATATAGGACCCCATTCCCCCCCATTTGAAGTTAATGAATGAATGAATATTTGAATTTTCTAGTGTCCAACTTAAATCTTCTTCTTTTGGTGAGAAGCCAATTGAGTGGGTGAGAAACCCCTATCCCCCCTCTCTCTACCTCTCTCTAGGAAGTCATTTTCTCTCTCCTCCACTTTCTCTCTCTAAAACATGTGCCCCTTTCTCTCTCCTCACCCCTCCACATCATCCTCCACCTCATCCATCACCCTCCACCTCATCTAGAGACCCTTCACTTCCCTAGGAGCATTAATTACCCCCTCTCCCAACTACCACCAAATCTCCTCCCTCCCTAAGAGAATCTTGACTCTCCCAACACAATCCACCCTATTCCCCACACAATCCTGCAGCTCCCAAGGGACATTTGAATATTTTCCCTCCACTCTCTCCTCCCCCATGCCCTAGACTCCCCAAGGGAGAGAGATCTCCCTCTCCCTCCCCCCCCCAACACCAAATTCGCAGCTCCTCTCTCACCCACTGCAAACACCACCTTCCAGACCCCATTCTCCCCCTCCCACACCTTGGAACACCCCCTCCCAGACCCCCTCACAGCCAGGGTTTGCCCCCACACCCATCCACCCCATTTCCCATCCCTTCTACTCCATTCCCCCACCACCTTTCACCACCTGCACTTCTCATTCGCAGGCAGCAGAGTACCAACATCTTGCAGAGGCGACCCCGACCTCATCCCGGCGTCCCTGGCGGCCCAAGTGATACAGTCGGAAGCGTCTCTTTGTCCTCTTCGCGACGGTGGTGGTCTCATCCCGTTCTGAGTTCGTGGCTGCCCGGGGGAGCCGTCATCGTCGGACTGCGCATCTGCTTCCTGACAGTCAACCTAAAGCGAGTTGCAGAGGCTCCCACGGCCAACTTCCTGAAGCTCTGAAGGCGGGCCTTGGCTGAGAGTTTCTACACCGAGTCTACTTCCAGTATCAAGAAGCGGAATCCCGTTCGGCATCCGGAGCTGTGATTTCTTGTTTTTCTCCCCTAGGTGCGTTGTTCTGTCCACTCTGGGACTGAACAGACACCCGATCACTGTTTGGGCTGTCTCGGTCTACTCCGACCTCCTCCGGTGTCCCCGTGGGTCTCCGTTTGAAGAGGACTCGACAACGAATCCAGCGACTCCAGCCTCGCCTGAATCAGAGATCAAGTGCGCTCGTGGTGATCTCGTCTTCCTGCTGCTGTGGTACCGTAGCAGTCAGAACCAGAACTTAGGGACCCTGTTCGCGGCCCTTCCCCGACCAACACTGCCAACCAGGAAATTCCAAAAAAATCGGACATCATCCTGATCCAACCCCGAAGATTTTCCCACTGGTCTCATCAATAACAAAATTCGGGAGTGGACGCAGCAGCGTCAACTTCAACTGTATGTCCCTTGTTCCAGAGAGCGGGCAGAACCGACATCCGCCGTCCGTTTAGTTTCTAGTTCAGCTCTTCCCTTCCCCGCCTGGCCGGCTTACCGCCCCTCCCTGTGGGAGGTAGTGTTTGAATGTAATTTTAGTTTCCCTTCCCCAAGTTCAACCCCCTTGCATGAGGCGTAGTGATGTAAAACCTTGAACAGGTCGAAGCTACACCGGCGCGGCGTGTGGGGAACCCACGCTTCCCCACTCGCCCATGTCTCCGAGCGGGACCGATTTCTTCAAGCCGGTCGAGTAAGTGCTCTATCCCTTGCTCATATTTGGTGCCTTGTTCTTTTAATATTAGCTCATAGCTCCGTTGGCCCGTGAGAGTGAGTGCCCGGCCCGCAAGCTCCATTACTTCGAGTGGCCGCCGTGGAAGAGAGTGTGACCCGTGCCCTCGGCACCCGGGTCGGCCCCATTGAGTTGGACCTCCAAACCCTTGGAAAAAACCCTTGGCCTTGCTGGCCCTCTACCAGCAAGGGCCCAACCCTCACAACCTCTACTCGACATCGCTGAGTTACCCCGGGATTTGGGTGAGTGTCGGGTGAGTGGCTGCCAATTTCGGTCCGTTTCTATTGCGAATTGTGCTTGCTTATTTAGGTCCAAGGGTGTGTCACATCAATTGGTATCAGAGCAAGTCATTGACTTGTCTCTACAAGTCAAGTCCTAGGGCACGCTTGCATTGGAGTCATCATCGGTCCAACCCTTGCATTGTCCACCCACCATTGTCATCATTGAGTCTAGGGTCAAATGGCCCCTCTCCCAATCATATCCCATGCAAACCTACCAAATGGAGAGCCCACGGAAATTGATTTCATTGACTTAGAGTCCGATAATTGGGTATCCCCCGATATCGTTGCCTCTCTTTCTAGGACCGGACAAATTATACACAATGGAGACCAAGTCTTTGTTGAATTCCATAGATGGTTCGGGAAGACTAAGTATTTTGATGGGACTTGGTGTCAAGTAGGAACATTGGCGGGTCCATGTATAATCCTAGGTAAGAATTGGTTAGATGAAAGGAATGCCGACATCGACCCGACACGTCGGACTTGTCTAGTGCATCCGCCACACCTTCCGGGAGCCTTTAAATTCAACAACCTTGTACTCTCCCATCCGCCGGAGTCCCGCCCTTGTTCACCACCCCGGGTGCACCACACACCGGCTATCATCACCCGACCCTCAAAGAACCTTCCCACCCCATTAGCTTTAGAAGAAGTGACCCACCCACTTTGCCACATGGAGACAAATGCCCCTCCGGATCCTTTCCCCTCCATGGAGGGCACCCATGTCCAAATTGAAGGGGAAGCCTCGCACAAGGACCTTCACCCTACACCACCCTCTCTAGATAAGGCCGAACTCATCTTAGAAGAACCCCTTGTTAGGTGGCTAAGGGAGAGCTCGATTAGAGATATCATGGCCCATACCTATCTACCCATGGAGCGAGACCTCCCCCTAGTGCCCATCTTCTCCCATCACACCACCATCCAATCCTCTCACCAAGTAGAGAACCTAGGGGAACTTCTCATGGGCTTAGCTTGGCAAATGGAGTTGACCGGCATGTTGACCACAATGGACAATCAACCTAAGAGTCTTGACCTCCTACACCTATGTGTCGGGTCCATCACCTCAGTATACACCATTGGCTGCTACACTAGTGACCTCCTTCTATTCATCCCCACACCCGATGAGCCCAACCTTCTCCTCAATTTGGAGCTTCTCATATCGGGTAGAAAGCCAAACCCTCCCCTCATGGCCGACCCACCCACCAAGAACTTCGGCCCAATTGTTTCATTAGAGGAGGATGACCCACCACCATTTGAGGATCTTGAAGACATAGGGCCCCTCCCCCTTGTTAACCCTTTTTATGATCCCTTTGATCCCTTCCAATGGAAACCGTGGAACCCATGTGACCCAACCACCTTACCCACCACCCACCCTTTCCTACCACCACCCACCATGTTGGGCCAAGCTCACCTCATCCATAACCCATGTAACACCAAAGGAGCCATGACCTTAGGCAACACCCACCTAGAGATCGAGGAAATGCCCCACCCCATATCCACCTTCCTGGATCCCTTCGACCCTTTCACATGGAAGTTCAAAGGTCGTCCCACATCTATGCACATGGAAGTCACCTTTGGGATAAGCATGCATGTGTCTAGGCTTACCACACCACTTGACATGAACATTATGTTGGGTCCATTCATTCACATCACCCACATGTCAAGTAGGAAACAAGAGTGGTCCATATTCGGGTGTAATGGTCCTCCTTCATTCATCATGGGTCATACGCATGATAGGAGTATTCATGGATGCTCGGGTCCCCCAGCATTTATCACCCCCATACATGACCGGATCACCTATGGATGCCCCGGTCCTCCCCGTTCCATCAAAGTCTTCTTAGCGTCAAAGCATGATTGGTCTACTTTTGGTTGCCCAGGTCCACCCATCACCCCTAGAATGTCCGCCTTCACAAAATTGCATGAAAACCTTCGCAAGTACATCAGCTAGTAAAATGAGATTTATAAAAGGCAGGCTGACTCCCCTCGGTGTCACCAAGAATTCCACGTGGGTGACTTTGTGATGGTGAGGTCGGAGAGGCTCTCCCCGGGAGCCATCTCCAAATTGAGGCCTCGTGGGGCTGGTCCCTTCCAGATTTCGAGGTGCATTGGCACTAATGCCTATGAGTTAGATCTTCTCGAGGAGTACGAAGTGAGCCCCACATTCAACGTGACCGACCTAGTGCCATATAAGGGTCCCACGGTGGTACCTAGTGAGGATATTGAGCCCACTCCCCTCATTGAGAGAGCACCCACCAGTGAGAAGAGTCAACTAGCCAGGAGAGCCCAGCGTGAGCGAATTGAGCGAATATTGGATGAACAGGTCACTGCCACCAGGAGCAAGGTGTATGAGCGCTATCTCGTCGGGTGGATGGATTGGTCTCCTACGGAAGACTTGTGGGCGGTACCACTTCTACACCCTCTGAGGAGGGAAGGACTCTTACTCGACGGAGTCGAGTTCTCAGCACCCCGAGAGTATGATGGGGACATCACCTCCCATGCCCACACTCACGGCTCGTCTCCTCGCCCCGGAAGCATCCGACATGGTATAGTCATTTATCTTGAGTCATATGTTGTATTTCCTCATTTTTATTTGAGTCATATCATTGTAATTTTCCTTTTATTTGAGTCATGTACCTAGGTTAATGAGTCATCTACCTAAGTTAAGTGTCATAGGGTTGATTAGTTTGGTTATTGGGCCCAATTCTATGGGCTAGGCCCAGGGGCGCCCCCTACCCCTTGGTTATTTGTCATTGTAGCAAGAGTCAGGGACTTTTTGTAAAATGTGGGTTGCCTACATATAGGACCCCATTCCCCCCCATTTGAAGTTAATGAATGAATGAATATTTGAATTTTCTAGTGTCCAACTTAAATCTTCTTCTTTTGGTGAGAAACCAATTGAGTGGGTGAGAAGCCCCTATCCCCCCCTCTCTCTAACTCTCTCTCTCCTCCACTTTCTCTCTCTAAAACATGCGCCCCTTTCTCTCTCCTCACCCCTCCACATCACCCTCCACCTCATCTAGAGACCCTTCACTTCCGTAGGAGCATTAATTACCCCCTCTCCCAACTACCACCAAATCTCCTCCCTCCCTAAGAGAATCTTGGCTCTCCCAACACAATCTCCCTCTCCCCAACACAATCCACCCTATTCCCCACACAATCCTGCAGCTCCCAAGGGACATTTGAATATTTTCCCTCCACTCTCTCCTCCCCCATGCCCTAGACTCCCCAAGGGAGAGAGATCTCCCTTCCCCTCCCAACACCAAATTCGCAGCTCCTCTCTCACCCACTACAAACACCACCTTCCAGACCCCATTCCCCCCCTCCCACACCTTGGAACACCCCCTCCCAGACCCCCTCACAGCCAGGGGTTGCCCCCACACCCATCCACCCCATTTCTCATCCCTTCTACCCCATTCCCCCACCACCTTTCACCACCTGCACTTCTCAGTTCGAAGGCAGCAGAGTACCAGCATCTTGCAGAGGCGACCCCGACTTCATCCCGGCGTCCCTGGAGGCCCAAGTGGTACAGTCGGAAGCGTCTCTCTGTCCTCTTCGCGACGGTGGTGGTCTCATCCCGTTCTGAGTTCGTGGCTGCCCGGGGGAGCCGTCATCGCCGGACTGCGCATCTGCTTCCTGACAGTCAACCTGAAGCGAGTTGCAGAGGCTCCCACGGCCAACTTCCTGAAGCTCTGAAGGCGGGCCTTGGCTGAGAGTTTCTACACCGAGTCTACTTCCAGTATCAAGAAGCGGAATCCCGTTCGGCATCCGGAGCTGTGATTTCTTGTTTTTCTCCCCCAGGTGCGTTGTTCTGTCCACTCTGGGACTGAACAGACACCCGATCACTGTTTGGGCTGTCTCTGTCTACTCCGACCTCCTCTGGTGTCCCCGTGGGTCTCCGTTTGAAGAGGACTCGACAACGAATCCAACGACTCCAGCCTCGCCTGAATCAGAGATCAAGAGCGCCCGTGGTGATCTCGTCTTCCTACTATTGTGGTACCGTAGCAGTCAGAACCAGAACTTCGGGACCCTGTTCGCAGCCCTTCCCCGACCAGCACCGCCAACCAGGAAATTCCAAAAAAATCGGACATCATCCTGATCCAACCCCGAAGATTTTCCCACTGGTCTCATCAATAACAAAATTCGAGAGTGGCCGCAGTAGCGTCAACTTCAACTGTCTGTCCCCTGTTCCAGAGAGCGGGCAGAACCGACATCCGCCGTCCGTTTAGTTTCTAGTTAAGCTCTTCCCTTCCCCGCCTGGCCGGCTTAACGCCCCTCCCTGTGGGAGGTAGTGTTTGAATGTAATTTTAGTTTCCCTTCCCCAAGTTCAACCCACTTGCATGAGACGTAGTGATGTAAAGCCTTGAACAGGTCGAAGCTACACCGACGCGGCGTGTGGGGAACCCACGCTTCCCCGCTCGCCCACGTCTCCGAGCGGGACAGGTTTCTTCAAGCCGGTCGAATAAGTGCTCTATCCCTTGCTCATATTTGGTGCCTTGTTCTTTTAATATTAGCTCATAGCTCCGTTGGCCCGTGAGAGTGAGTGCCCGGCCCGCAAGCTCCATTGCTTCGAGTGGCCGCCGTGGAAGAGAGTGTGACCCGTGCCCTCAGCACCCGGGTCGGCCCCATTGAGTTGGACCTTCAAACCCTTGGGAAAAACCCTTGGCCTTGCTGGCCCTCTACCAGCAAGGGCCCAACCCTCACAACCTCTACTCGGCATCGCCGAGTTACCCCGGGATTTGGGTGAGTGACCGCCGATTTCGGTCCGTTTCTATTGCGAATTGTGCTTGCTTGTTTAGGTCCAAGGGTGTGTCACATCATAAACCCACGGGTTTGGTTTATCAGACGATTTAGGGTTCGTGTGCTAGACTTTTCCCCACCGACTGTAGTCGGTCTTAATTTACATCGGCATAAAGTCCAAACACCTTTCATTAACGGTCAAAGATATCTATATCGTCCGTTGTGATATTGAGGGTTTTATCTAAACCCAACCGTTAGCTTTGGATTTGGTTCAGATTAGACCATTGAATTTATTCTGGTCAAGACTTACCATTAGATTTATATATAATTAAAATCCGACCGTTGGATTTAGATTTCACACGATCGGACAGTTGGATCACTACGTGATCGCAATCAGACAAACGGTTTCACTTATGCCCCAGAAGGACATTTATACCGAGAGATGGGAGTATATTTGCAATAATTAATAGTCTTTCATGAAAATGGGAGTATGTTCTCAATTTCCATGAACATAGGGTACTTGTAATTTTTCCATGAGTAGGGCTTTATTTGCAAATTTCCCTTAAGTGAGGGTATATTTGCAATTCTACTAAGTTGCAGGGTAAAACTACAATTCTTGAGCAACATTAAGAATTTTATGCACTTTCTGAGATTTCATTATTTTCTACAATTTTCTTGAACATTTCCGCAATTTTGCAAAGATTCGATGTAAAACTACAATTCATAAAATTTTTTAACACAATGGGGGTTTTTCCCCAATCTTGAGGACATGTGTACAAACTTGGAATGTTTCTAAATATTCCATGATTTTTCTGTATTTTCAGACCATTTACATAATTTCTAGACCTATCCTTTATAAAAAGGACATGTTAACAAACACCTTGCTATGGGTTTTCTCTTTTTTTTTTTACAAATAAACCCTTGAAATTTCCTTGCTCCCTTCTCAGCTCCAAGCTCCCTTACAGCGGCTCCTCTTGTGCTTCTTGCTCCAAGTTTCCAAATCTGGAAGAGTTCAAGTCTCCTAGTCCCTTTTACTCTTGGCCAAGTCCTCTCCTATTAATAGAAGTTTGGAGGTAAGAAGCCAGGAGAGGCCGACCATAGGCCAAGTCCCACCTAGCTTTGGGTTCATTAATTGGCACTAATGAGGATTAAGTTCCTCCTGGCTTTGGGCTTCCTCCTCAAGTTCCTCCAAGTATCCACTTGAGGAGGTGAAGAAAGAGAAAGCAAGGTGAGGCTTGCGGCTCCCCTCACCCATGGACTTCCCCCTGGCATCTCACCTCTCTTCTCTTCTTTTTTTTTGTTTCTAGAGAGAGAGAGGAGAGAAAATGGGTGGGGTGGGCCACACAAAACCCACCCCACCTCCTCCGGGCATCCGAAGGAGGTAGGTCGCAGGGGTCCCTCCTGGCATCCAATGCAAGAGAGAGAGAGGTAGGGACAATTGAGATGGGGTCCACGACACCCGCCCCCTACCAGGAGGAGGAAGCAGCCGTGGAGGGGGGTTTCTCCGGGCACTGGACCCCTGGCCTGGGTCCCTCCGGGCACGGGACTCCCGGCTGAGTCCCTCCGACCATGGGGACCCCCGGCTGGGTTCCTCTGGGCATGGGACCCCCACGGGTCCCTCCTGGCATGCGAAGGAGAGAGAGAGAGGGAGGGGGAAGGCTAGAGGTGTTGAGTCCCTCCTGGCTTGCTGACCTTTGGAGGGCTATAAAAACCTTGTGTTGTCCTTTTCAAATAATTTTTATTGCTTGGAGTCAGAGGTTGCAGCACGTGGGAGACCCTAGTTTGTCTTCTTCCCGACAACGCCTTGCTGCCCAACCTTTTGCAACACAGGGACCACCCTATGGTGCACTGGGAACGGTCTACAAAGGCCGGATAAGCCTATTTCTTGTTGGTTAGCTCCTTAGGTATGTGGTTGTGCCACCCACAGGGTGTTCAATGAAATTCCCGTGTATAAAAACATGTGGGATTTGTGTAGATAACTCTGCCCAACAGAATCCCGAGGATGTTTAAACTATCTAGACATACAACGACAATGGCTTTGTATCACTTTACGTCGTCGAATGATAAATCTAATCTTCTTTTTCTATGAAAATATCAAAAAATGTTGTAAAATTTGTGGGATTCAATAAATGCCCCCTTACGGGGTGTCCGTCAAAGTCGAAGGTGACAATAGACGTCCCGTGCACCCTGTTAAAAGGTTTTACCCCGGAGTCTTGATGACATAATGGGGTTTTCAACCTTTGTAGCATCCTTAATCATTTTTTTTCTTCATATATTGCTTGTCCTAATCGCTTGTCCTAATCACTTTTTCTTTTCTTTTTTGCAGGTCTTCATCATGCTCCGTCTTAGAAAGAGTCGTGCCCAGAGACCCGCAGACAGAGATATAGACGTGGCCCCTGTTCAATCCAAGGTCTTGATGCCACGCTTGGGTCCTCCCCGAATCTCCAAAGGAAATCTATTTTCTCTCGATTTGGGATTGACCATAGTTGTTGAGGGTCCACTTCCCAAGGACACCTTGAAAGGTGGAGAGGTTGAATCAACCTTAATTGTCAATCACAACGGCCTTTACCAATATAAGCATTTGGGGGATTATCCGAAGCATTTTCCGTTGAACAAACATTTGTTTGTATTTATTCAAAGCTATGTTCCAGATGACATGGACAAGGATGATCTACTCTTGCCAGCTGAACGACGCCATCTTGAGAGAGCAATTCTTGAGCGACAGGACAACATGCTCGGGTCTTGTGCTACCTCCTATCCAAGTTTTCCACTAGGTTTCACACATCAAATTCAGTTCCCGACAGTAGATCAACTAGGCTTTTTCAGTACAGATGTTAGTTGTCACACAAAGATGTGCACAATCATGCCAACAGTCTGGGAGTTATTTAGCCAACATAAACTAGGCTTGGATCATGTTTCTGGTTTGTTTCTGACACCCTCAGGTTCGCAACATGCAAGTGAAGAGTATGACAAAATGTGTCTTCTTGATAAGATCATGCGTGGTTCTGCACCAAGTTGATACTAGAAATGGTCAATGCTTTCTTCCCACCAGTTTTACTTAAGAGCTATAGAATGACTGATGGGAATACTCCATAATTACAATGAGATTTTGGACCTTGTCGGGATTTGCCACGCGGTTACAGTGGCGCTCTATGGGTACACTTGTTTTATGGGTTTACTTCAGGCTTTGGTGGAAAGGTTCGACCGCCGGTGGAATATTCTTGCTACCGCTGAGGGCAAGACGGCCATAGACTTACGGAGTTTTCATCAGATTTCAAGTCTTCCTATTTTCGAGTGTCCCTACAAGGACGCGACGCTTGATGATTTGCATAAAAATTACACCACGGGGATAGGACAATATGGGTTGCCCCACGGTTTCCGATATTTGATGAAAGTTTGGCAGGATTTAGCCGGGTCGGAAAAGAAAACACTCCATCTACTTCTACCAGCATTGTGAGGGTTAGCCTCGATGCATGGATCCGTCATTTTTACAACGAGCCATTCTGTTTTCATGAGACCTTTGCTGAGGATGACAAGCCCTTGGATTAGGAGTATTAACTAATTCTAAAATTGAAGAAGTTCAAGCGATATCTATTTGTGCCAGAGAATGAGGGTGGAATCGCCTTAAACTGTCAGTCAAGACATATTTAGCGGCTTATCTCGCCTATTGGCTCGCCACCTTCGTCATGCCATACGGCGAAGGAGACACTTTGCGGACCGAGTTGATATACCATGACTGCCTTCTTGCTGATGGTCAAAGGCTTGCCATTGAGCCTGCCACCTGGGCAAATATGCATCATGCTTTGGGGAATTTAACCACTCACAGTTCTCCCCGGGATAGAAGCATGTTGATGGCCATCTATTATTTGAGTGCTTGGGCCAATTTGCTACTTCCTGGATTATGTCAGGAGGTTGATTCGAGGGACGGACTACATAGCCTTTGGAGCAGTTGACAAGCTCTCAGAATGCTTTATCTTTTTTGCTCGCGAACGGACTACATGGCCTAGACTTTGCGCCCAACTCATACAATTTCAGGCCATACACCATTCAGAGGCCAGATGGTGTGAATTGTCATCTTCCCAACCATCCAAATCCTAGCCGTTCATTTTATGAGGATTGGCTTTGTTGCATGAGACTGAGTGTCCTTGTTTTCCACAAGGGTAACACCATTTTTTTAGAGCCATACTATCCACACTGCTTTGCGCAGCATTTCGGGTACGATCAGTCCGCTCCCCCGAATGTTGATTTTCCATTAGCAGGGCGATTGTGCAGAAACCATGACACCCATTTAGTGGCAGCTAGCTAGTGGGATTTTTTTAGAGGGGATCCGGAGCCAGGTTGTACTTTCTCAGACAGAAAAAAGGTCAGCTAGTTTGACTTGTACTATGCCCACTAGTGGCTCAACCACAGCAACATTTTCAGGCAGCCTTTATAGAAAATGAGGGAGGCTGAGGAGGCTCATTTGAGAAGAAA
This sequence comes from Amorphophallus konjac, assembly GCA_022559845.1. Taxonomy (NCBI): domain Eukaryota; kingdom Viridiplantae; phylum Streptophyta; class Magnoliopsida; order Alismatales; family Araceae; genus Amorphophallus; species Amorphophallus konjac. The sequence continues at coordinate 272,600,584 of CM040128.1, forward strand.
GGATTTGCCTCCAATTATAATTCAACATTCTTTCTGTCGCACTCAGTTTCCACACATTGCTAATGCAGTCCAAGATTTTTGTGCGGCTTGGGAAGCTGAAAATGGGTCCATTACAGTGGACCTAGGGGCAATTAAGCCTTTGAGGCGTCCAACCGAAACTCCTTCAGAGCGAGGGGAATCTGTGGCAACTATGAAAGTTTATTCCTAGTGGGGGCATTTCTTATCAGATTATGGCTATCCCAAGAATTCCTTCTTGACAACCAAGCTTCATCCAAGAGATTTTCGCAGCCATCTTTGAGAGCAGCGGCAGAGGCATTTGATAAACGCCATCGGATGTGCTGGTCCCTTGGAATATATCTCGTTGATTGAGCATGGAACAACTTTAATAGATTTTGGGGTGCAGTCAAAAAAGCGGGCAAGGTCATAGGCTTCAAGCCCGAACAAGTGGTCTTGCAACCTGTCTTTTCTCCTACTCCCGACAGTATGTAACCATCGATTTTCTTTTCTTTATTTGACTTGCAATTTGCTTGCTGAATTTCATTTTGCCATCATTGCTTGTTGCTTCTTCTCTTTTGTTTTACAGCGAGCACCACCACTGTTGATCTACCCCCAGCACCTCCAAGAAGAAGAAGGCTTCAGCCCTCCAAAAAGGCGAAGGATAGCTGAGGATGATGATACTGCCACTAAGACATCCTGTCCACGCACCGGGGAGGCGGCCTCACACAAGAGGTGGCATGGTAGCTTATGCCCATTTACTTAACTTTCCTTGCTGAAATTTTGCTAAATTGTATATGATGCCTTTTCTTCTTTTTCTTTTTAGGTTCTTCTAACACAGTGCCAAAAATGTGGGAAATCTCCTTCCCGTAGAAGAGAACACCCGGCTCGAATTCGAGATGGGTGAAGAAGAATGTGATCCTCATTTGTCTTCTAAAATGAACAGTTAGACATGATGGATGATGATTACAACCCCTTATCAAGTGATTCGCCATCATTTTCATGTGGGAACCCTCGAGTAGTGCCTTGCCTGGTATGCTCAGTTTCGATGCATATTTTCCTTTTTGCATTGTGTTGTACAGTGAACCCCTGATTCTTTGACTATGTTCCCCCTTTTTAGTAGAAAATTTTGCAGTCGAGGGTGTGATGATGCCCCCTGAGCAAGGTATAGGCCAAGGCGTTGATAGTCATTCTAACCCACTGGGTGAGCATTTACTCAGCTTCATGTGTGTTCCTTCCTTTTGATTACTGGGTTATCCTGACATAATCTATTTACAGGTTCTACTAGTGCTAGCTCAGCCGACTCCGTGAGAGAGTTTACTGTGCTAAATTCTAGGCTGGATGAGAATCTCCCAGAGCATTCAGCCATGCCCAATATTGAAAGAGAAGCAATGGCTGGTTATATAGAGGCCTTATTGGCTGAAATTTGTGGTCAAAAGGATCCACCGCCATCATCTGGGACGGCCGTAGCTACCAACTTGGTCTTCGAGGCTAGCCATTTACCTTTCTCAAGCAATTTAGTTGCATCCCAGGCTCCTCATGTTACTCGTGAGTAATTGAGTATATCCTGTCTTTAACCTCATAATTCTTTATTTTACTTTGCTCCCCATTTCTTGCCTAATGCTTGCTGCATTTTTGCCTTGGATAGAGATAGGTTCTTCTGTTACGGAATCGTTTGATACCTCGGGAGGGGTAGATGGAGCGTCCTTGACGAGTGAGCCTGATGCAATTATGGGTTTGCCAAATGTGGAGACCCATCCAGATACTTCCAACTTAACTAATGTTTTAGCCAGTCATGACAAAACTCCCATCCTTCAGATGAAAACCCTCTTTTGACCTCTGACGTAAGCTCTGAAGGTACACCTTTTGCAAAGCTTCATCAGTTCATGAGTTTCTTTGATGGAAACATTTTCAATAGAGTATAATTCCCTTGCCATCTTCAGGTTGTTTGCCCTTGGGAGTCGTCGAGTCGCCTCAACCAACAGAGGGAGAAGTTTGCCACCCTTCCTCAGAGGTCAATGGACTCTCTGTCATGTAGATTTGTGGTCCAACGGATTTGCCACTGGACATGTTGCATAGCGAAATCTCCTAGCTACTAGAGGCTGAAGATATGGAGGATGCAAGGGTCCCTTCGCCTGTTTTGCCATCTGCAGTCCCAATCCTTTCTGAAAATGAAGATGTTGCATCACTGGGTATTTTGCTTTCCTCCATTTTTTTGATGTGTAACTATTTCCATGGGACTGGAATGAATAGTGCTTTACTTCTTAGGGGGAGCTGAGGAAATTGCACAGCCAATGGCGAGCCCCAATATGAAGGGGGTAGAGGCTACGCCCTCTGATTCACAAGGTGCTGCCTATGTGCCTTTTGACAATAGAAATCTTGCACCCTTGGGTATTCAATTTTCTGTGATTTATTCTTTCTTGACAGCCTTGTTTGTACAAGACTGAAAGGCATTTTTCATTGTGCTTTTCTAGGGGTGAACGGAATAACTGTGAATCCCATAGCATCTTCCTTGCCAGCTACTTCAAGGATTGTAGAGGCAGACAACCCTCTATCCGAGCCTGGGGAAAGAGCTTTTGAGAAGCTAGCCTTAGAGCCATCAATGCCTTTGACCATCTCACCAGGTATGAAGATGGTGAATCTTTCTTTGACAGCTTTACATTTTCTTGTTCTCTTCTTTCGTTTGGGGAGCACTCATCTTCATAACCTTATGTGAGTACTTGTTTCTTTCCCTCCCCCCCCCCTTTTTTTGCAGCTTTGAGTGATGTTGTTTCCTCAAAGATTACAAGCCAGGGACATACACCAGTAGAGTCTGATGATTTCTCAGGATATGAAGTTGCTTGGCCTGATACTCCGCAGACTATACCACTTGGAGGGGCCGAGGTGCTTGGCATGCTTATGAACAACATCCAGGCTTTGCTTCAGCCGGAGGTGCTTCCCTTAATCGAAATTGTGCAGGACGCTCTGAGGAGAAATACCCAGGCTTATCATGTGTTGGGGCTGCCCAAAGAGTATTGGATGACTGCTATAGAGGACACTTGGAAATAATTCCGTTGTCTTCACGAGGCTTCATGCTTCAGAGTGGAAGACGCATACTTTGAAATTTCAGCAACTCGAAGATAAGGCTTCTATGTTGATGGGGGAGATCTAGGAGATGCATTCAAAAGCTGACATCACTTGAAGCCGAAAAGATGCCTTGGCAGCGGAGTAGGTTAAGAAGGTAATCAAGGCATCAAAGCTTCGAGAGGTAGCCCAAACCTTAATGGAAAAAGCATGGGACTTGCTGGTTGCCTCGCAATCGGATGCCGAGGAAATGCGGCAAATGCAGGGCGAGGAGACAACTCTCACTTAGAAGGGTGTCAATCTTCATGATGAAGTCCTTGTTAAGCAAACCCAGATTAAAGAGTTGACGAAAAAGAAACCCCAGCATCTTTGAGTCCCCATTTGTACATCTATCATTCATTGATTCATTTATTTCTTTTTTGTTTATTCAGCATTCATCGATTTTATGGTCACCCTGAGGGCTTGTCTCGGGCTCCAATTTTGCTGATAAATAATAGAAATTGGCTAAGGCTGAGCAAAATATTGTCTCCATCCCCCTTTTTTTCCTTCTATCTTTTTTTTTTTCACATTACTAGCCATAGCGCCCTTTCGACTTTTCGCCAAAACTACCTCTCTTTTGCTTTTTTCCAATGTATCCTTTTAGATTTTCACACCGAGAGATTACCCATTTTCACCCAAGACGTCCTTTCCGATTTTCACCTCCGCCGAGTTTAAAGTCTTTTCACCCTTAGACAACCCCTTAGTGGGGAATGGCTAAGTCCGCCAGGGCACCTCAATTTTAAGCTTTATTTCCCTTTTTTTATGAATGCATATGCTTTCGATAGGACAAAAGGGGTTCAAGTTTTAAGTGACCCTCATCATGAAAAAGAAACGGGGTCTAGGGCTGAGAGAATGAGTGTGGCTAACCTTGGTGGCATGAAGCCAACAATTGAGGATAAAAACGGTTGACCTTTGTAGGATGAAGCCAATAGTTGAAGTGATTGACCTTCATGGTATTTGGCCAAGATCATAGGAATTTGGATTTTAAGATGGTTGACCTTTGTGGTATGAAGCCCAAGGGTTGGGGTTTCTTGGTTTGAGTGGGTGACCTTTGTGGTATGAAGCCATGAGTTTTGGAATTTTAGGTTTGGGAATGGTGAACCTTTGTGGCATGAAGTCATGAGTTTTGGAATTTGGGGTTTGAGAATAACGAACCTTTGTGGTTTGTAGCCAATATGAATTTTGGGATTTTGGGTTTGGAAATGGCGAACCTTTGTGGTTCGATGCTTTTGGTGGTGAGTTGGCCACGGTGGGACAAAGGTGTCCGAAATAATTGATGATGATTTTTTTTTCACATTATCAACTCCAGCGCCCTTTCGGGTTTTCACCGAAGATAGCCCCCTTTAGTGTTTGCTGATGCACCCTTTCGGATTTCACACTGAGACGTTACCCATTTTTTCCTGAGACGTCCTTTCGAGTTTTCACCTCAACCGGATTTAGACCTTTTTACTCTTAAGCAACCAATGAATTGGATGCCTAAGTCCGTCGAGACACCTCTATGTTAAACCCCATTTTTGTAGTACATCAGGTTTTCCCAAGAGAGACTTCTGCAGGGACTGGTTATGCGCAAATCCATGTTCGAGCACATAATACAACTTCATATGTTTTCCGTTTAGTGGAGGGAAGAGACTATTTCCCTTATAATCAACAATCGTATATGCACCTCCTTCAAAAACTTTCTAGACGACGTAGGGTCCATGCCAATTTGGAAGAAGCTTTTCACTGGATCTTCCATCCATGACTTATTTTCCTTTAATCATGACAAGGTCTCCTTTTTTGAACACTCTTTCCCTTATAAGCTTGTCATAGGCTCAGGTCATTTGGGCTTGATATGCTTACAGGTGTTTGTAGGCTGCCAACCTTTCGCCTTCTAGATTTGTGAGTTCTTCGAGCCTTCTTTTAGTTTCGCTCTGTTCTTGACCTTACAGTCTTGCCTACACCGCCAATCAATAGGACGTCATTTCGATTTTAACGGGTACCATGGCTTCTGCCCCATAAATTAGTAAGAAAGGGGAGCACCTGGTAGGAGTTTCATAGACGGTTCTATACGCCCAGAGGGCTTCATGTATCTTCTCTCCCTAGTCCCTTTTGCAACCACCGACTATTTTGGCGAGGAGTTTGCAAAGGATTTTATTGAAGGCTTCAGCTAAGCTGCTGACTTGAGAGTTGTAGACCGTCGACATTCTCCAATCGATGAGAAATTTTGTTCCCAATTGGTATACGGTTTTGTTTCAGAACAGGGCGTCATTATCCGACATAATCCGACTAGGGGTGCCGAACCTGTATATTGGTGTTTGACAAACGGGCAACGACTTCCCTTGTTACTTCCTTGAGAGGAATGACTTCAACCTAGCGGGAAAAGTAATCTGTTGCGGCTAAGATGAACTTCTACCACTTGGAGGATGGCAGGAAGGGACCCACATTATTCATTCCCCATTTAGGAAACAACTATGTGTGGGCCATTGGATGCAGTGGATTAGGAGCTCTTCTAGGCAGAAGGTCAAATGCTTGGCATTGATGGCACGTGCGGGTGTACTGATTACAGTCGGCATACATAATTGGTCAGTAGAAGCCCTTACGGTTGATGTTATTCTTCATTTTTGCTCCTACTTGATGGGCGCCGCACAGCCCTGAGTGGACCTCGCACATTATTATTTTGGCTTCCCTTGGTGAGAAGCATCGCAAAAGAACTTAGTTATCTTTTTCGTGGACAAGCCTGAAAAGCCAATCCTCTATTAGTTCATAGGACGCCGCCCTATGAAGCAGCTGGATCCTCTGAGCCCAGTCAAGAGGAAGCCAACAATTTTTTATCTTGACGATTGACTTGCGCCAATCTTCTTCCTCCATGGCCTTGTCTTCTTCAGTGGTGTTGACCTCATGAATTATGAGGCCAGATTCTTCGTCTAGCACACTTGGCATAAATCTTCTGTGCTTGATGGTTATATCTAATTCTCCTTCAGGTGGAAGCTTTATAACTGAAGCCAACTTGACAAGGGCATCCGCCTGAGAGTTTCTACTCCCGGGTATATAACCTATTACAAATAAGTAGAATGTCTCCTTAAACCTCATTACAACGACATGATAAGAGATGAGCTCTTGCTTTCTGACATCGCAGACGCTCAGAACTTGCCGTATGACCAACTACGAGTCCCCATAGATTTTAATGCACTGGATGTCCATCTCCAAGGCCATCTAAAGCCCAATTATTAAAGCTTCATATTCGACTTCGCTGTTGATCAACGACCTCATGAGGGTGCATGAATTGTGTAAAATTCTCCCTTTGGGAGTCACAAAGAAAGATCAAACCACGGATGGCCCACCACAAAAAGAAGATGGCGTCCTTACAATTGACTTGCCTTGTTGGGAGCTCTACTTTGATGGCACCTCCCAAAGGGTCAAAAAGGCCGACGGAACTACAAGTCACATGTCAGGGGCTGGAATAGCTCCTTGTTGGGACATAAGCATTTATTCGTCAAGGAGTTCAGTATTGAGGGGAGAGTCCGCTAAGACTGGATGTGCTACTAGGAACTCAACCATTCCTTGTCCTCTGATAGCTTTCTACGGGACGATGGTAATATCAATCTCCATGAGGTGTAGAGCCCATTTCCTTAGTCTTCATAACAGTGCGGGCTGCCTGAGGAGGAACTTGAGTGGATCGAACTTTGATATTATGTTCACTCGATGGAATAAGAGGTAGTGCCTCGGCTTTCTAACGGTGAACACCAATACCAGACACACTTTTTCCGAAAGGGAGTACAGATGTTCATGGCCGACCAACTTTCTACTGAGGTAGTGCAAAGGTTGTTCTTTGCCTTCATCATTGATTTGCACCAAGCTCCCAGGGAAGCATCCATAGCGGAGATATATAGTATGAGAGGTTTTCCTTTAACTAGTGCCCCCAACCGAGGGAGTAAGCAAGTAGTCTTTGATTTGTTCAAAAGCAGTTTGGTATCCCTGATCCCATATAAATTGTGTCTTTCTTCATCAATTTGTCAAAGGGCGTGCATCTTCCGGAAAGGTTGGATATGAATCGCCTAATGTAGGCCAGCCTTCCCTAGAGAGATCTCAGGCAAGTTGTGTTTCTGGGAGGTGACAGTTCCCTGATTGCTTTGCTTTTGTCAGGGTCTATTTCTATCTCCCGTTACCTGACAATGAAGCCGAGAAATTTGCCGCTAGATACGTCGAATACGCACTTCATCGAGTTCATTTTAAGTTCATATTGCCAAAGCCTTTCAAAGACTCGACACAAATCCGTCAGATGGTCTTTGTGCCTTCTAGTTTTGACAACCAGGTAATCAACATAGCATTCGACTAGATTATGTAACATTTCATCAAAAATCTTGGTCATTACCCATTGATAGGCGGCACTAGCATTCTTTAGGCCAAAGGTCATCCTTTTCTAATTGAAGATCCCTTGGGAGATCGGAAGGCCGTATGATCTTTGTCTTTGACGGCCTTATAAATATGATTATAGCCTAACGATCCATCCATGAAGGATAGAGCTTCCTACCACGTGGTCATATCAACCATGGTTTCAGTGATTAAGATTGGAAAATCGTCCTTCGAGCATGCCTTGTTCAGGTCCCTGAAGTCGATGCAGACTCGGACTTGGCCATTCTTTTTCTTCACCGGGACAATGTTGGCGAGCCAAGTTGGGTATATGTGGGGCTCCACAAAGTCCACGTCCAAGAGTTTGTCAACTTTGGCATTTTACTTTCAGTTTAAGTTTGTGGCGCATACACCTTTGGGCTTGCTTGACTGGTTTTGCTGTGGGGAGTATCGCCAACTCATGTTCGACTACAAAGGGATCCAGCTCAGGTATTTCTTTGTAGGTCTAGGCAAAAAAATCTTTATACTCCAACGACAGTTTGCTTATATGCTTCCCTTTATTCTTCATTGAGGAGGGCGCTAATGAAAATTGGTCATGAATCCTCCACATCACCGAAGTTGAGTTCAATCAATTCATCTACAGTCGCTTGTCCATTGTCTTCAAGTTCGTGTAGGGCTGGTTGTAGATCAATAAAGTCCTCCTCATCCATGCCGGCAACGTGGACATCGTAATCAGTGTTATCAGACTCGGACTGAACCGACTGGTCGAACCGGTCCCGGAACCGGTTCGATTAAGGCCGGTCCGGTCTAATGTTAAAGAACCGGACGAACCGCGGTTCGACCGGTGAACCGGTCCGAACCGATTCATCCTTTAAAACAAAAAAAATAAAAAAAATGTAAATTTTTTTAGATATTCAAAATTATATGTATGTGTGAACAAAATTATCTTATTATTATTGATTTGTTGTTATTTATCATTTTATTTTAAATATATTAGAAGTTTAAATATTTAAAAGAGTATAGATATCAATTGTGAAGAGTGAAGACCAATGAAATATTATAAAATTTTAAGGTTAGTTTATTTAACCATGTTATTGTTATTTTTTTACTTGTATAGTTACGTAATCATGACTAATAATTATACGTGTATGTTTATTTATTTTGATCATTATATCTTATTTCTTATTGTCTTAGGTTATAAAATCGGGTCGGACCATCTATCAATATTACGATGACATCACGGTTCAAACCGGTTCGATTGAACGGTCCAACCAGTTCGAACCGAACCAGCTCATTGACCGGTTCAGGCACCGGTTCGGTTCTGATAACATTGATCGTAATACTCAAGGTTGTCAATGATAGACGACAAGGTCAGCTCATCATTACTTTCGAGCGCTTCTGCCCTTATGACTCATTTGTAGCAGCGATGGACTCCTCGTCGGGGTCTAAGTTGTTAGAGGAGGGTAAAGTCCTCCTCTTGGTCATAACCAAGCCCTCGTGTCCTTGAAGAAGGGAGGCTGCCTCCGGACTTGTGGTGGATATCACAATTGCCGGAAGTAGTGGTGCCAGGAGGGTTCTTGTATTTGAGGAAGCTTCTATTTCCGGCACATTTCCTTGATATACTTGGGCATATCGTCCATTTCTTGAACTAGCTCCGGAGTGTCCTTGTCCAAAGCACTCCAACTGAAATTATCATCAGGTAGGCTTTGTGGGACCAAGTCTCCTTTGTAGAAAATGATTGGTTTGACTGTTTTATTCTTCTCTCTATTCCTTTTTTCTAGTAGGAGACTATGAGGCCCCCTTTCATAAATGAATGGGGTAGGGTGAATACGGACTGTTCGCCTTAATCGGGGTGAACGGCATATTCGACCCTTCCCGGTCGAATAAGTTGTTCATCTATTATAACGTAAAACCCCTATTCGTGAGGCTTATTCTGGAGGTTATCAAAGATGAAAAGCTAAGACAACCGGTGAATACATCGCAAACCGGCGAATACGCGTTGACAACCAGCGAATGCGCCATTCTACCTTGCCCTGTTCGTTTATCAAAGGGGCCCCGAAAGTTTTCAATTGCTCGACTTTATGTTCCTCCCTTTTAAAGAAGGGCTGCATGCATATCGAAGGCAACGAGGTACTCTTGTCGATGGCTCAACTTATAAGATTGGCTTCAAAGTTGACCTCCCAAGCTTGAACTTGGAGCTCAACTGCATGGGTTTCATAGACCTCTGGCTCCTGAAGTATTTTTATGAGAACTTCCCTTAATTCTTTATTCCAGGCAATAGCTTCCCATACAGTGATGGTAGTTGGGAATCGCTTCATATGCTAGATAATTTTGCGATCGGCCCAAGCACGGGCCTGCTCCAACGGAGGGATTATTTCTGTTAGGGCATTTCGCGGCTCATTAAACCTCATGTCCTTGAAAAGTCGTTCAATATCACCCTAATCATTGGGCCCATCTTGAAACAACGAAACTAGGGATTCTTCCTCCGAGGGCAATGTTGATGCTACATTATCCTTGCTGAAAGGACCAACCTGATAAGCGGGTCTCTCCTGAGTAGCTGGATTTGTTGGCTTGTTCTCCTCGTCTGAAGGGTCAAAGATAAACCCGTTGCCCTTAACCTCAACTTCCGGGATAGGCCCCGAGTCTTCGCTACAGAAGATTATGACTTCGTCAGAGATTGTCGAGCTGGGGCTACTGCAATTGGAGGGGTTCAGATTCATCCTCTACCGCAGCCATAGCTCCTTTCTTCCGTCGTGCGGCGTTGATAACTTGCCATGGCAGCCCTACGCTTAGGTCTGATGATGATAATTTCATCCTCTGGGGAGTAGAGGTCATTGAGTGGCGGGATCGGCACCATGTTGCATGAGAAGCTTCTCAACATTTCTTCTAGCTTCTCGATGGTGAGCTCCTCATCCTTGTAGAAAATAGAGAGCTCCTCTGGCAAGCAAAGTATTTTACCCTCTTGCACCTGCAGGTACATTTACTGGAGCTAGCCTTTCAAGTGGTTTTCTCGTTCCAACTCCTCCCATGGAATATGTTTATCCAACGGGGCAGCTTTAGTGGTCAGAGAAGGGACGTAGTCTTCCAATTCATCTATCAACTTTTGCAGCTTTTGAAGAGGGGTTAGTTCTTTAGGGGCCACTTTGATAATAGATTAGGATAAGCTAACCCGAGTGGACCCGAGATGGGCTATTCTTGAGTTTTCATATTTTTAGTTTGGCACCTATCCTACCCAGGGTCGGGTAGGGTATTCCTGTGAGAGAGGTGGAATGAGTTAACCTCGACTTAAGGACCTTAACCCTATCTGACCCCGAGTGATGTATTCTGACTCTCAAACTTGAATAACTCATCCACCAGCGAATAACTCATCCTAACCCGCCTTATTCTATTATCAAAGTGTCCCCAAGGGATTCTGTAGTAGCCGCCTACTCAACTTGCTTCTCTTTCTCTGTTCTTCTCTTGCTTCTTGGCCTTCGCCGCCTTAAGTAGAGAAGGAACATTCGGCTTTGAGGCCGGGTGGAATATGCCCCCGGGATTGAAATTGCTGCTTGAGACTCTTGCCTTAGAGGGTTGGGGCCGATAGTGCTTCTTCGGGGCCACTTTGAGCCAACCGGTCTCTTGCTATTGTATTTGGAAAGTGGCATTAATTGTCTGCTCAATTACCTCGAACGACAACTCTTGATACTCGGCCGTATAGAGACCAAAGTCATGAGGATTGCACCACCTCTACTTTGCCTTTAGCCCGTTGTTGGGTTGGTTCAAGATTTTGTTCCAAGCTCTGCTTGCTGCCTTCCTCCTTGGAATTGCCTTTTTGGCTCTTCCGAGAGTTCGATTTGGGATGCTCCCTTTTGGTCTCACCTCTCTGGTTTTACCCCGAGTCTTGTTTGGAACGTTCCTTCTTGGTCTCACCTTTATGGCCTTCCCTGGAGCCTAGTTTGGAATGCTCCTTCATGGTCTTGCCTTTCTAGCTTTGCCCGGAGCTCAGTTTGAAGTGCTCCTTCTTGGTCACACCCTTCTAGCATTGCCCGGAGATTTGTCTTGAGCATTGCTTGGTGCCTTGCTCATTATGATTGCCGGTCGGATCTTTTGGGCTGGCTAGCATTTTGCTTGAAGCATTGGCCATTCGAAGTCGTATAAGACAAGGTCATCTTGGCTTCATTTTAACTCAGGCTCGACAACTTTTTCGAAGCGAACCCTTCTTGTAGAATTGCCCTCTATGTCAATTTCTCCTTGCTGGATAAGACTTTTGATCCAGTTTTGGACACTTTCACAGTCATTCGTAGGGTGGGAGACCCTGGAGTGATACTTATAGAAAAGGGGAAGCCCCCTATCCGCCTCCGTGACTTCCTTTGGTGGGTGGAGCATGATTATTTGTCCTTCTTTAAAGAGTTTATGAAAGAGGTTCTTGGTGTTCTCCTTTCAGAAGGAACACTGATAGTAGGATAAAGTGGGCATGGCCTGGCTAGAGCTGGCTTCTTCTGCCCCCGATTCAGGGAACACGAATGCAGCTGACATTGGAATCATGTTAACAACAAGGTTCTGTTTGCTCCAGGCGTAGGGCTGTCGGTGGTCAACTCGATGTCCTTGCATTAAGATTGTACCACCCTAGATTAGCTTCTCTATTTCGTTCTTGCAGATATAGCGATCTTCAAACACATGGCCCAACATACGATGATAAATATAGTAGTTGGGTTCATTTGATTTGCTTACATATGCCGGCTTTCGCAGCTCCGAGTGAGTCATCAGCCCCAGACCCTCCTTGATGCAAAGGTTGAAAAGCTTTTTAGTGTGCTCCCTCTTGAAGGAGTAAGGAGTCTTCATGCGTTCCGCCAGCGTTCTGGTTGGCGCCTTTCCTTAAGTCATCTTATCGGAACTGCTTGAAGTCTCTCACCCATTGTTCTCATCTGTAGGGGAGAAGTCCATAGTGTTGACCTTTCTAGTGACATTGCGCTCCTTAGGGGACTTGCTCTTTGTAGGAGTGAATGTGGGGTTGTCGGCGAAGAACATCTCAATTTCCTCGACGACCGAGTTTAGCTAGTCAAAGCTTTTGATATTGGTGCCAAGCAACTTTTCGCTGACCTCGGTTGACAAACCTCTTCGGCATATGGTTATGGCGTCCTCTTGAGTAGGAGGGTTGTCACACCTCATGTTGAAATCCCTCCAACGTTTAATGAAGTCCAAAGCCGTTTCCCCTCGTTTCTGCCTGAGGAAACATAACTTAGCCAAGGACACCTTACGCTCAACTGTTTGAAACCGATCGATGAATCTCTTTTGTAGATCCACCCAATCAGCCACCGAATTGAGCTTTGACCTTGAATATCATTGGAAGGTGTTACCCGTGAGAGATGTTGCAAAATAGCAAAGGAGGTAAGACTTATCTAAAGCTAATTCTCCCATGGCCGTTATATAGTAGGCCAAACGTTCGTGGAGATCCCTGCCCATTAAACTTTTGTAGTTTAAGGGCTTAGGGACAGTCCGGTTGAAGCTTTTTAAATTGGTGATGTATCGGGTATGGCACGCTATATAAATCAACAGTAGCGATGCCTTCGCCGTGTTGGGCAAACTTATCTTTAACGATTTTTTCTATCATGCATCTCTGAGCCATGATGTCCTCTTCAAGCAGTGTCCAAGAGGACTGGGCATTGCCTACAACATGCGGAGCCTCAAATTCCACTTCGACAACGTAATCATTGGGCGCAACACCTTGTCGATTGACCACAGGAGGATTGGGAGCTCGCTGGTAACCCCGAACATTCTGATTATGTGCCTACACTAGGGGTCATTGAGCTTTGGCATCCATTTGTCATTTCATCTTAAGCATAAGATTAGTGAATTCTATGTGCAGGCGTTGCATGGTTTCCCACTTGGTGTCATCAGACATATTCTAGAATGAGGCCCTTGAAGGCGGAGTGTCAAAGACCGGATTGGCATGGATCCTCGAGGGTTGATTTCCCCCTTGGACACTTATGACATCATCGCCATCTATTTCATCTTCTTGGGGATTATCCTCCCTTTGATTTTGTAGCTGGGTCTGCTCTTGGGCTTGCCCTTGATTAGATGCCCCCCGGGAGGCTATTGAGTTGAGCCTCAAGGCTTCTCCTTGCGTTGCGTTGCAAGTCAACCGACGGTTCATATCCAGGATTAAACCCTGGTTCTAGGCCAGGTAGATCGGGTTGGCTGGGTCGGCCGGGTTGGTCAAGTTGGCCGGATCATCAGCGGCTTCAACTGGCTGCTTGCTAGAGGCATACTAGGTGAACTCCTTTATGGTGTCTTCGGCCACCTGTACTATTCTTCTCTTCTTTGGTAGTTGAGATGCGGGGTGGGCAGGTGCCCCTAGTCTATTAAAGACTGAGATCTAAGTTGAGGGAGCCTCCACATGATTTGTCTCTTCTGCTCAGATTGGTTCCAAGGGTCGAGGAATATGATTGGGTGCTGCCCACAAGGGCATAAGGGTTTAACCTCTTGAGGTATCGGAGCTTCCGCTTGTTGCTGGTCTAACGCCAAAGCAGGTTGGCCTGCCCTGGCTCTTCTGATGGCTCGAGCCTCCTCTTTGGTGACCCAGGTCTGCAAAATCGATGGAGCCCCCCTCCGCCTCCTCTTGCTGCCTTCTTTCTCCCTAAAACAAAAAGAAAAAGAAAAGACGGGGGAAGACAGGGACAACAACATACTAGGAGGTGCCTCTCCCGCGTTTCCTTCTCCACCTCCTATAAATAGGAGGCCTTGGTGAAGAGGGAGGACTTGGCAAGACTTCTCTCACACCCTCAAGCTTGAAGCGGCACTTGGAGCGGCCTTGGAGCGTAGAGCAGCAGGTGGCAGCCTTCCCTTGAAGTTTTTTAAAGTTTAATGCCCTACTTTGTACAAAAGAACCTCACTTAAAAGGGGAATATTACAAAAATACCTTTATGTGAGGAAATTAGCTTATTTTCATGTCAAATGGATCAAGATCATGGCATAATCATATTGATCCCAGAAATGTCAAAGTTATGAGAAATTGATGTCAAATCATGGGGAAAACCCCAGCATCTGTAAAAATTTACCCCCATACTTTGCGAAATTGCAAAGATGTCCATGGGAAAATTATGCAAAAGTTCTGAAGTTCTTCAAGGATGGTTCAAGTTTCTTCAGTTGTTCTCAAAATCATGGGAAAGACCCTAAAACATTGGCGAAGTTCAAGTTTTACCCTCACACGTTGCAAAACTGCAAAGATGTCCTCAAGAAATTATGCCAAATTTCAGAATTCAGAAATTCCTTGGGAATTGTTCAAGTTTGGCCAAATATGCTTGAAGTTAGTGGAAAACCATGCTTGTGTCTACAAAATTTTTAAAAAATTGCAATTTTACCCTGAAAGTTACAAAATTGCGTAAATGTCTTGAAAAGTCATGCAGAGCTTTGGGAATTGCATGGGAAGCTTATTCCCTTCGACATAAATCCTCAGTTTGTGAGAAATCACAAACTAACCCTAATTTAAGAAAAGTTACGAATAAACCCTAATTCAAAGAAAATTTGCAAATATATCCCTGCTCAAGTGCATGGGGGTCTCCTCTCGGCTCGAATCCCTGATGTCGCAACGGAGTTGTGAGGGTTAAAAAGGGTCTTTGACAATTAATCAAAGGTGTTCGGACTTGTTCTGATGTAAATTAACACCGACTACAGTCAGTGGGGAAGAGTCTAGTACACGAACCCTAAATCGTCTGTTAAACATAAAACACGAAAATAATCATGCACATGCTAATCAAATAGCCAACAAATGTGCATTTTTTCAATAAATGAACCCATAAATTTTCTCGCCAAAATCTAAACTTTTCGCGTTAAATAGTCCCTCCTGGCTTGCTAACTCTTGTAGGGCTATAAATACCCTTGTGTTGTCTTTTTCAAATAATTTTTTATTTCTTGGAGTCCGAGGTTGCAACATGTGGGAGCCTCTAGTTTGTCTTTTTCCCGACGACGCCTTGCTGTCTGACCTTTTTGCAGTGCAGGGGCCACTCTCCGACGCACTGGGAACGGTCCACAAAGGCCGGATAAACCCATTTCTTGTTGGTTCACTATGTGAGTACGTAGCTTTGTGCCGCCCACAGGGTGTTCAACGAAATTCCCATATATATAAACACGTAGGCTTTGTGTAGAAAACTCCACCCAACGGAATCCCAGGGATGTTTAAACTATCCAGACATACAGCGGCAACGGTTTTATACCGCTTTACACCGTCGCATGATAAATTTGATCTTCTTTTTCTCTGAAAATATCAGATGTTGTAAATTTTGCGGGGTTCAATAGGCCATAAGAGATGTAATTTCAAGGATGACTCCTCATCTTCCATATTTATTTGCATGCTAAATTGAAACCTAAACTAACGACAGCAACTTAAAAAATATGAAATAGGTCTTGAACCAGGCCGAGTCACATTGGTTTTATCAAGTTGGCCAGGGTTATCTAGGTTGAGCAAGGTTAACCGGGTTTGACTGGGTTTTAACTCTTGGCCGGTCTAGGTAGGGTTTCAACCCAGTTTTGAGACCGGGTCGTGGGTCAACCGGTCGGACCAGCCAGTCCGGGCCAAGTTTTAAAACAGTGATATGAGCATTAAGATGCAGCAAGAAAATCACGGTATCTTATATTCTCTTCATAGTTGTGCCATAGACATGGCTGACTACTTTAGTTAAGGTAGACAATTAAGAAACATCAACAGAATTTGGAAAATATCCATCACATAGTTCCACTCATTAGTTAAGAGGATGTTTGGTGACAGTATTAAACATATCTATTGATATTAATTTTGATATTGCTACTAATAGTGGGTCTTTGGTTGTGCTCTAGCCTTGATCATGTTTGATACTAATATCTTTAGTGAAGTATATTGTTTTAAAAAATTTAATACAGGTCTGAACCTGTATTAAAACTGAACAAAATTAGTCTTTGAGAGTCTTAAGACTCTTTTTCCTCACTTTCGTATCCCTCACTCTCTCTCTTCCCCTTTGAGCATCTTCCTTCACATTCTTCTAATATCAATTTCAATATTAATATTACATACTGCAAAAATGTTAATATCAAAGCTTATACTACATCAAAATTAATATTCCAACCAAACAAGGCTTAAGCTGTTGGCCTGAGTGGCTAATTCTGAGTGGGTAATGGCTGTCGGATCAGATTTTGGGAAGACAAGTGGGCTCCACAGGTGCCATTCTCCTCCTTCGTTCCCCCTTCTGTGTCATCTTAATGCTCATAAAGAAAGAGAAATTATTTCCTTTATCAGAGGAAGAGGAGAAAGGCAATCATGCAAGCTGGAGGCTGGAGCTTAGCAGAGTTTTAACAGAAGCTGAGATTGAAAACTTTGCCATCCTTGCCACTTATCTGGATAGGAAAGCAGTTGATTACTTGATGCCAACAAAGAAGATGCTAGATTTTCGAGGTGGGAGAAAGAGGGAATTTTCTCTGTCCATTCTTGTATCAACCTACTTCAAGATAGTGGACATACGGTCAGCAGGCCGAATCGCATTTGGAAGGCTAGGATACTGAATAAGATCACGATTCTCTTGGAAACTGGTTCTGGGCAGGCTTCCAACCGCAGATAGGTAGAGGAAGTTTATTCCCAACAACAAGGAAAATTGTCCATTCTGTGTGGCTTTCAAAGAGTCTAATAATCATCTCTTTGTGGGCAGTGGGATAATGAGGTTCTTTGGATTGTTCTAACCAAATCCCTAGGAATCCGTTGGTGGGAACCTTGGTGTGTTTTAGAGCTCATGGAAGGGTGGAACAATTGCTGCCCAAGTCAAGGTTGGCAGTCTCGGTTTCGGACTCGGTTTCGGCCGAGTCCGAAACCGATACGAATCAGTATCGGTTTCGGTTTCGGCCGAAACCCAGTCAAAAGCTTTTAAAAATTTGAAAATGGACCAAAAAATTCATAAACAAATAGATATAAATAGATATAAAGTTAATAATCACATAAAAAGGCTTTTTAATTCATTAGACATACATTTGATTGTAAAGAAATTAGATTAAGTGCAATAAACATGAAGTAGACATTGAAATTCAAACATTGAACATGTTAAACTATTATTCTTGAGTACATACTAAGCATAAAGTAGGTTCAAGCATTACAATAAACCTAATTAGGCACAGTAAATGTTACGGATATTAAATGATCTTTACCTAAATGAAGAGGCACTAATATGGGTAATAACTAGAACCTTCTCCGTCATCGTTTGACTTTTCATATTCATACCCATAAGAAGGTTGCATGTATGGTCTATATTCACTATAACCAAACAATGAGGTAGCCAAGTCCTGCATCCCTCTTTGGATCCCTCTTGGAGTGTTTGGTTGGCTTGATGCAAATCCAGTATCAGCATAAGAATCTTGAGGATAAGAAGAGGAATTGGCCGGATGGAACTAGAATGATGGTTCATAACCCCACGACTCATAAATCGCTGTCTCCTGTTGGCCACCTTCATAACCTGATGGATGCCCATATTGACTCTGTGACTCATGTCCTCCCTCACCCTGACTGTATCCTCTGCCTGTGTCTGCGTGGAAGGAGGAAGGACCACCAGCATCCCCACCGCCAGTAGTAGCACCTGCAGGCTCCAGTCGCCTTTTGGCCTTTGGGGATGCTTTTTCCTGTGCCGGTGTGCTTTCTTGTTGCACCCTTGACATGAATCATGTTCCCCTTGGCGTGTGCCTCAAATAAATCTGCTTCAACCGCTCAATTGCATGGTCGTCTCGAGCAGTAGCATTTGTTCTCTCAGTTTGCCCATGCACTGATGTACTTCTTCTTAAGGATGTAGGTGTCTTGTCCATTCTAGGAGTGACTGGCCTGCTATCTGAGTCTGAGTGTCTAGCTGGCTGAAAATCATGCTACTCCTCAGTGTCCTCAATAACCCTAGACTGGTGCGCATTAGTATCTCTGGCTCTCTTTGATTTTCTTCTGAATTCGGGATCTCTTGGCTCATCTTCATCTAATATGCCCTCTGCCCATCTTCTATCATCATCATCAAAAACAGGCTCATCAATCTGCTCTCGTGTCTCCACCCAAGACTGCAACGGATTCTCATCATCAAATAGAGCATCCACATCAATTTCTGCACTCCCATCCTCAGCGACGCGTTTGTCCCTCAACATTTGTCTTATCTTCATGTTCTTTATTCTCAGTCTCATATTGTAATGACAGTAAACCAATTTTTCTAACCGTTCAGCCTTTAGCCGATTGCGAACCTTCGAGTGTATAAGGCTGAACGTGCTCCAATTTCTTTCACATTGGCTTGCCGATGTTGTTTGACTGAGCACCCTAATTGCAATGAAAGTCAATACATTACTGCCCACATCTCGGTTGTTCACCATTATCCACCAGTCAACTGTTCCACCAACCATAAACAAATAAATGTAAGGTGTAAAAATACATATTGAGATTAAGAAATCACAAAAATAAAATATACCTGGGCTCACTCTTCCCACAGCGTATTGCAATTGGGAGTCAGAATATGTCCCAGTTCTCATTCTATAATAGTTCATCTACAAAGATAAAGTAATAGATTAACATAATGACTTAAGTAAATTGTATACCTGTTATTGAGAAAATCAAATAAAGGCCAACCTCTACTTCGGCCTGAAGTCTCTTTTCTGGATTCCTCGATAAACGACCAATGACTTTTAAAGTCCCTTGGAGCACCTCGCCATCAACATGTGCATCGGCATCGTACATAAATCGAGGGTTGAGGAAACAACCAGTATTTGTGTATAATTAACTAAATGTTATATATAAAATAACATATAGGCATTACCCCACTTTCAGTACAATTAATCACTCACCAGCTGCATGCAAGTCGTGGTGTAATGTGTTGTCCCATCTCTGGTCAATAATTTTTCACCATTTTGCATAATGTCTGGGAAGGGAATGCTGCAACTCCAACTTGGCACGGTCCATGACCTCGTACAGATAGCCCATATCATTCTTCTCATCGCCATCCACCATTCTTAGGACCTTCACGAGGGGTGTGACTACTTTCAAGTACCGTAACACCCTGTCCCAGAATTTGTTGTCGTCCACGACGTGGCAGACATCCAAATAATCCATCTGAGCATCAACATTGCCCTTGTCGATGTATTCCCACAGGGCATTGTGGTATATGAAAGCTTTCAGCACATTCTTGTACCTGTGCAAATAAATGAAATTTGAAGCTGCATCAACTGTTACATATCAGTAAGGATAAAGTTAATAGAATTAAGATCAATCTTATACCTGTGCAAAGACTCCAAAGAAATAAAATTGGAAGCAAATCTGGTTGGGCCTGCACGGATGATATCTCGCCCTCCACTGGCATGCGCCCTGAACATATTCAATATCCTAGGATGGCCATAGATATACTATATGACTTTTTGTGCCTTGTCAATTGTCTTCTTCACATGCTTTTCCTTCCCTATGTCTTCAAGCATCAGATCCAGACAATGAGCTGCACATAGGAGCCAATATAAATGACTGCGCTTCTGCATCAATTTCTTCCCTGCAACCTTGTAACTGGCTTCATTATCAGTCACCACTTGCACAACATTCTCCTCTCCAATTTGTTCTACCATGCCATTCATCAAATGAAACAAATAATTTGCATTCTTTTCATAATTTGATGCATCAACTGATTTCACAAATACTGTACCTTCGATGCAATAAACCAAAAAGTTTATCATGGACTTCTTCGTGGTACCAGTCCAACCATCACACATGATGGTGCATCCTCTCTCCACCCATATATGATTGAAACTTTCAACCCAATCATGGAGCTCCTCAACCTCTCCCTCAAGGCCACGCCCGTATATGTCTCGACGTGAGGGGGCCATCAAGCCAGGGCCAGCATCTGCTATGGCATCTATCATAGGTTGAAAATATTCACTTGAAGCTGCATGTGCAGGGACACCTGCATGAAAAAACCATTTGCAGATACTTTTAAATGCATGCCCTGCAACTTCTGCTGATTTTTTGACCCCTCTCAATGCTTGCTTGATTTTAGGTTGTGTAGCTTGGGGCCTTCTGTGCAGATAGCTGTCCATGGGCCCTGCTCTCTACGAGGCAGCACCATGGTCAGGACGTCGTGCAGCTGTACTCTCGTAGGTCCCTGAACCCATGGGTCCCTTCCCTTTCCTTCGAGCGGCTTGTTCACGCTCCTTTGCTTTAGTCAGCTCTGGATCAGAATCCTCAGTGCCTTCCTCATCATCATCCCTCCTAACCCTTCTGCCAGAAATCTCCTCTGCAATTTCAGCCTCATCCTTAGCCCTTTGTTGCATCATCTCCTTTTTGCCCAGAAGACACTGCCGCATCTCTTCTCGCACCTCTCGGGGACAGTAGTCGCATTATCTCACCTCTCCTCTTACCCCTGCCAAATGTTGCCTTCCTCTGGTAATTCCGCCATACATCTCCCTACCACAGTAATTGCATTTCACCTTTCTTCTTTTAGCATCAACTAAGGACATGTGGGCCCACCCCGGATCCTCCTACCCTTGCTGCTCCAGTGTTTGTTGACGTCTAGGCATGATGCTGCATTAAGACATTCATACACAAAAAGTTATAAGTACAATTAATAACTTAACCCTTAATTAACAATTAACCCTTAATCACTCTTGCAAAAAATCAAGTACCAGCATGATCCCACCCCAAAATCTTCAATGAAGCTTAATTGAGCTTCAATTGAGCCTAAGCAAACTAATTTAGACAAAAGCCCCAATTTTTATGAACTAATTAACCCTTAATTAACACTTAACCCTTAATCACCCTTGCAAAAAATTGGGTAACCAGTATGATCCCACCCCAAAATCTTCAATGAAGCTTAATTGAGCTTCAATTGAGCCTAAGCAAACCAATTTAGACAAAAGTCCCAAATTTTATGAACTAATTAACATGTTGTCATCTTGTGGGCAATTTTGGGGCAAAAAAAATGGCAGACTGTTTTCAGACGAGTGTCACAGCAGTGTTAACTGTTGTGCCCCTGGTTTTGATGATGACAATCATGAGATGTGTGTGTGTTGAGTTCAACAGAACTGATGAATTAACCCTTGATTCATTAACGCATGTATCTACTTTACTCTTGAATGCAAGGAAGAAACAAGGTCTACATAGGATGCTCGAGGCGTCCACGCAGCGGTTTGCATAAAAGGACAGCGTCTACGCAGGATGCTAATTGCGTCTACGCATCAGTTCAAGAGGCAGAAGCATCAATCACTGGCATAGCTCAGTGCGTCAACGCCACAACATGTAAGCGTCGACGCATCTGCTCTTGGTGGAGATAATAGAGTGTTCGGGGTCAGTCCAGTGAGTTGACGCAGGCACCCTATGCGTCAACGCATCTGGCTTATGTACAAAAATGGTCTGTGGGCAGTTCAAGGCTGCATCAACCTCTTAGTCACAATAAGTTGACGCCATCTGAATTTCATCAAGAGATGATTGGGTGGACCCCAGCCGTAAGTGGCGTTAGATGCCACATCATCTAAAAGAGCATGCGCTCTCCTTTTTTCCTGGCGATTCTAGAAGCCTCTGTAGAGAACAATCATAAGGCTAAACAGAAAATCTGATTGGGGCCCAGAAGAGGAATATTCACGTGAATCAAAAGAGCGCAGGAGATAAAAGTCGGTGAATGGTAGAAAAAATGGAGCAGAGAAGTAGCTCTCGAGAAGAATGACCAAGATCATCATCTTCCTCCTGGCGTGCTGTTGCATCCACTGAAGATCAGAGGAAGCCCAGTGGCAGTTGATCATCGCAAGACTATCTACCATCCAGAAGGAGAAAGCCAGCTGATCGACGAAGCCTTTTCTCTCCGATCTCTATGTTTGAGATTCGAGAATCAGCACCATCATACATCTAAAGCTCTTTCTTTCAATTTGTTTTGGTGACTTCGTTTCTTGTTGTTCATTTCAGTTTGAATTCTATTACTGCTATTCTCCCTCGTACTGGTGATTGTAGAGGGAGGTTTCTTGATCAAGCGGGGTGTGCTTGGATCAAGGGGTTTGGGTGTGTATGCCCTCAAGCTGTTTGTCAGCGGGTAACTGATTGAGAGGATGTGTTCCTCTTGTTAACCAAGCTGTAGTGGTCAGCATTGTCGAGGGGATTGTTCCTCGGTTTAGCAAAGCTGTAAGGCTCAGCAGGGATCCTCACTGATCTAGTGAGGGGTGGACGTAGGTCTCCACAGGGAGACCGAACCACCATAAAAATCTGTGTTCTCTTGTGGTTTGCTGTCTCTTGCAATATCTGTGTGTCGCTAGATGATTGATTAGGTTCGATCTCCACACCTTCTGTTTACTGAATTTTGAACTAGTATTCTGCTACTTAAAAGTTGATTGTGATTTTTCGCAAAAGATTTCAAAGGGTCAACCTATTCACCCCCTCCCCCTCTAGTTTGACCATCCACTTAATCCAACACGTGGTATCAGAGCTTGGCTCTCTTGTCAAGGGTCTCACAACCCAGAGAGATTTAGTGGAATGGAAAACAAGGGGCTCATGCCTGAAGGGTATGCAGTGAATAGGCCACCCTTCTTTGATGGCACTAACTATGCTTACTGGAAAAATCGGATGCAGGTATTCCTGAGATCTCAGGACCATGAGATTTGGAGAGTCGTGAGCAAAGGACCCTATCAGTTAGAAGGAGATGAAGAACTGTGGGTAAAAGAGCAGATTCGGAAGTCCAACATCAATTGGCAAGCTATGAATATCATGCAATGCTCATTGCATCCTAAGGAGTTTTCACGAGTGTCCTCATGTGCCAGTGCCAAGGAAATGTGGGACAGACTTGAAGTCATCTATGAAGGTACGTCAGAGGTAAGAGAGACAAAAGCTAATATGTTAATTTCTGAGTATGAAGCTTTTAGAATGAAGCCAGAGGAAAATATATCTGAAATGTATGCTAGGCTAACTCTATTAGTGAATGGTCTTAAAGGTCTGGGAAAGGTTTACAGTGATTATGAACTGGTCAGGAAAATTCTTAGATCCCTAACTCCAATTTGGCACACCAAGGCCACGGTTGTTGAGGAATCTAGGAACCTTCCTACCACTACCCCTGATGAGCTTATTGGATCACTGATGGCTTACGAGCTGAATTTCAAAAGAACTGATGAGGATGTGAAAAAGAAGAAGCCACTTGCATTGAAGGCTGGTCCTAGCAGCAAGGAGAGTTCAGATGACAGTCAGTCATCTACCTCAGATGATGACTCAGGTGAGATAGCAATGCTCACCAGAAAATTCAGGAAGTTTCTAAGGAAGGAAGGTAAATTTATGAGGAACAGTAGACCACAGGTAAGAAAGAGTTCAAAATTCAAATCAGAGAATTCTAAGAAA
Source organism: Amorphophallus konjac (assembly GCA_022559845.1). Lineage (NCBI taxonomy): Eukaryota > Viridiplantae > Streptophyta > Magnoliopsida > Alismatales > Araceae > Amorphophallus > Amorphophallus konjac. The sequence continues at coordinate 272,624,312 of CM040128.1, forward strand.
TCTGACAAGGTTGTTTGTTACAAATGCAGGAAACAAGGTCATATCAAATCTGAATGTCCAGAGAATGTGAAGAAAGTCCAACCAAAATGGAAGAACAAGAAGCCAAAGGCTATGATGAGTACTTGGAGTGACGAGGAGAAAGATGAAGATGAAGAAGAGAGTACCTCTGAAGAAGAAAGTGATGTTAAGCTATGCTTTATGGCTAAGGGAGATGATCAGGATGAGGTAACCTCCTCTTTTGAAAACTTTTCTTGCAGTGATTGGGAAGAAGCATTTAATGAATTGCTAGATAAGTATGATTATGTGAAGAAAGAAAATAAATCACTGAAGAAGAAGAAAAATTTGACTAGTCAAGATAATTCTTGAATGAGAAAATCATGTGCTTAGAAGCTGAAATTACTCATCTAAGAGAGTCTCTTGCTGAAAGTGATCTGTGTAAAGATCAATTGATAGAGATGAAAAGAGAAAATGAACTTTTACTGAAAGTGCATGATGACCTGAAACTCAGAATGCAAAAATTGGAGAGTGATGTAAAAATTGCTGAAGAAAAATATGAAGCCATTCAAGGAGTAAATCTAGAACTCCAAGAAAACTTGAAGAGACTGGAAGATGAAAACTTAAATAAACAAGCCTCCCTTGAGAAATTTACACAAGGCAAAAACAACCTAGAAGCTGTTATGGGAATGAAAAGTAATTTTGGAAAAGAAGGACTTGGATATAATCCAACTAAAAAGAAGAATCTAGGGATAAGACTGATAACCTTTGTTCCAGAACAGGGCACATCTGAGCAAAACCCAATGGCTGCAGTGAAGCCACATGGGAAAAATCAAGAAGAAAAGGGCAAAGAGAAAATGAATGCTACCTTGAATACCAATCACCACACAAATATGCCTAAGTCTGGAAGTAAAACCTCAAATCAACCCATGGACCCTAGTACATCAACCCAGCATCAAGCTTATGGAAATTCAAGGAGTCATTGGATTGGCACAAGACAGCCGCGTCAACGCACTGGCCATCCTGCGTCTACTCAACCTATGTCTAAGGGCTTCTACAGAAATAAGGCTAAAACAAACCACTGGCCGCGTCAACGCAATGTCTATACTGCGTCAACGCACCCTGCGTACCAGAACCCATATGACATGGGGTTTGGGTGGATGGGTCAACGCAGCCGTGCAAGAGGGTCTACGCAGCAAAGCTTCATTCCATCCGGAATTAAATATTCAACTAGAGCTTCTCGTCCTAGGTTCCCCAGTGCTTCTTGGATTCAGAATAATCATTGGAGTGGAAACAAGAATAAAAATTCACACTTCTTTAACAACAGAACTGGTTCAAAGAATTCATTCCGAAGGGTACCTCAACCTAATCAGAAAATTCTCAAACCTATGAACTCCACATCTCAAAAACCTCCAAAACAACAGATATGGATTCCCAAAAGTATGTTGTCTTACTTGACAGGATCATATGGTCTGATGGGACCCAAGTGTATTTGGGTTCCAAAATCCCTCGTTTGATGTGAATTGCAGGAGTGCCTTGCAGCTGTACACAACAGATGGTATCTTGACAGCGGCTGCTCAAGGCATATGACGGGCGATAAGGCAAAATTTTGTTTCTTGGTTGAGAAAGAAGGAGGGCATGTCACGTTTGGGGGCAACAATAAAGGCAAAATTATTGGAAAAGGTAAAGTGGACAAAACTCCCTTGAACTCCATTGATGATGTGCTGCTTGTTGAAGGACTAGAATATAATCTTCTTAGTATAAGCCAACTGTGTGACAGGGGACACAAGGTTGTGTTTGATTCTCTTGTATGCACCATTCTTGAAATGCATTCTGAAAATGTTAAGTTTATTGGAAAAAGAATAAACAACATGTACATGGTAGACTTAGATGATCCTGCTCATAATAATCTCTGTCTTGCTGTGAACAAAACTGAGCTGGCTTGGCTATGACATCGTAGACTAGGACATGCTAGCTATAGTGTCATGCATAAGTTAGCAAAATTCAGCATGGTAAACGGTCTGCCTGATGTCTCATTTAAACAAAATGACAAAGTTTGTGATGCATGCACTCAAGGTAAGCACACTAGGAAGTCATTTAAATCTAGAATAGAAAACCAATCTTCTAGACCTCTTGAACTTATTCACATGGATCTGTTTGGACCCACCAGAACAGCAAGTTTAAGTGGAAATAGATATGGCTTTGTTTTGGTAGATGACTTTTCTAGGTTCACTTGGGTGTTCTTTTTATCTCATAAAAACGATGCGTTTGAAGAATTTCAGGCATTCTTCAAGAAAGTTCAGCAGGATGGTAAGTATACTATTTCATCTATCATGTCAGATCATGGAGGAGAGTTCGAAAACTCAGAATTTGATGGCTTTTGCAGGGCAAAAGGAATATCACACAGATTCTCGTCACCAAGAACTCCTGAACAGAATGGAGTGGTGGAAAGAAGAAACAGGACTCTTGTGGAGATGGCTAGAACAATGCTGATCGAAGGACAACTTCCAAGGAAATTCTGGGCTGAGGCGGTAAACACTGCGTGCTACATTGTAAATCGTGCAATGGTAAGACCTCTGTCCAAAAAGACTCCATATGAGTTAATGAAAGGTAAGAAGCCATCTGTTGCTCATTTCAAAGTTTTTGGGTCAAAATGCTTTGTTCAAAATAATGACAAACGGGACTTGGATAAGTTTGAACCTAAGAGTGAACCAGCCATTTTTCTGGGATATTCTAATCACTCTAGGGCCTATAGAGTCCTAAATGTCAAAACTCAAAATGTAGAAGAATCTCCACATATTGTCTTTGATGAAATGAATGTTAGATCTGAAAATGAACAATCTTGCAGGGACAAGGATGATGGGGAGTTCCTTGAAGTAAAGGAAGAACAAGATCTTCAGGAGAAAGAGTCAAGGCCAGGTGAGAGTCTAGCAGAATCAAGCACTCAAGGTAATGCAGATGCTAATGAAGATAACTCTCTAACTAATGTTAGAATGTTAAGAGATCATCATTTATCAAGCGTTATTGGCAATCTGCATGACCCTACTAGAACTAGATCTCACTTTAAGATAATTGAGGAAATGGATAATTTGGCTCTTGTGTCTCAAATTGAACCTAAAAATGTAATTGAAGCCCTAAAAGATGAATGTTGGATAAATGCAATGCATGAAGAACTAAATCAATTCAAGAGAAACAAAGTGTGGCACCTTGTACCAAGACCCAATGAACATTCAGTAATTGGAACTAAATGGGCTTTCAGAAATAAACAAAATGAAAATGGAATTGTGATAAGAAATAAAGCAAGACTGGTAGCACAGGGATATAACCAAGAATTCGACATTGATTTTGAAGAATCCTTTGCTCCAGTAGCTAGATTAGAGGCCATTAGATTATTACTTGCATATGCTTGCTGCCATGGAATAAAACTACAACAAATGGATGTAAAAAGTGTGTTTCTTAATGGTCTAATAAAAGAAGAGGTGTATGTTGAACAACCCCCTGGTTTTGAGTGCATAGACTGTCCTAACCATGTTTACAGATTAGATAAAACTCTCTATGGGCTTAAACAGGCACCTCAAGCATGGTACGATAGACTCAGCTCATACCTCACTGAAAAAGGATACTCAAGAGGTAAAGTGGACCAAACTTTATTCACCAAGATAAGAAACAATGACATTGTTCTGGTTCAAATTTACGTTGATGATATAGTCTTTGGATCCACTAAACCAAGTATATGTGAGGAATTTGCACAATTGATGACTACATAATTTGAAATGAGTCTAATGGGTGAGCTGCAATTTTTTCTAGGTCTTCAAATCACCCAAAGCAAGGAAGGATGCTTTATCAACCAGGCAAAATATATCTCTGAACTATTGAAGAAATATCAAATGGAGAATCTTAAAACAATCAACACTCCCATGAGCACCAACACAATTCTGGATGCAGATCTGAAAGGTAAATCAGTGGATGCAAAGACTTATCGAGGTATGATCGGATCACTCCTCTATCTTACTGCATCTAGGCCAGATATCCAATTTTGTGTATGTATGTGTGCTCGTTTTCAATCTGATCCTAGAGAATCCCACTTGAGCTCTGTTAAGCGTATCTTTAGATACCTTGCCGGAACTCGAGATATAGGGATTTGGTATCCTGCATCTTGCGCTCTTGATTTAGTATCTTATTCTGATGCAGACTATGCTGGATGCAAACTTGACAGGAAAAGCACTAGTGGCTATTGCCAATTTTTGGGAGGGTGTTTGGTTTCTTGGGCATCCAAGAAACAACACTCAGTGGCACTATCCACTGCAGAGGCAGAATATGTCGCTGCAGGGAGTTGTGGCACTCAAGTGTTGTGGATCAAACACCAACTCCAAGATTATCAAACTGATCTTGGGTGTCCCAATCTTGTGTGATAACACAAGTGCCATTAACCTGGCAAAGAATCCTATTCAGCACTCTAGGACCAAACATATAGAAATTAGGCATCACTTCTTGCGAGATGAAGTTAATAAAGGAAGCTTTAAATTGGTTTTTGTTGACTCACAACATCAAGTTGCTGACATTTTTACCAAGCCTCTGAGTAATGAAAGATTTACTTGTCTTAGAAGAGAGCTTGGACTATGTAATCCTCATCTTGTTGCCTAACTTGATAGCTCAGTTTATTCTTTGGAATTTGATTGGTTAACTTTTCCTAGCAATAAATTGATTACATGCCTTGCTTAAATTGAAAGCTCTTGGTTTCTAAATAGGTCATAAATCTAGGGGGAGTTCAGTTTTTGGTCATTTTCTCTGTCTTGAAAAACACATGTTAAATAAAAAGCCCATCATGTCAATCACTGCATTTTCATCAAAACTTTTTGTCATGCATGATCTGAGGGGGAGTTTGTACTAGATTTTACTTGCTGAGGAGAGCAAGTTAGCACCTTGAGATTAATGTTTGTGAACCTGAAGCGTGGCTCACACAGTTGTTTGAATAGACTTATTGGTGAAGAAGTCTGAGTTAACGCAGTAATGAGGCTGGGTCAACGCACTGATTGAAATAATCTGGAAACAGTGTTGGCAGTTCAGCTGATTGGTTGAGTGAGTTAACGCTGTGATGTGGTTGAGTTGACGCTCTGACAAAAATCTCGCGTAAACCGTTCTGGAGTCAACTTGCTCACTTAAGAAGGGTTAACTCAGTACTGGAAATGAGTCAACGCAATCTGGAAATTCTACCTACTGAGGGCATATTTGGTGAGAAGAAGCTGACGCAATGTCTGCTGTGCGTCAAAGTCAGCTGCTGTGTGAAGTTGTTCTGAAATGGCACTTCCAGTACCTTAGATTGTCTGAAGCCTGGAGTCTTCTCAACTTCTCATCAATTCGTTTCTTCCTCACATATTACATCTATTCATTTCTTTAGCTAGTAGTTGAAGAACCCATCAATCTTCAGTATGAGGGCAGGTTCATGAGCTCTGGAATTTGAGTTGATGTCATAGATTTAGGGGGAGTTAAAATGATAATTCCTTTATGAGAGGTTTTGGTCTTCACTGACTGACTCTATGTAATATTAATGGCTGGAGACTTATAAATCTTATGATCCTTGAATGTTAAAAATTCTTGAACGTAAAAGTGTCTTGCATATGGAATAGCAATAAAACTGTGAACTCATCTACTCTAGAACCATGATGATCAAAAGTAAAGAGACCACTTTGTGCAAAATGAATTTAATATCTGTATTGACCTTAAACTCAGAATAGGTTTAATAAGAGCTGAAGGAATAAACCCTATATATATATATATATATATATATGTAATAAATTGCAGAGCAATGACCAGTTTTCACTGAGAAACTATCTCCATGCACCAAGGAAGTGTTAAGGAGCATGTTATGATGTGAGCTACTATCTCTGTTCCCAAAGAAAAATAATTAGTTGCAGAGCAATGGCAAATTTTCACTGAGAAACTACCTTCATGCACCAATGAAGTGCTGAGAGGCATGTCATGATGTGAGTTGCCAACTCTGTTTCATTGGAGCAGAATAGTTAGCTATGCTGAGTAACCGGGGACTCTGGTGTCTGATAAACATGTGTACCCGTGTCAAGATGCTAGCTACACTTGACTGCTAATGAAAATCAAAATTATATATATTCAATAAAAAGAAAAAATGACAATAAATATATATATATATATGTGTGGTTGACCTTAAGCTCACATACAATCCTACAGAGTTCATATTCAATACTCGTTAAATTCACTTATATAAGGGTCTCTTGAAATTGAACAATCTAGGGGATAGTTTTGAGAAAGTTCCTGGTGTGCAAATAGTTCTATCTTTATTCCATACACATACTCTTCTTGTTCAAGGGCTTAACTCAAACTCTTAAGATTGTTTTTCTCCACATCATTAAATGAATTAGGGTCTCTTATCATATCTCTCATAAGGGAACTTGAATGTTATCTATTAAAAATCCCTGAATGCAATCTCATCTTTCATATTTCAGTGTCTTTAGAATGCCTCAATACTGTGGTTCGTAACTCAATATTTCCTTCATATTTTTTTTTGGTGGCGTCGACTCAGTCCTTCAATGCGTCAACGCAGTCGCGTGGTCGCTTTATCAACCTAGTCCGGTTCATCCCGTTGAACCGGCTCTGTCTTTTTGAAACCGAGGGGTCATCTCTTTAAAACCCCTCAGCGTAAACGCTTCAGCCTCCTCGCCTCTTTCAAAAACCCTGTTGGCTCCTCCCTCTCCGCTTCCCTCATCTTCTTTCCCACAGCACTTCTCTTCCTTGTTGCCGTGTGATTCACCTCCCTACCATGGCTCCTCCGAAAAAAGGGACAAAGGACAAGAAGGGTCTAAAGAGAAGAGATCCCATCTTTGCTGAGGGCAAGATTGAGCCTCGAACCAAATTTCAACTTGCTCAAGAGGAGACGCCGTCTCAGTCAGCTCCAAGAACACGGAAAGGAAAAGAGAAGAGCTCGCTGGCAAAGACAAGAAATCTCTCAGAATCAAGGGCAGCGAAGCAGAAGGATACTCACGATGCTCCCGTGGCAGATCCTCCAGAGGAGATACCGTCTTCTTCAGCTCCAAGGAAACGGAAAGGAAAAGAGATAGAGCTATCTCTTCGGAAACGCCGTCTCCATCCGAGCCCGCCGACCAAAAAGAGAAAGCTCTCTAAATCAAGGGCAGAGGAGCAGTCTACATCTTTAGCTGCTAATAAGGGGAAGCAAGGTGTAGACAGTTCACATGCAAGGTCTTCTGATCCCTCTCTCACCTTCAATATAGAAGAACCTCTGAAAGTCCTTATCCCACGATATATTGTTGATACTGATGTTGAGATGCTTGAGTTTTTCCGCAGTTATTTCCCACTTTGGATTTTCAGGGTTGGTGGTCTTTTGTCACAAATCATAGAATATATTACCCCACCCTCGTTCGGGAATTTTACCAAAATTTGAAATATGATCCTCACATCCCTAAAATTTCTTCAACAGTCAGAAATGTCCGTTTTGAGTTAACAAATAAACTGTTTGCCAGATCATGGAAAATCCCAATGGATGGGGTTCAACTACACAGTTTTCATCTTGATGAACATGACGCTTATGCCCTTCTGACTGAACAGCCTAGTGATCCTACTGTTGTCAAGCAGACATATCTATCTAGTCTGAAAGCCAATCGGTTCCCTCCCTTCAACAGACTGCTACATCATATCTGCACATCCATCATTACACCCCAGAGCAGTGGTAGGGAACGAGTTACTGAGATGCAACGATTCTTGCTATACTGTATGCTGAAACAGATCAAGATTTCATTGACTGATGTTATCATTCAGACCATGGGTACATGTCTGAAACAGTCTAGGACACTTCCATATGCTGCCCCATTGACTGCAATTTTTAGAAAGGTTGGAGTGAACTTTGGAAATGAAAAGAAACTAAACATTCCCAGAGGGAATAGATACTCCTTATCATACATTCAGAAGTTCATGGGATTTAAAGTTGTGAATGGACAGCCAGTCAGAGTACTGCCAAGTCAGAAGCATGCCTCTGCCTCTGGGGCACCTGTTGTAGAAATGAGCGAAACAGCACAAGAAAACCCAGCGACCAGTCCAGCCAGAGTAGACAGACAAGAGGTTAGTCCTGCCAGAATGGACTAACAAGAGGCCTCTCTTGTCCAAGCTGATATTGTCACAGATACTGCTCCATCTCTCCCAACTGTCACTAGAGATATTATGATCATACATGGTCCTTTTCAAGAACCCTCTCCTCGAAGGGAACATGAATCTACCTACTTTCCTGAGGAAGAAATGCCAGATAATGTTCATTATGATGCTGGCATGCATGATCAGACTTCTGGTATCAATCCAACCTTGATTCAATTTCTGGAAATGAAGTTCAAGAACATTGATTCTTCCATAATGCACTTGAGCTCAACCATGGAAATGAGGATTTCCCATCTTGAGCAGAAATCAGACAGCAGATGGGAACAGTTCAAGAATGACAAATTCAAGTCAGACAAAAAGCTTCATAACTTCATGGAATCCCTCCTTCAGGTTTGTCAGAAAGCTGGGTCAGTAATGCACAATTTGAAAAGCTTGCATCAACAATTTCTGAACAGGCTAAAGGCTGTGCAGACATATAACTATGATGTCAAGGAAAACCAGTCCAAGCTGAATTTGAAATTTTCTACCCTAATTGACAAGAACAATGTGTTCAGTGAAAAGGTTCAGACCTTGTTTGAAAAGATTACATCTTTTGGTAAGACCTTGCTAAACTGTTTGAACGATCCACTCTAGTGGGTGATGAGGTTATGGATGTTTTGCATATTCTAAAAGAAAACTTCCCACCCACAATTGAAGATCAGCGTGATGTGTACTGCCCTCCACCAACAGAAGCCTCCTCTTCTGCACCTGAATGGGGATCTCAGCAGAAAGCTCAAGTGGACTATCTGTTTGACATTTTACACAGCTGGTTTGATAGTATCACTTCCAAAGTACAGGATTATCATAAGTCTATCCTACAAAGAGATCAGCAATTTTCGGACAGACTAGACAGTTTAGCATCTTCTATGACACAGCTTCAGCAACAACTAGATACTGTGTCTGCAAACATTCTTCAGTCTCACTCTTCCTCACCTGCTCCCCTTCCTGATGATGTCAAAGGGGGAGAGACGTGAACTCAAGTTGGAGCCTGGAATTGCATTGCATCTGCATCAAATGTGATTGAGTGAAGTTTTCCTTCGTTTACATATTTTGTGATATGCTCGAAAGAAATTGTCTGTGAGATTGTCCAACTTTTTGTTAGAAGAGTTCTTTTGTTCTTCTTATTGATGTTATACCTTGGACCTAAATGAAATGAATGACATGAACTTGTGTTCTGGTCTCTGAAGTGAATTCCTTGTTTGATCTGAACAATACATTTTTATGTAGATGCAATGGCATACACCTCATAGTTGCCATCATCAAAAAGGGGGAGATTGTTGTGCCCCTAGTTTTGATGATGACAACCATGAGATGTGTGTGTGTTGAGTTCAACAGAACTAATGAATTAACCCTTGATTCATTAACGCATGTATCTACTTTACTCTTGAATGCAAGGAAGAAACAAGGTCTACGCAGGATGCTCAAGGCGTCCACACAACGGTTTGCATACAAGGACAGCGTCTACGCAGGATGCTAATTGCGTCTACGCATCAGTTCAAGAGGCAGAAGCATCAATCACTGGCATAGCTCATGGCGTCAACGCCACAACATGTAAGCGTCGACGCATCTGCTCTTGGTGGAGATAATAGAGTGTTCGGGGTCAGTCCAGTGAGTTGACGCAAGCACCCTATGCGTCAACGCATCTGGCTTATGTACAAAAATGGTCTGTGGGCAGTTCAAGACTGCGTCAACCTCTTAGTCACAATGAGTTGACGCCATCTGAATTTCATCAAGAGATGATTGGGTGGACCCCAGCCGTAAGTGGCGTTAGATGCCACGTCATCTAAAAGAGCATGCGCTCTCCTTTTTTCCTGGCGATTCTAGAAGCCTCTATAGAGAACAATCATAAGGCTAACCAGAAAATCTGGTTGGGGCCCACAAGAGGAATATTCACGTGAATCAAAAGAGCGCGGGAGATAAAAGTCGGTGAATGGTAGAAAAAATGGCAGCAGAGAAGTAGCTCTCGAGAAGAATGACCAAGATCATCATCTTCCTCTTGGCGTGCTGTTGCATCCACTGAAGATCAGAGGAAGCCCAGTGGCAGTTGATCATCGCAAGCCTATCTACCATCCAGAAGGAGAAAGCCAGTTGATCGACGAAGCCTTTTCTCTCCGATCTCTATGTTTGAGATTCGAGAATCAGCACCATCATACATCTGAAGCTCTTTCTTTCAATTTGTTTTGGTGACTTCGTTTCTTGTTGTTCATTTCAATTTCAATTCTATTACTGCTATTCTCCCTCGTACTGGTGATTGTAGAGAGAGGTTTCTTGATCAAGCAGGGTGTGCTTGGATCAAGGGGTGTGGGTGTGTATGCCCTCAAGCTGTTTGTCAGCGGGTAACTGATTGAGAGGATGTGTTCCTCTTGTTAACCAAGCTGTAGTGGTCAGCATTGTCGAGGGGATTGTTCCTCAGTTTAGCAAAGCTGTAAGCCTCAGCAGGGATCCTCACTGATCTAGTGAGGGGTGGACGTAGGTCTCCACAGGGAGACCGAACCACCATAAAAATATGTGTTCTCTTGTGGTTTGCTGTCTCTTGCAATATCTGTGTGTCGCTAGATGATTGATTAGGTTCGATCTCCACACCTTCTGTTTACTGAATTTTGAACTAGTATTCTGCTACTTAAAAGTTGATTGTGATTTTTCGCAAAAGATTTCAAAGGGTCACCCTATTCACCCCCTCCCCCTCTAGTTTGACCATCCACTTAATCTAACATTAACATGCCAAAGCAAGCAACAGCACTGGTAGGGGATTGGATGATGGTTATGGGGGCCCAGGCAGAGGATGATATTTTGTTACAAAAAATGTTAAATTAGATGAACTTTATCACTAATGCTATTGTTGCACCATTTTTTCTTGTGCCTTTCTTTTCTTTATTTTTAGAGGTTTATTTCTATCATCTTGCTAGAAGACCCATGTCTTCGGGGGAACTTGTTTCCCCTTATGCCTTTTGTACTGCTTTCACTTTCAATGAATTGTGGATGTGCCACCTTCCATAAAAGGTGTGTTGGGCAATGAAAAGAGACAAATAAAACTTGGAAAGCACCCATCTCATAAATGAACCTCCAGCTTTCAGCTGTCAGCAAATGCTATTTAGTCCCACACCAGGTATACAAGGTTCCTCTACATACCCAATGGTAGATGGCAAAGGCAAGTATTGACCATCATGCTTCTCTCCTCTAGTTCCAACATGCGAGGAATATAAGCATCAGATATTTGCTGCCCTCTTTTATGGATTTTTTTTTTTTACTTCGAGTTCATTTTACTGAATTGTGCACATGGATCTGACAAGATCGAGCAAATAGAAGCTTCGTTTGGAACCAAATTCCTACCATTCCAAATGGAGATGTTGTTAATTACATCCTCCATTAGGAAGGAAAATTCCTTAATTAATCATCATAATATTAGAACATAGAACCCCTCAAAATATATATGCAGATGATAAACTGAATTAAACCAATTTTGAATCAATTTGCAAGCATCAATTATTCATAGTCTAATGTGTGCATCCAATGACAAAAGACAAGATTAAAAACAACAGATGATTCACAGAGATAGTAGAAGAAGGATGTGCCCACAATGCTCATTCATTTTTAGAATCACGATTTTGACATTCATATCATTTGAATCCCCATCCTTTGAATCCATGGAACTCATCCATCAAACATAGTTCATCATGAATCTAAAGGCTTGAATGTTGGTATCAAAAGGGTCAAGCCACTGAAGGGAACTTGTTAATGGAGTGAGTCACTAGTCTACTTTTTAGAGTTTGATTTTGGTGGCTGATTTTGGCCAAAACTGGCCAGGGAATCAGAACCATAACCGAAACTGGCCTGGAATGTTCTGGTTCCTAAAAAATGGTTTTTTAAACCTTGGTGTAGATGAATTTATTCTATGGAGAGAGATCTTGAGCAGCAACATATCTTAGACAGGAAGCTATAACGTGTAATTTCCCATATTTAGGGTTAATTTGATTGATTGTGGTTGTGTTCTGATCACGCAACTCAGGTGCATAAGGTGTTCAAACCCAGTACCGGTTTCGGTACCGGACAAGCCCAGTACTAGTACATACCGGCCGGTACGGGCATGTACTGCCAGATACATGAAGAAATTGAACCGAACCAGCCAAGGCTGGTACCAGTACGTACCGGCCTGGTACGATACATACCGGGTGGTACTGAAAACAATGATTGTGCTTCAAATCAAAGGGGGAACATTATACACCTGTTAGATTTGTGCCCTAATTTAAGCCTTGTCCTAGTTCTTTTCAGCCAGTGGGGAGTGTCTTCTGGCCGTTAATAGTTATAACAACACATTTTCCTTCATTTTCTCCAATATTTCTTGAACAAATAATAACTTTGTTGTGTTCCCCACTTCGATATGGTTTTAGTTCCTTTTCGAGGTGGGGAGACTTGATAGTTTTGTTTCAATAATTACAGTGTCTTAGGCTAGCCCCTATAAAGAACAAAAGGCAACGAAACATATCTACATACAGCCAACAACCTCATTTCAAGTAAGAACCTAACCTTCTCTATACATCACGAATACTCCATAAGCATCAAAGACTTCCCCAAGCTTAATTGGAAAATGAAGATCCATTTCTGTTTTAATTTTGTTTTGAATATTGCGAAAACTTTGAGGGAGCCAAATCTTAATGCAAACTCACTTATCAAACATGCAATGACTGGATATGCGTAAGCAGTGAGAAAGGTAATAATCTAGAACTGTCTCCATAGTTTCCTGAAGGTGCAAGTGCAAATATGAGGTTCCAATACTTTGCCATCCCAGACCTGGTAGTCTTTGTTCTTGCATATGGTATTCCAAGTAGCCAAGTAACCATATGCTGGGGATCTGCTTTACCTCCTAAATGGCTTCTCAGACTTGTTTTTCCAAAAGAGACCACAATGGGTGTATAATTTCTTGAGAACACATATGAGAAAGGTAAAACTAAGCCATTGATCTGCATGAATCTACTTTAGTTCCCACCGCTGTCAATTCCTGAATGTCAAATTTTAGTTCAAAGCATTTGCAAATGAAATAAAAAATACCTCATTCTTAGTATAAGCTACGCTGGCTGCTAAGTATACAATAAACAACAAGTGGGAAAAAAGGAGGAGAAGCCCCTTTTACACAAGTAACTTACAGTATAAAGAACATATGCAAAACACCTGGAATTACTGGTGCCAAAGACTAAAGGTTTAAAGTAATACCTGCATGTATCTAGCAAGAACAATAAAGTCAGTGTCTTGAATCAAATTCAAGATCTCTTCTTCTCTCTTATTTCCGGGAGTTGTGGGCAAGTAGTTATACGGAATTCTGTTCCTTTCAAGAAACCGCATCACATGGGTGTCCGGAGCTCTGTGATGATTGCTGTGACAAAATGACAATCACAAAGGTTAACACAGTTAACAATGAGGGAAATTTACAGGTTTGCAAAAGGTGACCGCTTTATATATCACCTTATTACAGAATTGATATGCACCGGAAGCCTGCCATCCTGCCATCCATGCAATACATCCACCAAACAATGATCCTGCACATAAATGAATGAATGACATCAACTAAACAAATATTGCTTCATCTTGCCAGTGATGCAAAAAAGAACAAGTAGCATAAGTTTATATCAGCTCCGAAACTATTCTGGAAAAGCTTACATCTCCACAAGTATGTTAGCCAGCAAGAAATAGTCAGCTCTAAGAGAATCAATGCTCAAATGCTGATCAAACCTGCTTCGAAGCAAGAACTGCAATCTTGAATTTTGGATCAATATCAGGGACTCGAACTATAGATCTGTCCGCATTGAAGAATTTCTTTATATTGGAGAAGTCAACATCCATCATTTCCCGTGGCCAACTTGCAGGATCAAATATAAATTCACTGCCAAATTTTTTCAGCTTCCATTCTTAGAATCCACGACTAGATAGGTAGAGGAAGAAACAAAGAACAATGACATAGAAAAGCACACTATATTTATATGCAGTCTCTGTCGCTTCTTGAAAAAGATCTATTGAAGTAAATATTCCGTAATCAGGCAGTAGGGCAGATTTCACTGAAATCAGCAAATATTGTGTTTTAAAGTTGGGCACGGCTTACAACAGACAAAGTGGCAGATAGCTAGAGTTCCACCACTAATGACAACACTAGCAATGAAAAATAAGATGCTGTGAGTTGAGTCACCTGCAGAAGAAGAGTGGTTCTCAAATAGCCTCAGCCAGGTGGGCATGCATCTATAAGAAAAAAGCATCTTAGCAGATAGGGTTTTTGCACATATAGCCTCAATCTAAAAATGCTAAAATGCAATCGCCTACATACTCTTCTTACATTAAAAGAAATGCACATTAGCTCTTCAAGTTGAATGCATGCGCTCAGTGATGGACCAAGATTCTTTTTCCCTCCTATTTCTTGAGGGATTGGGAGAAATTAATAAAGTCAGTTAAAAGGATCTTTTATCACATTTTAAAGACTCAGAGAATAACTCAAACTTCTTTTGGCATGTTCTGTGGTTAGCATAAAATTTTCATAAGCTTGCGGAGCAAATAAAAGTTCTGACATTTTGAAGGAGCACAATTCACCATATACTAAAAATCAAAAACTAGATGCAATGCTACTGGAGAAATGAATGAGGCAATGCTAACCAGACATGGTGCACTCCGCTTCTGATCTTAGGCACTTTGTAGGTTTTTAAAGGAAATGAATCATAATCTTTATTTACTAAATTATGACCCTTATTTATGTGGTGAAGGCTAAATATTATATTTTTTGTTTGACTAGTTATTACCTTAGCTGAAGAAATTGAAGGTATGATATAAATATCTAACCACCAAGTGATACCCAACATGCATGCCTCAGACAGAAAGATGTACAGGATGTGTTGGTCTTACAAAATGGAATTGAATGTGATGTTCTCTTTTGTGTTAATACTCTAGCATTGTTCATGCCAATGACATGAATTGGTATGTGGAGCTGTTGATCATATAGGTCCGATAAATATATCAGTTGCTCATTGCACTGTTGACATATGAATTATTTAGGCAATCCATGGACCAGTTGAATAGCAAAATATTTTGTATGGCTTAGTTCTAGATGATACTCGTAATCTAACATGAGCACTGTTGGACTGCGGAATTTAAAGATAGGTGGAATTTGGGTAAATAAAGATGCACGTATTTTTGCTAGTAAAAGGAAATAAGAGATAAATTGTTCCTTTGGTTTTCTAGCATGTACACTATTAATTCCGTGCTTTTTGATGTATCAGATGATTAGGGTTCGGGTGTTGGACCTTTCCCACCAACCGTAGTTGATGTTAATTTATATCGGCTTAAAGTCCGAACACCTTTGATTAACTGCCAAAGAATCCCTTTGATGCAAGACAGGAGGTAGAAGGATAGGAGGTGGGGGTGTAGGCTTCGCGTCCTCCCTCTCGTAGGGACCACCTAGGGTTTGAGATAGAGGTGAGGGTGTAAGCTTCGCGCCCTCCCTCTCACAGGGACCACCTAGAGTTGCCTCCTCTCAAGGCTATCTCATCTCCGTCTCAGAGACAAAGAAAATACTACAAATCACACTCAAATTCTTCATTAATTGGAAAAGAGGGATTACAAGATTATTTATAGGAGTTCGGCAAACCCTAATCCTAACATGACCCTTATACATGAAAATACCCCTAGACTCAAAAAAATAGTGCAAAAAGCACACCAAAACTTACAGAAAAATAAAAGGCGCAACATTAGCTCCAAATGAGCCTAATAAAATTATAAAATTAGAAATTTAATCCTACTCACTTGTGACTATTAGACTAGACTCAAATAAAGATAAAATACATAATAAAAATAAAAATGACGCTACTACAACTCCGATGTCGCCAATGTAAAATGATGTCACCGTGCAAAATCGAGTCCGTAGTCCGATGTCACGAGTCTCGCTCTACGCCAATCTCCCCCTATTCAAAAAACTCGTCCTCGAGTTTTAAAATGCCGAAGGATCCATACAACAAGTAGGGGAGCAACAAATCCATGCACCGCTAATGACGGGCTAGTCCCGTTCGCGATGGGGACAGGGAAGACGGTGGAGGAGAGGAAGAATAAGAGGGTGCAGAAGGGGCAGCGATGGCGGGAAAGGGAGTGAAGGACCCGGTGAGACAGTAGTCCCGTGGTGGGGCACTGGGAAGGAGATGGGTGTAGGAGGGTGGGCTGACGCGGTTGGGGCGCAAAAGAGGAAGAGGCTGGGGACGTACGGAGGCAGACAATGAAGGTGAGTGGCGGCCATTGACAGGAACCCAACGGGTGCATGTAGACGGCATGGGAAGACGCCGTGACTGGCTCTGATACCACTTGATGCGGAAGGGGGACCTTCAATGGTGCGGCGACGACACAGGGAGGGTGGAGGTGGTGAAGGGAGGATGGGGTATACGGAATAACTCGGTCTCACAGTGGAGGGCCTCTCGTCAGGTGGCCTCACGCCGGACCTTCCTCTCGAAGGGTCTCCCGCTCTCTATCTCTCTCAAGCTCACGCAAGAAGAAGAGGTTGGAGGAAAAGGGGTCTCGCAAGGTGCTTGGAGTTTGTGATTGTCCCTCATATTTCACAAAGAAAAATGCTCCCCTTATATAGTAGGTGAGCTATAAGAACAAAAGACACATATGCCATCCTAATATTACGAAAATAACATCTCATACCTAATGGGCTTACAATACTAAAGGCACATGACACTAGTGGGTCGAAACAATGTAAACCCAGTAATCTAAAGACAAAGTGTCACATGAAATGACAACTTAAGTATATAAAGTAAAGACGACACAAACACATGAAAGCAAATTGACGATGATGAGCACATAAAATGTCATTGTGTCTCCATATCCGAGCTTTATTAGCGTGGGTCCACCCACGTCAGATCGATCCTCCTTCTTGGGATGATATCGCCATCAAGATAGTACGGCTCTAACACGGTCACACTCGCCCGATGCAAGACAGGAACGCCGGGGCGAGTATTGTGGACCCACTCTGCAAGGACATAAGAAGACTACTCCTATTGATAGGGCAGCCTGTAAACCACTGAATCACCCTCCTGTACGGCATAAGGGCGAAAGTGCAATGAGCAGTGATCAAAATTCATCTCTTCCCCGTCACTCACGAGGAGAAAAGATAGCTTCTGGCGGGCCCATGTCAGCTGTACAAATTAATCCTGCTCCAGCTGGTTGATAAAAGAGAAAATTAGTGGAGCCGAGCCATGTAGTCCGATGCAAGAGGCGCTCGAGGTGACAAAGGGGTCGCCTCAAGCCTTAAACATCTACGCGATGGCCTAGGGCTTTTAAGGCAATATTTTATTAAAACTATAAATAGGTCAAATATGTACATATTTCATTAAATATGTCAACAATACAAATGAAACCTATTAGAATATTTAATTTATAGATGCACCTGTTATAGGAATGGGCTGGGTGGCCCAAGTGGGCTCAGCCCAAAGACGCCCATGGCCCTGGCTAATCGTTGAGACGAGATTGGCTGAGGCGAGGCGAACTATTGGCACCTCGCCTAGCCTTATCGCCTAGGCGAGTGTCTCAAGCGCCTTTGATAACATAGGAGCTGAGAGGTTGTCCACCTCAATCGGGGTAGCAAAGCCGAGGAAGCGAAGCCCAGCCCAAGCACTCAAGTAATGAGTGGACAACAAAACACTCTTCTCCCTCGGAGAATGATGGGCATTTAAAGCCCCAAAAGAATGATAGATGTTGGTCAGCGTTGTCGGGGCGAGAGCCAACCGCTGTCCACAAGCTAGAAGACATGCCGGGTAAAGTAGCTCGGGTCGAAGAAGACCCTCTTCCTTATGGGGAATCACAAATGTGGCCAGCCAATACGCCAAGCATGCGGCCAAATAAGTAATATCTAGAAGTCCAAGGGAGTTTCATGCCTGTCTCGGAGCCTAAAGGTAGCGGGGATGATGCCCAAAGTTGATCTCCAGTTGCATATATTGGTCCAAAGGGACCCCTTCCTTGCCGAAATCCTCGTAGAAACATAATGGACCATCATAAAAATGACGAACCCAAGCCTTCAAAGCGACTCGCTCTGTATGCGTCGGCTTCTCCTTGCTCACGCGGGATAAGTCCCTCCAGGTCTTCATCAAATATCGGTAGCATGGAGAATTTGATACCCCGCTTCACCATCAATACAGTTACGATGCATATCATCCAAGGCCACCTCCTCATAGGCGCGGCCCACGATTGGCAAGCCAAAAATGCGGTGAAAGACCCAAAGGTCCAAGGCCATCTCACCCTCAACAGTGACGAAAGTATTCCATCGACGATTGAACCTCTCCATCAAAGCCTGCAACAAGCCGGTATGATAGGGGTAACCATACAAGGCCGCGGTCACAACATGGCGGATCCCGGCCTTTTCCAATGGTGCCTTATAATAATTAAGGACGCCCATCAGCCACACTGTGACTCCCTGGTGGTACCTGTGTAAAAAAATCATCGCCCACCTGTCGTACCAACTCGACACTGATTCTCGCAAAATGCCATCTAGCAAGCATAAGTAATCATAACCATCCTTGGCATACTCCCGGCCAGAAGGGGCTAAAGCTATGCCCCTGACTGAATCATGTGTAGCTCTGTGCTATCCATGTAAATCCCAAGTAGCCGAAGAGAAAGATGGAGTTCGCACTCTGAAATTGGCATACCTGCTGAAGAAACCCAGGCAATCCTCGTTGGGAAACTGCGTCTATCAGGTAAAACCCTCGAAGTAGCTCGGGTACGCAAAAGAACAGGTACTTACCATGCTACCTCAACCCTGCAGGATGGCGCATTCCAGATGGCAGTGCTCTTCCTTCCGAAACGGGTCATCGGCCTCCATGTCCACGGGCACGAAGCTCTAGATGAAAGCATAAAGATGCCACCAAAGGGAAATGTGGATGATACCCATCGAATCGGTCATAAAAGTAAACACCTTGTGCTTGTGAAATACAGGCCGCATCTACAAGGCCATCGACCTTAGCGGCCTCGGCAACCGATCCCTCAGTGATGCAATAGAAACGGCGGTCCACGAAATAAAATTCTCGTGGGTGATCGTGGGCGGACTGAATAGAGGCATGGGCCTCTCGGTGCGGCGAACAGGAAGGGCTCTCTTGGAATCACGATCTAGCGAGTCCCGGGCCCGACAATCTCCCCCAGAGCGAGCCATAGCTGCGAGTCCGCTGCAGAAAATTATGACAAAAAATGTCAGTTCACAAGACAAAAATTCTCGCAATGCCAACAAGGCTAGAAAGAAAGCAAGAAATCGCAAGATGCACGGGCCGCCCGCCGTCGTCCCCAACTACGGCATACGTCTAGTGGGGGCATTTGTTGCACCCGTTTATTTTCTCAAGATAATCAAGATTAAAAGAAAGAAAACTAATCCCGTGAAAGCTAGAAGACGGCATAAAGTCGGGGGTCCCGGGAGAAGGGGTCAAAACGGAGTCCTGAGAAGCCCCGCCGTAATCACGGCACAAGAAGATGGAGTTCGCAACAAACAGACGGTCAAAGAAAAAATCTCTCCACACTTACGAGGCGTTCAAGCAAGGAACGGAAGAAATCCACGAAGTTCAGAGTCCGCCCCGACGAAGAGCGATGCGAACCACGTAAGAAACATAGTACAAAGCGATCCCAGAGCGTTGTTCCTTCCTCCACGTGGTCGAGAAAGCAACAAATCTAAGAAAAATTAATTCTGGAGCCCTTTTTATAGCGTTTTACCCCTTTTCCACCACCTGGGACCTCCCCGGACCAGGTGGGACAGCGATGGGGACCCACCCAGACAAGGTGGGGCCTCTACGACACCCACCCAGACCGGGTGGGGCTCTCACAGTGCCCTCCCAGTCCAGGTGGGGCTCTCAACCCCCACTCGGTCCGAGTAAGGTTCGCCCAGATGTTGGCATTAAAAATTGGGCTGAACCAAATACAGAAGAAGAAGAAGGCCCGAGTGAATGGGCCAATTTCGATTGGGCCCAGCCTAATACAAGAAGAGAAAAAAGGGCGCAAGAGACATATCCACAAATACAAGAAGGAGGGGATAAGAATGGAAAAGGGGGATTTTAAAAAAAATGGAAATAGGAGGAAAATGGGCGCACTATTCACCCCAGTCATGCCCTCTCCCCGCGATTCCCTCTCACTGTTCATCTCTCTCCCCCGTCATGTGTACTGTTCACCTCCCTCTCCTTCGGACGCGAGCATTGAATGCTCAAAGCTGCTCTCGTCCACGCCGGCAGCCTCGAGCCATCCCTCCTGTCTGCGTGGCCAATGGAGCGGATGCCACGCACTTTGACCGGAGAGGCTACTACGCCGATAGCGGCGCGCCTTTGCCCTGCTCCGCCGCGGCCAAGCAAGGGAGCCACAGTAGCAGCATGACCGCATCAGCAGCAACGTGGCAGCAGCAATAGGACAGCAGCAGCGGCATGGAGCAGCGGCAGCACCGTGACAACAGCAGGGGCTCCGGCCCCCTATAAAAGGCCCACGGTGGTGAACCTTGGATCTTCTTCAAACACCTTGGAAGTTTAGAAAAGTAGAAGTCCCTGAAGCCCCGAAGTCACAACGGTGAGAAAAAAGAGAGAGAAAGAGTAGGAAGAGCTTGAGAGTTATCCGTCCGAGGGTGGGTCTCTTTGGCATTACTTCTTTTCTTTCTCTGTTCTTGAGATCTGTAAGGTCCCCCCGTTGGCAGAAATGTAAAGTTGCAGATCCCAGATCAATGAAGCATAGGTCCCTTTGGTCCTGATTCTCCTATCTCTCTTCGTGGGCTTGTATGCTCCTTAATAGTATATGTACATATATGCATGATCTAACTCTTTTGTTTTGCTATACCGTCCTCTGCCCCCCGATATACATATATACACCTACGTTGTGGATATTCTGAGCTCGATTTTATCTCCTCTGCCTGCTCCCTCTCCCCCCCTTTTGTGAGTTCATATGCTCTCGCGGGATATACATGTCTCATGGATATATATATATATATATATACACACATATACATATAGGTGCATGCATACACACTCATTTTGGCGGCCACCGACCTGGGGTCTACACCAATCCATGGATATGTCCCCAAGGTTGCCAACCCCGGCATCATACCGAAGCTTCCACCCTTTTTTTCTTTTCTTTTGGCCACCCATATAACAATTTAGCTACTATCACGATGGTCACCGGCCCAGAGCTCACTCCGATCTATGAGTGTGGCCCCGGGTTGCCAACCATCAGAAGCCCAATATACGTTTTCTTCATTTCGCCATGAGCGTGACTTTCTTCTCAAAACCTCATTTTGGAGTTTGGACCGATTTTGTGGCCACGATTCCAAGGGGGTGAAGAACATAGGATTTAAACCCGATCGTTTTCTACCCATTCTAACTTCGGGTTCTTGATCACTCATGGACCCCCGGGGGCTCGTTACTTCTTAACGTGGACCTATGTAGTCCGAGACGTGAGGCGACCGAGGCGACCAAGGGGTCACCTCATGCCTCAAACGCCTAGGCGATGGCCTAGGCGTTTGAGGCGTTTGAGGCATTTTATTAAAAAATATATATATACAATTCAAAAAATATAAATATATGTCTAAATATCAAAGAAAATACATACATACAATCAAGATTTTCAATAAAATTAACAATAATTAATATTTGAGGCAAAAATACATACATACAAATAAGATAAGATTTGAACAACGGAGGTTTAAACCAAGATTGGACCAAAAGAAGAAGAAGACTGAGAGTGAGGCGTTTGAGGCGAAAGCGAGGCGGTTTGGGACCGCCTCACCGCCTCAAACGCCTAGGCGAGCGCCTAGGCGCGCCTCTGACTACATAGACGTGGACCCCGGGCGGTTTCTCTTTGAGGAGTGAACATCGATGGCCGTATATGGCGATAGCTCAAGTCCACGCTTCGGCGACGAGGCCGTGGCAACCCGTGGGTTGACGGGGTCCTTTGTAAGCTAGCCCTCGGGACCTTCGTGCCCAACTCGGGTCATAGGTGTTGCCGCTTCCGTGCGCACCTTATTGTTTTGGGGCCGTCGGAGTTTCTCCGTAGGGCGTGCCCCCATTTAAGCCCCCAAAGCCTCCAGGATAAGGGGAGATGCTGCCGAATTTTCGCCAATAACACGCAAGATAAATGGACCAAAGAAACCAATTAACAGTTCCCATGAAGACCAACATGAAGTGAAGGGCCTAAAGAATGCAATATGCAATTCAATTGCATAAAACTGTCAAAAAATGATCAAGCTGAAGAAGTGGGAAAGAACAAACACCCTCACTTTCCAGTCCACATTTTCTAATCCATAATGCCTTCAAGCAATGAATGTTCACTAACAAAGAAGGAGAAATCAAACCGAAACAAAAAAAACTAGGCATGTCTGCTGCCAAGGTCGACCCCTCCCCCTCCTCTTCTGAGAAAACAGTGGCCCAGGTTCCAAAAAAAAAACAATGAACCACATGAGAAAAGAGGGAATATAAAAAAAATGATGAATGAAATGAAACAAAATCAAGGATTAATGAACCCTCACCGCATGTTGTATGTATGAATCAAAGAAACCTCATTAGCATTCGCAAAGTTCAGAAACAATGCATTTTGGCATTTTGCATTTGCATATATCATGTCCCTTGAGCATTTGATGCTCTAAAGTGATCACATCAAACTCAAATCCAAAGGGCTGGCTGGGCAGACCCTGTGCAAACCAATGAACCAGTGCATTTCAAAACTGAAGTATTTGCATTGCTGTATATGACACATGCATCCATGGTTAATTCAGAGTCCACGCATCATATTTGCATATCTGTATGCACGTAGATGCATAGAAAAAATGACTTGCCAACTGAAATTCAAAACCTCCAAGTTTAGAAATTGTGATCTCTAGAAATCCCATTAGCATTTTGCATAAAGGAACTCCCAAGGAAACCCCATTATATCTCGCATGCACAAACCCCATGCATTTTAGTGAAGACTGCACAAGCTTTTAAAGTTGTATTCATGTGCACACTTTCACATACGTGTTTCACATACAAAGCTCAAAGGTATATGAAAGGTTAACGTTCAACAAAAGGGGAGATGACCAATGGTCTGAATAAGAAGAAAATAAATGGGTATATGGGCTGAATCAAAGAGCTCACTGTGAATTGGTGTTCAGAGGGGTGCAATGGCCAAATGTGATTCTGAAACTGCTGAGGACAGGATGAACAAATCAAAAGTGAATCATGAACATGGAGCTCCCTGACTCAAGAATTGAAATACAGCTTGGACTGATATGTATACAGAAGGAATAGTGATCAGACCTAGTTTCTGAACTTGATGAAAACCAAGATGGGCAGAGTAAGGACCGAACTCTGAATATAAGTTCCAATCCTTCAGATTAAAACTAAAATTCTGCACAACTAATATGAAGCAACAACCAATTCGGTCTCAGAAAGTGCTGAGACCTCATGGCCAAGATAAAATGGATGAAACAAAGGGTTTGGGGCCCAATCCCTCCAAATCAGAACAGAAATTCAGTCAAATGGGCTCATGCATATTGGACTCCAAATGATCAACCGCAATTTGTTGAGATCTGTTAAAGCCGGGATGAACAGAACAGAACCAAATGATGAGTTTAAAATGCCAACTCCCAGATCAAAAACTAAAATTTCTGCGCGGCGACCCCTTTATGAGGTTTGCAAGCCCCTTTTCATATGGCATTCATGACTTCGCATATTATTAGATATACATAAGATGCATTGACGTTTGAATTCGGAGTATATTTCCATGCATTCCCCACTCATGTGCATCATGTGCTCACCAAAAGTTTCATGTATTCCATAGGTTACATACAAATTCCATTAGCATTTGCAAAGCTCAGAAACAGTGCACCCTTGGCACTCCCCACTTGCGTCTTGCATGCATGAATTCCCAAAAGTGTCCCCACTTGCATGTTGGCATGACCCAGAAATAAGGCATTGCATGAATTTCCACCTGGCATCCATGATTTGATGCACACGTGTGCATTGGCTTCCAGATTTAGGATGAGCTTCAATGAATCCATCCCTTTCCGCATAATCTGACACGTGGGTGCAGCAACTCATGATCTCAGACCTTGACACCTTGTACCTCTTTGCTATGCGAGAGAATGTATGAAACCATTTTATGCATATGTGTGTATTTACAGATCTCCAAGGGCATGGCATTCTTGGTAGATGAGGATCACCCATCCATGTTTCTTTTCTTTTCGTTAAAAAAAAAATTGCAATGCGTAGCGCCAAACGACAAATCCCTGCTTAAGCCTGGACAGGTCGACCTGCCCACTAGTCGCTCCCTGCCTCTGGCCAGATCGGTCGACCGACCTAGCCAGGTCGGTCGACCAAACTCCCTCTGACAGCAAAAGAAAAAAGGAGAAAACATAAACACATACATACGACATGCATCATAAGTAGAAATGCATATGCATGATGACCCCCTACAAAGGGATGGCTGGGGGCATGGTGATGGGATCCTACTGAATTTCTCATGAAGAGATGATGGCACAATTCACATATCCATTGATATCCCCATGAATTTTTGGCACGCTTGCAGAGATTCCCTTCTGAATGCATCCACCCATGAAGCTCATACATGTGAGTGTATTCAAAAAAAAAAAACATTGCCCATTATATTGAAATGGCACCCATATGCATCCTTGCATACATAAATTCAGATTTGCACAGTGCATACCAAGTTCATATGCATTCAACAACACTCTCCGAAGCTGCACATGATCTTTCATCAATGCCTCATATGCATGTACCTCCAAGGGCATAGCATCCTTGTCAGATAGGAATCGTACATTCTTGCATTGCATAATACCCCCAAAAAAAGGGGGAGAAGAAGAAGAGAGAAAGCCCTGTCCAGCCTGGGCAGGTCGACCTGTCCCTTGGGCAGGTCGACCTGTCCCTTGGACAGGTCGACCTGTCTTCGGCCCCGTTTGCATCAGAATGCCTATCCAGCCTTGGACAGGTCAACCTGTCCGTTGGACAGGTTGACCTGTCTTCAGCCGATTGCCTCTTCAAGATCCCTGTCCTCAGCCATGAGCATCTATGAAATTCTTTGGCTAGCCTGTTGGCTTTCCCCCTTGTGCATCAACCCCCCTCTCAAAAAAAAGGGAGAATAATAAAGCACAGGCCAAAATCAATGTAAACAAAAAAAAAATCAATAAAGCAATAATAGAGAACGAATGATGAACCTAAGAAAAAAAAACCATCCTCATTAAGAGATTAAACGGCGCTTATCCGGGTTCCCCCCTGATCCTATGAGAAAGGAATATCAAATATGACCTCCGCAAGGCATGCCCGGCCCGGGGATTCACCCCACTACGGCCATGGCATGATTTTGCACCGGGTCAATAATCCACCGAATTTAAACCGTTTTGACCGGGATTTAACCTTATGGCTTCTTTCTTCAAATATTAACTTGTCGTTCCCCGGCATACATGTGCTCCGGTCTTACCGCTGCGATTGTGATGTTTTCGATCCGGACATTCGTCCGAACATCAAATGGTCAATTTACGACCGAAATGGCTCCAAATGTCTTTCCGTACCCCACTATGGGGGATTTTAATGCTTTTCAATATGCCTTTTGTTCCTTTCATAGAAATTGATGTTTAGACCATGAGGCCCCTTTTCTTGGCGATTAACCTGAGGTTTTTCCCTCTCCGAGGGGATGTAATTAACGCCGTGATCTTTATGGCACGACGGGTCTTCAGTCTCGACCCGATACCCACAATCGTCTGGTCAGTCAGACGGAGCGCACCCTGGGCTTCGGACCACTCTAGTCTCGAAGCCCGAATATTTTGTCACACATGTGACTGACACGCCCTCGCACTTGATAAACTGATAAAACGATAAAAGATAAAACGATATACATAATTTTAAAGTGCGTCCAACACCAACCTCCACCCGGTCCGAGTGGGGTATCCCAACCCCACCCACCCCACCCTCCACCAGGTCTGAGTGGGGTATCCCAGCCCCCACCAGGTCCGGGTGGGTCGTTTTCAGCCTCTAGCCAGTCCGGGTGGGTCAAAAACTCGACCTACTCGGTCCAGGTGAGCCTAAAAATTGCCACACTCGGTCCAAGGTGGTCCAGGCCCATTTCAAGCCTATAAATGCCCCCAGGGATCTCAGAAAATCACACAGTTCAACAGTGCAACACACGGCAACATATGGAGCAAGCTGGAGCGAGAAGCGCGAAGGATTTCTTAGGTCCAACTGTAGTCTTGGTCGTCTGAGTGAGGGTAGATTATAAAAACACCCCCTCTAACAACGCTTAGACTAATCACAAACCTACAAGTCCTATAAAGGAAGACTTGCAAAATGACGAAAATATCCTTGTGATTATGTAAAGACCCGAGAACCGGCACAAATGTGAAAATATCCCGCTGCTTTGACAAATCTTGTAATTGGGCTTATAAGGCCCCAATATGATGTCCTGTATGACGATTATCAATGGAATGCTTTGGGGATTACAAAAATACCCCGAACTTGTAGTAAACCTTGAGATCGCCCTTCTCGTATACAGTCCGCGTCAACGTCGAGGTCCCCGACTAGCCCGATCGAAGTGATGTGTCAAACCCTTCAGTCAGTGCCAAACTATGCCGAACCCCTCAGCCAGTGCCAAACTATGCCGAACCCCTCAGCCAGTGCCAAATTGTGCCAAGCCCCTAAGCCAATATCAAATTGTGTCGAACTCCTCAGCCAGTGCCAAACTGTGTCGAACCCTTCAGTCAGTGCCAAACTATGCCAAACCGCTCAACCAGTGCCGAATTGTGTCGAACCCTTCAGCCAGTGTCGAACTGTGCCAAACCCCTCAACCAGTGCTAAACTGTGCCAAACCCTTCAGCCAATGCCAAACTGTGTCGAACCCCTCAGCCACCAAACTATTTCGAACCTCTCAGCCAATGCCAAACTGTGTCGAACCCGTCAGCCAATGCCAAACTATGCCAAACCCCAAACAGTACAAAATTGTACCCAAACCCCACATGTACTAACCCGGGGCCTACATCCCCACCAGTGCCAAACTGTGAGTGGTCCTCAGACCCCTTTCTTAAATGTGACCCACTGTTGCTTGTGTTAACGTACCCTCCACGTTGAGGCCAGTATCGAGGTCGATGACTCTTTCTTTTCGACAGTTAAACGAGGGTGTTCGGATTACGTCTGATCTAAATAAACACCGGCTACAGTCAGTGGGAAAATGTCATGCACCCGAACCCTAATCGTCTAATAAACCCTAAATCCCAAAATTAGGAATGTGCATGCTATTTAAATAGCCAATAAATGCCCCAACCTTTTCCTTCTTTTCTTTAAAAAAAAAACAGAGGAGTGTTCCGCGAGTCGTAAAACACCGCCCTACAATTTTGTCCACAAGTGAGAGTTGATATCGCAACCTTGCGGTTGCCTGTGAAGTGTGTCCAACTTTGCCACCCAAAGGGACAGCTAATGCGATTTTAACAATGTGTATTGCCCTTTTCCTCTTACAGACTACCACATATTTCTTGTCGTTGATGATTCCCAAGGACATCCACTACTTATATGTGAGTGCTTTATACAAATTGGTCTTTCTATATTGAACATGATCAGTGTTCCGCAAAATGTTGAACATCATTATCTTGGATGCCTTCCTTACATTCCTCCTGCTGCCATTTTGTTCCTTTGTGATAATGTATAGAAGAAAATACATTGCCTCAAACTACTAGGCTCTTGCCTAGGCATTTGAGGTTGAGACGAGCCTCCAGTTGCATCACTTGCTTCTTGCCTTTAACTACGTAGAGAAGGGCATGTATTCTTTAGCTGCTTAATGCATTTGTGTACTTGGAAAGATTCTCTTGTGTACTAAAAAACAGATAGCAGTGCTTCCATCTTCCTTAACATCACCCTTCCAAATCCTGCAAGAGATGATCTCCGCACTTGAAATATTCATCTCCTTTTGTATTTGTGGCACATTTCCTATGGAAGATGAGGAAAGAAAAGATGTGGGCATTCTCAGATCAAAAGAGACTTGTATGACATGACTAAATTGTTTACATAACTGGTCACCCTCTAAAGGTCCATTTTTATTGACCAAAAACACTGCAATCCTTGGATTTTGAAGCCACTGCTCTCAAAATCGGTAAAAACAAAATCCCTGATTTTCGTTTACAGTAGTTTTTTATGAAAAATGAAACTAGGGATCCATATGTGAAATGGCCGATCCTAGTTTGAGATTTCAGTGTTTTACATCAACCCAAGAAAGGGTATCCATAGTTTGAGTATTTTACTTCAATCAAACAACAGGAATCAAAGGATAGTGGTATTTTACATCAACCCAAGTAACCCCCAAGTCTAACAATGCATGGAGAAGGCATTATTTGATTCAGCCGTAAAACTGTATTCATTATACCCCTCTAGAGAGAGCAGCAAGTAGCAGAAAAGATAGGATTGGTATGACATGAATATATTGTCTACAAAATTGGTCAGCAATTAAGTCCACCAAAAGAAAGAATCGACGTAAGTCTAATCATCTCGAGTGCTACAATGTCAGGCTGTAGCTGACAAGGGTGCTGGTAGGTTAGACAAGCTAGGTATGCCTAGCATCCGATTATTGTAAATGTGTTCTCTTCTTCTGTTATCAATAATACACCCCCTTGGTGTTAGGTAGGGAAGTGTATCCCGATTTGGGGAGCACTCTCCAACTAATCACTAGATAGGGCTTTTGAATTAAAAAAAAATTAAGTCCACCAAAACATGGAACTTATTAGATTTAGCCATGAAAATGAATCCATTACAACCCCTCCCCACCCCCAAAGACATGTCCCACCCCCGGGAGCAAAAAAAAATGCCGGAAAAATGTGGCATTGCCGACGCAACAAAAAAAAATGAACAATAATTTAGCCCCGCATGGATATTAAAAGGCTTACGCCCGAGAGTAGAAGATTGGCTTGTCCTCTGGAACAAAGACGTCGACGCCATGTATGTTACCTCCACGCGACGCAATGCACTCTGTAATCTTCGCGATGATCCCCACGGCATCCTGCAACCGACACGGAACAGAGGAAAAATCATATTCTCACACACTAGCCCCCGCCCACAAGAAGTGTGTGAACGAACGAAAGCTTAAAACAAGATCATGAATTCTTCATGTTTCGATTGGAAAGAGAAAAAAAAGAACCACCCATGCGAGACTCCGAAGAGCGCCCCACCCCCCGTCCCCCAAGCAAGCGCGTACCGGACAGCGAAAGACGTGTATCCCCAGCGTCCCGCGGCTAGCACCCGTGGAAGAAGACGACGAGCTGGACGACGGGAGCGAGGGCACCAAGCCTCCCGGGGATCGTTGGAAGCACGAGGCCGAGTGGTGGGAAGAAGAGGGAATTGCTCTTCTTAGCAGAAGCATTGCAGCGTCGAGGTGGAGTTCGGCGCTCCCCCACCCCCCGCCCCTTCCCTCCACAGCAGGTGGGGGTGGCTGCGCCCGCCGCCCTCCACAGAGGAGGGGGAAGAGCACGAGACCGAAC
This sequence comes from Amorphophallus konjac, assembly GCA_022559845.1. NCBI lineage: Eukaryota > Viridiplantae > Streptophyta > Magnoliopsida > Alismatales > Araceae > Amorphophallus > Amorphophallus konjac. Next base: position 272,653,956 of record CM040128.1, read on the forward strand.
CACAACTGACCCGGACCACCCCTTCCGGCACGAAAACAAACACATCTCTCTCTCTTATTCGCGCCCGGGGGCGCGAGTACGTCACCCACCCACCCCCCCACCCCTTTTGCACAAGGGCGTGAGTTTGACCCGCGCCTCCGATGCCCGACACGAGTTTTCCCGCTATTTCTCTTCCTTCTTTAAAAAAAAAAAATATGTTTGGATAGACCCAAAAGTTACTTGTCTTTAACCACCACGTAATGAAAGTGAAGCATGACCGTGTAAACCATAGATTATGACAAACTGAGAGTGAGAGTCAGTAGCACCACTTCGACTGAAGAGTCAGTCACACGGCTTCTGACTGGGTTATTCGTTCCGACCCGCTTCGACTGAGAGTCAGTCGCACGATTACGACTGAGTTGCTTGTTTCGACTGTGTGGCCTGGATCGAATGATAGTCTGCCGATTGCGATGTTTCGACTAGATCATTCATTTTGATTGAACACTCTGCTTCAATTGAGTCGGGCAATATGATTTTGGCCGTGGCATCTGATGTTGGGATGATCTTGGATTGTGAATTGTGATTCATGTTATATGGTTGAATGGTTGTGGTGATGATGTGATTTTATTGATAGGACACGTGTAACGATTCAAGATCTGAGTATCGAAAAAGAATCGGCACGACCCGAATCTTAGCCCATCACCCACGAGTCACATGACTCGTAAGGGTTAGACTAATGTTGTGGGAGTGCATTGGAATTTAAAATAAATGCAGACAATAATTATAGAATTAATTAATGAAATGATAGAAATAAAATTTCATTTTATCATTAAATAAATGCATCATAGAGTCCAGTCTATAAGATACAATTTACACGAAAAGGAACGTACACAACTGCAGAGCATATCCCGGCAATGGCAAGCTGGCACGACTAACCATTGCTGGCGACGCTCAAAACTCTTGAACTATACAGAGGTACGCCAAAACGTGAAAAAGAAGGGGTGAGTCTCGTCTCATTGGGTCAATAACGGTCCCACGGATCCCCACTATAACGCAATAATTGTAAACAATAACGATAATAACAACATCAACAAGAGTAATAGCAGTAGCAACGGTAGTAACAACAGAAGGCGGCGGAACCACGGCTCTATAAACAACTCCTACCCTCAACGGCAAAAATCACGACCTCACAGTTGGAGCCACCAAACCAATGGTAGAACCGCGGCTACGCTAATGGGAAAACTCACGACACCGCTATCGTGAGGGCCCGTCCTCACTAAGGGAAGGCACAGTTAAGACCACGCGGTCAAGAGTATAACCTCCACCCTCGGGAGGATCACGACCTTGACATCGGAAAACCTCGGTCTCGAACCAGAAAGAAAGCTACGACCTCTACATCGTGGAGACTCAATCCAATCGAAAGGGTCGTGACAACACTGTCGGTAAGTTCAACCGTAATCGGCATAGGGTATGTCACTCATATTCATAGTTAAGTCAGATGCGTCCACTAACATTTTATACTGTGCCAAGTCTCACGCGCGTGCGGCCCACACTCTATCCTTGAATGGGGCAAGAGACACACACACCCCTCACCTTGGGACTCGCTAGGGTTCGTGCCTCTGCAACCCACAACACGGTCGTGTCTGGTTACCCGACAACGATGTACACTTGTCCTAACCAAGGCACATGTGCTTTAGGCCGTCAATTATCACACAATCATGTGAGAACACGTGTCACTTAAATAGTGAGAGTTAAAAGGTAGACACAGTTTTAGTTAAGATAGGCGCAAAATCACCTATCAACAAGTGTTCTCGACTTTCTAACTTTTGTCGTTTTCCTAAAGTAGGCGTAGTATCGTCTATCTCCGTATATCTATTTTATCTTCTCGACATAGCAGGAGGCCTTGCCGCCTAACTCCTTTCTATTTTTTGAGAGAGCAGAAGTCATTTTCGCCTACCTACTTTATATCTTTGACATAATAGAAATTCCGCCGATCTATTTTGTATTCTTGACATAGCAAGAGATTTTTCCGTCTAACTCTTTCGTATGTTTGAGATAGTAGATGTTTCACGTATCTGTTTAGAAGACCTTATCGCCTACTTACTTCATAGATCTTTCGCCTATCTGTCGGAAGGTATTTCTACATATGTTTCAGGACTTAGTCAATTACTTCGACTATAAGTTTTTGTCGTTAAATGTGTAGATAGTATATCGTCTATTTAATATTTTGTGAACTTTACCTGATATTCTTATCATTTTATCTCAGATATATATATATATGGAGACTTAAATTCTGGTTAAATATGTAATATTTAACTGTATGTAGTCTTTAGTTATTGAGATAAATAATTGTTTATTTAATTATAAATTAAAATATTAAATTTATAAAAAAGATATTTTTACAACAGGGTGGGCATCCGCGGGGTGGAGGGGCGACAGTGACGTCGACGATGACGTCTCTCGCGGCCGTGCTGCGTAAAAAAAAAAAAAAGAAAAATTCAAAGTTAAAAATGCTCCGGAGCAACTGCGCACAAAAGAAAGAAAACTTTCAAAGTTGAAAACGCTCCAACTTGGAGCGACTTTTCCCGCGGTCCTTCTTTAGAAAAAAAAACTTTCAAATCTGAAGATGCCCCCCTCCGCGGGCGCAACAGCCACTGGTCACTCGTCTTCTTCGGCGGGCGGGGGGCTTCTTCGCGAGCACAGAGGGCGAGGGCGATCGGCTCCGGCGAGCGCAAAGGGCGAGGGTGAAGGCGGGCGACTCCAACGATCGTGAAGGACGAGGGATAGACAGGGGCGGAGGCCGTGCCCGAGGAAGATGAGGCCATGGGTATAAACAGTTTTTTTCATTTTAGAATCCGCCGACCCATGCCTACAAGCAACCTTATGCTCTTTGGGGATTTATATAATTATATATAATAAAATAATTAAATAGGGACGTTATCACTTATCGCGCTATCAATAGATCAGATTCAGACCGGGTTTAGATCGGTCCGGCTCAGGTCCGACTCCTCAAAATTAAAGTTTGAGATATGTTCGGGCCTGAGTTATGTCGGGTCGAGCTGGGCCGGGATTGACACTATTTAAAACTATATAGTCGGACTAAAGTTCGGTCCGGCCCGAAAATTTAAATAAAAAATTAATATATTTAATAATATAAAATTTATAATCTCACTAAATTAATTTAAAAATGATGTTAATTTGTTAGAAAATAGAATTTTTAATTTTGTAATTAAGTAAAATAATATAATTTTAACTAATTCTTTTTTTAAATTTTGAAAGGAGAAAAAAAAAGAATAGACCGAGCCGACCCGCGGCTCGAACTCAAAGCTCGAGCTCGGCCCGTGTGTCTAGTCGGACCTAATTTTTAAGTACAACTAAGAACTCACAAGTCGTAAATAATCTTACGACCTGACCCAAAATTAGGTTAAATTCACATATCTATCAGGTCGACTCGACCTATTGACAGTCCTACTCACCGGAGGACACCCCCTTCTAATCCACCCGATGCATGTGATGCTATTATGAAATATAAGGGCCGCTTTGACATCGAAGTTGTCGCATGGTTGTGCTAACCGATGAGAGAGAAATTAAGGGTGAGCCCCGTCTCCCCTCACATATAAAATCGTTAATCGGGGTGGGAGTACGTTAATCCTATCCGATTAGCAAAGTTGCCCTGATGGTTTAAATCCCTGAATAACGGAAAGATTCGGAGGAGACTGTCCATGGAGGGAGGGAGGGGGTTTAAAAAAAATCTGAAGAAGGCAAGTTGGACGTTGCTACGAGACCCCACCACCCAGCTTTTGCTTTGGGTCGGGGTCATCATGACCCACGGCAGAGATAGCCATGACCGGTCTCATCTCACTTCTCTGCACACTCTCCGCTTTCTCTCTGTTTTTATCCCTCCCGCCGAACAAAGCGAGAACACACACCAAATGGGGAACATGAGAGAGAGAGAGAGGAAGAAGGGGACCCCTTCCCCCAGTTCATGTGTTCAGCACCGATGACCGTTGCAGTCTTGCAGAGCAGTGCCACTGCTGTTGTAGTGTCACCAACATGGAGAGAGAGAGAGACAGAGAGAGAGGACCCACCCGCTGTTTGTTCTCAGTCAGAATCCTGATGATCACAGAGACGACGATGACCAGGGGCCCGTTCATTAAAGAACGACAAAATCGCCAACCACGGTGTATACTTTTTGTGTATTAACAAAAAGGGAGCCAACAAAGAAAGATAAGACAGAAGGCAAACCCAGGTGAGAAAACTAACCAAAAAAAAAAGGAAAAAAAAAGAAGAAACGAAGAATTCTTCATCCTCCTAGTTCTTGTAATAATAATAGTATAGATAGCAGCGGCATCAGAGGCACAAATTTTTTTTTTGGGTTCTTTTTCAATTTTCTACTGTGGACCCCAAACAAACAACAACGACAACTAATCTTTTCCAACTCTAGACACTCGTTTGACAGGGGTGGGTGATGGCCCCCTTTTGCCATGCGTCCACCGTGTCGTCCTTGCGCGCCGGCGAGTCCGGGTTCGGCCGCCGCTGCTCGACCTTCTGCTCCGGCGGCTTGGCTTCCCGGAGCATGGACACGACGTCCCTCATGGGGGGGCGGTCGGCGGGGTTGCGGCTGGTGCACAGCAGCGCCACCCGCAGCACCAGCATCATCTGCTCCCTCACCCGCGGGCACCCAGCCCCCGCCGCCGTGTCCAGCACCTCCCACGGCCCCGCCTTCGCCTCCTTGCTCTTGCTGCTGGCCGCCGCCACGCTCGACCTCACCCAATCCACGATGCTGTTGCCCTCCCCGAATGCGGGGTCGACCGACCTCCTCCCGCTCAGCAGCTCCATCAAAAGCACCCCGTAGCTGTATATGTCGCTCTTCTCGTCCACCTGCAGCGTGTACGCGTACTCTGCAACAACAGCACACACACTAGGAAGAGCTCCAACAGCTTGGGCTGGGGATCGAGTGGGCCGGCGGCAGAGTCGCCTTTTTTACTCACCGGGGGCGATGTAGCCGTAGGAGCCGGCGATGACGGACATGGACTCGTTTCCGGTCTGGATGAGCTTGGCGACGCCGAAGTCCGCCACCCTGGCCTCCATCTCGGCGTCCAGCAGGATGTTGCTGGGCTTGAGGTCGCGGTGCACGATCACCGGCTCGCAGTCGTGGTGCAGGTAGCAGATCCCCTGCGCCACCCCCATGGCGATCTTGTACCGCGTCGCCCAGTCCGCTGCCGCCGCCGCCAGGTCCCTCTCCCCCTTCCCCCCCCTGCCGCTCTGCCGCCTGTGCAGCAGGTCCTCCAGGCTCCCGTTGGGCATGTACTCGTACAGCAGCAGCGTGGTCTCGCTGTTGCTGCAGCAGCCCAAGAGGCGGACGATGTTCCGGTGCCGGACGGACCCCAGAACCGCCACCTCCGCCAGCACCCCTCCCCTCCGGCGCACGCTCGCCGGCATCATCATGTTCGCCTCCTTCTGCTTCCCCCACAGCTTCTTCACCGCAATGACCTCCCCGCCGGGCATCTCCGCCCGGTACACCGTCCCCGTCGACCCCATCCCAACGATGTTCTCCCCCGTCGAGATGCACTCCTCCACGTCCTCCGCCGTGAAGTTGAGCCTCTGGAACGCCGTCAGCTTCCACGGGCCCTGCCACTCGTGGTCGGAGGACTCTTCCCCGCCGAACTGCCGCCCGTGGAAGCACCGCGTGCCAGCGAGGAGCACCAGCAGGCCCACGCCGAACGCCGCTGCGCTGATCCACACGATCGCCGCGCCCGACGGCTTCTTCGCCGGGGCCGCCGGGTCCCGCCGGAACCCGAACCCCTCTGCATGCTCCGACAGGCAGGGCCTGCCCACGATGGCGCCGCACAGGCCGTCGTTCCCCTGGAAGGACGACGGATGGAGGTTCCGGAAGACGGACCCGGAGGAAGGGACGGGGCCCGTCAGGTGGTTGAAGGAGACGTTGAAGCTTTCCAGAGTGGTGCAGTTGTCGAAGCTGGAAGCGATGGAGCCACTGAGGGAGTTCATGGAGAGGTCGACGTCGGTGATGGAGGGCAGGGCGGCGAGCTCCGACGGGATGATTCCGGTGAGCCGGTTCCTGCTGATCTTCAGGCTTAGAAGCCTCTGGCAGTGCCCCACGTCCCAAGGGATGCTCCCGGTGAGGGCGTTCCCGTCCAGCTCCAGCTTGTACAGGCTCCTGCACCCGAACTCGAAGGGGGGGATCTCCGCGGCCAGCCCGCAGCGGCTCGCCGAGAAGATCTGCAGGCTGGGCGCCCTCCAGATGGCCGCCGGCAGGGAGCCGCCGAGGGGATTCCCGGAGACGTTGAGCAACTCCAGCCGGGTGGCGTTGCCGAGGTCCCCGGGGAGCCCCCCCGAGAAGTTGTTGCTGCTGAGGTCCATATAGGTGAGGTTGGGGAGGAGGCCGAACCCGGCCGGGATCGGGCCGCTGAGCCGGTTCGACTCGATCCGGAGACGCCAGAGGGAGGTGCAGTTAGCGAGGCCGGGCGGGAGGGCCGACTCGAACCGGTTCGAGAAGAGGATGAGCCGGGCGAGCCGGTTGCCCTGGCAGAGGCCGGGCGGGACCGGGCCAGTGAGCGCGTTGGAGGACACGTCCAGCTTCACCAGCCTCCCGTTGGCGCCCAGCGCCGGCGGCAGCGGCCCCGTGAGGGAGTTGTTCCACAGCAGTAGGGTCTCTAGGCTCGGAAGCTCGCCGATGACGGGGGGCACCTCGCCGGAGATATCGTTGTTCATCAGGCTCAGCAGCGTGAGGTTGGACAGGGAAGAGATGGCCCGTGGAATGGGGCCGGAGAGCTGGTTATCCGACAAGTCCAGCACCTTCAGCGCTCTGAGGTCGGCGTACGCGTCTGGAATCCGTCCCGTGAACCTGTTCTTGAAGAGGAACAGGGATTCGAGCCGGGAGAGATTACCCAGCGCCTGTGGCAGGTCACCTGACAGGTTGGCAGAGGAGACGTCGAAGTAGACGAGGCTGGATAGGCCGCCCAACTCGGGCGGGACGCCGCCCTCGAACTCGTTATATCCAATCTCCAGGTGCTCCAGCCGGGAGAGGAGGCCCAGCTGAGGGGGTAAGCTCCCATTAAGCAGGTTGCCCGCGAGGTGCAGATACCGCAACCCCTCCAAGCCGGCCAGACCGGCGGGTATCCTCCCCTGGAAGAAGCTGCCCCCGAGGTTGAGATGCTGAAGCCGCCGGAGCCGAGTGACGCCGGGGGGCACCGGCCCCGTGAAGCTATTGCTGTAGGCGTCGAGCACGGCGAGGTACCTGAGCCTACCGATGCCGGGAGGGAAGGTGGAGTTGAAGTCGTTGTGGCTGATGTCGAGGGCCTCCAGGCTCCGCAGGTCGAACAGGGCGGGGGGGAGGGGTCCCTCCAGGGCGTTGCCGCTCAAGTTGAGGCGGGCGAGGCTGCGGGACAGCAGCCGGATCTCGGGGGCGATGGTGCCCGACAGGTTCCGGCGAGAGAGGTCGAGGGCGGTGACCTCCCCAGTGGCCCCATCGCAGGTGACCCCACTCCAGGCGCACCACGACGGCGGTGTCGGGTCGGGCTCGCCGGAGTCGACCGACCTGTAGCTCCAGTCCCGGAGGTTGGAGTACGGGTCTACGAGCGAGCTCCTGACGGAGATGAGGGCGAGGAGCTGCAGCGGCAGGGCCGAGGATGGGACCCGGAGAGCAGTAAGGAAGAGGGAGAGGAGGAAGAGAGCAGGCTTCATGGTGTGGGTTGACGAGGCAGCGACAAAGGGCGGGGGAGCATATAAGGGAGGGGAGGAGGAGGAGGAGGAGGAGGGAGGGCCGCTTTTGGGGAGTGGCGGAGACACAGGGGAGGCTTCATGATGGCCGCCGGGGCGCTTCCATCATCATCTGCTTCTGCTGCGAGGTGGGGGAGGAGAGAAAGGTGGTGGTGGTGGCGAAGCCTGTGGTCATGGCGGTCGCGGTGGTGGCGCTGCCGAACCAGCCTCGCTTTCCACCCGTCCTCCTTCTAAGTACTCCCGCTCCGTACCGCCCCCCCTCTCTCTCTCTCTCTCTCTCTTGCCGAGGATTATGGCGTCTCCAACCTATTATTGTCGCATAATGACATAGTAATCTTGTTTCTAAACTTAACCTTAATCATGTCATTTGGAACGGTTGGGGATGGCGTAGGCGTGACCAGGGGAACACGGGATCCGAGGAACAGGCAGGGTGGGCCTTCCAACTGTACGGTCCAGATTTGTAATTTAGCAGCCGGGGATTATTGACCGGCGGCGAGGGGGGAATATTCTGCCGTCAACTCAACGGGTGGGGGTGGTGACGTCTCTGTAACGGTGGGGGGGGGGGGGTTTGATTTGAAAGGGTTTAGGCGGTTAATCTTAAAAGGGCCCACCATTTTAGCTTGTTTTTTATTTGCCATATTTGGCTAGGTATTATGGTTACTTCTTGCCATCCCCTCACTCAAACGCCAGTACCATTCTCATTGCCTTCAAAGACTGCTCGCTGCTCGAGTAATAATGGGAAAAATGGGCCCTTTTTATTTTTTCGATTTTTGGGTGGCTTCGAAATGATCACCGTCGGTGTTGGATTTTTCACTTTTACTGATTAAAGCCGACGGAGTTGTCGCACCGTAGCCATCCCACCCTCGACACCTCAAAAGAACAAAAGGGAAATGAAACAAGAGGAACTAGAAATCTTCCACCAGTTGATCATCACGTATGTCAAAATTTAGGATTATAACCGGTGTTAATGTTCTTGCAGGCCATCCTTTTTTAGCAAACCCCGTATCGGAATTCGGAAGGACCACCAGCATGTCCCCGGGGGAAGAGACGGCCACGCTGAGCTCGATCTCTCCCATGGGCAACTGCCGGGGGGAGACATCCCCTCTCGTCCTCTTTTTCTTTTCGTCCTTCTTGTCTCGTTTTGTTCTTCTTCCTTTTTGTTCATCTTCTTCTTCTCCCTCGCCTCGCTTGATCAAACAAACTGACGAGAAGAATCACATAGGGAAAGAAGGATTAATCGGAGCCCGCTCAAAAGAGAGAAGGCGACACCCCCGAAAGCCGATCGCCCTCCACAGTTTTTTTGTTTTAACGTATATTTCCTCAAACTCCCAGCCAGGGTATGTCTGTCCAGGGGGCAGGCAAATGCAGTATGCACGGTGGCTGCCACTGGTCGACGCCGCCGCAGGCCCTGAGGAGTGAGAAGAGTCCATCCGGCCAGCAATGCCCCTGCGGGGGGTGGCTTTAGCCTTTAGGTTTAGGTTTCCTTTATGACGAGGCGTGCTGCCGACGCCTGCTGCTGCTGGGTTGGCCGCGGCAGAACGCACTGTAAGAAAGAGAGGACGGGAGGAAAGAGCGAGAGCGAGAGAGGACAGAACAGAGCAGCTGCCCCCCCCCCCCTGCTGCTGCTGTGCTGCCGTAGTAGTAGCGGTGTGTGGTGGGGTACGTTATGATTGCGGAACAAGCTTGCTTTCCTTCTCGATCTCCTCTTCCCTTTTTTTCACCTTGGAGGAGTCCTTTAATCGATCGCCATGGGCGCGGGGGGCAGGGGAGTGGCCGCGTCGTTATCGTCTCCCTGAGCGCTCGGGCTCGCCCGCTCACCCCCACCTCCGGCTACTACAACGGTGCTATATATCCATCTCTTCTGCTGCCTGGGACATAGCCTGTGCCCTGTGGTCGTGGTGGTGCCGTCGAGCATGATGGGGGGGGTGGGGGGCCACCCCCGGAGGAAAAAGTTACGGTGCGACGACTGCGACTGCTGATGCTGTTGTAGCTGGATCTGCGTGTGGGTGGGGGCGGGTTTTGGCGCGGCCTGGTGGTGGGTGGTTTGCAGGAGGCGGGGCATGCGATGGTAGGGGAGGTCCCGCCTGGTGTGAGGCCTGCGCCCACGCGCGCGCAGTGGACGACGGGCTACCTGCCATTAGCTAGGCCCGCGGCCGTGAAACGTCCCTATTGGGCTATCCCATGAGTTGGGGCGCCCAATTGGGGTTTTTCGATTCTCTGTGCTACCGATCTGAAGCAAGACTTGATCTTGATTAAAGGAAAAAGTCCACTCTATAGATCAGTAAGCGCTAGAGGAGAGTCCATTGGTACTGGCGAGAAGGATGCCTGCAGGCAGGCTCGTGTTTGTCCAAATGACAGTAGAAAGGTTCCGACTCATGAAAGAAAGAGTACGCCTGACCCATGCATGCCACCGGCGTGCAACCTTTCCCCGACATTAACGAGGGACGTGGCTTGCCCGACGCCAATGCATGACGTTGCATGTGACGCACGCACAGAAAGCCTCCACGTTCGCGTCCCTCGCCGGCGCGTGGATACCTCTTCCCCACGCCCAAACCCACAACCTCTCAAAACCCAGCGGTGGCGCCACCCTCCCCCTGGGAAGAGCGCCGGCACCCTTCTGTTGCTAACAGGGGGAGGTGGGAGGCGGGGGGGGGGAGAGAGGAGGAAGGAAGCAGAGTGTAGAAGAGAGGGAGGGTGTTGCTGGACGGAGCAGATGCAGATGAACGGAGGTGGCTGGAGGGGTAGGGCGCGGCCGTCCACGTGGGTGGGGGCGGAGGGAAGTGGCCGGAGAGAGAGGGGAGGGTGGCTCCGCCGTCGCGGTCCGGCTGGCTGTGGGTTTGGGCGCCGAGTCAGAGGTTGGATGTGGGGATGACGTACCCACGGGTAGGTGCGGGACGAGGACGTGGCGGTTTTCTGTGCGTGCGTCCAAAGCAACGTCATGCATCCGCGTTGGGCAAGCCGCTCTCGACATTGACGCAGTCCGGTCCAAAGACTGATAAGACATGGTTCATGGGTGAATGACTCCTTGAACCATTAATTCCCATTCCATTGAATATAACGGAGCCAAGGCCATGTCATTCTAGCCAGGCCAGTTTTTTCTCTCTCCTCCTACCAGGCTGTTGCAGAGTACCTTGCGCACCTCCCTCTCCACATAGTCTTCTCTCCTTCCTTTCACTCGCTCGCTGACTTAACTATCAAAAGGTTCTCCCGAAGAGTCTCCACCTTTATGAGAAGATTTTTTTACAAGAGAAGCTTGACAATATCCTCTCAAACTATCTAGAGAGACATAGTGTCCAGTCTTACTCCTCCCTATCTATTTTCTCATCCTCAAAGGGGTTGCTAGGAAACAAAAGCCGATCAGACATGGATATCCATAGAGCTCATCTAGAGAAGCCCTCGAACCCACGTGGCATAGTTTTCAACTTCACCCTCTCCAAAGCCCAAGAGAACAAACTCAACATCCAAGAGCCATTCCGTCAAGGGCAATCACTCGCACGCGCCATCTAGGACTATCATCTATAGCTTGGCAGCTGTCTTAATCGCTCAGTCCTGAAGCCTAGATCACCAATGGAGACCCGTTCTCCTCTTCCTTAGGCTCTGTATCCTAACTCTGTTCTTTCTCAAGCTCTGTACTCCCTCCATTATAGACTGTAACCCAATTTCTTGGGTATTAAATGTAAGTGCTGTAGCATGGTTATAATGCAGGTAACATTTTGGTGTCTTTTGTGGAAAGCTAACTAAAAGCCACGCGGCCTACATCTATGCGTAGTTCTTTCACTTAGCTAGGTACGAACTTAAGTACAATAAGTTCCCTCGGGCCCACTTTTATGCACCCAATCGGGCTTGCTCCTATATATGCACCCGAGTGTAGTTTCCCTTGGGCCCACTCCTATGCGCCCAAGCCTGCTCATTCACACCCGTATTACCTCCATGCCATCACTTTCTGAGGCTAGCCTCACATGGTGAAGAATGCTAACGGAAACACTAGATGGTTATATAGCTCGGCTTTCGCTAGACTCTTGCACACTCCAGTGCTACTCACACAAAGAGGCATACAAACATTGAATCGCCACTGAGGCACACCGTATTCAAAAAGAGGATTTTTTACATTAACCTCGAGGTTACACACTAAACCCCCCGATCACCGAGATATGGGAAATCTCTTCCGAATGCTTCGCCTAGATCTTCCCTAGCAGCATCATCCACACACTTTGGCAGATGTGCCTCGAGGCTTACACCACATCCTGGTGGAACTCCTTTGACCTCTTGTATTCTGTGATAGCCTCCCAACTCGCATGCTAAAGGACTCTAGCTGCATTCTTACTCGCCTCCTCCAACATGTGCTCTAGCGTCTTTAGTTCCTACGTACTGGTCCTCTAGTAACACCCTCCAGAGCTCGACAAAGTCGGTCTTCATAGTAGTAGCCTCTTGCCTCGCCTTTAGCATCTTCCTACCGCTGTTTGCAGCCTTTTCTGTTATTGCATCCAAAGTCGCCATAGTCCTCTTCTATAGCCTCATGTTCTCTGCTGCCTCCTCAGCGTGATGATAGCCAAAGATGAGGACCTTTGTGGCCGCAGCAAGCAATTCATGCATCACCTCCTCGGACAGCTCCTACATCGGCATGCCCTAGGCTTGATCCACTTCGCTAGGTGATGCTAGTTGGCCAAGCAGCCTCCATACCCTCTCCTCCATATTAACCCTCTCCTCCATATTACCTTTGAGAGGTCCTCCAATGTATATATATGTGTGTATCACCTAGGATAGTGATACAACTCCTACACTGGTCCTTCGCCCAAACTTCCATCTAGAGCCCCGAGGTGAGGTTCTCAGCTCCTGCTTGTTGCAACTATTCGATGCCTTCAACTTGGTCTTTCCTCCTGGAAGACCTGCTTGTTGACTGCTCAAGCTTCCATCGACCAAGCTCGGATCTTCGGCCTGGCCATCCCATGGCCTCACACTCCCCCAAGTCTCGACTCTAGACGTGAGTCCGATTAGGCACAAGTCCTATGGAGCTCGTCCAGAGACGTTCAACTCCGGCATCTCCTCCGTCTCAGAGACTTGAATCGGAAGCTCAGTGCCTTGATAGAGACCCCTCATCACTTTGTCTCACTCCTCTTTCTCAGGCTATATATTATTATCGCCTTAAAGTTATTTAACTCTGTTCCAACAATAATAAATTCAAGTGTTATATCACACGATCGTCAAGGGGATGCGCCCCCCCCCTCTACTATGTAAAGTTGGATCCCTTAGACCTCTTCAAGGGCCCTCGAATCCTCGTGATGACAGGTCATTTGACTAAGTCGCGATCGGTTGTCTCTTCTTCACACCGTCCAAATCATCCGACGGTATTGGGCACCTGCGAGATCTGAGCATCTTCATGTTTACATGTCAAACCGGAGTCAAAGGTTGAAAGTGTTATTATTTAGCATAAGATCCCATGACGTAGTTTGTATTAGATTATCCCTAACTTCGGTAATCAGTTCAGAATCATGTGCGAGACTCATTTAACGTCTTGCATTACTTTCTAACGCAACAAAAACGTAGTTGCCGGGCTTTGTAATGAGCACAGAGAAAGCCCTGTGATGCGCTCGATTCCACACCGTCAGCTTTTGTCCGCCGGGCATATGATTACCTTGTTTGGCTTCTTCTTTTCTTTTCTTTTTATTGGTCAGGATCCCAGACCAGCGTATACGTACCCTCGATGCACAGTAAGCTCTGGCGTGAACGATGGGAATGATGAGGGCCTGATGAATGATTCTGGCCGGCATGCGATAAGTGGGACGAACAGATCACCGAGCGGTTCCGATGAGACAAATGATTCGGATCCCCGCAAAGTGGGGTCATAACAATGAAATTAAACTGGTTTGTTTAATTAACTGCAAATGTTTTGGGGATTCATTAGCATCATATATATATATATATATATATATATATATATATACGGCAGGTTGAAACTCTTTTATGCGCTCATGCTAAGCTCCTCGAGGGTCATTTGTTTTGTCATAAAATATTGTATCAATCTCGAGATTTATCGATTCGGTCGTATCGATCGTATTAATTTTTTTACCGATAAGATACGATACGACATCGTACTAATCTATATCGCAATGTCTCGATATTAAAAAATTATTTAAATCTCACAAGTGTCATGTGTTTTTTGACTTATTTTTTTTAAAGAACAATGAAAAAAAAAGTAAGAAAATAATATTACTAGTGTGTTTTGAAATTAAATCCTAACCTTTCAAACGAATATTCCTAATTAAACTATCTATAAAATCATATTTAATATGAAATAATATATATAATATTTAAAATATATATGTTGCGTATTGATTATGTATCATAGACTGACTGGCACAGTCTAATATAGGTGGTACGTTCTATACCAGACTGATTTGACAAATCTTGATTAACCCATCTTTGCATGACACATAAAATTCTTTCGAACATTTGCACAATCTATTATTACTTGTGTATTAATATCCAGCATCGTTCTTTTTTTTTGTTTGGTTTTTTGGAGGACAATTAGATTCAGTGGTGGTTGGGCACTCCAGAGAAATCCGGGGGCGAATCGAATAATCGAGCAAATAATCCAGCGGTTGGGCATTCATTAGTCTAGCATCTTCAAGAGTGGTGATGACAAGAGATCGAGGTTGAAGAACCATTTGGGTTAACTGAGTAACTAGCCATCATTTGCTGCCACGACCTTTCTCGACAAGCAAATATTACTGAGAGACGCCATTAAAATCCACGGCATGCCAAGAATCTTATCATCAACTTCTCCAATTCTGCCAAAAATAAAAAATAAAAATGATGTCACTTTACGTGCATTAGGATTCCGCTGGGACAAAAAAAAAGGGGGGGGGGAAAAAGAAAAAGCTGTCTCAATCAAGAATGATGGCCGCAGCTCTTTCTGTTCTTTCTTTTCTGTCTTTCCTTTTTTTTTTCACGCTTGCAACTGTCTGTGTAGTCTCCATGAATCATCCCTTCTCCTTTTTTCACCTGGTGCACAGGCGCAGGCAGGGCCTTCCTCCAATGTCTGTATGATGACCTAAGGTTGCTGTGGTGGAGCAGCTCCCTGCTCCCTTGGTCTTCTTTTCTCCTGTGCCCCCATGATTGCAGACTGGGCAGGGCCCCCTATACTTTGTGTGTGTGTGTGGGGGGGGGGGGGGGGGTGATCCCCCTTTTGCCTTCTCTTTTTCCATCTTCATGGGGAGGCAAACCAGCTCTAGCTGCTGCTTGCGGGTAGTTTTCAACCCAGTATCAGATTCATGTATCCTATTTAGTTGGAGTATTAGTTTTGATATAATATTAGTTTTGAGATTAATATTTAAAAATATAAATCTAGGGTTTTTATGTATATACCCTTGTAAAGTTCGGTATTGTCAAATATCTCTCTCATCTGAGCATATTGTCAAGAATATACTTTATTTAGATAGAAATGTTGCGGTTATGCTCTTTTAGTGCATTGTCGCCGACGGAGGAGAATATTTCGTGAAATATGTCATCTACGTACGGTCGTTAGATCTAGGTTATATTTGACAAAATCAAATTTTATAGGGTTATATATACAAAAATCTTACTCTTTAACTCACACTTAACTTGGGTTAATTAAACACACGGGAGTTACGGCGAGGACATAATCGTGACATTACCCATATTTTGAAGATTTTCATGATAATATGTTTCGATGAAGGGTATATTTGACAAAATCAAACTTTACAAGGGTATACATGCAAAAATCCATATAAAAGTATCGATATTGAGGAATGATAAAATTGAGGGTTAATTATAAAAACAATCCTTTTACGTGAATAGTTATAGAATTGCCATCCTAAAAGTCGATATTGTTATAAATAACTGTATTACATGAAAATTAGTGTGAAGTTGCCCCTCACGCACATCTTCCCTTCTAATCCATGAACTTAACATTTTGGACGAAAATATAAATACAGAGAAATGTTATAATCACGGGCACATTGTGCCAAAGAGAGAGGAGAGATAAAGAGATGGATAAGTGAGGAGAGAAAGAGAGAGAGAGTGTGTGTGTGTTAAGGAGAGATCAAGAGTGTGTTGGTGTTTTTAAAATTTTGGTTAAAGATAATTAACGCCGTTAAATAAGAGAGATAATCTAATGGGACTCCTGTGGTTGGTGACCACAAGGATATTTTGACAAATACGATAAATAATAGATATGTAAAGATGACAATTCTGTAATTGTTCATTTAAGATATTTTGACAATTCTCTATATATGCCTGTACTCCCAAGTTGCTTCACCAGGAGGAAGATTGCTCCATTGAATCAATAGCTGTGCAACAGCCCGATTGTCTCGTTTAACCAAACCTGTGGCCTAATAAGGAGATAGGCTCTCTGTTAATTAACAGATGCCACTGGCTCTGGTGAAGGAATGCTGCTAATCGGGTTGTCTCCATTCTTCCTTTTAAGCTGTGAAACTTGGAATACAGGATGAACTTTGGAGTCATCAGGTAGCAGTAATCTGTAAGCAACCGAACCAATTCTTTCAATAATTTTGTAGGGACCATAATATCTAGCAGTAAGTTTACGATTAAATCTGTGTGCGACAGACTATTGGCGATAAGGTTGGAGTTCCAAATAAGCCTAATCTCCAACAATATATGATTTGCCCGTGTGATGCAGATCTGCTAGTCGTTTCATTCGCTGTTGGGCTTTCTGCGGATGCAACTTCAATTCTGAAATAACTCGATCCCTGGTTACAAGAGCATCCGCCACATCTTGCACCCTTGTTGTCCCTGGTACGTAGGATAGTAATGTTGGGGGTGGGATACCATACACTGCCTGGAAAGGAGTAATGCTGGCTGAAGTATGCATGGATGTGTTGTACCAGTATTCAGGGCCAGTGGAGCCATTCAAACTAGCTCTTCTGATGCTGATAGCAAAAACACCTGAGATATGTCCCCAAACACTAATTTAAGGCCTCTGCTTGGCCATCAGTTTGGGGATGGTATAGGAGGAAGACATGTGCAATTTAACTCCTTGAAGCCGGAAGATTTCTTTCCAAAATTGGCTTGTGAATATAGCATCTCTATCTGTAACAGTGACCTGTGGGATACCATGTAACTTCGCAATCTGGGCAGTGAACTCCCTAGCTACTGTGACCGCTGTGTATGGATGTTTGAGAGCCAAAAAATGGGCATATTTGGAAAGACGGTCAATGACTACCAAAATGGTAGTTTTAGATTGTGAAGGGGGTAGACCTTCGATAAATTCCATGTTGAGATGTGTCCATATCTGGTCTGGAATTGGCAGGGGTTACAGAAGGCCGACAGGTGATTGAGCAACATATTTGTTTCTTTGACACACATCACACTGCTTAATATATTGCCTGACAGCCTTGACCATACCTGGCCAGTGAAAGCTCCTCTTTATAGATCCTGTGTAAAGTCTTGTGATAACCTAAATGTCCCCCTTCAGGCGAATCATGATGTGCATGCAAAATGTCTGGTATATATCAAATGGAAGTCTTTGTCTAAGAAAATTCTGCCTTTGAAATATAGAACACCACCTAGAAGGGAATATTTCTATGGTTTTAAAAGACCAGAATACCAATCTTGTACCATCTACAAAAAAATTGCCATCCTGTATATATGCCTCCTTGATCTTGGAAAACCAATCAAGTATCACAGTAGAAATGGGAGAAGGTGAAGGATCCTTATAAACCCTTGATAATGCATCTGCGGCTTTATTGTGATTGCCTACCTTATAATCTACAGTAAAATCAAACCCCAACAACTTAACAAGCCACCTGTGCTGGGCAGGGGTATGAACCTTTTTGCTGGACAAGGTGCCTAAGACTCTGATGATCAGTGCGGGTAATGAACTTCCTACCAATCAAGTAGGATTTTCACTTTTGTACAACATACAATATTACTTCTATTTCTCTCTTATACAATGACATTCCTTTCTGTCTATCTGTAAAGGCCCTGGTCAAGTAAGCAAATGCCCTGCCCTGCTGCATGAGGGTAGCCCCTAAACCAGCATTGCTTGCATCACACTCTATAACAAAGGGTTCCACAAAGTTAGGTAGTGCTAGGACTGGTGCTGTTGTCATCACCTTCTTAAGTGTTTGGAAGACACAATCAGCTGTAGGATTCCATTGAAACCCATCTTTCTTAAGTAGTTGGGTGAGGGGAAAAACAATGGTACCATAGTTCTTAATGAACTTGGGATAGTAGCTTGTAAGTCCCAAGAAATCCCTTAATTGTTTGAGGCATTGTGGTGTAGGCCAGTTCAAGATTGCCTTGACTTTACTGTCCTCCATCAAAAATCCCATTCTCAGTTATAACATGGCCTAGGTACTGCACTGTCATCACTCCAAACTCACACTTTGAAAGTTTAGCAAACAGTTGGTTCTCCCTGAGTATTTTTAAAACTTGCTCCAAATGTGCCAAGTGTTCAGACCACGACTTGCTATAAACCAGAATATTGTCAAAGAAGACCAATACAAATTTTCTGAGATGAGGTTGAAAGATGTCATTCATAAGACTTTGGAAGGTAGATGGGGCATTTGATAGTCTGAAGGGCATCACTAAGAACTCACAGTGGCCCTCATGGGTATAGAATGCTGTCTTATGTACATCTGCTGGAGACATTCGGATCTGATGATAACTAGATCTTAAGTCCAGCTTGGAAAAAATCATAGCCCCAAACAATTCATCAAGGAGGTCATCTACCAAAGGTATAGGATATTTATCATTCGGTGTATGTTGGTTCTGTTGGAAAAATGATATCTTCACGAATGCATGACAGAGATTTCTTTATCAGATAGATCAACAAATAGTAAACAAAAAGTTTAGAGAGATAAAACTCAAGGTCGAAGCACGATGTCACTTTCTTTAGAGTCGTTTCGCCCCTACACAGTGTAATAGGCTCCACGATGAAACTTCCTCCAAGATACGATGATGGAAATGATGACAGCGCAAAGGTGCACTTCAAGTTGCAACGTCGGGGCGAACACCATAAAGATCACTTCAAGCTCTTGCAGAGAAAGATGACAGAGAGGAAGAGATGAGAGAAAAATTAGTTTGCATAGGCCTAACCCTAGGAAGAACTTCTTCCCTAAATAGACTTCCAACGGGAGTCTAAAAATAGGTCAAGCACACGAACATACGCTCCCGTTCCCAAAGAGATACAAGAGAGAATCCGAGGAGACGCAGAGGGAATCCAAGAGATGCTGGGTCAAATGGTCAAAAAATAAAAGAAAAATACAAGTCAAATATCACACGCACGCACGACACATCATCGACAAGGCAAGGTAATACGTGCGCACGTGTGATAGAGGATAAGGCCCAAAGAGCCCACAGCTCAAATAGCCCAACTACTATAGTCTCCCCAAAAGAGTACACAAGGTAGCCAAGAGTTCCAACTAAACGTAGATGAGAACTTTTTTCATCTTCCAATGTGGGACAAAACCTCACAAGAACTCAAACTTTGAAAATTTAAAGTATTAAATCTAACAATTGTCCACCAAGAAAAAAAATTAAAAGTTTGAGATATGGATTTACAAGAGCTCGAAGTGAAATACTATGCATAAGGGAAGGTATATTCTGACTTGAATTTTCATGTAGTGAAACACTTCCATCTCTTCACAGGTCTAAGTAAACTTCATCTTGAACTTAAACCTTTATGTTGCACACACAATATTGGTCGATAGTGATGTTCTCACAGGGTGGCACATTCTGACCATGTGCTTTGTACTTTGTTTCATGAGTGCTCTAGAGATAGCCCAAGCATCTCATAAGTTGCGGCCACACAACTACACTCACATAGGTGAATCCTCCAAGGTGCACTGAAACGTGTCTACACATTGCCACTATGACCTTTGGATTCATTAAGAACATTTAGTTCAACCTTCATCGTTCCAGATAGAGCACTACATCATAGGGAGGGACAATAAGACATAAATCTCCAATAATGTGCTCTCTACTAGTCACTCAATCAATTTGTTTTCCCATTGAATCTATTTTATGGGATCTCCAATCAATAGGTTGGGTTGTCATTGACGATGTTTAAATAATGGAGTTAAGTCTCATCCCCTTTGATGTATCTTCAACCAGTTTCCTATTAAGTCCTTTAGTTAAAGGATCAGTAAGATTACTTCCAGATTTCACATAATCCAAGGAAATAATTTCCTTGGTCAAGTACTTCCTCACAAACCTCAACTTGAGTCTTATATGAGTATCTAATTTATCATTTATCTTTTCACTCTTAACCTTGGCTATCCCTGCCTGGCTATCACAATGAATAGAGATTGCAGGAATATGCTTACTCAACAGAGGTAGCTCAATCACTAGGTTCTTCAACCAATCTACCTCTCTATTAGTCACCTCAAGAGCTATAAGCTCATATTCTATAGTGGATCGAGCTAATATAGTCTGTTTGGTGGATTTCCAAGTGATTGCCCCTCCACCAAACATGAAAATAAAGTTAGTGGTGCCCTTATCTTGGGCCTTTCCTGTCACGCAACTGACATCACTGTACCCCTCAAGTACAGCATGAAATCTCTCATAATGTAATGCATGTGACAAGATACTTTTCAAATACTTGCATACTCTCTCAAGTGCATGCCAATGAATTTTGTTGGGACGTTGTGTATATCTACTAAGTCTATTCACAACAAAAGAAATGTTAGGTCTACTGCAGTTAGACAAATACATCAAACTACCAATGAGCTGTGAATATCTAAGTTGATCAAAAGTAGCACCATTATTCTTCTTGAGAATGACACTAGGATCCAGAGGAGAGCCTTAAGACCCCCCGTCCCCTTCGGAAACCACTCTCCCTGTGAGAGTTCCACCTACAACCCCCAACCCTCACTCCTATCCCCCTTTCAATGTCATAGTCCCCCCCCCACCACCTTGCTACCCCCCTCCCCCCCACAATCACCATCCCCATTAGAACCCCTCACCCTGAAGGCGTAGCACACTAGCAAGCGGCATAGGTGGCCAAGCCCTTGCATCGTGTGGGGGTGTTTCAAGGCTGATACACAAAGAAAATAAAAAGGAAAGGTTAAGCACAACCAGTGGCCATGCCCTGTCGTAGACTGCCGACAACATCGTTTTCAGTTGATCGGATGTTTGTCGGTTAGCTCCCCCATGGTCCCGTTGATCAGCCCACCATGCATCTCGTTTAAGGTTTGGGAGGCCCCATCGAGAACAGGAGGAAGATGACTCTCCTTGAGTTTCAATCCTAAAGTCTTAGTTAATTTTTTTATACACTCCTATATATTAGAGGTGTTAATATCTACTTTAAGATTCTATTTAGGAGTTTTTTTTTTACAGAAATATGATTCTAGAGATGACCCCATTGTTTTGATTAGGGGTATTATCGTCTTTTCCCAGGTCTAGTCAAAGTTAACCATGTTTAACATTGTAATTAATAACGGAGTGTTACGGCGAGGATATTTTTGTAAATTTTCATCGAAAGCAATGATATCCTTGTTAATGCATTCTCATAAATGATATATCTTTAAATACCACTCTAAGCATGGTTTATTTGAAGAAAAAAACCCTTTATTTAAATGTATGACTATATATATATATATATATATATTATTCATATCATAGAGTGTCTATGTATAGTTTAAGGTCCTCATCTTTGATTTGTGAATGCAAATTACACTTCCACGTCAAACTTTTGTATGGTGCTTATTTTTTATTGTATTTTGAGAATTTTGAAACATAGATGATATTTAAATGAAAATAAAGTAATATAATACGAGACGTGTCATGTCGATTTATCAAATTTTGAATTCACGTTGATAAACATCTCATCTGTCACTTATTAAAGATTAAGATTATTTTATTTAATTAAGATAATACAATGCGATACGTATCATACCGATTTAATATTTACGAGATGTATCGTTTCAATTTTTTCCAAATTTGAATCACGTTGATGAACACCCCCATCCGCCACTCGTTAAAGGCTAATAAGACCACTTTATTGAGTCTCTCCTTCCCGTTCCCGTCTTTCATTAAAGAAAGGATTTATACTTGAATAGTTATAAAAATTCTCGAATATCTGTATGGTTTTTTTTCCATATAAACCGTTGAGGGGAGAGAAATGACAAATCATCATTTCTGAAAATATATTAACACCCATATTATTATTTTTAATGAAATGTAATAAGACTGCCATCGTCGTAACTCCGTTACGACCAGAGAACTTAACCCATGGTCACCATAAGAAAATGTGCGATTATTAGCGACGAAATTTTTACGGCGAAAATATCCGTCACAAATTAACGACAGATTAGAGACGTCTAACATACCCGTCGCTATATTGCGGACAAAAGAATTTTGTGAATGTTTAGAGAGGAACTTGCGACGGACAGTGTCCGTCTAAACCGTTACTTGCGACGGAATGTGAATCTTCTCGACTTCGTCTCTAAATAGAGATGGAGAAGCGACGGATACTATCTGCCGCAAAACTCACCAAATCAATAAAGAAAATTGATTATTTTAGAGATCGATTTGTGACCAATTTTCTCGGTCACTAAATAATAAGAAAATATTAGTGACGAATTATATACTATCGCTAATCTGTTACTAAATAAGGATATATACTTGAATAGTTACAAAAACTCTCAAATATCTGTACGGATTTTTTCTCTCCATATAAACCATTTAGAGGAGAGAAATGACAAAATACCATTTCTGAAAATATATTAGCACCCATATTATTATTTTTAATGAAATGTAATAAAATTGCCATTGTCGTAACCTCGTTACGACTAGAGAACTTAACCATGGTCACTACAAGAAAATGCACGATTATTAATGATGAAATTTTTACGGCGAAAATATCCCTCAAAAATTAACGACGGATACTATCTGTTACAAAACTCATCAAATCGATAAAAAAACTGGTTACTTTAGAGATCGATTTGTGACCGATTTTCTTCGTCACTAAATAATAATAAAATATTAGTGGTGATTTATTTACCATCGCAAATCTGTTACTAAATAAGGATACATTTGTGAGCATCTTAATCTATCGATCTATTTAGAGACGGATTAGCAATGGTACTTCCATTGCAAATCTTCCTTTATCAGACGAAACAAGTGACAGATTTGAGACGACTTTGCGAGAGAATTATTTGAAAATTTTAGCGATGGAGTTGCAACGGAAAAGCAATTTGAATTTTATTTTCTTAAATTAAGAGCAAATCTAATATTCGAATCTTTATCAAATATAAATCTAACGATCAAATTTAGATCGGGAGTAAATCTAATTGTTAGATCGATCTTGATCAAATTTCAATCGGAACCAACTTCAATGGTCATTTTGATTTAGATCGGGAGCAAAGTTAACAATTAGATCTTTATCAAACGACTTAAATACAATAGTCAAATTTTAGATTGGGAGTAAGTTCAACGATCAGATCTTGATCAATCTTAAATTTAATAGTCAGATTTCGATCAGGAATAAATTCAATAGTCGGATCTTGATCAGATTTCAGTTGGATCAAATCCAGATCTTGATCAAACTTAAATCTAACAGTCAGATTTTTGATCGGGAGTAAATTCAACATTCGAATCTTGATCAAACTTAAATCCAACGCTCTATTTTTTGATCGGCAACAAATCTATTAGTTGGATCTTAAACTAACTTAAATCCAATGATCAGATTTTCGATCGAGAGCTAGCAAATCTAATGGTCGGATCTTGATGAAACTTAAATATAATAGTCAGATTTTGATCGGGAGCAAATCTAATGGGTGAATCTAGATCAACTTTAGATTATAAGTAAATCCAATGCACGGATCTTGATTAAACTTAAATTCAACTGTCAGATTTTGATTCGGAGTAAATCTAATGGTCGGATCTTGACGAGGTTTCGATCAGGGGTAAATACTCCAACGGTAATCTTGATCAATTTTAGATCGAGAGAAAATCCAACGATTGAATATATCGAAAAAAAAGAATTCAATGATCGGATCTTGATTAGTTTTAGATCGAGAACAAATCCAACGATCAGATCTTGATCAAATTTTAATCCAACAATCAAATTTTGGTCGGAAGTAAATCCAACGGTTGGATCTTAATCAAGTCTAACTCTAATAGTCGAATCTTGATCAAAACTATCCAATCGCCGAATCGATCAAACTTATATACAACTGTCAGATTTTGATGGGGTGCAAAATTTAATGATCAAATCTTTACGTAACTTAAACCATCCAAAGGTTGAATCTTAATCGGGAATAAATTTAATCGTCAGATCTTATTCGAGAGTAAATCCAATGGTCATATTTCGATTGGATCAAATTCATCGAATCGTCAGATCTTGATCAAATTTAAATCCAACAGTCGTATCTTGAGCAAACACAAATCAAATGGTTAGATTTTGATCTGGAGTAAGCTCGAACAGTTGGATCTTGATCTTAGTTAAATCTAAAAATCAAATCTTTATTGGAAGGATAGCCAATGATCAAATCTTCGTAAAGTTGAGTTAGGTATCATTTGTAATGTTGGGATTTAGAGCAAAAGAGTTGTAAATTCCATTACATAATAGGCATAGGAATAAGGTTCTCCACATGACCATTGGTATGCAATTATTGATTTTAAATTACATCTTTCTAACTCTTGATTTTAGTATACTGAAGTAATTAACATTTTTTTTTGTAGGCGAAGTATCACTTCAGGCACCCCTCGGACGAGGGTGGAGCTTTGTCGGTATGGGAGCATCTTGCAAGAAAATCACTGACCAATACATTGAATAAAGCCTAGGCGAAGGCAAAAAGAGCAGTAGGGAAGGATGACGCAACCCCCCCCCCCTCCCCCGTAGATAAGGGGGAGGTTTGGAGCTCTTTGTGTAACAAACGGAATGGAGAGGGGTGAAAACAATAGTCGCAAGCCACGACATCAAATCATGTAAAAGTACTAGAAGTGAACGCACATACAAACAGCTCCGTCATCTTTACGACCTAAAAATAAAGATTGGTAAGTAATATTTTTTATTTTATTATATTATATTCATATGTATTCCTAAAGTAATTCTTTTATGTGATTTGTAAAAGCAGGAAGTGGAGGTCTAATATCCTGCTAAGTATCGGGAGGTGTTCGAAAGAAATAAAAAAAAGGGGACATATCAGTACGTCTCGACAAGATCCCAAGAGATGTCGATAAATTTATCTACATTTTTAATTTTTTTCAATTCAAATATGATTGATTAATATGAGATTTATAATGTTTTATTCAATTTACAGGAGACATACACGAAATATTTGATTGAGAAGTATGGGGAGGACTTCACTCAGCAATCGGACATAGACTGTGAGACATGGATAGAGGCAGTCGACCCACATAGGAAAGGTCAAGTGTATGATTTTGGGGAGAGCTTGGATTGCAGGCAGGTGAGACCATCTTCCCAGGCTTCGTGCTCAGTCCCGACCAACAGCTTCTTCGGAGCCACTACCTCTACTGACTCCAAAGGCCATCTCGATCGCATGATAGACCAGCTAGAGTCACGCCTCTCATAGAGGTTGCAGTTGTAATTCTCGCAGATGCTCGAGTCATAGCTCTCGTAGACCTTAGAGTCACAACTCTTACAGAGGCTGGAATCGACCATCTCCGGCACTCTAACGAATGTGATGGCCTTCTACTTCAGTCAGACGACGATGTCTCCTCACCAAGGAGCACCGTCGACCTCAGCACATCCCTCTCAACTGAATGACACATTTCTTACATTTTCTAATACTCTTATTCATAGTTCAAAAGAACTAAATTATGAATAACTTGCTTAGTGCATTTAGGAATTAAGTTAAGTATAAAATCAAAGAAGTCAGGTTTGAGGGTCTAATATCTGAAATACTGGGCCGATCAACGTGATCTAATATCTGAAATACCGATGTGATCGACATGCTGATTGTTTTAATACAGAAACTTCTTATGTCGTAAATATTGTATTATTTTTTTGCGACAAAAGAGTTTACGTCATGAACCTATCTCTAATATAAATAATTCCTTTATGAATTTGATGAATTCAAGGTTAGTTTGCGACGAATTTATTTCCGACTCTAATCCGTCTCCATTTTGAGATGGAATAGCAATGGAAAAATATATTTGTCACAAACATTTTAGCGACGGAACTAATTAATATTTGCAAATCGGTCGCTAAGTCATCACAAATTACTCTCATCCTCAATATAGTGACGGATAGTTTATAAGTTGCTAATCCGTCTCGAATTAGTGACGAAAAAATCCGTCATAAATAATCTATCGCTAATCGCATATTTTTTGTAGTGTTCATCTTCTGGTTGATGGAAGTTAACTATGATGATATGTTTATAATATTTTAACTATTTCTCTATATCAATGATTTATATGAAAAAAATATCTTTATCGACAAATTGGATTATGCTCTCTCTCTCTCTCTCTCTCTCTCTCTGTGAAGAGCTTAGTTTTCTTTCATAATCTCTCTCTCTCTCTCTCTCTCTCTCTGTGAAGAGCTTCGTTTACTCTCATAAAATATGTCTTTCTGGTGAAGAAAAATTGAAAACGTTGGTAAATCTCTGAGGTAAATGTAATGATCCCTAGCTGGTTCACACTGCTTTGTACGAAGAAGACGACTTTGGGATGTGGCTGTGATGTGCCGGGCGATTTTAATGGCCGGTGAGCTCCCAAGCTCAGTCGAGCGGGCCCACACTCCACACTTCAAACGAAAGACACAACCAAGCAAGCAGCTCCATTAACATGGGAAAACGCGTCGGCACGGACGGACGGGGGCCCCTTCCCCGCCGTGACAAGTCAGGAGAGCGGGGGTGGGGGTTTGCTGTTCGACCGCCACGCGTCGCTCAGCGCCCGATCCGCTGACGCCGCTGGCGAGCTCTGCCCGCAACCAGCCGATTCCCCGAGTCGCTGTCCCGTCCCTGGAACCAGAATTCTGTGGCCGCACACATCCCCACCCCCCTGCCGCGTGGCCCCCACCCCCGTCCCCTATCCCCGTCACGGAGAGCAACGTGCAGCAGTGTGGCCACGGGAGCGGAGAATAACCATGAAAATGGTGGCGACGGATCCTCCACGTTGGAAAACATTGATCGCTCATATGATCTACTCGCCGGCCGCTCTCTCTCTCTCTCTCTCTCTCTCTCTCTTGTTAATTACCTCCTCAGCCCCCTCCCCACCCAGAGTAGTACACCCACAATCTCTTCTCCTTCTTCTTCTAGCACACTAGCTAGCTACTAGCTAGCTAGTCTTCAATTTCTCCTCCCATACATATATATATACGTATACCTGTTGCTGCCTAGCCATCTTAATCATTAGCTCCTCGACGGCCGCCTGCAGCTAGCCTCACCGGCGGCTGCCGCGGTGGGTCGTCCGCACGTAGAAGGCGGCCACGGCGCCCGCCACCCATGTCGTGGCTGAGCCGGTGCAACGCGTGCCGCGGGGGCGGGTTTTACTGCCCCCACCTCAACCCCGACCTCAACCAGGCGGCGCCGGGGTTCCCCCACGGCGGAGGCTGCCCCGGAGTAGTGCTGCAGGAGTTCCAGTTCCTGGGGCAAGATGGCGCTGTCGCTTGGCTGCTCGACGACGCCGACCCCGGGGAGCAGCTGGAGCCCCCCGAGGCGGCGCCGCCTCCGACGCAGCAGCAGCAGCTGGTTGCACCCGCCTACAGGCCCCTGGACTGGGTGGGCAGCCCCTGTAGCCCCCCGCGCCGGCCGGCCTTCAGCGTCTGTTCCAGCACCGGGAGC
Source organism: Amorphophallus konjac (assembly GCA_022559845.1). Classification (NCBI taxonomy): domain Eukaryota; kingdom Viridiplantae; phylum Streptophyta; class Magnoliopsida; order Alismatales; family Araceae; genus Amorphophallus; species Amorphophallus konjac. The sequence continues at coordinate 272,681,408 of CM040128.1, forward strand.
TTGCGGGAGTCCACGCCCAAGTCCCCCTCGGTTGATCATGTCTCCCTGGTTGGACCGGCGACATCGGTCGGCGCTGCTGTGAGTGATTCCATCGATCCTTTAATTTTGATCCTGCGGCTATTAATTCTTTGGTCGATTTGGGTGTTAATTAATTTGCAGTAGCATGTTACGTACGTACGTACGTACGTACGTGTGATATATATATATATATATATATATATATATATATATATATATATATATATATTTCGAAATTATAAATATTGTGAGATTCTTCTCAGCGCGCGTCGTCGATCCGTACAATCTCACTGGCAACTCCATCCACTGTTACCCTTTAATTAAATATATATATATGCCATGGTAGTAGTTAGTCGCTAGAATAAATTAGACACGTATAGGCCACGTGCAATAGCTGTAAGAAAAAAATATGCTTAATTGGCCGGCCCCTTTGCCAAGATGTGATATATACTTGAAGCGAAAGTATACATAGTTCCACAAGTATACACATATAGTTCATGTAGCATTTGAACGCAATTAAGTGGCATGCATTTTCTTAGAAAGAAAGGAAAAAAAATGGAGTACTCGTGTGCTCCTTTAATGTCCTCAAACCGATGTGTATATATGATGTGTAAATGCCTAATTTATTAAGACCCACCCACTAAGATATATACTCCTAATTAATTAAAACAGCATTATTCAGGAAGATTGTGCGTGTCAATATTTTAAAATCCGACCCGATCTTGACTCGATTAAATTAGTGAGTCACAGGTCAATGATTTAACAGTTCGGGTTAACTCGTGACCCGTAATACTATAACAGTAAATATCAATATTATTTATGGACATAGAATTTTAACGTACCTTAAGTTAGAAATACGAAAGATACACTCTAACATATATTGTAAAAATAAAACTAAATCATTAAACAACTACTGAGTTAATCTAAAAAAGGAACAAAAAATATATTAAATAAACACTACGTATGACAATTTATCAAATACAATTAGTATCTCATAAAAATAAAGTTTCATGGTGTGTGAAATCAAATTTCTTCCTCATCTAAATTTTTATATGTCAATAGATCGACCTTCATCTTATTCTTTGTCTTCATCTCCCTCTATGAGTATTCTCAGGTTTTCATCTTCTTCCTTCTGTTATTATGTAGACCGCATGTACTCACTTAAGTCAAATGATTAAGTGTAGGGAATAAGTTAGAATTAGAAAGACTAGAAGTTGGAAAGTTAGAGTCCAAGTCCTTTTAACTTCCAAAAGTTATATTAATCCTTCGTTAATATACCATTAAATGATAAGGTCAAATGATTAAATTAAAATTAAAACTTAAACTAATGATAGTAAATTAAAAATAGAAAATATATCTCTGACCAACTTAGGTCATACTGGTTTTACTGGATTGAGTCGAGTTAGCCGGGTTGAGTCGGATTAACCGGGTTTGAACAGATTTTAGATCTTGGGCGGTCTAAGCATTACTTTAACCCGATTTTAAAATCAGGTGACGAGTTGACCAGTCAGATCGACTGGGTCGGGCCCGATTTTAAAACACTGGTGCAAGCAGTCCCCTACATATATTTATATGATTTAAAAATTCCATACTTCAGTGTGTTGTAATTAATTTCCTGCAACTTCTCGGGCCGGACTGAAGTACGTAGTAGAATCCTACTTAACGTGGGATTAATTTGGCTAATAGAAGAGGATTAGTGAAAATTAATTAAGAACCTCTCGAGCACATTCACAGAAACATACATAATTAATTAACGCACCTTAATTAATTTGCATCGACCATCTCAGCCGTGGGACTCAGCAGGACGCAAATCCACGGCGTTAATTCCGTCGTACGTACGTCCAAGCTGCTTCAGAAAAAAAGACATGCACTCCTCTCCAAGTGGACATTCAATTCATCGATCTGGGCCTTAATTAACTCTCTGCTGCGCGCAGGAACACATGCAGCAGATTTACGTTTTTAATTAATTACCTCGATATTGGTATGATCTCATTAACTAACCAACTAACTAATTAATTAACCACCGTACGTACGTCGTGATGCCCACACTGGAAATTAACATGCAGATGCCGTTCCCCGGTGCATTAATCTCCACCGACGACGCGGCTCCAAATGTGGACGGCGCGGTGGGGGACAAGGCCGCCTCTTCGGCCGGCGGCAGCGCCGATAACGGCGGCGTCTCGGAGAGGGAGGCCCGGGTCCTGCGGTACAAGGAGAAGAGGAAGCGGCGCAAGTTCGAGAAGCAGATACGGTACGCCTCGCGAAAGGCGTACGCGGAGACGAGGCCCAGGATCAAAGGCCGGTTCGCGAAGACGCCCGATATTGCCAACCAGCCGCCGGCGATGCCTCCGCAGTACAGCTCCCGGCAGCTGGGCGTCGGGGGGTGGTTCCTACCCTAGCTGCCATAGCTGATGCGCAAATCGATCCGGCCCGTCAATGATCGATGAAGCCTCCCCCCCCCCAAAAAAAAAATGGGGGGGGATTAATTAATTAAGAACCAGGCCTCGTTAATTATATATATCTTATGACTCTTTGTTTCTTTTTAATTTCTTGCAGCTGCGAGCCTGCGACGGCGATCTGTGCCTGCTTATATGTATCACTGACGTACGTTTTCAAGACGGTGTTAATTAATTGTTTAAGCTAGCGCATGCAACGTGCCCGGGGTAATTAATTCTGTGTGTAGGCAATTTCGTTTTAATTAACGCACCTTAATTAGTTTGCATCGATCATCTCAGCCGTGGGACTCAGCAAGAAACAAATAATGTAGTGTGAGTGCATGGGGTACGTTGAGACAGAGGGATCGTAATGAAGCTGATGTTTGAGTACTTCTTCCGTTTTATGTTATATATATATATATATATATATATATATATATATATATATATTGGAACGATCAGGTGGTGTCGACACCATCTGATAACGTCACCCTCCTCTCTCATTGCCTCTTCCCATATATATATATCATACATATGGAGGGGAGGCGACGACAGAGGAGGGGTATATAATATATATATATATATAGAGGTGGTGCCGATATCACCTGAGCCGATCCCATATATATATATAGTTAAAATTAAAGGACTTTGTCGGTGAAAGGTGGCAATGTGTTGCTTTTAATTAGTACATCGTTTTTGAACGCAGGTGGTCTACAATCTGCAATATCAAAGACTGTCATAGGGATATTAGCTTTTAATTAAGGGATTGTATATATATAAATATAGCCATAATTATTATTTTAAAAGGTAAATAAATACTAATGTGGAGCATAGATAAAAGTAAATTTAATGATGCTGTTAGCATTAAATGTAACAGATCAGGAGGGTTCTTGCAAAATGCTAACTATAACCATAACTCACTCATAATTAAACTCCCTGCATGCAGTTTGATAGGGATAAAGATTACCTTTCGAATTGAAAATATCCATGAATCATGAGTTAGACGGTAGTGATTTAGGATTTTAAGTAGGTGCACCGTAGGAGTTTCCATTTTAATTTCCTCGGGATAGAGCCGATGCAAATTAATTTGTTTCTTTTCTCTTCCGTTTCCACGTTCTCCCAATTTACTTCTCTTGAATTAACAGGGTGTTTGAGAACATTTTTTTTAAAAAAAACTCAATCTTTCTATTTAAAAAATTATGTCGTGTCAATTTTTAATTTAAAATTTAAAATTAATTAAAATTGAATGATATATATTTGACAGAAGTGTCATTATTTTTTAAAATTATGTAAATCTGTTTGACAGACACTTTTGTAGAGGCTGAAATATATCAACCCTCTTAACACGAATTGAAGGGCTTCTACCTCTACTACTCTCCATGCCCGGTGGGAGCTAACAGGGACTCTGGCATCGCATTGAAGGGCCAGGAGAGCTCTCCCTATCTCCCGGAGAGGCATGCGCGGTGACCGGTGTGGGCAGGGCGTCGGTGGTACCTCCCGGCTCTCCCTATCGTAATTAATGCTATTTCACCGTAAGGATGAAGAGTTTGTGCTAGGATCTTATCTATCTAATTTTACGTGAGTATTTAAGACTTCGGAAATTTGTTGTGCTATTGGATTCACATGGTTAATGTTTTTCTACAACGTTTAGTTGTTATCCATGCTAATTGAAAATTCAAATAAAGCATAAACGCGTACAATTAATGCATATTTTTTATTAAAATCTTCTATCACTCCAAGAAAGAGTTCTTGAGGAGAGGGAAACTCACCAAATCCAACAAGACCCATCTCCTGGCCCCATCTGTAGTCGACCCACGGTTCGACACGTGGCCCGCCAAGGCCTAACACGACCTACCAAAGCCCGCAAGAAGATTGGCCCCAGTCCAAGCCCCGTAGGTCGCACACGCTTTCGTCTTCCATCGGGACGACGCACATACGTCTTCGGCGAGTGCCACCGCATTAATGGTGGGACAACACCTGTCCGACGAAAGAATGGTGATTTAGAACGAATGCCAACCCGCTCCTGTTGGGCGAACAAACGAGCGACCCACGCCTCCTATAAGCACCACCGCATTAATGGCGGCATGGCCCAGGCCGGGAAAAGAACGGCGGTCATCACCCACGCCTCCCCTGCCCTGTCGAGCAGGCAGGCGAGCGACTTATGTCTCCACAGCCAGAACAACCCCCAATGGCTCCAAGTCAGAAGAAACAAATAAAGTAGTGTGAGTGCATGGGGTACGTTGAGACAGAGGGATCGTAATGAAGCTGATGTTTGAGTACTTCTTCCGTTTTATGTTATATATATATATATATATATATATATATATAGTGGAACGATCATGTGGTGTCGACATCATCTGATAACGTCACCCTCCTCTCTCATTGCCTCCTCCCATATATATATATCATACATATGGAGGGGAGGCGACGACAGAGGAGAGGTATATAATATATATATATATAGAGGTGGTGCCGATATCACCTGAGCCGATCTCATATATATATATATATATATATATATATATATATATATATATATATATATATATATATATATATATATATATATATATATATATATATATATATATATATATATATATAGTTAAAATTAAAGGACTTTGTCGGTGAAAGGTGGCAATGTGTTGCTTTTAATTAGTACATCGTTTTTGAACGCAGATGGTCTACCATCTGTAATATCAAAGACTTTCATAGGGATATTAACTTTTAATTAAGGGCTTGTATATATATATATATATATAGTCATGATTATTATTTTAAAAAGTAAATTAATACTAATGTGTAGCATAGATAAAAGTAAATTTAATGATGCTGTTAGCATTAAATGTAACAGATCATGAGGGTTCTTGCAAAATGCTAACTATAACCATAACTCACTCATAATTAAACTCCCTGCATGCAGTTTGATAGGGATAAATATTACCTTTCGAATTGAAAATATCCATGAATCATGAGTTAGACGGTAGTGATTTAGGATTTTAAGTAGGTGCACCGTAGGAGTTTCCATTTTAATTTCCTCGGGATAGAGCCGATGCAAATTAATTTGTTTCTTTTCTCTTCCGTTTCCACGTTCTCCCAATTTACTTCTCTTGAATTAACAGGGTGTTTGAGAACATTTTTTTTAGAAAAAAAAACTCAATCTTTCTATTTAAAAAATTATGTCGTGTCAATTTTTAATTTAAATTTTAAAATTAATTAAAATTGAATAATATATATTTGACAGAAGTGTCATTATTTTTTAAAATTATGTAAATCTGTTTGACAGACACTTTTGTAGAGGCTGAAATATATCCACCCTGTTAACACTAATTGAAGGGCTTCTACCTCTACTACTCTCCATGCCCGGTGGGAGCTAACAGGGATTCTGGCATCGCATTGAAGGGCCAGGAGAGCTCTCCCTATCTCCCGGAGAGGCATGCGCGGTGACCGGTGTGGGCAGGGCGTCGGGGGTACCTCCCGGCTCTCCCTATCGTAATTAATGCTATTTCACCGTAAGGATGAAGAGTTTGTGCTAGGATCTTATCTATCTAATTTTACGTGAGTATTTAAGACTTCGGAAGTTTGTTGTGCTATTGGATTCACATGGTTAATGTTTTTCTACAACGTTTAGTTGTTATCCATGCTAATTGAAAATTCAAATAAAGCATAAACACGTACAATCAATGCATATTTTGTATTAAAATCTTCTATCACTACAAGAAAGAGTGCTATTAACAACGAACGAGGAGAGGGAAACTCACCAAATCCAACAAGACTCATCTCCTGGGCTCATCTGTAGTCGACCCACGGTTCGACATGCGGCCTGCCAAGGCCTAACACGACCTACCAAAGCCCGCAAGAAGATTGGCCCCGGTCCAAGTCCCGTACGTCGCACACGCTTTCATCTTCCAGCGGGACGACGCACGTACGTCTTCGACGAGTGCCACCGCATTAATGGTGGGACAACACATGTCCGACGAAAGAATGGTGGTTTAGAACGAATGCCAACCCCCTCCTGTTGGGCGAACAAACCAGCGACCCACGCCTCCTATAAGCACCACCGCATTAATGGCGGCATGGCCCAGGCCCGGAAAAGAACGGCGGTCATCACCCACGCCTCCCCTGCCCTGTCGAGCAGGCAGGCGAGCGACTTATGTCTCCACAGCTAGGACAACCCCCAATGGCTCCAAGTCAGAAGGCAAAGGTTAACGGACGAACTCCATGAAAACCCTATAAATAGGACTCTGGCCAGATGGCGAGAGAGTCTAATCCGATCCCAATTGATTAATTACTCTAATATGTGCTCCTTGTGTGAGATAAACAAGTTTCTGTCGCAGACTTTAGGGATGAAAATTCTGACGAAAATGATTTTTCGTTGCAGATGTTAAGGATAGAATTCTGACGGATACTTTTTCGTCACTGATGATATTATGTTATTTATTTTCGATGGAAATATTTCCATCGTAAATTACGGATGGATTTCGGATAAAAAAAATTTCCATTGAAAATTTGCGACGTAAAATATATGACAGCTAATATCAGTCCTAAATCCACCAGAAATACATCACAATTCTTCTTTACGATGGATTTATAATGGAATAGGGACAGATTTGAGCTGTCCCTATTCTTGCATTTTATTGTAGTGGTTGATACACAATAAATCCAAATGAGAGTCATTGGTCGGAATATTTTAGAGAGGATACTTAAGTATTTAAAAGGCACAATGTCATATGATTTACACTACATTGGTTATCCCTCTGTGTTAGAAGACTATAGTGATGCAAATTAGATTTGAGACTCTTTAGATGTCAAATATGCATTGGATTTTATTTTCCTCTTAGAAGGAGATGCAATATTCTAGAAATCTACTAAACAAATTATGTTAGTTAGAAGTACAATCGAATCTAAAATGATTGCACCTAACATAGACTACAATGAAATTAAATGGTCGAGAGATCTTTTAGTTGATAATACATCGACAGCGAAACCACTGCCACCTATATCCATATTGTGTGATTACAAATCAACAATTGATAAACACATGCAAACAAATGTTGACGTGAAAATGAAAGTGCAACACAAATATGTGAGAGAAAATATGAAACATAATTGACAGCCATAAACTTTGTGAAGTCAGAGAAATGTCTTGCAGATGTATTCACAAAAAAATTATCTAGAACGGTGGTTCTAGAAACGTCGAGGGAGATAAGATTGAGCCCATCAAAGAGTTACCATATGGTGACAACTCAACCTCACGTATGTTCAATAGGTACAAACAAACTTGATTGGTAATTATGTGGAGTGCTAATATATCAACTCTCATCCCTACGACGATAGTGATCATATAGAACTAATAGAAGCAATATATTAGGATGAGTTTAAACTCTTAAGGCCACTTTGATAAAGGGGTGGGTTAGGGGCGGGTAAGCCACCCCGGGTGGCCCACCCCTAACCTACCCCGGGTGGCTTATTCCACCCGTTTAGTTGGAGTGAAAAAATCTAAACTTATCCCTAACCGTCCCCGGTTAAGACAAAAAGAGCCAAACCAAGATTAAGTCATCCCACCCCGGATAACTCACCCTAACCCGAGTTACCCTTTTATCAAAGTGACCCTTAATGAATGTAAGACCCAAGAGGTAGGGTGGTATCTTACTAACACCCTTTGAAGGATTCATCGATATGTGTGAAATCATGAGACCGCGACTATGAGATGTGGGTTATTTTTTTAAAACACATATGAGGTAACCCAACCTACGTAGAATCTCGATTAAACTATACTATGTGTAGATTTAGGAAAGTCTGAACCATGAAACTTTGTTCAAGTCATAATCTACTAAATGTTCCCACATATAATTTCTAATGTCACTAAGTGAATATTTAAACTAAAAGATATTATCACCCACTATATCAGTGTTATCAGAATCGGACCGGACCCGCCGGTCGGACCGGTTCGACCGTGAACCGATCCAGGAACCGGTCCGATTAGGCCTAGGCCCGGTCCGGTCAATTGGCTAGAAACCGTTCGAACCGCGGTTCGACCGTTGAACCGGTTCGACCCTATTCCCCCGCCAAAAAATAAAATAAAAATGGTTCGGTACCCGCCCCCGCACAAATAAATAAATATATTATTTACTTATATTCAATCAAACCATTTAATTCGACACACAACTCAAGCCCACATCCTATGCCCCTTGGGTCCTGACTCAAGGGTGAACTTTCCAACATATAAAGTCAAGTAAGTTTTTCTAACTTCCAATATGGGACTAAACATAAAGACTCTATTTCCAACATATAAATGAGGATATTTGAATCAACATAAAGGCTCTATTTCTAACAAGTAGTTACAAGTTATTCTCTATATACATGTATGTTTACTTATTTTGATCACTATATCTTATTTGAGTTATTTCTTATTGTATTAGGTTATGGAATCGGGTCGGACTATATATCAATATTATAATGACATTACGGTTCAAACCGATTCGAACCAACGGTCAAACCGGTTCGAACCGAACCAGCTCATTGTCCAGTTCAGGCACCGGTCCGATTCTGATAACATTGCACTATATATTATAAGGATTTAATAACTTTTTATTTATTTATTTTTACTTATTCATTCTTTTAGTTTAGTGATTTTAAAGATTTTAAATCATGCGGGATATTGTTAAATGCGACGCTTTCAAATCAACTTTCAGTGGGTGATTTAAAATCTGTCGGAACGTATGAACATCTATGAACGGGCTTGCCTATTTATTGCGAACGTGATGTTCGCGAGCATGCTACGCGTGAGGTTCGACTGAGACTTTTCTCGATCAATATATACACACACGTTAACCGGCCCTAAACACACACATCAAATCCTTTTTTTTCTTTTGGGTTCTCTTTTCTTTGCCTGCTTAATTGTTCCCCTTCTTTTTGGGGGGGGGGGGGGTTCTCTTTTCTTCTTTGCCTTCTTAATTATTCCTCTATATTTTTTTTTATAAGGTTGTCATAACTCTCTTCGAGAACATGCCAACAGAAGAATTGAGATCGTCTACCCAAAAGAGATCGTTATCATGAAACCATCACGTTGAGTGACAATAAAACTCTTTATTCTAACGGCTACTTGTTTAGACACGATAGGCCATGTTTCTAACTTTCTTATTTTTCAAATCTAATTATTTTTGTCTACCTTTTTTATTTTCGGCAATATGTCTCCAACATATACATAAGCACTATTTCGTTGACATTGAATTTAACACACCAATTACAATAATCATGCACCACAGCTCCCTCTTCGTTTTTTTTAAGTATTGACTCGATTTTACTGTCCAACGGTGATGTGGCAAGTCTTTGCTGATGTCAAATTTGGTGTCAAGGAGTGGTATTAATGAATTGATTCGAGCAGTTGAATATTTTGAAGCTCCCCATGTTTTCTTCCTTACTCTTCACATTTCAATGCATGTAAGCTTTCATTATGAACATACCCAAAAATTGAAAAAAAAAAAGAAAAGAAGAGAGAATGCAATCATCCCTTGCTAAACATGTAAGTTGAATATCTACAAGCTCGAACTTACCGACGGAACAAGATGTACATTGTCAAACATCATCATGGCACCTTACACATGAGAAAACACATTCGACTAAATTAAAATTCGCCCTTTTTCAAAAACAATATGTAGCTGATGATATTCACAAACAAAGCCCAAACCCCGTACGCTAGGCTCTTGATTTTCTTGGGATATCTACAACACAGTACACTGGCCGGTTGCTCCTGACGGCCGAGATGCAGATGTATGCCCTCACTGCAGATACATACAGACCCGGCCAGTGATGTAATCCTGGTCAGCCAAGTTTATCAAAATCCCACTTTCCGAATGAGTGGCGTGATCTCCTCCACGACTCTGAAAATGTGCACCCGGAATTCATTGGCTCCGACGAGTTCAAAGACGCATGCATCGTGCTGTTCCAAGAAGTTGGCGAGAGCAAACTTGCGCCACCCGCCACTGAAGAAGTGGCGCCCATTACAGGAGATATAATTCACCGCCCATGGCGTCCCCATTGGGTCCCAAAAGGTCGTCTTTGTGTTATCTGGAAGGTGTTCTCTGGCAAACGATGGTGGCACTCTCTGCATTAATTATGCATGAAACATCTGGACGTGAACATGCATTTGAAGATGAAAACAATCACTTCTAACCAGTTACATATATGACACAGCTAGCTGGATTTTAATGCTTCCAGATGTAGCGCGGGCCAATTACAATTTGTTATACCAAAAGCAATTGAGCAGATTCAGCTGGCGGATACTTTACCAGACGCAGTGGAATTGGGCCATATATGTGTGTACTACTAGAGCAAGATATACAGATGTCTCGAGCTGTACGGATCCACGTTACCACTAGTTATAACTTGTAACAGCGAAAGATCCCAAGATTGCATCTTGGCATCGATCACAGAAAGAGCCGATCGATCACTGTCACAAGTATAGCTGCATATATATAATATCTGATGGAACTGTTGCAGCAATAGATTGTTCAATTAGCTAGGTGTACCTGGGACTTGTGTATTCCCCTGATGAGAATCCAAGCACACCACAACAATTCTCAGATTTTAAGGTTATTAAGGTCTCCCACTGAACCATGCGGGCTAGGAAGATCTCTCTCTCTCTCTCTCTCTCTCTCTCTCTCTCTCTATATATATATATATATATATATATATATATATGTATATATATATATATATAAATATATATATATATATATATATAGAGAGAGAGAGAGAGAGAGAGAGAGAGGGAGAGGGAGAGAGAAAGGAGGGAGAGATACCCAAACAGTGTAGACCGTTAATCAAAAAACTACATAAAACAATCAGCCATTTAGATGGGAAAAATAGATGAAACAAGATAGAAGACTGTGACTGGAAGTTGTTAATTAATCATGTTCGTCAGAGAAATTAACGCAGTTCAAGATATAAACAATTTATATATACATATGTAAATAAACATGGTTTACGGTGCGCAGCAGAAGGAGGAGGAGGAATCCATACTCTCATGTGTCCAAAATAAACATCATATTTCCGCATAACTAGCACTAGCAAAGGGTTGGTGGATTCGAAGGAGTAAGCTGCTTCGTGAGCCTGGTTGATCTCCACCTCCGTGATGGGTCGCCGTTGTGACACCCAAACCCCCAGATCTGCAACAATCAATCAATGGGACATCAAATCCAGAATGTAAACAGTCTGTTTAATCACATGACGTGGGTGAAGGGTCGAGTTTAACTGAAGCCAAGAGTTATAAACTACTACTACATCCTCAGCTCCCGATCGAGAGTAGTAGTAGCTGCTAGAGAAACTTTCACAAGATTAATCAAGAATACGTACAGAAACTTGTCAGATATATGTACATACATATGACATCATCTTACATCGCTTCCTGATTGGAGGTTTCAAGGCGTCTCCTGCCCCCGGCGGCGGACGTCTGCCCGGTGGTGCTGCCAGATAACCCCCAGCTCCAGTACTGTTGCGCTCTGCAGCGGCCGTGAAGTGGTCGTGTGAGTTAAAAATGGAGAGAGGCCCTCCTCCCTTGATCACCTTCTTCCGGCGCTTCCTTCCCGCCACAGAACCCACCCGCAGCAGGACTTGGGAAGATGGGGAAGCACCCATGGCACTCTCCTTCTCGCACATGCTGGCGTCAAAAACCAGGACGCTGAAGCGGGAGCGGCCCTGGTACTCGAACACCAGAAACTCCCCCGTCTGCAGAGAGTGATCCCGGACGAACTCTTGCCAGCCCTTCTGGAAGAACACCCCTTTCTCGTTCCTGATCATGTTTACGGGCCATGCCTTCCTACTGGGACCCGTTAGAAGGCAAGTAGAGGCAGGGCGGATGCGTCGGATATGTTTCCGAAATGCAGGGGAGATCTCCTGATTCAACCCATGGACAATAATAATAAATAGCACCAACTGAAGCCAGCTTCCTTGGTGGGTGTGCATGGTGGAAGAAAAAACAAACTGAACAAATCGCATGCACATGCACGCTCTCGCAGAGAGAGAGAGAGAGGAGGATGTGGGTTACCAGTTGCTTGGAGCTGAACCCGGGGAAGAACACTTTGAAGAAGCGAGGCCCCTTCTTGGTCGGGCATCCTACTCTAACAACTTCTTTCCCCATGTCCCAGTGATGTTGTAAAAGTGACTGTATAGGAAAAAGAACCCACACTGCTGCTCAAAGGAGGAACAGAGAGGGAGACAAGGAAGAACAGGCATGGGAGTGGAAAGATTGCTCCGCTCCGCCCCGCCACTCTGCTTTGCTCGTCGGACACACGGGAGGAACAGAGGGGAGCAGAACAAGAAAGACAAAGACAAAGACGATGCGACGGGGGGGTGGTCTCCGAAACGGGGAGTTTTGCTTTGGAACAAAAGAAACGGAGTGCCGAGAGACAGGGACGGACAGGGGAAAGGATCGAGAAGGGGAACAGGAACACAGGGGATCGAAATCAAGGCGCTCCGCGACTAAAAAACCCTGCCGGCAGCCCCTCGGGAGGCCGCCAACACCTGCCACCACTCCCAATGAGATTTGCAAGAAGAGAGAGAAGAGTTGGGGGTGGCGACGACGAGTTGCAAGAGTGGGTAGGAGAGGCCGAGCTGTAGACTGCTGCAATCTGGGAAAGGAGGAGCTTGCTCTGTTGCTCTCCCTCGTTCCGTGCTTTGGGCGTAAGACGCGAGGGGCCTCAACGATTGGCTCCGTAGCGGACTCGGGGGAACATTAACACCCCCTCCGATTGGTCAGCTCGTTTGCGAGATCAGGTTTGCCTCGTTAAGTCACATCTAGATTAGGGTCTGTGCGATGTTTTTATGATTGTGCAGTGGCTCGCCAATATTGATAGAAGAATATCTTAACATGAGTTTTATACCGCATGTCCTATATGCGACCATCTACGTGAATGATATAGATTTATGTTTCATCATTGTGTGAACTCATGATTCACGTTGGTGTGATTCCCATGATATCCTCAGTGACATGAGTGCTATGTTATGAATAGGAGACTCGTTGTCGTTACTTTAACATATTATTTAGAGCGATGACTAATTCGTCTAGCAGGACATGTCTAGGGAAATGATCAAGACAAATTGGATTGATATAAGTAGTAAAAAGAAGACATCTTACTATCACATCATGTTTAACGGCTCATTTCCTAAGAACTCAGTCGTCTGCGTGTGATGATAAAGTTATGATCGCATAACATTGAGATTCGACACTACATATTTTGAGGGATTCAAAGTGTCGAATCAAGCAGATACTAATTAAATATATGAGATGCATGTTTTAGATTGATTAAGTAATTTGTTTTTAGATGGTGACGTAACCGAACACTTTTTAGAGAAACGATCAAAGTAAATTGGATTGGTATAAATAGTAAAAAGAAGGCATCTTACTATCACATCATGTTTTACGGCTAATTTCTTAAGAACTTAGTCGTCTGTGTGGTGATAAAATTATGATCGCATAACATTGAGATTTGACACTGCATGTTTTGAGGGATTCAAAGTGTCGAGTCAGGTGGATATTAATTAAGTATATGAGTTGCATGTTTGAGGTTGATTAATTAGTGATTTGTTTTTAGGTGGTGACGTAACAGAACACTTTCTAGAGAAACGATCAAGATAAATTGGATTGGTATAAGTAGTAAAAAGAAGACATCTTCATGTCACATCATATTTTACGGCTCATTTCTTAGGAGCTCGATCGTCTGTGTCGTGATAAAGTTATGAGCGCATAACATTGAGATTTGACACTGCATGTTTCGAAGGATTCAAAGTGCCGAGTCAGGTGAATACTAATTAAGTATATGAGATGCATTTTTTAGATTGATTAAGTAATTTGTTTTTAGGTGGTGACCTAACAGAATATTTTCTAGTTGTTCATAGAGTCTCGTCGGGACCACATGCTCTAATTCTTGTATGACCGTTGAGTTAGTAGACCTTGTTACGAAAGATATATGTTCTTGACCTTAATGGGCAAGCGAGAGTTATTAATGGGCTGCGACCCATGCGCTAGTGCCCATTAGGCCGCCCCCTTGGGCCAGACATACGTGCGCCAGCGCGCCCTACGTGCTTCGGTGCCCTTGCCGGGCATGCGGCACCAATTGCCACTACATGGCATCAACGGGAGGATCTCGGGAGACCCCTCTTCCTCTGAACCACGTACACCTTGCCCCCCCTCTTTGCCTTCGAGTTATCGCGCATGGAGTATTCTCTTTGGCCAAGTGTGTGTGCAAGATGTCATGTTGAAGAGAGAGAACGTGAGAGTGGTCTTGTGCAGATGTGAGTAAGAGTACGTTGCTGCAGCCCCCTCTCTGTATTTTCACTCTCCCCTTCTTTCTTCTCATTCTCCCTCACCATGAGTGGGACGAGGATAGATAGTGCGATGAGGAGGAGATCGCGCTCTACGAGGTGATCATGGAATCTCATATTCCCGTGACAGTTTCGGTGTGTAAATATATATATAGATATATATCAACACTCTTTAACAAAGTTTCGTTACCAGAATTTTTTACAGTAAATCTTATTAGTAGTTTACAGGATGTAAGGAATTGGACTCAGTTATCAATTCTCGTCTACTGCAAACAACGAAGGATCTGCCATTTGAATATCCCGTGTCTACGTATCTGTCCCAACCCAAGTCGAGGAATCCTTCCTATTTACATTTGCCAATTGATTTAAGATCGAAACCAAAATCAAGACAATGGAAACTGCTACTTTCTGATCAAGCTCTGAGTCACATGCTCCCTGCCCAAAACCCATGGAAGCCGAGGGGGAAGTTCAAGTGCTTTGGGACCTCAATCTTTGCGACGATTGCATCATCTCTTCCTATGCGTTTCGCGTCCAAGATCACGAGGTAGCACCTTCGCTTCCAAACCGCATACTGCAACACAACAACAACAACAAAATTAACCATTCAGCTCTGATCAGTTCGTCGCCAAATCTCACCGAGAGATCGAAAGAACAGAGGCACGCATGCGTCCATATTTCTCACCTCTACCACTACGATGTACCCATCGTCTTCCCCCACTGCGGAGCCCCTCCTGGGGACAAACATGGGCTCCCCGACGAAGCGCCGCCGCCCGGCCGACCAGGTGGCGACGGACCCGTCCGAGAAGTTGACCTTGGCGACGCTGTCGAACGGGAAGTGAGGCAGGAACCGCCGGGACCCGGACGTGGTTCCGGCGTAGACGTACTGGTTCCGGCTGCCGGAGAATGCCGGGTTGATCGCCGGGAAGTCGGCGGGCTTGCTCCACGTGTCCGACGCCTCGCGGACGGAGCAGTGCCTGCAGTTCCCATCTGCGTCCATGCGGATGGATATCTGAATTGCAGAAAGATCATGTCTACATAATTAGTTGCTGGCTTCCTCTCTTGGCGGATTATTCCAGGCACAAGATAATGAATATATAGTTAGCAATTCATCAGAGATCCGCGAGGGAATACCTTAATCAGGTGAGGTAGCAAGGACTGCTGGCCTTTCCTCGCGTTCATGAACGAAGGGTCCAGCTTGCCGTTCTGCCAGTTATACCCTGAACATGCAAGAAGACACGTACGGTTCAGCACTCATCCCCTTTCCGACAGAATAATAGTAGAACATGAGACCAAAGAATTGGCCCTCTAGATATCCTTACCAAACATCTTCTGGAAGTTGAACCAGCGGTAGGAACATGCAGAGGCCTGCAACTGGATCTCCACCTCATCCGTCCCCACCCGCCGCTCGAACGCGTTCCCGACGTGCAGGACCCAAAGCTGATCGGGGGCTTCGATGGGCACCCTCCAGTCGCGCTGCTGGCTGCCTCCGGCACTGTCGGAGGACCGAGGGAGCAAGTATATCGGCGACGTCTGGCGGCTGGGGTTTACGGACAGCGCCGATATCATGGGGGAGTAGCCCGAGACAGCCTGCAGCGATCCTGCATTCGAATACACGGAGAAGTTGAGGATTCTGTGCATGGCATGCAGCAGTGAGGAAACGGGGTGTGCTGTGGTGTTAATTATACGGGGGTGAGAGCTACGTATGTATGGGGATATGGCTGGGGCTCCTACGTACCGGGGACGTCGAGCTTGATGCGGTTGCCGACGAGGACGTAGTGGTCGTCCGTGAAGGCCCAGTCGTGGATCATCAGGTGGTCCGGGATGGTGAAGTCCTTCTTCTGCAGTAACCTGAATTCGGAGTCGAATTCTGCAGGGGGGAGGTGTGTTAACACGCGAGTTAGTTAATTAGTTGATGAAGAGTTTAATTAATTAATTGTGTGTGGATTTGGTTTCAGTCATATCATTAGTTAACAGGTGAGATACCGTAGAAGGTGAAATTGGAGCGGGGAAGGAGCATGTCCTCGGCGTTGCAAGCGACCATGAGCAGACGGTTCCGGCGGGCGTCGATCCGGTAGTGGGACAGCA
The DNA here is from genome assembly GCA_022559845.1 of Amorphophallus konjac. Taxonomy (NCBI): domain Eukaryota; kingdom Viridiplantae; phylum Streptophyta; class Magnoliopsida; order Alismatales; family Araceae; genus Amorphophallus; species Amorphophallus konjac. The sequence goes on from CM040128.1 coordinate 272,698,270, forward strand.
ACCTCTTCGCCGGCATCTTGAACACCCCTGCGCCCTTACTCTGTTAATTTAATCAAGTAATTAAGGTGGAAAGGACACGACAAGTGCAGTGCAAATATAGACGTAACAGGAGAGACACCACCCCACCCCACCACGCTGAATGAAATGGGTCAGGATCCGTAAAACTTACGGACCGACCTGGACTCGGACTAACCCGAATCCGTTAAGGATGCCTTCAAGGTCGGTGGGCACAGTGTCGAGTGTCGACTCACCGTGGAGCACGGGCTTCAGGAGCGCGGCGGCGGCGTCCAACCCCAGGTCCGCCAGCCGGTAGACCCCATTAGGCCTCGCCGCAGTCGCCCCGTGCTCTCCCTTCACCCCCTGGCCGACCACGTCCGAGGGGCCGAGCGTGTCGAGCATCGCCGGGTCGAGCTCGTAGGGCTCCCCGCCCTCCCACAGGCAGAGCAGCCGCCCGCCCCACACCAGCACGCTAGTGTTGGCCACGTTCTTCATCACCTTCGTGTTGCCCACCCGCCTCCCCGCCTTCAGCACCGAGAACGGGCCCCGGTGGGTGAACCTCCAGGCCCCCGTCTCCTCGTCCCGCTCCTCCCTCTGCGCCCCCGTGGCCACGTACCGGGCAGAGTACCTCACGCCGCGGCGGCCGTCGGAGCCGAAGTCGAAGGCGCGGAGGTAGCCGTGGCCGTCGAGCGGGTGGACGGTGGACCCGTGGTCGTCGGAGAAGAGGCCCGGGCCGGCCAGGTAGTAGGTACCGCCCGGGAAGTCGGCCGGGACGGCTCCCTCGACGGTCCGTAGCGGCACAGGGGAAGCAGTCTCCCTTCTCTGGGAGACGAAGAGGGACTGGTAGTCCGACAAGGCGGTGGCGGCGGAGTCGGCGACGCCAGCGCCGTCAGGAGGAGAGGTGGTGATGGTCGGGGACGTGGGTGTTGGCGTCGTCGGGTCGACAGTGGGGACGCGGAGGATACGGGGGCTGGGGACAGCGGGAGGCGAGGGGGGGACCGTCCGTGTCGTGACGAAGGCAGAGCTGCAGGAGATGCGGAAGCAGCGGGTGCTCCGCTGCGGAGGGGGCATCACTGGCCCGGAGGGGAAGCGACATGGAGCAGTACCATACATCATGTGTTTGATCTTTGCTGGGGCGCTTCTACGACGCTTCTTTTCCGTCGAGGGGAAGTACCGAGGAGTGCATGTGGAGATTGGAATCTCCCCCCACGGTGGCTCTTTATATATAGGGGACGTGCCCCCGTCTTCTTCACCCTCTCATAGTTCTTCTCGCTCTCTACCTAAGGAACCATATATGCACCACATCAAGATTCCTCGTCTCCGGGCCAACCGAGGATCGCTGCTAATACGGCTCGGCTTGCGGTCTCCATCAAAGAGGTCAGAAAGGAGCACTGTTATGGTCGCCCCGGCTCTTCTTTTCACTGTGCATGCCGACAAATTATTCACACGTCACGACCAATTGTTACCGTCGACATGATTGCGTTCACAATTAATGACACGGTAGATGCCGCGAGATTCCTTCTCCTCTCTCCTTTGGATGATTAGTCCATGACTTCAGCCTCCTCCTAATTTAATTTTGTCACGAAGGAACCTGTTAAGGGGGCCTAATTAAATCGTGTGATTTGACCCATACGTGCTTTAACATTCTTAAGAACGTACGTACGTTCCTTCGCATACGCAACAGCATGCATGAGTCGGTAGCCCGTAAGCTAGGGAGAATCATGGGATCGGAATCTGGGGGCCATGGCATCGTCGCGAGGGGGAACCCGTAATCGTGCGATGTGACTCCGCGGCATGTAGGTTTAATTCGCCTTCATGACCCTTGGGCACTCACAGAGCGCAGGGGTGGAGCCGAGCTAATAATGCGGGGAGATGCGGTGTGGGCGTTGCCGGGAGGGATGCCGCTGGGGAAATGACAAAGGGTGGGGGTCCGGGCCTCATTAAAAACCTTCATGATGCGCAGAGTACAGGGGGTAGATGCTCTCCCAGTCCCATTCGTGCTGTGTTTCTGGCCTCCAATGGTGGAATCTTTGTCGCTGGAGAAGCTTCTCCATCATTCCTAGGTATGCCACTCCCTAAATTAAAGGGGTTTGGCCTCCTGTGGTGGAATCTTTGTCGCTGGCTTCTCCATCATTCCCTTGGTATGCCACTCCACTAAAGGCTGACGTGACTAGAGAGAGCACAGTGGCTTCTGAACGCTCCCAAAGGCTTTTCCTAGGCGGTGCCACCGGCCTTCTCCCTCCCTCCCTCTGTGACCAGACCGAGTCCTCCCACCCACCCCCCCGCCGGGCAGGTCTCCAGCTACTCCCAGTCACCTACGACTTGCTCTCGGTTGGGCCTTTTAACTGGCCGTATCACGTCACACGCAGCGTTTCGGTCGTGTCCTATCGGCCGTCGAGAGTGTCGGACGTGGCCGAACGGCTGGTGGGCGCTGCCACCGCTTTTGGCGGCCGTACTGACGCACGGTGGAGCCGAGCGGCCCCTACGTAGATAGAGTACGTCGCAGCCCCACGATCTCAAATGATGTGTGCTTATTAGTTAAAGGAGGGATGCAGAACTGAACGACCCAACTGGGTTCCACGTTCAAGGGCTGTGCTTGCGCGGTGGGGGAGGGAGGAGAATTGAGAGATCCGCATTGTTCGTTTCTCCTCCTGCAGCAGCACTGTCGTGGTCGCCGGTGTCTAGGGCAGACCATGAGCGAGCGCACAACCGTCATGATTTCATGACGTGGGGCCCAGGGTGGCCTAGGGTTAGGGATGCAGAAGCTGATTCATGATGCTTTTACTTGACCCATTATTATTAATTTAAACCTTGCTCAATGGATGGATATTGAAAAGGCGAGATCACTTATTAAGTCACTGACTGTGAGTAGTCATCTCGCGACGAAGTTCTACGAAAGAGAAAGAAACGATAAAGAGATCTAGAATTGTTATCTTAAGAAAATTTGTTCGATACTTAAGTCAATAAGAGTAAGAGCGGGATGCGAAAAGAGGTATAGGACATGAGACTGTTTTTCACCGGTTGAAGAGATTAGGATGGGTTTATCTTTTCGGAGGGGAACCCTGAGTTTATATAGTTACAAGCTCCCTCTTCCGAGTAGGAGGAATTGTGAGAGTCCAGGGAGAGTTACGTCCACGACGTGAACTCTTACCGTTCAGAGACTTGCTCTCCTCTTGTCCTCTTGAGCTTCTCACTCTCAGATGATAGTATAACATTCGCTCATGGTTATTAGGGATAAGTGTCCGCCCGCGAAGAATTGGCTCTAGCCCATCGGGGAGTCCCAATGATATATGATCTACAAGAGATAAGGAATATTCCCTGCATATGGAGGGAGTCCTGGGCTTGGGCATCTGTAATGCCCCAGGTGTTTCGGATATTTTATCGGATATTTACGTGTCTTTTTCTCTGATATGCCTTTGGAACACTGTACAGGGTGAACCGTGGCGTTCTCTGATTCCGGGACGTGGCCAGTGCATTGTGCTCTTCCCGAGGATCGCGGATGTAACTTTTCATAATTTTCTGAATTTTTAAAATTTTTGAGTTTTTCTATATATACTAACCTCCTTTTCTCTCTCTCCCCATCTCCCATTCTCTCACTCTTTCCCTCTCTCTTCTCTCTCATGTTCTCTCCTCTCCCCCTCTCTTCTCTCCGGGCAGCCGACGGAGACGGACGAGGGCGAGGGGGCGATGGTGGGAGGCGATGAACGAGGAACGGGTCGAGGATCGAGGGCCGGTGGTGCGTGGAAGTTTTGTGGTGCGTTCGTGAACCGGCGAGGGTTTAAACGGTGTTTCTTCGTGGATCGGTGTCCACGGCGCATCAAATCTTCGGTGGAGGTAGGGAGATGGACCCCCAACTCGCGTATTTCATTTCCCGTGAGTTTGGTAGGCCGTGGCGAGCCGAGTGTGGGTTTATTGTCATTTTGGGGGAAAAGCATGATTTTGGGGTGTGAGCCGGATCTTCCGTTTTACGGAGATTTTGACTGATCTAAGAGTTTAGAATCATGCTAGGAGGCTTGGGGATAGATTCCCCTTTGTTTCCCCATCATCGGACGATGATCGGGGCGTGGATCAGGTTTTTTGGTGTTTCCCGCTGTTTTAGGGCTCGGGACGCCTTAGCGGTCCTTCCAGAGACCGCTAGGCCACCTAGCGGTCCTCTGGAGACCGCCAAGGGTCCCCCCATGTCGGTTGCTTTTGCGGTCGTGCGATAGACCGCCTGAGAGGTTTAGCGGTCTAGGTGTAGACCGCCAGGCTCGTGGTAGCGGTCAGGGCTAGACTGTTTTCTGTTGTGCTCGATTAGAGGTCGGTGGGGGTAGCGACCTTGCGACTGACCGCTAGGCATCGCTAGGTCAGGCAAAGGACCGCCACCCTATCTGGCGGTCCGAGAAGTGACCGCTAGGGGTTCGTGTGTTCCAGGGGCTTAGCGGTCCATGGGTAGACCGCTAGGCTGACCTTAGCGGTCCAGGGGTAGATCGCTAGCCTCCCTGATGGTCTAGGGTTAGACCACTAGGCGATTCTTCGAGCTTGTTGTGTCCGTTTGTGTGTGTTGGTCTCCGGTCGACCCGGTTGTGACCCAGTGGTTGACCTTTGGCCACTTAGATATTTCGGACACCCCATGGGTTCTGTGACCGTGTTTCTGGGGTGTCTGGAGGTACCGTATTACCTTGATTAGCGTGCCCGTAGGTTTAGGGGGTCCGATGACCCTGTGTGTGTGTTTCGGGCTTTGTGTTACGCTAGATCGAGACACCGTGTATCGGTGTGAGTGCGGTGGGGTTTCCCCCGCATGTCATGGGTTTCTTCGGAAGATGGTTCCCGAGTGGGCCAAATGTATGGCCTTGGACTGCGAGTCCAATCATTCAGCCTCGGGCTGGAGGTTTCCCGCTTTTCCCTGGGATGGGGAATCGGCGTGGCGGCTTGTGAGCTGCCTTGGGAATCGTGATTCTGTGCTTTCCGTGTGAGCCATGTGTGTGGCCTTGGACTGTGAGTCCAGTCACCCAGCCTGGGACTGGAGGTCTCTTGAGTTCCCTTTTGAGGGGATGGTCTCGACGGCTCGTGAGCTATCTCGGTATGCATGCTACCGTGATTTTAGACCTAGAGATTAGGATAGATTAACGGCGTTGTGCCGTTGCGTGTAACGATTTTGACCCCGAGTCTCGTGACTCAAGGACCGTTGGATTTAGGGAGTCTAGAGGACTGTCCAGAGTCCAGTGGCTCGGCGCCACTTGGTTCTGACTTTCACGCAGGGTGCGTGCGTGTTTCTCGGAGTTTCTCCTCTGAGAGTGGTCACATCAGTGACTCCCCACTAGTCGTACCCTTTCGACACGCGAGTGGTCCCACCAGGGAGTGGTGGCGAGGCTACCCCGAGAGATGGTTTTTATGTTGGTTACCGTCGGGCCCCACGTCTTGACGCCAGAGTCCGACTGAGGGGAAAATCAGTCAGAGGTCCAGACCTAGGACGCATGGTCTATGTGTGCACACGTGGTTGGGGGAAGTTGGACCCGAGCTGACGAGCGCGACCCCAGCTAGTTCTTGTTCTGTGGTTACTAGTACGGTGTCCCCGTTCCACCAGGGGTCGAGGGGGACACCTGAGACGCGGTTTAAGTCGTCAATGGACGCATCCGGCCTTACTTCTGGTGGGCAGGTACCCCTATCACGTGAGACGTGACTCTCCTGTTTTCGGGTTTCGTTTCCCGTCTGCAAAACGTGGTTTCCCGACAGTTTCAGGGAGTGTTCCTGAGGTAGAGGTCTAGGGGTTTTCCGGTGAGCGTCACCGAGGGTTTTCCCTAGACAGCGTTAGGTCCACGACTGTGAGGTCGTGGTGGTCGCTTCTGGCGGCGTAGCCAGAGGTTCTCTCGTTAGTTCGATAGTTCCCCGACTGTGAGATCGGGGCGTGCTTTTCCGGTACAGTAGGTGTAGCTATAGTGTCGAGTTTTAACCGGTGATCACCCGTTCGTTGTTCCTGCTGTAGTTGTAGCTGCTTTCCTTTCCGCTACCGTCGTTGTTCTCAGTTGAGGTTCCGCGGGATCCCTACTGAGCCAGTGACAGGAGGCTCACCCCTGCTTTTCAGGTGCGGCGGTTCTTCCTCGAGGTTTGAGGGTGCTCTGCGGAGGTTCTTGGTTGCCAGCTCCTCGGGCCGAGTGTTCACTCGGTGTTGGGTACGTTTCCTGCCTTAGACTGTACTTTCTATTGGACTGGACTCTGTTGTTGTAGTTGTTTATTTATTTCTGTTAATTGTTGAATTGTCCTGTCTTATTTTCTATTTCTTTGTACCTCCACACTCCTTTTAGCCCTTCTGAGCCCTCCCACCTCGTGGGCGGCGGGCCAGGATTCGAATGGTATCAGGTTCTTCCCAGTATCCGAATCTTAGGTCGTTACAACATCTCTGAGGAAGCATTTTTTCCACCTTTGGATGGCTAAATCTAAACTGCGCCCAAGCTCTTCCAGAGCGTTGGGGAGGCATTTTCTTGGGCGACTGAGCCAAGGCTCGGTGGGCCTTGTTCGACCATTTACTTTGGGTCTTATAGGAAGTGGGTCCTGATGGGGCTGTCACTTACTGGGCCGCGCATGCATTTATGAGCGTCTGGGTTGTGAAGTGTTAGGCCGCAAATCTTCCCCTCTTCACTTACCCCTTACTCCCGAGCCAAAAATGGGCTGGGAGAGTAGAGTTCATGTTGGGTCCTTCGGCAAGGGTGGGAATCAGTTAACATGAGCTATCCCGCTGTAATCATCTGGTCCATAAATGTGATTGTCCTAGTACATGGGGGCTCAAGCGGAATGATGATACCTTTTGTGCTTGTTCGAAGCGCCGACTCGGGGTGTGTAGCTTTCTGAGGCGTTTCGAAACGCCACTGCGGTTCTTCCGTGACTGTTGAGCGACTATAAACACCTTTCGTACTCGTCTCCCATCTCCATCGTTATGCTTTTCCCTTTTCCCGCTCGTGCGAGTTCTTAGAGAGATCCATGTCCCAAGAGGAAAGCTAGAGGGAGCAATTCTACCCTCATCACGCAGTCTTTTTGTAACGACCCGAGAATCCGATTACCGGGAAGGCCCGATAACCCGAGACTCGCACCGCCGCCCACGAGCCGGGAGGGCTCGGAAGGGCTAAAAGGAGTGTGGAGGCACAAGGAAATAGGAAATAAAGCAGGACAATTCAACAATTAACAGAAATAAATAAACAACTACAACATAGTCCAGTCCAACAGAAAGTACAGTCTAAAGCAGTAAAACGTACCACGTGCCAAGTGAACACTCGGCCCGGCAAGCTGGCAACTGAGAACTTCCGCCCCGCACCCTCGAACCTCGAGGAAGAACCGCTACACCTGAAAGGCAGGGAATGAGTCTCCAGAACAGAGACTCAGCAGGGATCCCGCGGAACCCCAACCGGAAACAGCGGCGGTAGCGGAAAGGAGAGCTACAACTACAGCAGGAACAGCAAATCGGTGGCCGGTCAAAAACTCGGCACTACAGCTACTCCTACTGTACCGGAAGGTACACCTCGATCACGCAGACGAAGCTACCAAACCGCGCTAGTACCGCCTACCGAAGTAAAAACATACGGCAACCACGCCGTAGAGGCCTGTCCCCCGGACACAGTCGACCTGGACACGCTGTCCAATGTGCAACCCCGACCATCCGATCGCGGGTATCGCACAACAAGACCCAACCTCGGTAAAGCCACTAGCACTAATCTCACGGCGCAAGAACCGACACACGCGCCAAGGTGAAACAACCGAACTCACTGGTCAACACGACCAAAAACCCGAAGGTCAAAGACACAGAGACAGACAGTCTGTCACTCCGTACTCGACAGGAGTACCACCCACTAGAAACACAGTCGGTAGCGTCCCCTGACGTCTTACACCGCACCGCAGGTGAACCGCCTGACGTGGTAGGTCATACCCGAGGCGCGAACACCGTACAAGTAACCACAAACAAGTAACTAGCTGGGGTCACGTCCGTCGACGTGGGTCCAACCGCCCCCAACCACGTGTGCACACACAGACCTTGCGTCACTAGGTCTGGTCCTCTGACCGGTTTTCCCCCGTAGCCGGACTCTGGCTACCGACGAGGGGCCTACGGTAACTGGTCCACAAACCGTCTCGAAAGGTGGGTGCCCGTACACCACTCCCAGGTGAGACCAGCACCTCGTACTGGTGGGCTACGACTAGTGGAGGGTCACTGAAGGAGTAGACTCTCAACTCAACGGAAAACAACGTCCGAATCCGACGACGTACGGGGACAATCCCGCGTACCGGCCCCGTCGCACGGTGACCACAGTCGGAGAAGAAACAGGACTCACAGTCCACGGCCACGCACGCACCGTGCACTAGAGTCGAGAAAACTCAAGTAGCGCTAAGCCACTGGACTCTGGACAGTCCTCTAGACATACTACAGCCAACGGTCCTTGAGTCACAAGACTCGGGGTCAAGACCGTTGCACGCAACAGCACAAGGCCATCGGTCTAGCCCAATCTCTAGGTCCAAAACCACGATATCACGAATACCGAGACAACACACGAGTTGCCAAGACCATTCCCTTGGGAAGGGAACGCAAGGGACAAAGGCCACTCACACGGGCCACACGGAAAACACAGAAGCACGATTCCCAAGGCAGCACACAAGCCGCCATGATGATTTCTCATCTTGAAACAAGCGGGGAACCTCCAGCCCCAGGCCAGACAACTGGACTCACTGTCCAAGGCCAAACACATGGCCCACACGGGAATCGCCTTCCAAAGGAACCCACGATATGCGGGGGAGACCCCACCGCACACACACCGACACACGGTGACTCGATCAAGCGTAACACAAGAGCCCGGAACACGTGGGGTCACCCGGACCCACCACACCTACGGGCACGCTAATCGAGGTAACACGGTCCCTCCTGACACCCCAAAAAATACAGACACAGAACCCATGGGGTGTCCGGGATACTCACAAGGCCGGAGGTCGACCACTGGGTCCCAACCGGGTCGACCGGAGACCAACACAATGCGAACAGAATGCTAAAGGTCACCCGGACCCTTAAGCTCACGGGCACGCAAAACGAGGTAAGCAGAACCTCCAGACACCCCAAAACACGGTCACGGAACTCCACTGGGTGTCCAAGGCACACACGGCCCAAGGGGAGCACGATCAGTCGCAGACCGCCCGCCCCGGGCAGCCCGGCTGGTCACCTCCAAGAACGCGCTGTAGGTCCATAGCGCGTTCAAGCAGAACGCGCTATGCACCTATAGCGCGACACGACAGATCGCGCTATATCCTTATAGCGCGACTGCACAGATCGCGCTAGGATCACCTAGCGCGACAAGCCAGAATGCGCTAGGGACCCCTAGCGCGACAGGGCAGAACGCGCTAGGACCCCATAGCGCGACAAGAACCGCCTTACTGTTCATCTTCTCCGATGAACACGCCCTATCGGGGCAGCGCGGCCTTCAAGAACGCGCTACTGGAGTATAGCGCGTTCTCAGTCCGCACCCGGAAATGGTGGAAACCGCGGGAAAAGCCATGCCACGCCCCGTTCACCCCCAGGTGAAGGAGAAACAAAAGAGGAAACCTTTCCCAAGCCCCTAGGCATGCATCTAAACCCCTGGATCGCCCAAAAACACCATAAAACGGGAGATCCGGCTCACACCCCAAAAACATGCATTTTGCCCAAAACGCCCCGTTTAGCCCGCTCGGCTCACCACGGCCTACGAAACTCGCGGGAAAGGAAGTACACGGGCTGAGGGTCCATCTCCCTACCTCCACCGAAGAAACGACGCGTCGTGGACGCCGATCCACGAAGAAAATGCCGCGAAACCCTCGCCGGCTCGCGATCGCGCCACCAAGCTTCCACGCGCCTCCTCCGCCTCGATCCTCACCTGTCCTCGCCCGCATCCTCGCCCGCGCCACCTCCACCTCGCCCCCGCCTCGCTCCGTCGGCCGCCGGAGAAGAGAGGGGAGAAAGAGGGCGTGAGAGAAGAGAGAGGGAGGGAAGAGAGAAATGAGAGGGGGAGAGAGAAAAGGGTTAGTATATATAGGAAAACTCGAAAATTCGATAAATTCAGAAAATTACGAAAAATTACCTCCGCGATCCTCGGAAGGAACACAACGCAGTGGTACTGTCCCGAAGTCGTAGAACGCCACGGTTTGCCCTGCAAAGAGTTCCGAAGGCACATCAGGGAAAAAGACACGTGTAAAGCACAAAATACACTCCGAGACCCACTACAATGATCCGAAAAATATCCGAAAAATCCGGGGCATTACAGCCCTCCCCCCTTAAAGGAATTTCATCCTCGAAATTCAGGACCAAGCACGAAGTCACAGGGGAAGAACACTGAACGAACTGACAACGCTGTCAGAGCCCCAGCACAGAAAACTTTGATTCTCACAAAACACCGATCCTGAGGGACACATCCAGACTTACAATCACGAACAACACCTCGCTCCTCGTGCCGAGCACATTGGCCAGCAGAGCAGGCATATACCAAAGGACACAGTCCGGCATCACCTCAGACAATGCGAGAATCAACCATGGCACCGCAGCCACAATCTCGCTCACCGAGAAATCACAACCCTCGACACGAACAACAGCTACCGATTCATCCAATGGTCGGCAGACAAATGGCACATCAGCTTCGCAACCAGCTGATAGGTCGCACTCCCTCCTCAAGGGAGCAACCAAAACAGAGCCTCCACCAGCTCAAGCAGTCATCTCAGTAGACCACAACCAGAACATCGGCTCCACACCAAGAAACACCTCACACATGGCAAGCCAAAAGTCGGACCTAACACTGTGCCAACTCTTGTCAGAAGACAACCTTCGACAAAGCCCAGATCCCATCCGGAAAAGGCACATCACAGAAACGACCACCAAAGGTCTCGCTGGCACACGGCTCTCGCCACGCTCGAGCCCCAACAACCAGCATCTTCTGTCTCTGAAAAGACCATCCACTGGTCACTAACTGCTCGTCAACGGGAAACCTCCGCTTGCTCAGCTTCTTCCTTCTTTCCTGGTCCTCGACCGGGTCCAAAGGAAACATTCCAAACCTCAGCAAGCCATCCGTCGACTCCCACACAGACTGATGCCACATCTCGAGCTGCACTTCTCTCGGACACCGCATCCGAGCTCGAACATCGCTCCAACTCGACCCTCTCGGGGAGCACGACGAAACCAAATGACGGATCCTGGTGTCTTTAATCATCACCTCACTGGACTCAGACTCACAGGGGAATCATCCCATGCTGGTCACCAAACCAGGGATAACCATTGCGACACCAACGTCCTATCAAGGACCACCAATCCGACGCCAATCTCACAAAAAGGCCTCCGCCCACAGGCGTCACTCTTCTATCTGGTCTCATCAAATCCTTCGATCAATCCAAGTGGACACCTGCCAATCCCGATTCCGCCCTTATCACAGAGCCACGGGACACCACCTGGACAGTGCTCACGGGTCCCTAAGCAAGAAACATCTCACCATGGTCGGCTACGAGACTAGCCTTACCAGTCACTCGTAGCTACCAACAGGAACCCACAGCCTGCCAGAGATCACTTCCTCAAAAGACGATCTCATCCGAGGACACGACTGGGAACACAAGTCGGACACCAAGCCACCGACTCCGACCATCACGTCCTCGACCTCCGTCAGGCGACATTCTCAACAACCTCATCCAGGTCCAACACCGACGCCTGACACGGCTTCCATCACAGGAACAGGGTACTCATGCGGCGCACTAGCCAACACATTCCCCAACACTCCACCCTGCCAGTGCCAACAACCACAAAACCTCGAGCAACGGCACGGCAACAACACGTTTCACACCAAGGAACCAATCCTCCGATGCTCAACGCAAACTCAGGATTCCGCCCTTAGCAACCAATGCTACGATCCTGAACCAGTGGGTTATGGGCCCACCACGCTTCCGCTGCGCGCTCAGATCTGCGCGCATAGCCGGGAAAGCAAAACACCGCCCAACCAGCACTCGTCCTTCCGGAACAGCGCCAGCACCCTCACACAACAAGGGAATGGGCACAACTTCTCACATGCAACCACCCGGCCAAGACAAGGAGCACGTCTCGCACAGACTTCATGGCACGAAAGGCCAACCAATCCGAACACAATGCAAGACGACGAACCTTAGCCCAACACAATCTCTCCAACCAAGGAGAAACCAGCACACTTCCGACCAACGGAAGAACTCCACGCTCGACCTGACCTCAAACCTCGCGCATGCTCGAAACAGCACCATCCAGCACCAAGGAAAACCATCACTTCCATCAGGTCAGCGCCTCCGACACACTCAACGAGTGTCACGTCGGACCACAATCACAGCATCTCTCGACGCACCACCGCTACAATTCCTCGAACTGCAACACGGCATGCCAAGAGCCGCAACACGAGCCATAACGACAACCGCCGATGCTCATCCTCGAGTCCCGAACTCGCCATGGAGCCTTCACATCTCAAGCCAACTCCAGAGCGAACACAACCCATCCACTGACATAAGCGCAGGAGCAAAGACTTAACGGGACATCTCTGCCAAATCCTGCCTTGAAATCAGCAGAACGATCAGGACCGACACGTCATTTCTGACGCCACAGAGCGCGACAAGAACATCAGGCTCGACGAAACAGCAGCCCACCGAGAAGACATTCCGCTCACCGGAGCACACTTCTCGATCAGAACGCCTCAGGAGCTGGACAAACCTCAAGCTGGAGTGACCAAAAACCGACAGCAGCTCCCTCAGAGCACGCTCACGGCCACTTAACCAAGAACAGTCCTCTCCAGCCACCAGACCACGCCGTAGATTCCTCGAACGCAGCACCGCGAACTCACGCCTGCCAGCAACCTCTGCCCAATGCAGCACAATGGGGGCCACCACCGATGAGGGAGAAGGCTCTCAACCTCGATCCTTAGACCCCACGCTGGCACGAAAGCCGCGGACAGCAACCACCTTCACAGCGCCGCACAGCGCACTCAAGCTCTCAAGCGAGAAACAAAGCGGAAAAATAAGCACAAAACCCCATGCCAGCTGCCGACTGTACTGGACCTTATGGACTCTGATCACTGCAACATTTCAAATTCCTATGTACGTCCACAACCACCGCTCTGATACCAGCTGTAACGACCCGAGAATCCGATTACCGGGAAGGCCCGATAACCCGATACTCGCACCGCCGCCCACGAGCCGGGAGGGCTCGGAAGGGCTAAAAGGAGTGTGGAGGCACAAGGAAATAGGAAATAAAGCAGGACAATTCAACAATTAACAGAAATAAATAAACAACTACAACATAGTCCAGTCCAACAGAAAGTACAGTCTAAAGCAGTAAAACGTACCACGTGCCAAGTGAACACTCGGCCCGGCAAGCTGGCAACTGAGAACTTCCGCCCCGCACCCTCGAACCTCGAGGAAGAACCGCTACACCTGAAAGGCAGGGAATGAGTCTCCAGAACAGAGACTCAGCAGGGATCCCGCGGAACCCCAACCGGAAACAGCGGCGGTAGCGAAAAGGAGAGCTACAACTACAGCAGGAACATCAAATCGGTGGCCGGTCAAAAACTCGGCACTACAGCTACTCCTACTGTACCGGAAGGTACACCTCGATCACGCAGACGAAGCTACCAAACCGCGCTAGTACCGCCTACCGAAGTAAAAACATACGGCAACCACGCCGTAGAGGCCTGTCCCCCGGACACAGCCGACCTGGACACGATGTCCAAGGTGCAACCCCGACCATCCGATCGCGGGTACCGCACAACAAGACCCAACCTCGGTAAAGCCACTAGCACTAATCTCACGGCGCAAGAACCGACACACGCGCCAAGGTGAAACAACCGAACTCACCGGTCAACACGACCAAAAACCCGAAGGTCAAAGACACAGAGACTGACAGTCTGTCACTCCGTACTCGACAGGAGTACCACCCACTAGAAGCACAGCCGGTAGCGTCCCCTGACGTCTTACACCGCACCGCAGGTGAACCGCCTGACGTGGTAGGTCCTACCCGAGGCGCGAACACTGTACAAGTAACCACAAATAAGTAACTAGCTGGGGTCACGTCCGTCGACGTGGGTCCAACCGCCCCCAACCACGTGTGCACACACAGACCTTGTGTCACTAGGTCTGGTCCTCTGACCGGTTTTCCCCCGTAGCCGGACTCTGGCTACCGACGAGGGGCCTACGGTAACCGGTCCACAAACCGTCTCGAAAGGTGGGTGCCCGTACACCACTCCCAGGTGAGACCAGCACCTCGTACTGGTGGGCTACGACTAGTGGAGGGTCACTGAAGGAGTAGACTCTCAACTCAACGGAAAACAACGTCCGAATCTGACGACGTACGGGGACAATCCCGCGTACCGGCCCCGTCGCACGGTGACCACAGTCGGAGAAGAAACAGGACTCACAGTCCACGGCCACGCACGCACCGTGCACTAGAGTCGAGAAAACTCAAGTGGCGCTAAGCCACTGGACTCTGGACAGTCCTCTAGACATACTACAGCCAACGGTCCTTGAGTCACAAGACTCGGGGTCAAGACCGTTGCACGCAACAGCACAAGGCCATCGGTCTAGCCCAATCTCTAGGTCCAAAACCACGATATCACGAATACCGAGACAACACACGAGTTGCCAAGACCATTCCCTTGGGAAGGGAACGCAAGGGACAAAGGCCACTCACACGGGCCACACGGAAAACACAGAAGCACGATTCCCAAGGCAGCACACAAGCCGCCACGACGATTTCCCATCTTGAAACAAGCGGGCAACCTCCAGCCCTAGGCCGGACAACTGGACTCACTGTCCAAGGCCAAACACATGGCCCACACGGGAATCGCCTTCCAAAGGAACCCACGATATGCGGGGGAGACCCCACCGCACACACACCGACACACGGTGACTCGATCAAGCGTAACACAAGAGCCCGAAACACGTGGGGTCACCCGGACCCACCACACCTACGGGCATGCTAATCGAGGTAACACGGTCCCTCCTGACACCCCAAAAAACACAGACACAGAACCCATGGGGTGTCCGGGATACTCACAAGGCCGGAGGTCGACCACTGGGTCCCAACCGGGTCGACCGGAGACCAACACAATGCGAACGGAACGCTAAAGGTCACCCGGACCCTTAAGCTCACGGGCACGCAAAATGAGGTAAGTAGAACCTCCAGACACCCCAAAACACGGTCACGGAACTCCACTGGGTGTCCAAGGCACACACGGCCCAAGGGGAGCACGATCAGCCGCAGACCGCCCGCCCCGGGCAGCCCGGCTGGTCACCTCCAAGAACGCGCTGTAGGTCCATAGCGCGTTCAAGCAGAACGCGCTATGCACCTATAGCGCGACACGACAGATCACGCTATATCCCTATAGCGCGACTGCACAGATCGCGCTAGGATCACCAAGCGCGACAAGGCAGAATGCGCTAGGGACCCCTAGCGCGACAGGGCAGAACGCGCTAGGACCCCATAGCGCGACAAGAACCACCTTACTGTTCATCTTCTCCGATGAACACGCCCTATCGGGGCAGCGCGACCTTCAAGAACGCGCTACTGGAGTATAGCGCGTTCTCAGTCCGCACCCGGAAACAGTGGAAACCACGGGAAAAGCCATGCCACGTCCCGTTCACCCCCAGGTGAAGGGGAAACAAAAGGGGAAACCTTCCCCAAGCCCCTAGGCATGCATCTAAACCCCTGGATCGCCCAAAAACACCATAAAACGGGAGATCCGGCTCACACCCCAAAAACATGCATTTTGCCCAAAACGCCCCGTTTAGCCCGCTCGGCTCACCACGGCCTACGAAACTCGCGGGAAAGGAAGTACACGGGCTGAGGGTCCATCTCCCTACCTCCACCGAAGAAACGACGCGTCGTGGACGCCGATCCACTAAGAAAACGCCGCGAAACCCTCGCCGGCTCGCGATCGTGCCACCATGCTTCCACGCGCCTCCTCCGCCTCGATCCTCACCTGTCCTCGCCCGCATCCTCGCCCGCGCCACCTCCACCTCGCCCCCGCCTCGCTCCGTCGGCCGCCGGAGAAGAGAGGGGAGAAAGAGGGCGTGAGAGAAGAGAGAGGGAGGGAAGAGAGAAATGAGAGGGGGAGAGAGAAAAGGGTTAGTATATATAGGAAAACCCGAAAATTCGATAAATTCAAAAAATTACGAAAAATTACCTCCGCGATCATCGGAAGGAACACAACGCAGTGGTACTGTCCCGGAGTCGTAGAACGCCACGGTTTGCCCTGCAAAGAGTTCCGAAGGCACATCAGGGAAAAAAACACGTGTAAAGCACAAAATACACTCCGAGACCCACTACAATGATCCGAAAAATATCCGAAAAATCCGGGGCATTACACTTTTGCTTTTTCCTGACACTTCTATTTGGGCTCCAGATGTCCCCTGCGGTGATGGGGAAGGCCGATCGGTCGACCCAAACAAGGCTGCAACTGAAGGGGAAGAGGTCCCGGAGGAGATGACTGCTGACGCTCGGGAGGCTCCTCCCGAGGCAAGGGAGACTAGGGGTTCGACAGCTGCCTGAGATAAGGGCAAGCGGGCCCTCACTGGGGAGGAGCAGCGGGGGTCCAAACGGAGGGACCCTGAGCACGGATTCATGCTGGCCTCTCTGAAGGCAATGGCCGCCGAGGAGAGCAGGAGGAAGAGGGCGAAGGTTCCCCGTTCGGCGGGGGCGCCTTCGAGCAACTCCGCTCGAACCCCGACCCTGCCAGCCCTTCCGCCCGAGGCGCCAGCACCAAGCGCTCCTGCTGCTCTCGCCTTCTCCGAAGGTCCAGCCATTGACCCCTCGATAGACAAACTTCCGACCGTGGGGGCTATTACCGAGCCAAGTAAGGTTCCGCCTCCACATGGCGAGGAGGTCGATCCGACTCTTCTGACCTAATCGAGTGATGCCAACTCTAGCTCGGGAGGTCCTGAAGATGCCCCTCCAACGCTTCCACAGTCAGAGGGTGGTTCCACCCCTCAACGGGGGTGCTTTGCCCTCCAAGTCTCCATCTACGAGTGATGTCGATCACTGACGACTGCCGCCGTCCCGAGCCAAGCTTCAGTGTTGCTCCTCCCAGATGCTACTTGAGAGGGTCATGGAGAGAGGTCTTTTTCTGGCTCAATTGGGGGCTGAGACCATGGACCGTATGGGGTAGGCAGAGAGAGGTGAGGTGGCTCAAGCTAAAGCCCGCGTCGAGCTGGATCTGAAGTATGGCCGACTCACTTCTGAGCATGAGGCTCTCTGCCATGAGGTCAAATCACTCCGCTCTCAATCCCAAGCAGAGCAGGAGAAAACATGCTCTCTGGATGATCAGTTGTCTCAGGCTCACTATATGGTTGACCTCAAGAGTGGGCTCCTACATGACGAGTGTCGGGCTCATGAGGCGAGCTCGAGGCACTGGGGGCCGAACGGGAAGAGCTTCGTGGACGCCTACTGGGAGTGGAGCAGGAAAGAGCGGAGGCCACGACGAAAGCTATTGTGCCCCAGACTGTTTTGACGGAGATCATGTATGAAATGTCATGAGTTCTCATTGTGGTTGATTCACATTGAAATACATATTTGATGAATGATGAGGTTGATGAATTTCAGTCTGTGTTTGATTGATTTGGCAATACCAAGCAAAATACTCAATAACGTTAAAGTCTGACTTGGACTAATTTGTTTGAATGTGTTGCTTTGGTTAAAGATTGAATGAATGGATTGTTTATTCTACTTGATATGGAGTGAGTTGAGAAGTTTACTGCCTTGAGTGAAATGGAAATCCATACTGTGCAGGTACAGTGTAGGTTTGAGGCTCAGAACATGGAAATGATAAAAAGACCATATTTGAAGGTTGCTCAAAAGGCAAATGAGAGGGCAATGATTCAAATATATAAAACACATGGTTATTGTGAGACCTGAAGGCCAATGGTGAGAATGTTTGTACAAATTGGATCTGAGATTGAATGGAATGATCCGGGTAAAAATTCATGCTTAACCATGTTTATCTGAGTTGTATGAACTCCTTTGATCAATATTGATATATGTATTTGATTTGTGGAGGTTTCATTTGAAGTTATTCAAGTTTTGCTGCTGTCAGTAAAAGTGTCGACCTCAGTGGTCGACACTTATTTGTGGAGTCTCTGCCTTGCGTTGAAATACAAGACGCAGGGAGAAAGTGTCGACCTACGGGGTCGACACTTTCACCAGGTGTCTGCTGTTTTGCTAAGGTAGAACTCTCGTGAAAAAGTGTCGACCCTGAAGGTCGACACTTTCAGGTAAGTATGTTCATTTCTGTGAAAACAGAATGTTCGTGAAAAAGTGTCGACCTCGTAAGTCGACACTTTTCATCACGAATGTTTTGTTCTCTTCACAGGCCAGAACACTTCGTAAGAAGTGTCGACCCATGGGGTCGACACTCGTGTCACGGTTTTGCTTTTATATATGTTCTGGCATAACCTTCAGGAAAAAGAGTCGACCCCATGGGTCGACACTTTTCTGAACGTTCTTACGGGTTTTCCGGATTTGTTTCGAAACCTTTAAATGAGGATCCATTTGGTATGGCTTTTGACCCTAATAGCCTTAGGGCGACCCTTGCACTTTGTATGTGTTATAAAGGGGGTTTAGAGTGGGCTTTTCTGTCTTTTGGGGGATCAAATCCCCTTGTATATAGCCCCCCCCCCCTCCTTCCGATGAGAACAATCCCAAGAGCTTCTAACGTGAGCTTTTCTTGTCTTGCAGGAGGAGGAGGGTTTCCCATCGACTGGAGGTGAAGGAGAGCTGCGCTAGGTCGTCTTCCATCGAGCCCAAGCCTAGAGTTGGAGGTTGCGATCTGCATCCTCTACGTCCGGAACTTCGGGCGACTACATCTTCTACACCGGCTTCATCCAACCTCGGTTCTTTTGTTCTGAGTGCTACCCTCTTCATATTCCTAGCATATTTAAGGATTTGTGGGAAGATCCATATTGTTCATCATCTTCTTTGTCATCTTGTGTTTAGAATGTTCATCTCATATTTGGGCTTGTATTTCGTTTCATACTATTTCTCTATCTAGACATTTTCGGAGCTTGCTCGGTGTGTGTGTGGGTTGTCTCGTCGTCGTACGAGAACCCGCGTATGTGGGCCGTTGAGCCCGTGTGTGTGTGGTTGCTGCCGTCGAGCAGCATTTATAGTGAAATCCTCTTGAGGTGAGAGGGGTGGACGCAGGACAGCACTCGGTGCGTCCGAACCACCTAAAAATAATGTGCCGTGGTTTGCTTGTCTGGTGGTTGTTGATATCTATTTGTTCGTTCGTTGTACGAGTGTGAGACGGTGAGACGCGAGTGTACTCAACTGTCCGTCCATATACAGTTGTCTGAGTGAGTATATCTTTGCACTGGGGAGTTGTGAGAGCTTGCTTGATTTAATTTCACTCGTTTTTATCAAGCCTCTGTCCTAGTTTTTTTCTACATATCTGTGGTCTGTTTGGGTTGTGTTTATATTTGTAGAAAAGGGTGGGCAGTCAATTCACCCCCCTCTCAATTGCCTCCTAACCGGGTCAACAGTTGGTATCAGAGCCTCGGCTCTGCTTTTTAGAAAACCTAGCGGTTTTAGAGTGATCTGTTAGGAATGGCCAACAACCTCAACAAGGGGATGATGCCCGAAGGGCATTCTATTCAACGGCCACCCTTCTTCGATGGGAGTAATTACCCATACTGGAAGAATAGAATGATCGTATTTCTTAGAGCGCATAGTCATGAAATATAAACTGTTATAAGGAATGGTCCGTATGCTATGCACCCGGATGAGGATATGTGGGATGATGATGCTATAAAGAAAGGCACTGTAATTTTTAATGCCTTGAATATAATTCAGTGTGCTATTCACCCTAACGAGTATGCTCGTGTCTCCATGTGCAGTAGCACCAAGGAAATGTGGGATAAGCTCAAGCTCATCTATGAAGGTACCACAGAAGTCAAGGAGACAAAGGCGAATATGTTGACCCGTGACTACGAGCTATTTAGAATGAAAGATGAAGAAGATATCTCCCAGATGTTCGCGCGACTCATGGAGATAACCAACGGACTAAAGTCACTCGGAAGAGAGTTCACCAACAAGGAGTTGGTACAGAAGGTGTTGAGGTCATTGTCGCCAAGCTGGGACACCAAGGTGACCGTGATAGAAGACTCCAAGGATTTGACAACGCTCACCGTGGATGCACTCATAGGGTCATTAATGACCTATGAGATCAATGTGATCAAAAGGACGGAAGAGGATCCGAAGAAGAAAAGGCCAATCACCTTGAAAGCACTCCCGAAGAGTGTCTCGAGCCAAGAGGAATCGTTGGGAACCACCGACGATGAAGAAGTTGCTATATTGACAAGGAAGGTGATACAATTCCTGCGCCAAAGAATAAGGTTTGGCGGGAAGTTCAGGAAAGGGAAGAGGCAGCCAAGATAAAGAAATAAACCATCTAAGGCCGCCGAAATCATTTGTTATGAATGCAAGAAAGCGGGACACATGCGAGGAGAATGCCTCGAGCTCCAAAAGAAGAAAGGAAAGGTCGTCAGGGGCAAGAAGCCAAAAGCCATGAAGGCAACATGGAGCGATGAAGATGAAGATGAGCCCACGACCGATGATGAGGAGTAGGACATTGAAGAACTCGTGAAGACGATGTGTCTGATGGCCAATAGCAATAGTGAACATGTAACTTCTGACACTGAGACCATTTCAATTGAACAGTGGGAACTTGCTTATGAAGAGTTAGATGAGAAATATAGAAGAATGAAAAATGAAAATAGGGCTTTAAAGAAAAAGATCCATGAAATTCTTCACTCTTCTAATTCTTGTGGAAAGTGCAATTTGCTTGAAATGTAAATTAAAAATCTGAAAAATGTTAATGATGCTTTGGAAACCAAGTTGTCTTTGTTTGAAGAGGAGATATCATGCTTAGATATAGTGAAGAAAAATGCATTTATGCTGAAAGATGAAATCCAAGAAAAGCATGACCTTTTGAACAAAGAGTTTGAAAAATTGCATGTTCAACTGAGTGAATGTGAAAAAGAGACAGAAAACTTGAAAGAGAAGAATGAGAATTTTGTCATTGAAATTGAAAAATTAAAAAATGGAAATGGAAATGTAGTGAGAGAGAAAGGAAAACAAGTTGAAAAGAATCAAAGTGTAATGCATAGTAACAAAAATCATGCTCATTATGCTGTGAAGAATTCATTTTATCAATGAGAATGTTCACACACACACTTTGGAAAATAAACTGTTAATTCCAAATTCCCCTCAACCTTTAGAAATGTAAATAAAAGGAAAGATTTTGGTAGGAGAAGACCCACGTGTTTTTATTGTGGGAAAATAGGGCATGACATGTATATATGCCAACTCATGCAATATGATGATGAATTATTTTTCAGTAGATACTATGAGTCACTTGGGAACGCTAACGTGAAGGGACCCAAGATCGCTTGGGTACCCAAATCAAAATGAGCATGGTTGGTAATTGGTGCAGGTCTGCATGAAGGCGGGAGACAATAAATGGTACTTGGACAGCGGATGCTCCAGGCACATGACTGGAAATAAACACCTCTTTGCAGACTTTGCTGAGAAGAATGGCGGAACGGTAATTTTTGGAGGACAGGATAAGGGTAAGATTATCAGAATTGGGATAATTGGTAAGGACCCTAACCACTGCATTGAAGATGTTTCATTAGTTAGAGGTCTTCATCATAATTTGCATAGTGTAAGTCAACTTTGTGACAAGGGTCTGTGGACACCAAAAATTGCACACCCAGATATCTTGCTCGGCCTCGCATCAACAACGGTACCGAGTGAAGAAGCCCCGGAGAGACTAGTCACCCGGGGTCCCCAAATATGCACACTGCCGTGAAGCCATCTCCGGAGTCACGACAGTGAAGAGAAATCAACCACCAAGAGCCCCACAATCAATGGGCCTCGAAGAAAATCAAATGGGCCACGACTTGCACTCTCACCAGGCTCAAGACTGCCCATTTAGGCCTTCAGCGGCACGCCCCTAGAACCCTTCTGCGGCACGCTTCTGGTGCCCTTCAGCGGCACGCCTTGAAGCCTTCAGCGCCACGCCTTCAGGTCCCTTCAGCGGCACGCCCCGCTGGTCTTCAGCAGCACACCCCACCGGCCTTCAGCGGCACGCCCTGGCAGCCCTTCAGGGGTGCGCCTTGGCGGCCCTCCAGCGGAGAATAAAGAAAAGGAGAAAAGGGAAGAGAAGATGAGAAGAAGAAAAGAAGAAGAGGAAGCTCCCCTGGTGCCTCCAGCGGCACACTCCGTGGGATGCCCCAGCGGCACACCCCCTTGTGCTCCTTCAACGGCACACTAGTTCATGACCTCCAGCGGCACACCCTTTGTGCCCCTTCAACATCACATTCCCTATGCCCCTTTAGTGGCACACCCCTTTTCAAGCCCACTGGCGACACACTTCTTCAGCCCCTCCAACGACACACTTATTGGCCTCTCTAATGGCACACCTCATTGGCTTCTCCGCTACAGTGTGTGGCCGAGCACTGTAGCATGCCCGAGCACTGTAGCATGGTCGAGCACTGTAGCAGACCGAGCACTGTAGCAGGCCGAGCCAAATTCGAAGAAGGCCGTGCTACTATAGCAACCGAGCCTAAAGAGAGCAATATAGCATGGGCCGAACACTGTAGCAGGCCGAGCACTGTAGCAGACCGAGCACTGTAGCAGTCCGAGCTAAAGTTGGAGAAGGCCATGCTATTGTAGCAACCGAGCCCGAAGAGAGAAATGTAGCAGGCCGAGTACTGTAGCAGACCGAGCACTGTAGCAGTCCGAGCCAAATTTGAAGAAGGCCGTGCTACTGTAGCAACCGAGCCAAAAGAGAGCAATATAGCATGGCCGAGCACTGTAGCAGACTGAGCACTGTAGCAGTCCGAGCCAAATTTGAAGAAGGCCGTGCTACTGTAGCAACCGAGCCAAAAGAGAGCAATATAGCATGGCCGAGCACTGTAGCAGACCGAGCACTGTAGCAGTCCGAGCTAAAGCTGGAGAAGGCCATGCTATTGTAGCAACCGAGCCTGAAGAGAGCAATATAGCATGGTCGAGCACTGTAGCATGACCGAGCACTGTAGCAGGCCGAGCACTATAGCAGTCTTCCTGTCTGACAAAAGGACCACTTATGACCAGTAGTCTCATCTTTTTGGCCGACAGCTCATTGCCTTGCACTGCAAGAAGCCATCTGGTATGATGGAGACTTGGACTTCTAATACAGTGAAGAAATGATTTCACGTCCGTCTGTATAAATGAGGCCTCCCAGAGGGCTGAAGAGGAAGGAGGACCCCGTGCAAAAAGAAGGAAGAGAAGAAGAAGAAGAGAAAAGAGAGAGGAAAGGAGAAGCTCCGGTTCCCCCTTGCTGCTCCGTCCGTCACCGACTGTGTGCGAAAAAGGAAGAGAAGAAGAGAAGAAAAAGGAGAAGAGAAGAAGAGAGAAAGAGAGAGCGCTGCTCCGTTCACCGTCGTCCGTGCGAAGAGAAAGAGAAGAAGAGAGGAAGGCCTGCTGCTTCATCCACCACCGCCCGAGTTAAGAGAAAGAAGATAGAAGAGAAGAAGAGTGGGTGGAGTGAGGTCTAGGAGTCTAGGGAGTCAATGCTCCTTTCTCCTCCCCATTGCAGCTTGTTCTTTCTCCTTTTCCATCTGTTTCCTTTTGTTTGTCTTACGATGTATCAGCCCCTTTGGGGCATTCCTCTTATGAGAATAGAAATAGAGGGGCTTGCAAAGGTTTTGTATGTCTTCCTACATATGTTCCTTCTGTGCTTGCATTCCTTGTCATTTTACCCCTTTTCACGGTTTTCTACCGATTACTTCCGAGCACCATAGTTTTCCTCAGGGGTTTCACCCCGTTGGCCACCCCTGCTCAATACCCTGAACCCATCCGCCAGTCAGAGTGCTCCGCTACCCGGCACACCCGTGCCCCCGTTCCACCGGCACACCCTGTGCCACCTTACCCGGCAAGCTTGTGCCATCCTACTCCACCGGCACACTCGTGCCAACTCACCCCGGTACACTCGCCTTCCACTTACACCCTTTGCCCGGCGCACTCTACCCTCAGTCTGCCCGGCACACTCCAGCCCCTCAGCGGTACACCCGGGCTCCTCCCATCCCGGCACGCCCTCTCGTGCCTTCCCCCTCCGCCAGTCCTAGAGTAGGCTTCTACCCGTTGTTCCCTTCGAGTTTTCCGTGGTTTATAAAGGTGTTGCCGCTCTCGGGCGCCCACCTCCAGTTGTCGGGTTCCGCCACTCCTTGTGGGCGCGTTCCCTGTATCTCCCTTACGCTCGGGTCAAGGGGAGATGCTGCCGAATTTTCGTTAGAAACGATAACATATTACAAGGACTAAAAGAAAGCAACGAACAAATAAAAAGAACAATGGTAAAATGCTTTAACCAAGTCAAGGGAACCGTAATCAATTCAAATAGAGTCGAATCGAACAACAACTAAGCGACTTGAACACCCGTCCTCATGGGAGAAAGAATGGAAGGTAATCAAAAGAAAGAGAGAAGAAGCCCATGCAAACTTAACAAAATCAAGAGAAAACAGAGAAAAGAGAAAAGACATAAGAGTGGAAGAGGAGTGGGCCCCATCCGGACCTCCGCCGGTGCACCCTGCCTTGAAGCTTCCTCAGCACACTCAACCCCACCTCTTCGAACCCTCCAGCGACACAGCCCCTTCCCCGGTGCACCCCAACCACCCTCGGCCAGCACACCTCAGCCCACCTATCCCTTGGTGCCTCGCCCGGCACACATCCCCAACACCCTCTGCCGGCACACTTGCCCTCGCCTCAGCCCGGCACACTACCCATCCCAGCCTTCACCGGCACGCCCAGCCACCTCACGTACACCCCGGCCCTGTACGCCCCTTGGCACCTCCCCGGCACACCGGCCCAAGCTTCACCGGCACGCTCAGCCCTTCACCGGCACACCCTAGCCACCCCTTGCCCGGTGCGCTCCCTAGCCCGGCACAGCCCCTCAGCCGCCGCCACCCGGCACAGCCTTGGCCTCCCTCACCCGGCGCATTCGCGTTCCCCCAACGGTACACCCCCAATACTCCGCCCGGCGCATGCCCCAAATGCAAAAGAAAATATAATAATGATAAATATAATAATGACAGCAAACTCATAAAAAGGGGACAAATAATAATAATAATAATAATAATAATATATGATAATAAATGACAATAATAACAAATGCCTAAAAAGAAGAAATAAGTACATAATAGCAATAAAGAAACAAGGAATAATAATAACAAACTTGACAAAAAATTGATAAATAAATAAATGGCAAAAAATAAATGAATAATAATAATAAACTCAACAAAAGTGATAAGCAAATAAATAATAATAAAATGAATAAACAATAATAACAAACCTAACAATAACAATAATAAATAAATAAATCATAAAAAACAAATAAATAATAATAACAAACTCACAAAAAAATATAATATAAAGAATAACATATAATAATAATAAAATTTAAGTAATAATAATTAAAAAATGGTAAGATCCGCTTCGCAGTCCCGTCTCTCCCGTGACCCGGTGCCGAAGGAACAATGATGCCGCCCTTCCAGGTTGGGCCTGAGTCTTGGAAATTATCCCGAAATGGCCATAGCCCGACCTCGCCTCAGGCTGATATTCCGATTAAACCGGACTTATTTCTCCGGCCGGATCCCTTCCGAGCCGCTACTAAAATTGCCGCACGTTCGGCAGACATTTGAACAGATTCACCTCGATTCCCGCCGCGTTCTTATTACGGACCTACGTCCGAACATGAAAAGGCACGTGAGCGACCTGCATAGCCGGCGGCTCCTACCTCGATATGGTTGTGAGCCGGCATTGCTCCGGGCCAATAGCTCATCAATTCCGACCCGTTCCTATCGGGATTCGTTCCCGCCCTTCCATTGAAATTGCCGTAAACTCGGCATATATTTGTACGGGGTTGTCCCTGCCCGCGTCGCACTTGCAATATGGGCCCTTGCCCGAACATGAAAAGGTCGGCAAGTGACCGACAGAATCCGAATTGGAACGAGACGGCTCTCGCCACCCCCGGACTTCTTCCATGGGAATATCAATAAGACCTCCGTGGGCCACACTTAGACCTCGGGTCCGTCCCGATCATGGTCATCGTCTGGCTCATATCCTCGGTCTACAGCCCGCCCCTTTCGAACACGTTTCGATTTTGAAATCTAATCCCGGGATTCTTCCCCGTTGCCCGCCGGCACCGGGAACATTAATGATGCCCACGCAAGTCTCGTTTCGACCACGGGAGGCGCCCCCAATATGGTCCTGACTCGATCTCGCACCGGGCCAACAGATTCACTGGTTTCCGGCTACAATAACCGAGATTCAACCGAACGTTTTCAGTGTCCCAAAATAACAAACTTGCCGGATTACGGCATACATATGTCCCAGGTCCTCCTGCGACGATTATGATATTCTCAAGCCGGACACACGTCCGAATATTAAACGGTCTCCCGAATGACCGACGCGTTTCGAACGCCCGCTTCTCCGGACACAAGGCTCTTCAGCCGATTCAAGGGATATTCCCTCGTCGCCCCCTTGGCACCGGAAATATTAATGACGCTCATGCAAGTCTTGTTTCGACCGAGGGGGGCCCACCGCAGTATGGTCGAAGCTTGCTCTTGCACCGGGCCAACAGATTTACCGGATTTTGACCGCCTCAACCGAGGTTTAGCCGAACGCTTTCCGTTCTTCTGAACAATAAATTGCCATATCCTGGCATACATATGCTCCGGTCTTCCCGCGACGATCGTGCTTTTCCCGAGACGGACACTCGTCCGAACATTAAATGGTCAGCGCCTGACCGACATGATCTCGAATGGTCTTCTTCCTGCCCTCATATGAGGATTTCAATACCTCGTAATAAACCTTTTATGCAATTAATTTCCTGGCCATGAGGCCCTGAATCTCGGCGATTAATCAAGGGTGTTCCCTCGTATGGGGGATGTAAATGACGCCGTGACCTTTATGGCGCGGCGGGTTTTGGTCCCGACACGAACTACACAATCGTCTGACGAAGTCGGATCGAGCGCACCATGGGCTCTTCGGAGCCCGAATAAATTGTCACTTCGGTGACTGGCACGCCCACGCACTTAATAAACCGAATAAACGGACAACAATAAACAAGCGAACGAAAAGTGCGTCCACAAGTCTGGCACGCCCGGTGGGACCAAACCACCCTTCATCTCTTCGCCGGGATTCAGGGCCTCATGGTCCCCTAATAAACGATGTTTGCCTGCTTTGATGAATTGCAGGTGCTGTCTTCGCCAGTCCTATGGGGAGAAAAGCCAGGCTCGGTGCAGCTGCCTTCGCGGCCTCGAGAACGCTGCTTCGAAGCATATGCAGCTTCTAAGAATCATGGGGGGTGTTATAAAAAAAGGGTAGAGAAGAGAAGAGAAAGAGAAGAGAAGGGAGGGGAAATCAAGCCCCCCGTTTCCCTCGAGAAGAAAAGAAGAAAAGAAGAAAAAAAAAGAGAGAAAAGAAAGAAGTAAAAAAAAAAAAGAAGAGAAAGAATGGGCAAGAGAGGGTTGTACGGTCACGTCCGTCGAGACCCGTGCTGAATAAAGATTACCACTGTGGGGTTGATGCGGTGGAGCGAACCACTCATCCCCTCCCTGAGGGGGTGAGCGCTCTCCTGCACCCCCACCCTGGTCAATCATACAAAAAGAAGAGAAGAGAAGAAGGGACAAAAAAAAAAGAAAAAAAAAAGAAGAAAAAAGAGAAGAAAAAGAGAAGGAAGAAAAAAAAGAAAAGTCGGCCAGCATCGCCGACTAAAAGAGCAAGAAGAAACCCGGCATCTCGCCCGACTCTAGGAGGCTCCGAGTCCGTGGTATACTGACCCCGCTCGTTCCTCCTTCCTGCTGCCTCCATCCGTCACAAGACGGCCCCTCGAGTGGCTGTTAAAAGACCCAGCGAGCCACAATCGTAGCTTGGTGAATGGCTGCCCGCTGTGGGGAATGCTTTATAGCAATAAGGCCAAGCGCGGCCACCACTCCCGAAGAGAGCATGCATATACCCCGCCATGGGGGATAAGAAGAAGATATATACCCTGCTACGGGGGCATAAGAGGCAAAAAAAAGAGATACACCCTATTCCCAGGGGCACAAAGCAAAGGCTACACCCCGGCTTCGGGGCATTTGAAGAAGAATCCGCCCTGACCTGGGGACATAAGAAGAAATAGAGTTGCACCCCAGCTTAGGGGCATCTGAAGAAGAGAAATACACCCCGATACGGGGGCACCGGAAGCAAAAGACATACCCCGCCATGGGGGCATAAGAAGAAAAGAATTCACCCCGGCCTGGGGACACACAAAAGGAGAAACACACCCTGGCTCAGGGGTATTTAAAGAAGAAACATACCCCGCCTGGGGGCATAGAAGTCATGAAAAATATGCCCTGGCTTAAGGGCATTTGAAGAAGTCACATCCCGCCCCGGGAGCATGAGAAGCAGCGAGAACACACCCTGGCTCAGGGGTATTTAAAGAAGAAACATACCCCGCCTGGGGGCATAGAAGTCATGAAAAATACGCCCTGGCTTAAGGGCATTTGAAGAAGTCACATCCCGCCCCGGGAGCATGAGAAGCAGCGAGAATACACCCCGGCCTAGGGGTATTTGAAGAAGAAATATACCCCGCCTGGGGGCATAGAAGTCGTAAGAGAATACGCCCCGGCTTCGGGGCATTTGAAGAAGTCACATCCCGCCCCGGGGGCATGAGAAGCAGCGAGAATACACCCCGGCCTAGGGGCATTTGAAGAAGAAGCATACCCCGCCAGGGGACATAGAAGCCATAAAGAATCCGCTCCTGTTTAGGGGTACTTGAAGAAGCTACATCCCGCCTTGGGAGCATGAGAAGAAAAGAGAATCCACCCCAGCTTAGGGACCTTTGAAGGAGCATACCCCAGGCTCGGGGTCCATGAAGCAACATGCACCCCCCGGGGATGACATCTGTAGCAGAACAAACAACAGCCCCCTGCTTAAGGAAGCATATGAAGAGAGGAATACACCCCGATATGGGGGCACGTATACCTCGCTCTGGGGCACCAGAAGCAGCAATACACCCCACCTTTGGGGCACAAAAAGCAACATACACCCCACCCTGGGGGCACAGAAACCACAGAGGACATACCCCCGCCACGGGGGCACATGAAGAGGACCCCTCCCGCCTCGGGAGTGTAATAAAGAGAAGAATACACCCTGGTCTGGGGGGCTTTTGAAGAAACAACACACCCCCTCCATGGGAGACAAAGCTACACCCCGGCCCGGGGTCACATGAAGAGCATCCACCCCGCTATGGGGGCAAAAAAAAGAAATGCACTCCGCCCTTGGCGTGTAAGAAGCAGAGGCGTCCCCCCCGTCCCGGGGCACAGAGGCGGAGAGACATACAGCCCGACGTGGGAGCATAGGAAGAAAGGTATGCCTCGCTCTAGGGGCATTTCAAGAAGAAGCACACCCCAACCTAGGGGGCATGCAAAGAAAGAAGTACACTCCGCCCGAGTGCACGAGAAGCAGATACCCCCCGGGCCCGGGGGCGTAAGAGGCAAGACACACCCGCCATGGGGACACATGAGATGAAGGATACACCCCGGCCTAGGGGTATTTAAAGAAGAAACATACCCCGCCATGGGGGCATAGAAGCCATGAAGAATACGCCCCGCTCAGGGGCATTTGAAGAAGAATCACCTCCCCACTCTGGGGCAGAAGAAGCAGAAGAATCTACCCCGACCGGGGGCGCAACAAGCAACAAAGAAATACACCCCATTCCCACGGGGGCACACGAAGAGAAATACACCCCTGCTCCAGGGGCATATGAGACAAAACTATACCCCGATTTTGGGGCATTTGAAGCAAAGACTTCACCCCGCCTTAAGGGGGGGCATAAGAAGCAAAAGATATACCCCACCCCGGGGGCACAAGAAGAAAATACACCCCACCTTGGGGGCGCAAGAAGCCAAGAGATATACCCCGCCATGGGGCAGTAGAGGCAGAATACACTCCCCCCGGGGGCACGTAAAGCAACATACCCCCCCCCCCCCCCCGCCTCAGCAGCATGTGAGGCCAAGAAGCTACATCCCGCCTCGAGAGCATAAGAAAGAGAAGAATACATCCCGTCCTAGGGATATTTGAAGAAGAAATATACCCCGCCCGGGGGCATAGAAGCCATAGAGAAGTCCACCCCGGCCTAGGGGTATTTGAAGAAGAAAGATACTCCGCCTCAGTGGTGGCACAAGAAGCAAACTGCACCCCGCTCCAGAGGGCACATAAAGAGAATACACCCCGCCATGGGGGCACATGAAGAGAATCCACCCCAACTCGGGGGGCACATAAGGCAAAGGAGTACACCCCGGCTTAGGGGAATTTGAGGAAGAAACATACACCCCACCACGGGGGCGCAGAAGCCACCAAGAACGCACCCCACTTTGGGTGCACAAGAAGCAAACATCCCCCAGCGTGTCAGTGCAGAAGAAGAGGAATTCCCCCCGCCTCAGGGGCACAAAAGCAAAGATACACCCCGTGCCCGGGGCGTATGAAGAGAAAGACACCTCCCTTTGGGGATACAAGAAGCAAAAAATACCCCGCTCCGGGGCATAAAAAGCAGAAGCCACACCCCGCCAGGGGGGCATAGAAGCCATGAAGAGCTACACCCCGCCTCGGGGGCATTAAAAAAAAAAACAACACACCCTGCCTGGTGGCACACAAAGGAAGAAACTCATCCCCGCTCCGGGGGCATATGAGACAAAACTATGCCCCAGCTTAGGGGCATTTGAAGAAGGAATATACCCCATCATGGGGGCATGAGAAGCAAAGACTACACCCCACCTTAGGGGCATATGAAACTGACAAACACACCCCCATCTTGGGGGTATTTGAAGAAGAAGCATACCTCACCTCGAGGGCCTAGAAGCTATAAAGAACTCGTCCCGACTCAGGGGCATATGAAGAGAAGTCCACCCCAGCTCAGGGGCATTTGAAGAAGAAACACACCCCGCCTAGGGGACGCAGAAGCAAAAAGATAGAATGCACCTCAGCCTAGGGGCACCGAAGCGAAGAGACATGCATCCCGACCTGGGAGCACATGAAGAAAGAATATACCCCGACCGAGGGGCGTCAGAAGAAGATGCATACGCCTCGATCCAGGGACATAAGAAGTAAGAGAATATGCCCCGCGAAAAGGGTATAAGAAACATGAAGAATGTACCCCAGCCTGGGGGCACAAAAAGTACACTCCGCCCTTGGCGCATAAGCAGCAGAAGCATCTACCCCGACCCGGGGCACAGGAACAGAGAGGCATACATCCCGATCCGGGAGCATGAGAAGAAAGATATACTCCGCCCAAGCGGCATTTGAAGAAACAACATACCCTGCTTCGGGGGCACAGAAGCTGTAAAGAGATACACCCGGCCTCAGGGGGGCATAAGAAGCAAGAGATACACCCCCGTGCCGGGGATATATGAAGAGAAGCACTCCTCCACCTTCAGGGGTAGAAAGAGAGCAGAATTTGCCCCGCTATGGGGGATATAAGAAACAAAAT
Organism: Amorphophallus konjac; assembly: GCA_022559845.1. Classification (NCBI taxonomy): domain Eukaryota; kingdom Viridiplantae; phylum Streptophyta; class Magnoliopsida; order Alismatales; family Araceae; genus Amorphophallus; species Amorphophallus konjac. Next base: position 272,729,799 of record CM040128.1, read on the forward strand.
ACACGTCCCGCACCAGGGGCATATGAAGAAGAAACATACCCCGCCTGGGGGCATAGAAGCCGTGAAGAGTATACCCCGGCCTTAGGGGCGCATTTGAAGAGAGCTACACCCCGTACCAGGGGCATATGAAGAAGAAACATACCTCACCTCGAGGGCCTAGAAACTATAAAGAACACGCCCCGGCTCAGGGGCATATGAAGAGAAGCCCACCCTGGCTTAGGGGCATATGAAGAAGAGACATACCCCACCTGGGGGCATAGAAGCCGTGAAGAGTATACCCCACCATGGGGGCATCTGAAGAGAGCTACACCCCACCTCGGGGGCATTAAAAAAAATACACCCTGGTCTGGGGACATAGAAGTCAAAAAAAATACACCCCTCCCGGGGGCACAGAAGCGAAGAGGCAAAGCACACCCCCTTAGGGGAGATGCATACCAAATGAAGCTACACCCCAACCTGGGGGCACATTAAGAGAAACACACTCCAGCGTGGAAGCGTTAATGAGAAAAGAAGAGCAGAACGAAGAAAAGGACACACATGAGGCAGACGTGGTCTTCGAGCCCGCCTCATCACGCAAAAGAAGAGAAGAAAAGGAAGAAGAGACCAATGAGGCAGACGTGGTCTTCGAGCCCGCCCCTCCACAAAAAAAAAAGAGGAGAAATGAAAGAAAAGAGACAAGAGGTGAACATGGTCCTTGCACCTGCCTCTCCAAAGAAAAAAAAGAAGAGAAGAAAAGAGACATGAGGCACACATGGTCCTTGCACCGGCCTCTCCACAAAAGAAGAGAAGAAAAAGAGACATGAGGCACACATGGTCCTTGCACCGACCTCCCCACAAAAGAAGAAAAAAAAGAGACATGAGGCAGACGTGGTCCTCGAGCCCGCCGCACCAAACAAAAAGAAGAGAAGAAAAGGAAAGAAGAGACACATGAGACAGACGTGGTCTTCGAGCCCGCCTCATCACGCGAAAAAAGAGAAGAAAAGAAAGAAATGATCACGAGGCAAATATGGTCCTTGCACTTGCCTCTACAAAAGAAGAAGAGAAGAAGAAGAAGAGCAATCACGAGGCAAACATGGTCCTTGCACTTGCCTCTACAAAAGAAGAAGAGAAGAAGAAGAAGAGCAATCATGGGGCGAACATGGTCTCTGCACCTGCCCCTCTACAAAAGAAGAAGAGAGGAAGAAAAAGAGCAATCATGAGGCAAACATAGTCTCTGCACCTGCCTCTCTACAAAAGAAGAAGAGAAGAGAAAAAAAAGAGACATGAGGCGAACATGGTCCTTGCACCCACCTCTCCATAAGAGAAGAAGAGAAGAAAAGAAAGAAATGATCATGAGGCGAACATGGTCTCTGCACCTGCCTCTCTACGAAAGAAGATAAGAAGAAAAAAAAAGAGTAATTATGAGGCGAACACGGTCTTTGCACCCGCCTCTCCACACAAAAGAAGAGAAGAGGAGAAAGAACAGCAGCAAGGCCAACACGGTCTTTGTACCCGCCTCTTCAAAAAAATCTTTATGAGGTAAACTTCTACCTCCGACCTCCAACCATCAAACAAATAGAAACCAATCAGCATTCCGCCGACGGGGCGTTAAGCCGAATAGACCTTCCGCCGACGGGGCGTTAAACCGACTAAACCTTCCGCCGAAGGGGCGTTAAACCGACTAGATCTTCCGCCGACGGGGCGTTAAACCGACTAGACCTTCCGCCGACGGGGCGTTAAACCGACTAGACCTTCCACCGACGGGGCGTTAAACCGAATAGACCTTCCGCCGATGGGGTGTTAAACCGACAAAGGCCTCCCAGATCCTGGCTCATGTAGCCTGCTTCCCAAAATTTGGCCCTCGTGACCTGCTTCTCAACTTTGGCTCTCGCAGCCTGCTTCCCCTCGGCTTTCACAGCCTGCTTCCCAGCTTTGGCTCTTGTAGCCTGTTTATATTTGGCCTTCGTGGCCTGCTTCCCAAGTCTGGCTCTCTTAGCCTGCTTCCCAGAATTCGGCCTTCGCGGCCCGCATCTCATAACTTCGGCTCTTGCAGCCCGCTTTCCTAATATCCTCTCAGCCCTTTTGCAGTCTGCCTCCCTAATACCTTTACTACCACTACACTTATACGTAACAACAATATTTTCTTATGCAAAAAAAAAATAAACAAACAAACAAAAAACAAAAAAACAACAACACCCCCCCCAAAAAAAAACAACAAAACAAACACACACAAAAACAACAAAAATCAAAAAAAAGAGAATACTTGATTGCCCTGTTTGCATGCTTGCTTAATATAGAACAATATACCTCCTTAAAATTTTCTAGGACCGTGTTTCCTTGCTAAATAATATCGCCCGATTCCGGATGCACGTACGTCGCGGCGCACGCTCGAAGGGAACCCAACTATGGCAGGTGCACACGTCAAGGGGAAGAGTCATGGCTGAATCGCTAAGCCCAACTCACAAAATAAACCTGAGGCAACGCTCCCACACTTTGCACTTAATGTGTTCAATAGCCTTCGACTATAGGGATTGCCCGAATTTCTTCTTAGCACTCTACGGATGCTTGAATTCCTGCACTCGCGTGAAAGGTAATCGTGAGGAAAAAGTTGCCTACCCCCACTGTAAAAAAAAGAGAGAGAGAAAAAAAAAGAGAGAGAAACGTGAATCCGAGTAGCCGGGAATCCCCATTGAGACACATGAGGAGACTCGCGCGAAATGGTGGAGCGAATTATAATAAGGATGAAACCTATTAGCCGGGAATCCCCATTGAGACACATGAAGAGACTCACGTCAAACGGTGGAATCTGTAATAGAATTATAATGAGGATGAATTCTAGTAGCCGGGAATCCCCATTGAGACACATGAGGAGACTCGCGCCGAACGGTGAAATCCGCTACCAAAATAAACAGATGGGGGCTGTGTGAAGCTACCGAAAGTCGAAAGCCTGAAACATATGTGTAGGTGCTAGAGTGATCCTCGAGTGTCACCAGGAAAACCTGCATATCCTTGTGGTTAGGGCTCTTTGTTCACACACTTGCACTGCCACGCCACATAGAATTGCCTCGGGTGAAATGCGTGAATTTAGGCTATGCATGCAAGACGTGCGATATCCTCTTGACGGGTGCACCACCCCTCGATTGTGTCTCGCGGCCCGCACCGCATCTACGAATTACGGGCGACGTCCCTATCCTATCCCTTATAGAGGGAGCCGCCTTACTTATATTTATGTTATGCCTGCTAATGAATGCTTGCATGCTTTAAAAAAATGATAAAAAAATAAAAACAACATAAAACAACATAATAATAATAATAATAAAGTATAATAACAATAAAATAACAAGGATGTACGTATGCAATAAACTCAATTTCGGCCATCGAAGCCTACGTTCCCAGCTACGACTCGTAGAGCCCAATCTTGGCCCCCATGGCCTACCTCTTGCCCTCGCGGCTCGTTAATCTCCCGACTTCGGCTCCCGCAGCCCGCTTCCAGCCATGGCTATTCTGGCCTCCCTCATCGGCCCCTGAGCCGACAGCTTTCCAATTATTGGCTCCCATGCCAACAGCTTTTCAATTATTGGCTCCCATTCCAACAGCTTTTCAATCATCGGCCCCTGAGCCGACAGCTTTTCAATTATTGGCTCCCATGCCAACAGCTTTTCAATCATCGGCCCTCGGGTCGACAGCTTTCCAATTATTGGCTCCCATGCTAACAGCTTTTCAATCATCGGCCTTCGGGTCGACAGCTTTCCAATTATTGGCTCCCATGCCGACAGCTTTCAATCATCGGCCCTTGTGCCGACAGCTTTTAATCATCGACCTTCGGGTCAACAGCTTTTCAATTATTGGCCCCCATGTCAATAGCTTCCAATTATCGGCCGCTGTGCCGACAACTCTTATATTATTGGCATCCACGCCAACAGCCACCTGGAGTTCTTCAAAAAAAAAGGAAAAAAAAAAGAGAGAATGGAAGAAGAGAAAAAAAAGGGAAAAAGAAAACACACAACAAAAAAAGAGAGAAGAGAAAAAGAAAGAAAGAAAGATAGCAAAAAGGGAAGAGGAGAAGAAGAAGAGAACAAGAGAAAAGAGAGAAGCAGAGACAAACAGATCAACAAATCAGGTCAGCTCCCGACACCCTGTCGGCACTGACGAAGAGACAAAGAGACAAAGAGACCAACAAACCAGGTCAGCTCCCGGCACCTTGTCGGCACTGACGAAGAGACAAAGAGATCAACAAGCCAGGTCAGTTCCCGACACCCTGTCGGCACTGACGAAGAGACCAAGAGATCAACAAACCAGGTCAGTTCCCGACACCCTGTCGGTACTGACGAAGAGACCAAGATATCAACAAACTAGGTCAGCTCCCGACATCCTGTCGGCACTGACGAAGAGACCAAAAGATAACAAACCAGGTCAACTCCCGACACCCTATCGGCACTGACGAAGAGACTAAGAGACAACAAACCAAGTCAGCTCCCGACACCCTGTCGGCGCTGACGAAGAGACAAAGAGACCAGCATACTGCTTCAGTTCCCGGCACCCCGTCGGCACTGATGAAGAGACCAACATACTATTTCAGCGCCTGGCGCCCCGCCAACACTGATGAAGAGACAAAGAGATCAACAAACCATGTCAGCTCCCGACACCCCGTCGACGCTGACGAAGAGAAGAAAAGACCAACACATAAACACTGACGAAGAGAATAAAAGACAAACGAACCATGTCGGCTCCCGACGTCCCGTCGGCACTGACAAAGAGAAGAGGAGACCAAGTCAGTTCCCGACACCCTGTCGGCACTGACAAAGAGACAAAGAGACCAAGTCAGTTCCCGACACCCTGTCGGCACTGACGAAGAGATAAAGAGACCAAGAGACCAGGTCAGTTCTCGAGACCCCATCGGCACTGGCGAAGAGACAAAGAGACCAACAAACCATGTCAGCGCCCGGCACTCTATCGGGACTGATGAAGGGACCAAGAGATAACAAACCATGTCAGCTCCCGGCATCCTGTCGGCACTGACGAAGAGAAAAAGAGACAAGCATACCGTACCGGCCCCCGGCACCCTGTCGGCACTGACAAAGAGAAGAAAAGATAAATAAACGATGGCAGCTCCCGACACCCTGTCGGTATTGATGAAAAAGAGAAGAAGAGACCAAGATGCTACGGCAGCTCCCGATGCCCTGTCGGCACTGATGAAGAAGAGGAGAGACAAACATGTTACGCCAGCTCTCAACATCCCGTCGGCATCGACGAAGAGAAAAGAGACAAGTACACCCACGGGCACCGCCCGGCTCATCCTTTGCCTGCGCTACCCGTGGGTGGGGGGCATTTGTGGACATCAAAAATTACACACCCAGATATCTTGCTCGGCCTCGCATCAACAACGGCACCGAGTGAAGAAGCCCCGGAGAGACTAGTCACCCGGGGTCCCCAAATATGCACACTGTCGTGAAGCCATCTCCGGAGTCACGACAGTGAAGAGAAATCAACCACCAAGAGCCCCACAATCAATGGGCCTCGAAGAAAATCAAATGGGCCACGACTTGCACTCTCACCAGGCTCAAGACTGCCCATTTAGGCCTTCAGCGGCACGCCCCTGGAACCCTTCTGCGGCACGCTTCTGGCGCCCTTCAGCGGCACGCCTTGAAGCCTTCAGCGCCACGCCTTCAGGTCCCTTCAGCGGCACGCCCCGCTGGTCTTCAGCGGCACACCCCGCCGGCCTTCAGCGGCACGCCCTGGCAGCCCTTCAGGGGTGCGCCTTGGCGGCCCTCCAGCGGAGAATAAAGAAAAGGAGAAAAGGGAAGAGAAGATGAGAAGAAGAAAAGAAGAAGAGGAAGCTCCCCTGGTGCCTCCAGCGGCACACTCCGTGGGATGCCCCAGCGGCACACCCCCTTGTGCTCCTTCAACGGCACACTAGTTCATGACCTCCAGCGGCACACCCTTTGTGCCCCTTCAACATCACATTCCCTATGCCCCTTTAGTGGCACACCCCTTTTCAAGCCCACTGGCGACACACTTCTTCAGCCCCTCCAACGACACACTTATTGGCCTCTCTAATGGCACACCTCATTGGCTTCTCCGCTATAGTGTGTGGCCGAGCACTGTAGCATGCCCGAGCACTGTAGCATGGTCGAGCACTGTAGCAGGCCGAGCCAAATTCGAAGAAGGCCGTGCTACTATAGCAACCGAGCCTAAAGAGAGCAATATAGCATGGGCCGAACACTGTAGCAGGCCGAGCACTGTAGCAGACCGAGCACTGTAGCAGTCCGAGCTAAAGTTGGAGAAGGCCATGCTATTGTAGCAACCGAGCCCGAAGAGAGAAATGTAGCAGGCCGAGTACTGTAGCAGACCGAGCACTGTAGCAGTCCGAGCCAAATTTGAAGAAGGCCGTGCTACTGTAGCAACCGAGCCAAAAGAGAGCAATATAGCATGGCCGAGCACTGTAGCAGACTGAGCACTGTAGCAGTCCGAGCCAAATTTGAAGAAGGCCGTGCTACTGTAGCAACCGAGCCAAAAGAGAGCAATATAGCATGGCCGAGCACTGTAGCAGACCGAGCACTGTAGCAGTCCGAGCTAAAGCTGGAGAAGGCCATGCTATTGTAGCAACCGAGCCTGAAGAGAGCAATATAGCATGGTCGAGCACTGTAGCATGACCGAGCACTGTAGCAGGCCGAGCACTATAGCAGTCTTCCTGTCTGACAAAAGGACCACTTATGACCAGTAGTCTCATCTTTTTGGCCGACAGCTCATTGCCTTGCACTGCAAGAAGCCATCTGGTATGATGGAGACTTGGACTTCTAATACAGTGAAGAAATGATTTCACGTCCGTCTGTATAAATGAGGCCTCCCAGAGGGCTGAAGAGGAAAGAGGACCCCGTGCAAAAAGAAGGAAGAGAAGAAGAAGAAGAGAAAAGAGAGAGGAAAGGAGAAGCTCCGGTTCCCCCTTGCTGCTCCGTCCGTCACCGACTGTGTGCGAAAAAGGAAGAGAAGAAGAGAAGAAAAAGGAGAAGAGAAGAAGAGAGAAAGAGAGAGCGCTGCTCCATTCATCGTCGTCCGTGCGAAGAGAAAGAGAAGAAGAGAGGAAGGCCTGCTGCTTCATCCACCACCGCCCGAGTTAAGAGAAAGAAGATAGAAGAGAAGAAGAGTGGGTGGAGTGAGGTCTAGGAGTCTAGGGAGTCAATGCTCCTTTCTCCTCCCCATTGCAGCTTGTTCTTTATCCTTTTCCATCTGTTTCCTTTTGTTTGTCTTACGATGTATCAGCCCCTTTGGGGCATTCCTCTTATGAGAATAGAAATAGAGGGGCTTGCAAAGGTTTTGTATGTCTTCCTACATATGTTCCTTCTGTGCTTGCATTCCTTGTCATTTTACCCCTTTTCACGGTTTTCTACCGATTACTTCCGAGCACCATAGTTTTCCTCAGGGGTTTCACCCCGTTGGCCACCCCTGCTCAATACCCTGAACCCATCCGCCAGTCAGAGTGCTCCGCTTCCCGGCACACCCGTGCCCCCATTCCACCGGCACACCCTGTGCCACCTTACCCGGCAAGCTTGTGCCATCCTACTCCACCGGCACACTCGTGCCAACTCACCCCGGTACACTCGCCTTCCACTTACACCCTTTGCCCGGCGCACTCTACCCTCAGTCTGCCCGGCACACTCCAGCCCCTCAGCGGTACACCCGGGCTCCTCCCATCCCGGCACGCCCTCTCGTGCCTTCCCCCTCCGCCAGTCCTAGAGTAGGCTTCTACCCGTTGTTCCCTTCGAGTTTTCCGTGGTTTATAAAGGTGTTGCCGCTCTCGGGCGCCCACCTCCAGTTGTCGGGTTCCGCCACTCCTTGTGGGCGCGTTCCCTGTATCTCCCTTACGCTCGGGTCAAGGGGAGATGCTGCCGAATTTTCGTTAAGGAAAAACAAGACGCTCGTGGAGATGGCGCATACCATGCTTGCCGAGAATGGTCTTCTACGGTACTTATGGGCAGAGGCGGTGAACACCACTTGCTACATCACAAATAGAGCAATGGTAAGACCAATCCTTAATAAAACTCCATATGAGCTTTACAAAGGTAAGAAACCCAACATATCTCATTTCAAGCCATTTGGTTCAATTTGTTATATCTTGAACAATGGAAAAGACAATCTAGAGAAATTTGAAGCAAAAAGTGATAAAGGGATCTTCCTCGGGTATGCTCTAACATCTAGAGCTTACCGTGTGTATAACACTAGAACACTTGTTGTCGAGGAAAGTCCACATGTAGTAGTTGATGAATTCACAATGAGGAAATCGAATGATGATCATTTTCTTATTACAGGTGAGGGCGAAGTTGAAAAGGGAGAGTCAAGCAAACAAGGTGAGGCAGCAAATCAAGAAGAAGAAAAAGAACAAGAAGAAGAAGAAGCGGATCAAGAACAACATCCGAACCTTCCACACCAATGGACCACGCATAGGGACCATCCATTGGAGAACGTGATCGGCGGTGTGGATGAAGGAATTCGAACTCGGGCTTCAATGAGGGAAGTAGAGATTCACGATAATCTAGCCTTACTTTCCAGTATTGAGCCTAAATCGTTAGATGATGCTTTAAATGATAATTCTTGGGTTCTCGCCATGCAAGAAGAGATCCACCAATTCCAAAGGAATAGGGTGTGGTTCCTCGTGCCCCGGCCTGATGCCCATCCTATCATTGGAACTAAGTGGGTTTTCCGAAACAAACTTAGTGAAGATGGGGTGGTTGTGAGGAATAAGGCAAGATTAGTAGCCAAGGGTTACTCTCAAGAATTTGGCATTGATTTTGATGAATCATTTGCACCTTTGGCTAGATTGGAAGCAGTTAGAATTTTACTTGCTTATGCTTGTCACAGAAACATGAAACTATTTCAAATGGACGTGAAGAGTGCCTTCCTCAATGGAGTGATCAAGGAAGAAGTGTACGTGGAGCAACTACCGGACTTTGAAGATGAAAGGTTTCTCGACCACGTATTCAAACTGGACAAGGCACTATACGGTTTGAAACAGGCTCCCCGAGCATGGTATGATAGATTAAGTTCATTTCTTATTGAAAATGGCTTCAAACGAGGTAACATAGACCAAACTTTGTTTACAAAAACTTGTGATGATCATTTATTAATTGTTCAAATTTATGTAGACGATATTATTTTTGGAGCCTCCAACACAAAAATGAATGATGAATTTGCCCAACTTATGCAGGGGGAGTTCGAGATGAGCTTGATGGGAGAGCTCAACTTCTTCTTGGGATTACAGATAAAGCAAATGGATGATGGCATTTTCATCAACCAGAAGAAGTATACACAAGAAATCGTGAAGAAATTTTAACTTGAGACTGCCAAGCCCTTTGCAACACCAATGTCCACCTCACAGAAAATGGAGGAAGAAAAAGGTAACAAAATTGATCAAAAAATTTTTAAGGGTATGATAGGATCCTTGCTTTATTTGACTGCTAGTAGGCCTGATATACACTTCAGTGTTTGTCTCTGTGCAAGATACCAATCTTGTTCTAGGGACTCTCATTTAGCGGCCGTGAAAAGGATCTTCAGGTATTTGAATGGAACCCTTGACCTTGGTTTATGGTATCCAAGGAATAATTCATTTGATTTATATGCTTTCACTGACTCTGATTATGCTGGTTGTAAAATGGATCGAAAAGGCACAAGCGGTCACTGTCAGTTTCTTGGGGGCTGCATGGTTTCATGGGCCTCAAAGAAACAACATTGTGTGGCTTTATCAACTGCCGAAGCCGAGTACGTGGCTGCCGGTAGTTGTGCGGCTCAAGTGCTTTGGATCCAACATCAGTTGTTGGATTTTGGTTTCTCTTTAAAGAAAACTCCCATAATGTGTGATAACATTTCTGCAATAAACTTGTCCAAAAATCATGTCAAACATTCTGGCACTAAGCATATAGAAGTAAGACACCACTTTATAAGAGATCATATCAATAAAGGTGATTTTTAACTTATTTTTGTTGATACAAAACACCAACTTGCTGATATATTTACAAAACCTTTGAATTCTGAACAATTTTACTTTCTAAGAAGAGAATTAAGAGTGTGCAGATTAGACACTTAGATATTTTGAGCCGAATTGTACATACACTCTTTTCATCTTTTTCACAAAGAAACTGTTCATATTACCTTTTGATTTGCACATAAAAGTTTTCATTGTCTTTACTCTTCAAACCTTGTCTTTTGTCCATACCACAGTGAATAACAACTTTGGTTATTATACATGCTTTCATCCTTTTGCATCCGCATGTACATAACTGCATATACTTCATCAATGTGTGCATGAATGTCATGATTTACCGGTATATCAAATAGTGTTAGTGGAAAGGTGGATCAAGTCCATTTGGAAGCTTTCATCATGTGTGAGTGTGGTCTTCGGACCTAAGTACTCCGCCACTTACCGGTAATCAAATTGCTTGAAAAGATCATTTTGAAATGCTTGAGTGTATATAATTTACACACCTTTCAGTTGAAATCTTCTAAGACCTTACACCCTTGCTAAATAAAATGCTTTGACTAGGACATATTTTAACATGACACATATTAAGGGGGAGGTTTTTGCTATAACGGTGCATACACTTAGGGGGAGACATCACCATGAATAGGCTAATTCATCTCTTACATTCTACGTAATCTCTCACACAATTTGCACAAGTGAGTTAATGAATCTAACTGATAATGATTTCACTTATTCCACTTAACACATTTTAGGACTCTGAAACCCCTACATGGAAATCATGTGACTTGTGAGGAAAAAGTTGTCAGCCCCGTCAAAAATAGTCAATAAGTGTGATTTAACATGAAGTAAATCGGGAATCCCCCCTGAGATAAAGGAGGAAACCCGCATTGAAAAGTGTCATATCCACATTATCATAAGTGACGATGCCGAGTAACCGGGAAGTGCCCCTAAAACAAAGGACATGACTCGTGTCAAAAGGTTAGTCATCTTGTCTTTCAAAAATCAAAATAATCTTGGGGTTGTGCGAAGCTACCAAAAGTCGAGCACGTTGTATGAAAGTGTAGGGAAGAAAAGTTCATATTTGTGTTCTTTAGAAAATCTGAAAATCCATGCTATCTAGATTTCATTGCTCATATTTCACATATTCATCTAGGGTGTGATTGTATGGATGTACACCTTGAATCAGCCATATTTCATGAGTCTTGAAGTACCACTTCTTGTAAGCACTACCCTTTTACTATTGCACATGAAATCCATGTTCTAGGTTTTTAACATATTTCCTAACCCGTTCATAAAGAATATGTTTGCTATTTTATGGTATGATGAGTGCATATGTGCTTGACTAGTCATTACTTATGTTTCATATGCATCTCATTGAGTTAATTGTGCATATTGAGGCTTAACTTTCATCCTTTACCGTTCTAATAATCCCCTATTTGACTTTGACAAAAAGGGGGAGAAATAACTTTGTGCATTGCTTGAATGAAGATTCATGACTTGCTTAGTTGTTGATTGATTATGTTTTTGGCAAACAGGGTGAGTTGATCTCTACATGTTGATTCAGCAAGTTATGAATTCCTGACTTAAAATTATGCATCTGGCGTGCATGAGAAAATTGTTGTTTTGGTTCAAAATTTGTCATCCTTCATGCAAATATTATAGTTCTATCAACAGTTTTATCTTCGTCAAAAACGGGGAGATTGTTGTGCCCCGGACTGTTTTGACGGAGATCATGTATGAAATGTCATGAGTTATCATTGTGGTTGATTCACATTGAAATACATATTTGATGAATGATGAGGTTGATGAATTTCAGTCTGTGTTTGATTGATTTGGCAATATCAAGCAAAATGCTCAATAACGCTTAAGTCTGACTTGGACTAATTTGTTTGAATGAGTTGCTTTGGTTAAAGATTGAATGGATGGATTGTTTATTCTACTTGATATGGAGTGAGTTGAGAAGTTTACTGCCTTGAGTGAAATGGAAATCCATACTGTGCAGGTACAGTGTGGGTTTGAGGCTCAGAACATGGAAATGATAAAAATACCATATTTGAAGGTTGCTCAAAAGGCAAATGAGAGGGCAATGATTCAAATATAGAAAACACAGGGTTATTGTGAGACCTGAAGGCCAATGGTGAGAATGTTTGTACTAATTGGATATGAGATTGAATGGAATGATCCTGGTAAAAATTCATGCTTAACCATGTTTATCTGGGTTATATGAACTCCTTTGATCAACATTGATATATGTATTTGATTTGTGGAGGTTTCATTTGAAGTTATTCAAGTTTTGCTATTGTCAGTAAAAGTGTCGACCTCAGGGGTTGACACTTATTTGTGGAGTCTCTGCCTTGCGTTGAAATACAGGACGCTGGCAGAAAGTGTCGACCTACGGGGTCGACACTTTCACCAGGTGTCTGCTGTTTTGCTAAGGCAGAACTCTCGTGCAAAATTGTCGACCCTGAAGGTCGACACTTTCAGGTAAGTATGTTCATTTCTGTGAAAATAGAATGTTCGTGAAAAAGTGTCGACCTCGTAAGTCGACACTTTTCATCACAAATGTTTTGTTCTCTTCACAGGTCAGAACACTTCGTAAGAAGTGTCGACCCATGGGGTCGACACTCGTGTCGCGGTTTTGCTTTTATATATGTTCTGGCAAAACCTTCAGGAAAAAGAGTCGACCCCATGGGTCGACACTTTTTTGAATGTTCTTACGGGTTTTCCGGATCTGTTTCGAAACCTTTAAATGAGGATCCATTTGGTATGGCTTTTGACCCTAATAGACTTAGGGCGACCCTTGCACTTTGTATGTGTTATAAAGGGGGTTTAGAGTGGGCTTTTATGTCTTTTGGGAGATCAAATCCCCTTGTATATAGCCGCCCCCTTCCTTTCGATGAGAACAATCCCAAGAGCTTCTAACGTGAGTTTTTCTTGTCTTGCAGGAGGAGGAGGGTTTCCCATCGGCTGGAGGTGAAGGAGAGCTGCGCTAGGTCGTCTTCCATCGAGCCCAAGCCTAGAGTTGGAGGTCGCGATCTGCATCCTCTACATCCGGAGCTTCTGGCGACTACATCTTCTACACCGGCTACATCCAACCTCAGTTCTTTTGTTCTGAGTGCTACCCTCTTCATATTCCTAGCATATTTAAGGATTTGTGGGGAAGATCCATATTGTTCATCATCTTCTTAGTCATCTTGTGTTTAGAACGTTCATCTCATATTTGGGCTTGTATTTTGTTTCACACTATTTCTCTATCTAGACATTTTCGGAGCTTGCTCCGTGTCTGTGTGTGGGTTGTCTCGTTGTCGTGCGAGAACCCGCGTGTGTGGGCCGTCGAGCCCGTGTGTGTGTGGTTGCTGCCGTCGAACAGCGTTTATAGTGAAATCCTCTAGAGGTGAGAGGGGTGGACGTAGGACGGCACTCGGTTTGCTTGTCTCGTGGTTGTTGATATCTATTTTTCCATTCGTTGTACGAGTGTGAGACGGTGAGACATAAGTGTACTCAACTGTCCGTCCATATACAGTTGTCCAAGTGAGTATATCTTTACGCTGGGGAGTTGTGAGAGCTTGCTTGATTTAATTTCACTCGTTTTTATCAAGCCTCTATCCTAGTTTTATTCTACATATATGTGGTCTGTTTGGGTTGTGTTTATATTTTTAGAAAAGGGTGGGCAATCAATTCACCCCCCTCTCAATTGCCTCCTAACCGGGGCAACAAAAGTAACAAAGGCCGAAGCAAAATTATTAGAGATCGAGGCGAGGGTGGCAGACGCCGACGTGAAGGTAGTGGATCGGCATCTCGCCTCACAGGCCGGGCTTCAATCGAGGGCTAAATTGAAGAACGGTTTCGCTCAAGGATTCGATCGAGCAGCCACTCTATCCCAAGCTCAAGTTACCGAAGAGCTGATATTCGAGCCCGGGCAATGGTACAACTCGGCCGAGGAAGACTCGACTCCTTCGTCCACTCCCGAGCCCTGTGCCTCGGATGAAGAAAGCGAGGGCCTTGTGGACACCTTCGAGGAAGAGCTGCCAGCCGCGGCTGCTTCTGGAGGCCCCATGGTCGCGGCATTTCCCACACAGGTAGGGTCAATGCCCGAGCCAGTGGTTCCTGAAGGGACCGAGCGTACGCAACCTTCGACTATTGAGATGGCATTGGGCACTGAGGATCCGCCTTCTTTATTATTATCTTGAATTGCTAGTTTTTAGGCTAGACTTGCATGCACTCCAGCACGCAAAGGGTTATGTGCATACTTTATGCATAGTTATTCATACCCCTTTGGTGGGTGTACCCCTCTCGGTCGCATATTCCTCATGGCCGACAAGGAAACTCATCCGAGGACCTCTATAAGTCTTCGTGAGCTATAGATTTCCACACGAACGCCAAGTTAGTTGTACCCGTCGCCCCCTAGTGTCTACATTTGTATGGTGTGTGAGAGCTAAACCCTAGGTCAAACCGGAGTTTGGGACCCCTTTTTCCTTTAGGATTCTTATTCCTTGAGAGAATGTATGCTTAATTCAAACATTAAAAGGTCAGCTGAAACTTCTAAAAATAAATTATGTATCATCCTAAATTGTTTGACTTGGGTGAGACTCCTCACATTATGTTTCTCTGTGTCTGGCCCCTTGATAGAACATGGTCTAATCAGAGGCCGCATTGCTGGAATGCGGCCTCTATGTTGACTAAATCATGTCGGACCCTCAGCTTCTGTTTGTGTTGCATTTTTAGTCCTGTGTTCAGACTTTTAAGTCACGATTCATTTATATTCTAGTCTATTTCAGGTTTTCAATCATTTTATAGTGACATCTTGGCATTAGTTTCTGTGCATAAGTCAGTTAGCCCTCCTATTTCACAGAGTTTGGACGCGATCATCTCAGTGACCAGTTTCTATTGGACACTGCCCTTGTTTGAACTGCGTTCACATCCCGAGGGCTGCCCTTCTATTTCTTCATACCCTTTTTCTTGGTTTGTATTATACGTTATGTAACTGTAATGACCTAAGATCCGGATACCGGGAAGAACCCGATACCATTCGAATCATGGCCCGCCGCCCACGGGCCGGGAGGGCTCAGAAGGGCTAAAAGGAGTGTGGTGATACAAAGAAATAGGAATTAAAGTAGGACAAGTCAACAATTAACAAAAATAAACAATCTAACTACAACAGAGTCCAGTCCAACAGAAAGTACAATCAAGGAAAGGAACGTACCACATGCCAAGTGAACACTCGACCTGGCAAGCTGGCAACTAAGAACCTCCGCACAGCACCCTCGACCCTCGAGGAAGAACCGCCGCACCTGAAAAGCAGGGGTGAGCCTCCTGTCACTGGCTCAGTAGGGATCCCGCGGAACCCCAACCGAGAACAACGGCGATAGCGGAAAGGAAAAACAGCTACAACTACAGCATGAACAGTGAACCGGTGGCCGGTCAAAACTCGGCACTACAACTACTCTTACTGGCAACAGAAAGAGAAAATCTCGATCTCACAATCAGGAACCAGACCACTCTAACACCAGGCCTACCAAGGAAACACTCACGGCAACCCTGCCGTAGAAGTCTGCCCACACGGCACGACCAACCTGGACCGCATAGTCTCACACTGGCACGGCGAAGCCTCGACAATCCCTACCGAGTACCCTTGGCCACCACCTCGAAAAAGCACGATAGAACGGTCCAGAAGCTATGTCTCGCAGACGGAAATCGAAACTCGGAAATAGGAGAGTCACGTCTCACGTGACAGCAGTACTTACCCACCAAAAGTAAGGTCAGATGCATCCACTGACGACTTAGACCGCGCCTCAGGTGTCCCCCTAGACCCCTGGTGGAACGGGGACACCGTACTAGTAACCACAGAACAAGAACTAGATGGGGTCGCGCTCGTCAGCGCGGGTCCAACTGCCCCCAATCACGTGTGCACACACAGACCATGCGTCCCAGGTCTGGCCCTCTGACTGGTTTTCCCCTCAGCCGGACTCTGGCTGTAAGACGTGGGGCCCAACGGTAACCAGCCTAAAAACCGTCTCTCGGGGTAGCCTCGCCACCACTCCCTGGTGGGACCACTCGCGTGTCGGAAGGCTACGACTAGTGGGGAGTCACTGATGAGACCACTCTCCGAGGAGAAACTCCGAGAAATAGGCACGCACCCTGCGCGAAAGTCGAGAAGAACCAAGTGGCATCGAGCCACTGGACTCTGGACAATCCTCTAGACTCACTAAATCGAACGGTCCTTGAGTCATGAGACTCGGGGCAAGACCGTTGCACCGAACGGCTCCATGCCGTCAATCTGCCCTAACCCTAGGGTCAGAAACCTCGGCACGATGACTCACGAGGCATTCAAAACCGCCGAGACCACTCCCTCGAAAAGGGAACTAAGAAACCCTCCAGCTCCAGGCTGGGTAATTAAACTCACAGTCCACAGGCCATACACACGGCCAATGCGGAAAACACTGAAGCACGGTTCTCAAGATAGCTCACAAACCGCCAAGTCGATTACCCATTCCAGGGAAAAGCGAGAAACCTTCAGCCCCTGGCTGGATGACTGGACTCGCAGTTCAAGGCCATACACTTGGCCCACTCGGGAACCATCGTCCGGAGAAACCCATGACATGCGGCGGAACTCCACCGCACTCACACCGATACATGGTGACTCGATCAAGCGTAACACAAAGCCCGGAACACACACACAGGGTCGCCCGGACCCTCTAAATCTACGGGCACACTAATTGAGGTAATACGGTACCTCCGGACACCCAAAAATATGGACACAGAACCCACGGGGTGTCCGAGACACTCATGGGGCCATAGGTCGGTCATTGGGTCTCAACCGGACCGACCGGAACCCAAAATAAGCTAAAACTCTGCATTTCGGTCGACCTGGCCCTTGGGGTTGGTAGACTGGCCCAAGGCGGTCGGTCGACCGAACTAGGCAAAATGCCCGGTTCGCACTGCTGTCGCCGGTCGACCCGCCCGCCCGTGGCGATCGACCGGTTACGGCGGGAAACCGGTCCGAACCCCACCGTTCGGTGCCGAACCATGCCCAATCACCCCCGGGTGATGAGGAAAACATAGGGAACCCATTCCCCTGCCCCAAAACACAAAAATGGGAGGAGGAAACGGAGGAAACGGCGCTCGATCCGACGAATCTGTCGCACGCCCTAAAAACATGATTTTTCCCCTAAACGGTAATAAACCCACGCTCGGCTCACCACGAGCTACCACACCCACGAAAAAGGAAGTACCGGGGTTAAGGATCCATCTCCCTACCTCCACCGAAGATTTCACGCACCGTGGACGCCGTTCCGACGAGAAACGCCCACGAAACCCCCGCCGGTTCATGAACCCGCGACCGCACTTCCACGGGCCACCACGCCTCGATCCTTACCCCGTTCCTGCTCCACGCCCCCAACACCTCGCCGTCTCGCCCTCCTCTGCTGCCGTCGGTCGCCCGGGGAGAGGGGGAGAGAAAGAGAAGTGAGAGAGAGTGAAAGAGAGAATGAGAGAAAAGAGAGGGGGTGGGGGGTTTGAATAGAAAATGAATTTGGGATTTCAAAATCTAAAAAATATGAAAACTATGGGAAAATACTCCTCGCGATCCTCGGAAGACGCACAACGCTGTGGTAACGTCCCAGAGTCGGAGAACGCAACGGTTCGCCCTACACGGGGTTCCGAAGGTCCGACAGACGAAAACATACGTAAACCGCTAAACTCAATCCGGGACCCACAAAGGCGCTCCGAAAATTCCAGAAAAATACCTGCAAACTTCTCGCAATGCCACAGACCCAAGGAAATTCACGGGCACGCCACCAATGGGTCCGATAATCCGGTATAACAGTCTGAAGCTCACTCGGACACGATCCGCAACCCACGAAAAGACTATCCGAAACCCACGGATCCTGATT
Organism: Amorphophallus konjac; assembly: GCA_022559845.1. NCBI lineage: Eukaryota > Viridiplantae > Streptophyta > Magnoliopsida > Alismatales > Araceae > Amorphophallus > Amorphophallus konjac. The sequence goes on from CM040128.1 coordinate 272,747,643, forward strand.
CGATAAATATCCGAAAAATCCGGGGCATTACAGTAACACCCCAGATTTTTTGGATATTTTTCGGATGAAGATCCGTGGATTTTGGATCACTTTTGTGGGTCTCGGATTGAGTTTTGCTGTTTACGTCGTGTTTTTATCTGTCGGACCTTCGGAACCCCGTGTAGGACGAACCATTGCGTTCTCCGACTCCTGGACATTATCGGCGCGTTGTGCATTTTCTGAGGATCGTGAGGAGTATTTTTTCTATTTTTGGTATTTTTCAGAAATTCTAAATTTTCTATATATTAAAACCTCATTTTTCTCTCTCCCCATCTCTCATTTCTCTCCCTCTCCCTCTCTCTTCTCTCACGCTCTCTCCTCTCCCCCTCTCACTCCGGGCGACCGACGGAGGCGGGGAGGGCGGGGCAGCGATGCTCGTGGGGCGAGGAGTGACGGGCATAGGATGAGGATCGCGATGGTGGAGGCGGTTCGTGAGATCGCGAGCCGATGGCAGGTTAAACGGGGTTTTCTTGGCAAATCGATGTCCTCGGTGCGCGGAATCTTCAGTGGAGGTAGGGGGACGGTTCCCTAGTTCGTGTACTTCTTTTTCCGCGAGTTTGGTAGCCCGAGACGAGCCGAGAGGGTTTATTTTCCCGCCGGGGTTAAAATGTGTGATTTTGGGATATAAGTTGGATTTAGCGTTTTGATTACATTTTTTGGGTTTAAATGGGTCCTCTCGGTGCTAGAGAGGTTGGGGAATGGTTTCCCCTTATTTTCCCCTTCACATGGGTGTGAACGGTGCGTGGAATGGAGTTTTCCACCGAGTTCGCTGTTTTCGGGTTGGGGGGCAAATGGCGGTCGTACCAGAGACGGCCAATTGGAATGGCGGCCCTTCGGGGACCGCCAATAGCTCCGTTAAGTCGGTTCGAAGTAGTGACCTTGCAAATGACTGCCAATTGAATTCGGGGTCAGGCTAGGACCGCCACTTGTGGGTCTAGATTTGGCGGTCAGGTGCCTGACCGTTTCTCCCGTTTTGCAATTAGTGAGATGGCCACCATTCGCTAGTTGCGGCCCGAGGATGGCCACCTTATTTCAGGTGTCTCTGGCAATTAGCAGTCCAGTGGAGACCGCCACTTTGAAGTAGCGGTCTCAGGAAAGACCGCCAATTGGGCTTGCGGTCCCGAGCGGACCGCCAATTGATGTGACGGTCGAGGGAGGACCGCCACCCCGTTTTCCATGCTAGTTGTGTTCCGTTCCTATTGTGTTGGCTCCCGGTCGACCCGATTGTGACCCAGTGGTCGACCTTCGGTCTCGTGGATGTCCCGGATACCCCGTGGGTTCTGTGTCCGTATTTTTTGGGTGCCTGGCGGTATCGAGTTACCTCGATTAGCGTGCCTATGGGTTTGGAGAGTCCGGGTGACCCCATGTGTTTCGGGCTTTCGTGTTTTTGCTAAATCGAGTCACCGTGAAACGGCGTGAGTGCAGAAGGCTCTTCCCGCACGTCATTGGCTTCCCCGTAAGTGTTTTTCGAGTGGGCCAAGCGTATGGCCGTGGACTGTGAGTCCAGTCACCCAACCTAGGGCTGGAGGTTTTTCGCTTTTCCCTTGGATAAGGGATCGATTCGACGGCTTGCGAGCTATCTTGGGAATCATGATACCGTGGTTTCAGACCTAGGGATTAAGCTAGATTGATGGCGCTATGCTGTCACGTGTAGCGGTCTTGACTCGAGTCATGCGACTCAAATACCGTTGGGTTGTTAGGTCTAGTGGGCTATCCAGAGTCTGGTGGCCTCGAGCCACCTGGTACTCCATGTTACTCGCGATGGGTATGTGCGTAGTTTTCGATGTTCACGTTTAGTGACCCCCCACTAGCTCTGGCTTTCCTACGGACACGAGTGTGGACCCACTTGGGAGTGGTGGAGAGCTTTCCCGAGAGAGACGATTTTTAGGCTGGTTACCGTAGGGCCCCTCGTCTTTGCAACCTGAGTCCGGGTTAGGGGGAAATCAGCTAGAGGACCCGACTTAGAGCGGATGGTATGTGTGTGCACACGTGGTTGGGGACGTCGGACCCGTGCTGACGAGCGCGACCCTAGCTAGTCCTTTTTCTGTGGTTACGGTACGGTGTCTCATTCCCGCTGAGCCAGAGAGAGACACCTGAGGCTGGGACTAAGTCATCCTTGCTTCTAGTGGGCAGGTACTCTTGTCACGTGACGTGAGATTCTCGTGACTTGAGGTTTCATTTCTCGTCTACGAGACGTGATTTTACGTGTAGTTTCCAGCTGTGTTCCCGAGGTTGAGGTCTAGAGTTCCGGTGAGCGTCACCGAGGGTTTTTCCTAGGCAGTGTCCGGTCCACGACAGTGGTGTCATGATGAGTTTTCCTGGCAGCGTAGCCAGAGGTTTTCCTGTTAGTCTGGTAGTCTCCCGATTATGAGATTGGGGCGTGTTTTTCGGTACAATAGGAGTAGCTATAGTGCCGAGTTTTTACCAGCCAACGAGTTTGTTGTTCCTGCTGTTGTTGCTGCTTTCTGTTACCGTCGTTATTTACGGTTGGGGTTCCGCGGGACCCCTAATGAGCCAATGATAGGAGACTCACCCCTGCTTTTCAGGTGTGGCGGTTCTTCCTCGAGGTTCGAGGGTGCTGCGCGGAGGTTCTTAGTTGTAAGCTCACCGGGCCGAGTGTTCACTTGATGTTGGGTACTCTTCTCTACCTTAGACTGTACTTCTGTTGGACTAGACTCTGGTGTAGTTAGATTGTTTATTTTTGTTAATTGTTGAATTATCCTGCTTTATTTCCTATTTTTTTGTACCTCCACACTCCTTTTAGCCCTTTCGAGCTCTCCGGCTCGTGGGCGGCAGGCCAGGATTCGAATGGTATCGGGATTCTTCCCGGTATCCGGATCTTGGGTCATTACACGTTAGATCTTGTATTTGAGTAGGGTCTCTGTCCTCCTCTTATTGAGTCTTATCTCAACTCTGTGTATCCTCCTTCTGATTCATATGCCTCATATTCCCATGTTGAATCTTCTTCCCACACGGGCCCGTCCTCCTGTGGACCGTCTAACGAACAAGTTGATCCAATGGCCCACATAATACACCTTCTTCGCCAAATGGACCCTAGCCAGGGCCAGAAACTCTTTGCAAATCTTCCAAATGGATCTCCCCATCCTATTAGTCCTAGCGGCCCATATGCCAACGTTCAACCCAGGTCCATCTATCCTTCTACTCCCGGAATGAGCTATTCTTCTTTTCATCCCGGGTCCTCTAATTCGGCCCATTATTCTCATCTTGGTCTATATCTACCTCCTCATTCTCAAGCTGGCCCATGTACTCCTCAATCTCTCCCCACTCTTGAGATGGTTTATAAAGCCCAATGTCAACTTGATGAGCTTCAAAGATGGATTGATCCTAAACCCTCCATTAATGTCTCTCTTGTATTTCAAAATCTCCGTCTTCCACCACCTTCCCAAATTCTTATTTATCACCAATGTGGTGGAACTGGTGATCCATTTGTACACTTGAAGGAGTTCATCTATGAGTCAGCCCAATTTCAGCATGATCGTTGCTTGATGACCTATCTTTTTGGGTTGTCCTTGGAAGACCCAGCTTGAGTGTAGCGACCCAAGATCCGGCTACCGGGAAGAACCCAATACCATTCGAATCCTAGCCTGCCGTCCACGAATCGGAGGACTCGGAAGGGCTAAAAGGAGTGTGGAGGTACAAATAAATAGGACATAAAGTAGGACAATTCAACAATTAACAGAAATAAATAATCTAACTATAACAGAGTCCAGTCCAACAGAAGTACAGTCTAAGGCAGAGAAACGTACCCAACACTGAGTGAACACTCGGCCCGGCAAGCTGGCAACTAAAAACCTCCGCGCAGCACCCTTGAACCTCGAGGAAGAACCGTCACACCTGAAAAGTAGGGGTGAGCCTCCTATCACTGGCTCAGTAGGGGTCCCGCGAAACCCCAAACGTAAACAATGGCGGTAGCGGAAAGCAGTAACAACAGTAGGAACGACAAACACGGTGGTCGGTAAAAACTCGGCGCTACACCTACTCCTACTGTATCGAAAAACACGCCTTGATCTCACCATCGGGGGACCACCAGACTAACAGGAAAACATGTGGCTACGCTGCCAGGAAAACCCATCATGACACCATTGTCGTGGACCGGACACTGCCTAGGAAAACCCTCGGTGATGCTCACCGAAACCCTAGACCTCTACCTCGGGAAACCACCCGAAACTACAAGTAAAATCACGTCTCGTAGATGTAAAACAGAACTCGAGTCACTAGAAACTCATGTCACGTGACGGGAGTACCTGCCCACAAGAAGCAAGGTCGGATGCGTCCACTGACAACTTAGTCCGCAGTCTCAGGTGTCTCCCTACGACGCCCCAGGCGGAGCCGAGACACCGTACAGTAACTAGGAACACAAAACAAAGACTAGCTGGAGTCACGCTCGTCAGCGCGGGTCCGACGTCCCCAACCACGTGTGCACACAAAAACCATCCGCTCTAAGTCGGGTCCTCTAGCTGGTTTTCCCTACAACCCGGACACAGGTTGCAAAGGCGAGGGGCCCTACGGTAACCAGCCTAAAAATCGTCTCTCTTGGGTCACGCTCTCCACCACTCCCCAGTGGATCCGCACACGCGTGCCCAAAAAAGCTACGACTAGTGGAGGCTCACAAAATGTGAACACTGAAAACCACACACGCACCCATCGCGAGTGACACGGAGTGACAGGTGGCTCGAGACCACCAGACTTTAGACAACCCACTAGACCTACAAATCCAACGATCCTTGAGTCACACGACTCTGGTCAAGACCGCTGAACGTGACGGCTCAATGCCGTCAATCTAGCCTAATCTCTAGGTCTAAAACCACGGTAGCACGAGTACCGAGATAGCTCATAAGTCGCCGAGGTAATCCCTCGTCCAAGGGACACACGGAAAACCTCCAGCCCCAGGCTAGTTGACTGGGCTCACAGTCTAAGGCCACATACTTGGCCCACTCGGAAAACACTTGCCGAAAAGCCAATGACGTGCAGGAATAACCCTCCACACTCAAGTCGACACACGGTGGCTTGATCTAGCGAAGGCACGAAGCTCGGAACATAAAGGGTCTCCTGGACCCTCCAAACCTATGAGCATGCTAATCGAGATAACACGGTACCTCCGGACACCCAAAAACACGGACACGGAACCCACAGGGTGTCCGGGACATCCACGAGACCGAAGGTCGACCATTGGGTCACAACTGGGTCGACAAGGGGTCAAAACGACGCACGGAACACAACTAGCACAGAAACAGGGTGGCGGTCCTCCATTGGACCGCAAGGCCCAGCCTAGGGGTCTACTCTGGACCGCAAGGCCCCAAGTGGCGGTCCTGGCTTGACCGCTAGCGTCGCTTAGTGGTCAGTCGCAAGCCTGCTACCCAACCAGAATTTGGAACGACCAAAATCGTAAAAACGGTCATGCCCTGACCACTAGACACTGGTTGGCGGTCTCCTTGAGACCGCTAAGCTCGGTGGCAGTCTATCGCGTGACCGCAAGGCTCCAACCAACATAGAGGGACCCCTGGCGGTCTCCATATGACCGCCAGGTCGCCTAGCGGTCCCTGGAAGGACCGCTAGGTCGTCTCGAGCGCGAAAATGGCGAATCTCACAAAAAATCCCATTCCACGTCCCGTTCACACCCATGTGAAGGGAAAAACAAGGGGAAACTAGTCCCCAACCTCTCTAGCACCGAGAGTACCCATTTAAACCCCAAAAATGCGGTCAAAACACCCGATCCGATTCACACCCCAAAATTATGCATTTCCCCCAAAATGCAAAAATAACCCCGCTCGGCTCACCACGGCCCACAAAAGTCGCGGGAAGGGAAGTACGCAGGTTAGGGAACCATCCCCCAACCTCCACCGAAGATTTCACGTGCCAAGAACGCCGATCCGCCAAGAAAACGTCGTTTAAACCCTCGCCGCCAGCTCGCGATCCCACGAACCGCCTCCACCATCGCGATCCTTGTCCCTTGCCCGTCGCTCCACGCCCCACGAGCATCACCGCCCCTATAACGACCCGAGAATCCGATTACCGGGAAGGCCCGATAACCCGAGACTCGCACCGCCACCCACGAGTCCGAAGACTCGGAAGGGTTAGAAGGATGGTGTGGAGACTATACAAGTATCACAAATAATTGCAGAAATTAAACAGTTATATAATTAAGCATGAAATAAATTAACATTTTACATGATACATGGTCCACAAGATAACAATAAAATAACAACAGCAGTCCACAACTAGTATAGAGACAAGAAAGAAAAGTACAGCTACATGGGACATACCCCGGCTATGACCTCTGGCACTAACGCTGGGCACCGGAACCACGCTGAGCCTCAGACGCGCTCCCCTGAAGCCGCGCCTCACCTGAAACACGGTGAAAACACGCAGGGAATGAGTCTCAGAACAAGACTCAGTAGGGATCACTCGAACCCTACCTCGCAAACGGAGAAACTGCTACGCTAGCAGTAAGCGAGTACCTCAGGAAGGGAAGCCATGCTATCTACAAAATATCGATTTCACGGCACGAAAACCGACACACGTGCCACGGTAAAACGACCGGAACACCACGGCCAACACGATAAAACCCGAAGGTCGAAGTCACAAGACTGACAGTCTGTCACTCCCGACTCGACAGGAGTACCTCCCACTAGAAGCACAGTCGGTAGCGTCCCCTGACGAATTACACCGCACCGCAGGTGAACTACCTAGCGTGGTAGCCCCTACCAGAGGCACGGACACCGTACAAGTAACCACAGACAAGTGACTAGTTGGGGTCACGCCCGTCAGCGTGGGTCCAACCGTCCCCAACCACGTGTGCACACACAAACCGTCCGTCCCTGGTCTGGCCCTCCGACCGGTTTTCCCCTCAGCCGGACTCTGGCTGCTAGACACGGGGCCCGACGGAAACCAGTCCAAAACCGTCCTCAGGGTAAGCCCGTACACCTACTCCCAGGTGAGACCAGCACACGCGTACTGGTGGGGTACGACTAGTGGAGGGTCACTGAAGGAGTAGACTCTCAAGTCAACAAAAAATAACGTCCGCATCCGACGACGTACGGGGACTAGGGATGTAAATGGATCGGATTCGGCTCGGGTAGGCCAATACCATACCCTATCCGTGAAAATTTTATAAATACCATACCCGGATAATACCCTATTATTTTAGCGGGTATGGATACGGGTATATCCGTCACGGGTATGGATATATCCGCGGATATCCGTATCCGTCCATAAAGCATGAGTCTACATCAACCTCCAAGAAAATGTGAGATTTATGAGACTTAGAAAAATAGAAATTCGGTCAATTCTTTCCTTTATAAAGTAATTTTTATGTTTAATAAAAACGTCTTTACAATTTAGCAAGAAGTCCAAACTCACAAACTCAACATGACGAACAACGGATTAAGTTCATATCAAAATCATAGGCATAACATGCACGATAAGTTATTAAGAGCGGGTTCGGATCGGGTATGGATTCGGGTGCACTAAATCCATACCCTATCCGAATATGAAACGGGTATTTTAAACATATCTGAACCCGAATCCATATCCGTTTATTCGGGTATTACCCTACCCATCACGGGTCGGGTGATGCGGGTAATCGGGTTTGCGGATATTTTTGACATCCCTAACGGGGACCATCCCACGTACCAGCACCGTCGCACGGTGACCACGGTCGGAAAAGATACGGGACTGCGAACCACCCGGAGTAGCCCTGAGCCTGGTGGTCTACTCTATACGTGCCACAGGCTTTGACGGTCTAAGGCTGGACCGTCACAGCCATCTGACGGCCCAACACAGGGGCTTCAGACCCTCTGTGCAAAAATGAATGTGATGCGCCTACCCTGGTGCGTCACAGGCCCTGACGCACCCAGCCTGGTGCGTCACAAGGCACGAAGGAACAAATTGTGACGCGTGCCACTCGGTGCGTCACAGACTGTAATGGACCAACTCTGGTGCGTTACAGTGTGGGAGCGCGTACCCTCTGACGCACCCACACAGGGGCGTTACAAGGCTGTGACGCGCCAGGCATGGTGCGTCACAGGCCTTGACCCCCAACGGTCAAAACCAACGGTCGAAAGCCAACGGTCAGATCGTCCCTAACGGTCCAACCCAGGCGCATCACAGCGCCGTGGCGGTCTATCGTGGGACCGTCACAGCCCACAGACCCCCAGTTACCTAAAACAGGTCTGTGACGCACCCACCCAGGTGCGCCACACTGTGTGCCGATCATTGGAAGGACCGTCACACCGACCCGACGGCAAAACGGCGTGAAACGCCCAAAAACATCAACCACACCCCCATGCCTCCATAGGAGGGGGGGAAATCAAAGAGGAAGACCCCTGGGGACCCCTAGCATACTTTTAAGCCATCAAAACATGAAATCATGGCCTAAAATCATAGATCGGGCGAACTCTCCCAAAATCATGGTTTTGCCCTAACCCGCTTAAAAACACCTCTCTTGGCTCCCATTCGGCCTACAAATCACGGGGGATGACGGGATGAGCATAGGGATTCATCCCCCTACCTCAATGGAGCAAAAGCTCCACCGAATCAAGCTCAAATCACAAAGAATGCTTTTAGAAACCCCGCTCCTTCATGCTTCCCACGGACACCGCACACCCACGAGCTCGCCTCGCCGCCGCCCACGTCATCGCGCCGTCGCCCCGCCGCCGTCTGCAGCTGGAGAGAGGCCCGCCGCGTCGAAATGGGAGAGAGAGGAAGAGGGGGCAGTTCTCACGATGGAAGGAAGAAAGAGGAAGTAGTAGAAGAAGGGTGGGGGAGAGAGAGAAAATGAGAGATATTTATAGAAAATCTGGAAATTTTAGAAAATACTGAAAAATTAAAAATTATGTTTCCGGGATCCTCGGAACGTACCGATCGCAACGGTACCACTCGTGCCTAGGTGAACGACCCGGTTCACCCGCATTGAGGTTCCGAAGGAATTACCGAAACCCGTGCCGGAAATCGGAAAACACGCGCGGAAAAGTCGCGGACGCACTCCGGGCGTCCGAAATAACTCCCGATCGCGTCGATCCGAACACGAAAGATGTCCGAAATGAAATTCCAGACACAACGGAGCCGGACACTCCCAGAAGGCAGATCCGAAACCCACGAAGAAGGACCCGAAAGGTCCAGGATATTATAGCCCCGCCCTCGCCGCCTATGTCAACCGCTCAGAGTGAGAGAGGGGGGAGGAGAGAGCATGAGAGAAGAGAGAGGGTGAGGGAGAGAAATGAGAGATGGGGAGAGAGAGAGAAAGGAGGTTTTATATATAGAAAATCTAGAAATTCTGAAAAAAATAGGAAAAATAGGGAAAAAAATCATCTCCACGATCCTCGAAAAACGCACAACACAGTGATAACGTCCCAGAGTCAGAGAACGCAACGATTCACCCTACACGGGATTCCGAAGGTTCGACAGGTAAAAGCACGCGTGAATCGCAAAACTTAATTCGAGACCCACAAAAGTGATCCGAAACCCACGGATCCAGATCTGAACAATATCCAAAAAAATCCGGGGCGTTACATTGAGATTGGTTTTTCTCTCTGTTGCATGAGCATGTTGCAGATTTCAAGATTTTACAGGACAAATTTGTTCAACACTATCAAGATCAGGTTGGGCCCAAATATTCTATCGTGGATTTGGCCCAAGAGAAGATGATGCCAGACGAGAAGTTCACGGCCTATGCTTACCGTTGGCACCGGATGACCGCGCATGTCCCAAGGCGTCTCCCAGAGAAGGAGCAAATCAAAATGCTTATTTCGAATGCAACGCCACAATACCATTTTGTCTTAGTTTTGAATGATATCCACTCTATGCAGTAACTTTATGGTCGAGCCCGCTTCATTCGCCACCAACTTTCATGTTCCCTTGATTCCGAGTCTCATCACCCCTCCACTTACCATAGTCAACCCTTTACGTTTCATAGCCCACCTTCCACGAGCCAACTTTCTACTTCCCATTATCAATCGCATGTCGTTCATAGTCAACTCTCCACATACCATCATCAACCTTCCGCATATCTACATCCCTCTCAATTGCCTTCCATTAAGGGAACCCAAACCCATGAACAAGTGGATGACGTCCACTATCTACCCACCCATGCCACTCACCATACATCTCCATCTAGTCCTTCCACTCGCCACCATGCACCCTTGCCTTCGCAACCTTCGTTTTCATCTCATTTGCCTTCCCAAACCTCTCCACCATCCCATACGCCTCGACATCCACTGAGCCTGAAGCGAGCTCATTATCCTCCATTGCCGGAATCCCTATCTGATATCTTCTTGACTTTGGTGGCCGCCAATGAATTGCAACTCCCTTCGATTGAGCCTTGTTGACTCGCGCTTGGAAATCAACTCGAATATTACACATACCATCGCCAGCCAGGGCACATGGTCACGGATTGCCCCAAATTTTGGGATCTTAGTTATGATCTAGAAGACAAAAGAAGAATTAATTGGGTTGAAGTGCACAAGATTATTCTTGATCTACATAGCAAAGAGCAGCCTCAACAGTAGCATCGAGAAGAGCCGCCCAGGCCGTAACCATCTCCGCCGTTGCAAGATCAGGGGCACGCCCTCGCTTCTTCTTCAACTGTTGCACCCACTCCGTTGTCCAATCCGTCGCCATCACCATTACCTCCATGGCAGCCTCTTGCTCGGGCTAGTGCCTCCATTACCACCTCCACTCCCAACACCACTCGGCCCATCGTGTCTATTGACACCCATTTTTTACCGATAAGTTGAGTCATCTCTTACTGTCATTTGTTGATGCCTCAAGTTGTCCATTGCTCATTAGGCTATTTTTAGGAAGCTTATTGGGGCTATTTTGTGGGTACCTCCCTCCCGGACTTGGTATGGTTCAATTCAGGGCTTAATGGGCCTTGGTTTTTGTTGATTTATCACATTATAGTGATTTTCAAGTGTCCAGCCATTGCGCCGTCTATATATTGACCGTTCCGTCATTGAACGGTTATCTCTGAACCGTTTTCCTATTTATTGGGTATTAAGATGATTTTTTGAATTTCCACCGACAAACTGTTAAGCGGTTCATATGTAACCGTCCAATATAATGGAACGGTATGTGCATGACCGTCCTGATTCCAAGAGTCCCAGATTCGTTGGTTGTTCAAATAATTATCTAATTATCTGATTTATTTTGATTTATCACCGACAAGATTTGGACAGCTAGTCTATGGCCGTTCCATGTTCTGAGCGGTCCATTAGTAACCGCTCAATTCATGAGAGTCCAACGGCGAAATCATCGGTCAGTTCGATGGATATTTAGATAATATTGTTTATTTACTTAATTTCCACCGACAGGTTGGACGGTCTGATGACCGGCCGCTCATTGGACTGGGCGGTCTATCGCACGATCGCACAATGGTTCGATTGCTAAAAAATTAAGGGTTTTTCTCTTTCTATCCGTAGTTTTATCCTTGATTTGTTTCAACCATTTCTCCGCGAATACTGAACCAAATTTGATACTGTTTCTTCTGGTTGAGAGATAATTCTATTATCTACAACTTATCTTTGATAATCTCGACCTGAAAATGGCAGGAAACCCTAATTTCGGGGTTGGCTTCAAAGGCTCTATAAATAAGACCCATAAGGCCAAGCTTTGAAAGTGGGGAGATTTTTGGTCGACGGCGAAGCTCTGCCGAATTCTCAAGCAACCAGCAGTCAGGGAGGGAGGCTTTCTACATCCTTCTAAGCCTCTGATTCAAGGGAGTAGTCATTTATTTGAGTTTTTAGTCATAACGTTGAGTCATTGGTTCATTCATTGCATGTTTGTTCCTTCACTTCTTTCTACGTTCTTTCACTACATCATGCCATTTTCACACCCTCCCATCTGTTTTGACGCCCTATAGGGGTTTAAAAACCTCCCAGGTATCGCCCATTCCAAGTTATTATGTCGATTCTCCTTTTCTTTTTATAGTTACTACGCATCTTAGGGCTAACTTGGGTATTCTTTTCGTGTGCTCCACGTTGTTTTGCAGGTCAGCATCATCGCAGCACGAGGCCCATCGCCTCTGGCCGGTCGGAAGGGGTGGAGGATCAGGTCCTACAACCTTGGAGTCTGGAGATTCATCTTTCGTCCGTTTGCAGATCTGAGCGGTCCTATATGAGCCGTTCCAATCCGCGCGCGGCCTTCTACGAACCGTCCTGTTGCTAGACTCGTTTGCATCCCGCTTCCATATTCGGCACTGTGAGCGATCTGTCGAACGACCGTTTAATAGGCTAAGCGGTTCCTCCAGGACCGTTTACTTATGTGGTGCCGTATTCTTTAGGTGAGTGCTTTCTCCCACTTTCCAAGGTACGTGTACCTCTCAGTACTTCGTGTCTTGGTGGCGATCACGATCACACAACCTTCTCCACCCTTTCTTCCTTGTTCTTCATCTCGCTTGTCTTTACACTTTGACTATTATAAAATGAAGGTAAGAAGGAGAAAAGGTGGAGAAAACATGTCAACAGTGTTGGTGCGTCACCAGTGGTCGCCTCGACCTCTACCTCCTTCATTACCATCTCCACTACCCTCGTCTCTATCAGTTTGCCCATCACTATCTCTATTTCCTCACCACCCGCACTGCCATTGTCAACACCATCTAACCCATCGCCCAAGCCTTCACCTCCATCTATGCTCAAGCCTGAGCAAGCTTCGTATCCACCTTCACTTACGCCTGAACCTGTCCTTGCCATTACCCATCCACCAGCACCAGCCACATCCTTTGAACCCTCCACACCTCACAAACATATCACCTCCACTCCATTTATCCACTTTCACCCCACGGAGTGGGTGCTCACTGCCCATGGTGCCTCTCGGGTCTGATTCCCAGCATGAAAGTAAGCTGAGTCTGGATAATCTGGTGCCAGTTATGTCCTTCAAGCTTCATGATTTCATCTGCCGCATGCCGGTCCGAGTCCTTGTCTCGGGTTTAGTTGAGGAAACCGAGCTTACACTTCTAATGATGGCTATCCAAGATAGTGGCCATTGACTTGTTCCAATTTCTGCAAAAGCGAGGCCGGTGGTAATTACATTGCACATCGGGGAGTCTATTGTCGATGCCCTTATTACCTCTCGCTACATTAGACTACAGATAGCTGGTCAAGAAGGGTTCTCTACCAAGATTATGCTAACACATATGGCTGTTAAGAAAGCATTGGATTCCATGTTAAAGGGGCAATTTGTCGTATTTGCCAAGGATATTTAGCGGACTTTATGCGATCTCCCTCAACTTGTTAGTAATTCGGCCATGTTAACGCCACTCGTTAGTCTCCCACGAACTCATTTTGCTCATTTATCAAGAGAATTATGTTTATACCTGATTACCGAGTGGATTTGCCCAATCTCAAGCTTCTCACGCCCAATGACAAAATTCCATAGATTCACTTTGCCCATTTGCTTAAGGAGTTGTCTCTTCATGAATGCCCAAGGGATGTTAGCATTGTGAATTCTTCAATCAAGAGCCTGGGGGCAACTACCCAAACTAAGCTACATTTTCATAAGAGGGTTAGGTCGTCTACTGGTTGGGCCCACTACTTGAGAAGACTTGAGAAATCAAGAGGTCCAAGAGCCCAGACCAAGGTTAAACATTTGCATCAAAAAGAAATATCTGCTAAGAAAAGGGGAAGGAATAAATTCAAAGGCCACCGGTTTTGCACAAGAGGGTCCATCGCTGCTCCTTCCTCTTCTTCATCATTCCAGCTGTTTAGCTCCCACCCCTGGGTTATCTACCTTCCTGCTTCTAATCCAATTTCTTCCTTTCTTAGGTCCACAAACCCTCATCCCTCTCACATTCATTTCGGCCCCCCGAATCTTCCTCATCTTTCCAATTTTAAACCTTCATCTGATTCTTCTCTTCATCTGGAGCCTCCGGATTCCTCTAGCTTCAAATCTTTGCTGCATTCTCTCCCTCCGAAACCTCCGGGCTCTGCCAAATCATCTGATTCCTTTACACTTCTTTTAGATTATCTTCATTCTCTTCTCTTACAACAAATATTATTTTTTAATTCCCTCTTTGTCACCCATTTGGGGCCTATGCCCTTTATCCTGCAATTTTATAGGTTTAATTTAGTCCTCCATAATCTCTTTCAATTCCCGTTTATTTTGTAGACCTTTCTATGTAATTAATCATGGTTTCTACACCCTAGCGAGGGAGTTCTAGCCATCACCTCTCTTCCTTTTTATCCTTCTTCGTCTAAATCTAGTTTCGTCCACTGCTCCTTCATGTTAAGAAACATCAAACCTTTGTTATTCCTCCTCTTATCCTGTTAAGCGAGGAATCCGATGTGCATGGTGATCAAGATCGCTACGGACAGTTGCTCCCCACGATCAAGGATTGCCAGGTACTTTTAATTCAACGATGACATGTTTTCATTTCCATTATTTTCACTCAAACGAGGTCTTTTAACATGGTTGAGTGGTCGTCCAAGAGTCCAGTCCTAGGTTAGGTTAGTTAAGTTCGCTTCTACAGCACCTGCGTTGGTGATAGTTCCGTACTGAGAGTCTGAAATTCTCTCCAAGATCATTAAGGATGACTTTGAGTATGGCTCTCACACACTACACAGCAAACTATAGCCGACTCCTCTGCGCAACACCGGTGTTGCTTTGGCCATATCTTGGGTATACACGAAGGTCTTTTCTCTTCTTTGCTCGGCCAAGTGTAGGAGCAAGAGATGGAATGGGTAAGACGACCAACCTAAGCACTCTCGAATGAGAGGAGGTCTCAACTAGGGGCAGTCTCAATAACCTACCAAAATATATGAGCTATCATGCAAAATCTAGCCAAGAAGGGCAACTATAAAAAAGAAAATTAAAGAAAAATTATGGAAGAAAAGGCATGGCAAGAGTGGCAGTACAGTTTTCCGTGGGACGTCATGAGCCCGGTCATATGCGTGCCTTCAGTAAAGTAGGTCCAAAAATCAAGATTAAAAGTCCTGGCGCAACAGACTAAATCTCCGAAGGGTAGTGCTCTTGAAGGAAGTTGAGCCCTGAAATCTCTCGACCTACATGAGGCTTATCTCAAAACTTTCTTCTGCTTATCCCTCACAGGCTGGGTTGTATCTCGGGTATGGCCTTAGTAGAGGCATAGTTCTTTAGGGGCAGTTGGTTGTAGCATGCTAGTTCTTTAGGGGCAGTTGGTTGTACTATAGATAGCTAGTCCAATCTTGGTTAAAAAAATAACATCAGAAATAAAAAAATTCAGATATTCTAAAACAGTAAAAAATCATATATTCAAAATGGCAAACGAAAATTCAGATATTTAAAAAATAAAAATCCAAAAAATGTTTATTTTATTTATTTATTATTTCTTCTAGATATTTCTCTCGAGAACAAGTATAATTTGGTTGCTAAGTGTGCAGGTTACATGTCCTCAACTTTTCCTTGCTTAATCTTTTTCTATCTCCTGGTTATTCAGCTAACATCCATTTCAACCTGTCTCAATTTTTCAGTCCCAATCCATGATCTACTCTGAAGCTCTTTATTTCCCCACTTGTCTTTCTCAGGTTCTTCGCTCATTCTTTTCCTTATCACCTGACTCTATGAGAGGGCTCTTCCTTGTATTCGTGAACCCGACGGTTCTACTAAAGCTTCATTTTGATCATTGGGGTTTTACTAAAGTATGTGTATTTGTTATACGTTTTTCTTTAGATTCTCCCCCATGATTTTTTATCATATTCGTGTTTGCCTGGTTATCCATGTTCTGTCCCACCATGTTTTCTTTTGCAATCCCACCACGCTTGTTATTTTGCTTATGTTGGTTGTTTGTTTAGTTTATGTTTATTTAAATTTTAAAAAAATATAAAAATAAAAAATTCAAAAAAATGTCACCCCGCCTGCACAAGTAAGTCATGTATGACTTTCTATCATTTCTCTCTCTATGCATTACTATATGTTATCTACTTTATTATATTGTCTCAAGGATTAGCTGGTTCTCAATATAGTCGGGGATTTGATGTTCCCATTTACCAAAAACGATGATGATCTAGGAGCATACAATAAATCGCTGGATAGACTGTTAGGTTCAATTGGTTGGGGAACGATGGGCTCTGTCTCGCACACCGTGGTTGTGAAAGATTCTTGACCTTGATTTACTCAGTATAGTAATATTATCCTTGAGTATTTTCTATTTTCTTTTTTATTTGCATTCATTTTTATGATTTCTATTATTTTAGTGCAGCATGTATCATGTCATCTTTTGAGCATTCATGACTCATAATCTTTCGAAGAATTCTCCTTAGCAATGGCTAATTTCACTTCAGCTCTTGAATGACAGTTCCTTATTCTACTCTAAATTTGAATGTCTTCTCTGAGCTACTTGCTCGGTCTAGTTGGTCATCATGACCCTTATATCTAGTTTTTTCTTCTCAATTTGACTTTCAGCTATTTAGCTCTTTTCCTTCTAATCCGCTCATTAGTTGTGAATCACACACTTGCGAGAAGTCCACTAATGAGGTTGATCGTGTTTTTACCTCCTTTTGTTAGTAAGTTCGTTTCTTCCAGACACATGTCATCCATTATAGCTATTCTTTGTGATTAGTTCAGTATTTTTGGGATAATTCAAATCGCTTGTCGGTTGTGACAGATGTCCCGCTTTTCAGTCCACTCCGTTGTGCCTCTGCTTCATCTCCATTACATGTTGCTTCATCTCCACTTCATCTCTGTTTCATCTCGTCTCCGCTCGCTCTTTTGCAAAGCGGACATCGAGGATGGGTATCTATTGACACCCATTTTTAGCCTACAAGTCGAGTTATTCTTTTATTCATCATTATGATGTCCTGGATTGGCCATCACTTCTGAGCTATTCTTTGACCCATTATGAGCCCGTTTATTCACTTTTTCTGGCCCATTAAGCCTTGTGAGGCATTTTCCACAAATTTTTATATTTTGATCTACCTTTCCTGATCACGGTCAGTCCACCGACCGCGTTCATCCAGGTCACGGTCGCCTGACTGATTACATTCTCGGAAGAGTCCCTGCCCTGCCAGAATACGTCTCTTCCGGCATAGATTGACTTGGGGACCTCTTTTAGAGTCTCTATCCCACGATTTTAGTTCTAGATCAACTCCTACCCACCTTAGGGTTTCTATCCAACCGTTTTCCCACCAATTAATCGACCTAGGACTCCTCTTTTGTGAGATTATACCTTAACTCCGACCTTGGGTTTTTAAAGCCCTATAAATAGCTCTTATGACCTAGGGTTCTAAGGGGGCGATTCTAGACCTGGGGTGAACCCATGCCGCACTGTTTACTCACTTCTTCGACCCCAGCCAACCAGGGAAGTGCCACGCTCTCTCGTTTCTTCTAGGGTTTCCTTATTATCTATTGTTCTTCCTTGTTATATTTGCACTACTTCTCTTCATATCATTGCATGCATGCACACACTTTTATCATCTCTTCCACTGCGTTTTCTACATCACATAAATACAAATACACCTACTCTTTTGTTACCTCTATAGGGGTTAAAAACCTAAACCCCCCAGATATCATCCCCTTCCTTTTGCATGTTCATGTATCTTAATGGATAGGTGCTACACAAATCATGTGTTCCTATGGGTTTTGGTTCTATTTGCTTTGTTTCACAGGTATAGACAGTTAAGAACATGAGGCCCTTGCTTTCTGGTTGACTGGAAAGCGAGGAGGAGCTGAACTTTCAAGTCTCTCGCACCTTGTTCTGAACGCAGTGGTCACAGAGGCCGCGTTCAGAAGGTCGCATCACTACAATGATTGTGTTATCAACCAGACTCTATTTTGGCTGTTTCTTCCTATTCCAAGGTACGCAATGTATGTTTTAAGTTTACTATTGTTATTTACATTGTTAATCCTTGGCGGTGATCACGGTACGTTCTTTTCCCTTATCTTTAATATCGCCCTATTTATTCATCGCCCACATCTTATCTCTTTCTCTTTTATTCGCGTGGGTGTATTTATTGTCTACAATATCTTAGACCGTTGATTAATGACCAGAAATTATTATGGGCTAATGGAATTGTTACCTATGATGCATGCAGAAAGTAAAATTTTACTCTGAAGGTTGCACTGATGTGGATGATAAGTGACTTTCTTGCATATGGAATGCTATCTGGCTGGAGTACATATGGGAAGTTGGCATGTCCTTACTGTATAGACGATATCAAATCTGATGCGGGGCTGAAATGGGGGTCCCACTTATTTGAGGTCGGAGGCAAAGTGCAGACTAGCTGGGCCATCTGTCGGGTTGAAGCTAAACACGGTCTCCTCAGTGACTGCCTTTAGAAGGTGATTGCCTTAAGGACTGTGACCATAGCTGGTCGCGGTTGATCATGCAACCGTGATCTGGCATAACCTTGCCGCTTCGTCTACTTCCAGAAGGATGATGTGACGACCCAGGGTCTGGATACCGAGTAAACCCGATAACACTTGGATCATGCGAGGCCTCCCAAGAGCGGTAAAGCTCCGAAGGGATAAAAGGAGTGTGTGTGGTACATTGAAGTCCCAGATAAAGCAGTAAGCAAATAATATTTCATTGATCAGGTATGAGAAAGTAGCGGAAATAAAATTACTTTTTCAATTAACAATTTAAATTAACAGAGTCTAGTCCAAATTAAGGACAAGTATAGTCCAACAGAAAAGAGAACGTACACTGAAGTCATGGGAAGCCCGACGCAGGCAACGCTGGCGACGCTAGCAATCACGAACTGATGCACCGCGTCACGACCCATGAGGACGAAGAACGACCACACCTGAAAGGCAGGGGTGAGCCTCGTGTCACTGGCTCAGTAGGGGTCACATAGATCCCCACTGGAAACAATGCAGTAACATAAAATAACAGTGCTAAATGGGAAAGCATGAAAAGCAGAAGTAACAGTAGTACTAAACTACAACAGTAAAGCTGTAAAAGCAGGAGTAAGAACAACAAAAAGAAAGAGTAAAGCCGTACTAACCAGAAACACGGCAGCCAATCGAACCACGGCTCTCTAAGCTACTCCAAACAGCAACAGAAAGGCGAACCCCCATCTCACAAAGTTGGGCGTTACCGATCCGTCGACAAGGCACCAGCTCCATAGCTGAAGCCTACCAAAACAGGTAAAAGCCATATAAAAGACCTACACAGTCAAAGACACAAACATACACAACTAGTTCGTCGTGTACGTTACACAAGACTATACCGCGAGTGAAGCCAACACAGACTACCCGACAAGTAACGTCTATCATGACAGGAAACAGCCACAAAAACACAAGTCACGAGATTATGCGTCAAATGACAGGAGCACCTCCTCACTAGAAGAACAGCCAGATGCGTCCACTGGCGTCTTACACTGTGCCACAAGTATCTCCCACACACCGAGATTGGCGGTAACTGAGACACTCACAGAACCGAGTACGAGGAACAACCGTACCAAGTACAAGGAGCAACGGTACCACAGCACAAGGAGCGACGGTACCACAGAAACAAGTGACTAGTCAAGGTCACACCCGTCGGTGCTCGTCCAAACGCCCCTGACCACGTGTGCACAACACAAGCTCAATGCCTTGAGCTAGGCCTCTAGCTAGTTTTCTCCCCCAATAGGACGCTACTGCAAGGTAAGGGAGTCCACGGGAACTAGCCTAAAACCGTATATCGGAAACTCACCCTGCCACCACTCTCAGGTGGGACGACACACAGGAAAGTGTCGTCAGGCTACGACTAGCGGAGGTTCACTAGACACAACGACTCCAAAACATCAGTGCTGGAGTACGAACATGCTAAACACGCACTGTCGCACGTACTATGAAGCACCAGACACAGGGTAGTATACCAGACTGCCACCGGACTCAAGACAGACAACTAGACCTGCTGACACAACGATCCTTGAGTCACAGAACTCGGGGTCAAGATCGTCACACATCACAGCTCACGCTGTTAACCAGCCTACTCCCTAAGCCAAGGTCATGATAAAACACCAATAAAGGAAACGGCATAGGATCACCTGATCCATGCCTCCGTATAACACGAATCACAGAGACTTGAGGGATCACCGAGACCCTCAAAGCACATGGACACGTAAACCGAGGCAAGACAGCATCTCAAGGCGTCCAAAACCCTGTCTCGATCCACACCGGATCACTAAGACATTCGCAAGGTTACATGTCAACCATTGAATCACACCGGGTTGACCATAAACCAATCATGACTCTGAAAGATCACGGAATACTACTCAATATAATGGCACTCCCGGCTATCTTATAACATGGTCACAGCCCTTATAGGACATCCAAGACATCCAAGGGACAACGGGCAAACCATAAGAGTAAGCCAAGATAATTGAAGGCTAAAATAACGGAAAACAGAAAGCATAGGGGCATGCGGTCTACCTTAGGGCCGCCAGATGACTGTAGCGGTCATTCACATGGCCGCTAGACCCAGTCAACCCCCAAACCGACATAACCAGTCAAACTAGCTTAGCGGTCTCCTAATGGGCCGCCAAGGACACCATGCGGTCAAGGCTATGACCGCTAGCCCGAACCGACTTAAAATAGTTGAACCGACATGAACGATGCCTAGCGGTCATCCACTGAACCACTAGGGCTAGCCTTGCGGTCTATCGCGTGATCGCTTGGTCAACAAACATACACTCACGATCCAAACGGTCTCCAATAGACCGTTTCACATGGCTTAGCAGTCCTCCAATGGGCCGCTACCCAACCCAAACTGTCTATCTCATGATTGCTTAGACTCAAACCGACATAGAACCGACAGAACCCAAACTGTCACCTACTGGACCGCTGGAAGCACCCAAATGGTCACAGGTATGACCACAAGGGCGTCACGGCGGGTAAAATAGAGGATTAGCCGATCCCGGCCTTTCCACGCCCCGTTCGCTCTAAAACGATGGGGAAACAACCCTAATGACCATACAAACCTTCCACAGACCGGAAGGGATCCAAACAACGCCAAAAACACAAGAAACGGGCGATTCTACCGAATCGACCCAAAATGAGTCACATGGGTTCCCGAGCTCATACCGGTCCCAAATGACCACCAATCGCAACGAAACCAGCGGGAATGGAATGCTGACATGCCAGGGATTGAAATAACACTAATTAGGTTAGAAACCATCACTGAGAAAGGCGAACTCGTCTCACACCCCCCAAAGCATGCTTTCACCCAAAACGAGGTAAAACCCGCTCGTTCTCGCACGGTTCGGCTCCAAATCGCGAGGAAATGCAGAAGAAGAGTAGGACATCCATCTCCCTACCTCCACCGAAGTTTTAGCGCGTCGAAGCACCTAAACCACGCCAAAAACCATCGCACGAGCTCAACCGTCGGCTTCGAATCCACCGAACGAGATCGCGCCAACACCACGCTCCATCCGTCACGCCAGCACGCTCCATACCACCTCCACGCCATCTCCATGGCATCCCCGGGCCTCCTCCGTCTGCAGCCAGAGTAGAGGGGGAAAGAGGAGAGAGAACGGAGGGGGAGAGAGTGTGAATGGCGAGAGAAGAGAGAGGAGAGAGGTGAAGGAAGAAAAAGAAAAAAAAGGAAATTTTGCAATTTCCGTAAAATCCAATTTTCGGCCCAAAAATGCACTAATTCAGAAAAATACGAAAAAATAGTCGAAACGATCATCGAAATGAGCACAATGCAACTGTAGCGTCCTCGAGTCGATGAACTCAACAATAAACTCTCCACTGGGTTCCGTAGCTTGTACGAGAGAAAAATCCGCGTGGATCGTAAAACACAACTCAGGACCCACAAAAGTGATCCGAAAGCTTTCCGATAAAGATCCGAAAGACCCAATATATTACAGTCCTCCCCCCTTATAGGAATTTTATCCTCGAAATTCAAGGAGCTAACAAGTGAACAAGGGAAGAACAACCTCAAATACTGGCTACGCTCTCCAAGCATCAGCCAAGCCTTAAAACACAAAACACGATAACACAAATCTCGAAAAACATAATTCAGAGGAACACTGTCAGACCACAATCACAGGCACACGCTCTGGATCTCAAGACAAATCGATCTAAAGAACAAGCACGGCACCCAAGTGAACACAAGTCCGACACCTCTGAAACAAGGCAACATCGCTTCCGTCTCACAGGGAAAGGAGACATGACCCATGCCACGACAACCGCTATCGACAAAACACGACAGACACGACAAGCATTAGCTTAGACAAGGAAACATAGTCCTCAGCTGACTGCTCCAACACATCGTCTGCTTCCGCCCCAAGAATAACAAAACTGGCATGCAGAACGCCAACGATAACACAGGACCACGAGCACAATCAAGTCAGTCCTCACTCAGACATTACATTCAATTCGAGTCGCATGTTAACTCTATCATGACAGAAGAGTATGGCAAAACCAACTAACAAGACCTCGGTCCGCACAATGCCAAATCAGACTCACAGGGAACTCCTCCCAAGTTGAGCACAAC
This sequence comes from Amorphophallus konjac, assembly GCA_022559845.1. Taxonomy (NCBI): domain Eukaryota; kingdom Viridiplantae; phylum Streptophyta; class Magnoliopsida; order Alismatales; family Araceae; genus Amorphophallus; species Amorphophallus konjac. The sequence continues at coordinate 272,770,093 of CM040128.1, forward strand.
CACCAACGAACAACAATAACAACAACAGCAACACTTGCAGAATCTCGGCTCCGTTCTCAACAAAGAACCACGGGACACAACTGCAAGCTAGGTCACACCAACGCACAATTATAGCTGAACACACAACTAAAATGCACTAGCCTTGCAACGAATAGCTTACCAAGAAGGACCCACCACAACAATAACAATAATCTTGGGGAAATGCATATCGAGGACCACGCTCACGTCCTGAGAGCACAACATCCAAGAAAAATACAGAAGAATGATGGGTACTCGATCAGCAAACATGCCGACAATTCCCTTAATCCTCACACACGCCATTGCCCATAATCATAATGCCTCCAGCAACGACACGGCAACCAATAACATCAGGGCACATATAGCGAAGATGACAATATACTGAGAAAACAAATCTCTCAGCCGGTCAGAATCTCCCAACCAAGCGATCCTCGACTAGTGGGTTGTCAGCCCACACGCTTCCACTGCACGCTCAACACACGCACACATGCATCAAGGACAACTCGGCATCTTCATCTCAGCACACACTCGGTGCCATCGCAATTCACGAAACTGCAACGTACCATGTCTCGAGTACCGATCCTGCTAACAACCGATCACAAGTCGCCATAGTGCAGATCACAAAGAGCACCAGCTTCATCACAAAGCACAAAGAATGCTAATCTCTGCTCATCCTCACGTCCTGAAACAATTACTGAACCTTCATAGCACATCAGCTGCCAAACACGGCACAACAGACATGGTGCATAACAGCCCCCCAAACACAAAATCTGGGTCCAAAGCCAAGCAACCGTCGAACAAGTGCAAATCAAGTTCAGAATAAACACAGTCCACCCTTAGGCAGACACAGGACAAAGGCTTCACCAAGATAGCACTTCCAACGCTTACCTCGAAAAGACGTCACGAGACAAGATGGGAAGAATCAAGCTCGACTAACAATAGCTCACCAGGAAGGAAAATCCTAGGTTCGCCCAAGCAGTCTTCCAAACAAGGCATCTAATCGAACACCGCGACACAAGCTTAACACCTCAGGGGCTAAACAAACCTCAAGCTGGGACGACCAAAACAACATAAGAATGTGCACGGTCATCACACCAACGATAAAGTCACCAGCCACCTGAACAATATACGGAAAAATCTCGAACACCGCATCACAAATTCACGCCTGCCGTCGAAATCTGCCAAGTACAGCATGACCAAGACAAACACCAAGGCAAAAAGAAGAACACTTCGTCACATCCTGACGAGAGCAAAATCATCTCACACAGTGCCAATACAGCACGCACAAGACCACTCACGAAAACAAAGCAATAAACAATCGCAAAACCAATGCCAGCTGCCGACTATACTGGACCTTAAGGACTCTGAGCAATGCAATATCTCGAATTCTCATGTACTTTCACACAACACAGCTCTGATACCAACTATGACGACCCAGGGTCAGGATACCGAGTAAACCCGATAACACTTGGATCCTGCGAGGCCTCCCAAGAGCGGTAAAGCTCCGAAGGGATAAAAGGAGTGTGTGTGGTACATTGAAGTCCCAGATAAAGCAGTAAGCAATTAATATTTCATTGATCAAGTATGCTAAAGTAGCATAAATAAAATTACTTTTTCAATTAACAATTTAAATTAACAGAGTCCAGTCCAAATTAAGGACACGTATAGTCCAACAGAAAAGAGAACGTACACTGAAGTCGGGGGAAGCCCGACGCAGGCAAAGCTGGCAACGCTCGCACCGCGTCACGAACCGACGCACCGCGTCACGAACCACGAGGACAGAGAACGATCACACCTGAAAAGCAGGGGTGAGCCTCGTGTCACTGGCTCAGTAGGGGTCACACAGATCCCCACTGGAAACAACGCAGTAACACGAAACAATAGTGCTAACTGGGAAAACATGAAAAGCAGAAGTAACAGCAGTACTAAACTACAACAGTAAAGCTGTAAAAGCAGGAGTAAGAACAACAGAAAGAAAGAGTAAAGACGTACTAACCAGAAACATGGCAGCCAATCGAACCACGGCTCTCTAAGCTACTCCAAACAGCAATAGAAAGGCGAACCCCGATCTCACAAAGTTGGGCGTTACCGATCCGTCGACAAGGCACCAGCTCCATAGCTGAAGCCTACCAAAATAGGTAAAAGCCCCATAAAAGACCTACACAGTTAAAGACACAAACATACACAACTAGTTCATCGTGTACGTTGCACAAGACTAGACCGCGAGTGAAGCCAACACAGACTACCCGACAAGTCACGTCTATCATGACAGGAAACAGCCACAAAAACACAAGTCACGAGATTGTGCGTCAAATGACAGGAGCACCTCCTCACTATAAGAACAGCCAGATGCGTCCACTGACGTCTTACACTGCGTCACAAGTATCTCCCACGCACCGAGAATGGCGGTAACTGAGACACTCACAGAATCGAGTACGAGGAACAACCGTACCAAGTACAAGGAGCAACGGTACCACATCACAAGGAGCGACGGTACCACATGAACGAGTGACTAGTCAAGGTCACACCGGTCGGCACTCGTCCAAACGCCCCTGACCACGTGTGCACAACACAAGCTCAATGTCTTGAGCCATGCCTCTAGCTAGTTTTCTCTTCCAGTAGGACGCTACTGCAAGGCAAGGGAGTCCACGGGAACTAGCCTAAAAACCGTATATTGGAAACTCACCCCGCCACCACTCCCAGGTGGGCCGACACACAGGAAAGTGTCGTAAGGCTACGACTAGCGAAGGTTCACTAGACACAATGACTCCAAAACATCAGTGCTGGAGTACGAACATGCTAAACAAGCACTATCGCACGTACTATGAAGCACCAGACACAGGGTAGTATACCAGACTGCCACCGGACTCAGGACAGACAACTAGACCTGCTGACACAACGATCCTTGAGTCAGAAGAATCGGGGTCAAGATTGTCACACATCACAGCTCACGTTGTTAATCAGCCGACTCCCTAAGCCAAGGTCACGATAAAACACCAATAAAGGAAACGGCATAGGATCACCTGATCCGTGCCTCCGCATAACAGGAATCACAGAGACTTAAGGGATCACCGAGACCCTCAAAGCACATGGACACGTAAATCGAGGCAAGATAGCACCTCAAGGCGTCCAAAACCCTGTCTCGATCCACACCGGATCACTGAGACATTTGCAAGGTTACATGTTAACCACTAGATCACACCAGGTTGACCAGAAACCAATCGTGACTCTGAAACATCACGGAATACTACTCGATATAATGGCACTCCCGGCTACGTTATAACATGGTCACAACCCTTATAGAACATCCAAGACATCCACGGGACAACGGGCAAACCATAAGAGTAAGCCAAGATAATTGGAGGCCAAAATAATGGAAAACAGAAAGCATAGGGGCATGCGGTCTACCTCAGGGCCGCCAGATGACTGTAGCGGTCATCCACATGGCCGCTAGACCCAGTCAACCCCCAAACTGACATAACCAATCAAACTAGCTTAGCGGTCTCCTAATGGGCCGCCAAGGACACCATGCGGTCAAGGCTAGGACCGCTAGCCCGAACCGACTTAAAATAGTTGAACCGACATGAACGATGCCTAGCGGTCATCCACTGAACTGCCAGGGCTAGCCTTGCGGTCTATCGCGTGACCGCTTGGCCAAACAGACATACACTCACGATCCAAATGGTCTCCAATAGACCGTTTCACATGGCTTAGCGGTCCTCCAATGGGCCGCTAGCCAACCCAAACGGTCTATTGCATGACCGCTTAGACTCAAACCGACATAGAACTGACAGAACCCAAACGGTCACCTACTGGACCGTTGGAAGCACCCAAACGGTCACTGGTACAACCGCAAGGGCGTCACGGCGGGTAAAACAGAGGATTGGCCGATCCCGACCTTTCCACGTGCCGTTCGCTCTAAAACGAAGGGTAAACAACCCTAATGACCATACAAGCCTTCCACAGATCGGAAGGGATCCAAACAATGCCAAAAACATAAGAAACGGGCGATTCTACCGAATCGACCCAAAATGAGTCACATGGGTTCCCGGGCTCACGCCGGTCCCAACTGACCACCGATCGCAACGAAACCAGCGGGAATGGAATGCTGACATGCTAGGGATTAAAATAACACTAATTAGGCTAGAAACCGTCGCCGAGAAAGGCGAACTCGTCTCACACCTCCCAAAGCATACTTTCACCCAAAACGAGGTAAAACCCGCTCGTTCTCGCACGGTTCGGCTCCAAATCGCAAGGAAATGCATAAGAAGAGTAGGGCGTCCATCTCCCTACCTCCACCAAGGTTTTAGCGCGCCGAAGCGACTAAACCACGCCGAAAACCATCGCACGAGCTCAACCATCGGCTTCAAATCCACAGAACGGAATCGCGCCAACACCACGCTCTATCCGTCACGCCAGCACGCTCCAGACCACCTCCACGGCATCTCCACAGCATCCCCTGGCCTCCTCCGTACGCAACCGGAGCAGAGGGGGAAAGAGGAGAGAGAACGGAGGGGGAGAGAGTGTGAACGGCGAGAGAGGAGATAGGAGAGAGGTGAAGGAAGAAAAAGAGAAAAGAAAAATAGGAAATTTTGCAATTTCTGTAAAATCCGATTTCGGCCCGAAATTGCACTAATTTAGAAAATTACGAAAAAATAGTCGAAATGATCCTCGGAATGAGCACAACGCAACTGTAGCGTCCTTTAGTCAATGAACTCAACAATAAACTCTCCACTGGGTTCCGTAGCTTGTACGAGAGAAAAATCCGCGTGGATCGTAAAACACAACTCAGCACCCACAAAAGTGATCCGAAAGCTCTCCGATAAAGATCCGAAAGACCCAATATATTACAGATGCCCTCCTTGATCTTGAGGCCGCTAGGAAGGACGGTGTCCAGCGAATGAAGAAGTTCTGGGCAGTTCGGTGGAGAGGTTGGGGAAGAAAGGGGACTAGAGAGGAGAAGGCTCAGGAGGAAGGGAGCCAGGGGAAGGATAGTTGAGGGAGAGAAAAGCTTGCTCACCAGATATGGGAAAGGAGAACGAGGATAGACAAGCTTGTTCTTCCTTTTCTGGTAGAATGGGGATTTCAAATGGATTTCAGACGGAAACTGGCCGTCTAAAATCCCGCCTTTTCTGGTAGTGAAGGGGGTTCGGGGAGAAGACGAATGGGGTTCGGGGAGATAGACGGGAGGAGGAAGGAGATGGGGCGGGTACAACTCCTCGGAGCTCTAGAACACGCAGGTTCTTCCCAAACTTCTAATTTCATCCATTCAACTGTTGAATTACGAGGATTACAACTATGTTTTATAGACCGCAAACCCAAATTTGAATCCCTAAACCCATTCCCTCCAAAATTTCAAATTTTGAAATTTGGTCCCATGGATTTGAGGTCGGAGGGGAAGAGCAGGCCAACTAGGCTGAACACAATGACCTCAGTGACCACATTCAGAAGGCGATTGCCTCGATGATCGTGATCAGAGCTAGTCATGATTTTGGCGTGACCTTGTCACCTTGTCTACTTCCAGAACGGCGCTCTACTTCATCTTTGGCCGTCGGGGAGGAAGAGGATCAGTGAGAGGATCTTCAGAGCGGCCTAGTGGTGGTGCTGGGGATGCGGGGACTGGAGAGGAGATTGCTCAGAGGGTAGGGAGCCAGGAGAGGCAGAGGGAGTGGAGGATCATAGCGGAGGAGAGTGGTAGGGGCGTCGATTAGGGAAGGAAGAGGAACTTTGGGACCGGGGAGAAGATAGAGGGGTTCGGGGAGACGACAAGGGGAACAGGGGGATCAGGGGTACAACTCCTCGGAGCCCAAGAACACACGGGTTCAATCAAACATCAAATTTCATTTTTCATTCCACTATTGGCTTAAGAGGATTACGACTACGTTTTATAGACCTCAAACCCAAACTTGGATCCCAAAACCCATTCCCTCTGAAATTTCAAACTACCATATTAATGCCTATAAGTAGCTCATAAAGCCTATTACATGGGAAATACAATATATTAATTGAGAAATTTGAAAGATCTTGCGCTTCAAATCATTGGATGGCTGGCTACGGGAAGCTGGACGATGACCCCGTGAACGTGGTTGCCACAGGGGGTGCGTTCAGAATGCGCCCCTGGGGAGGGCCGCCTCACCTTGGCCGCGAACAAGCCGCACACTCTGTAGCCGTGTCTCTGTTGCCACCTGCGGGCCTTCGTGTCATGGTCTCGGGCCAATGTCCCCATTAAAATTATTTGTACTAAAACATGGTGGGAAATCATGCTGGTTTGATTGCCATCGTCGATATCCACCAAGTGACCATCCTTTTCAAAGACAAACATATGTGTTCTACAAGAACAAAATTGAAATGCATGAAGCAGATTTAGAACTGGTGTCTGTCGACATATGGCGACACGGGCCAATGAAGTGGAAGAAATCGATCCAGTTGAGCTAACATAGGGTGGTGAAGGGCCAATGGATTTTGTTGTAGGGGAGGAGGAGTCCTCTGAGGAGGAAGAGTGTACTAGTGATAAGGATGAAGATGATGATGAAGATCATCAGCATCTGAAGAGGAAATGGATATTGTTTGAAAATTAGTAAATAATTTTGTAAGAAATTCTACATCTTTTCGTATTTTATAATGATTGTTGTAAATCTTATATAGATGTGGACTAATATGTGTTAATTTTATTGTTCTCAATAAAGAGATGGTTCGAGGAGCTCGAGCGAACACCTCGAGTGGGAAAGAGTGCAGTGGGAGGGGTAATAGTTCCTCCTTTTTGCCATATACTTCGGGCAAAGGTATGTATATTCAAATCAAAGCAGTCTAAGAACTCTCATCCTAATCCGTTGATTAGGTTCTATATTAAGTTGAAGGAATTGAAGACCTCTTTATGTAGATGGAATAAGGAAGTCTTCGGGGATATTAAGTCAGCTGTTAATTCTGCCAAGGCAGAGGTGGAAACTCAGCAGAACAGCTATGACTCTGATCCTTCTGTTGCCAACAAAGAAAATTTGAATGCTGCAAATGCTCAACTCCGTCAAGCTCAGTTAAGAGAAGAAATTTTTTGGAACCAGAAATCAAAGGTTAATTGGATAGAATGTGGTGACAGAAACACTGCTTTCTACCATGCGGTTGCTCAGTGTAACCGCAGAAGGAACTTAATTAGGAGGCTCAGAGTGGGGGATTCAAATGAATGGTGTGATGATCAGGAAATTTTAAAGCAAAGTGCTGAAAGTTATTTCAAATGTCTTTTCTCCTCAGAGGCTCATGCTATTGATCCAGTAATGTTGAATTGCATTCCGAAGGTAATAACAGACAATCAGAATAATGATCTTTGTGCCATTCCCAACATTGCAGAAATCCGTGAAGCTGTCTGGGCTCTAAAAGGTTCAAGTTCTCCTGGCCCTGATGGTTTTTCTGGGGAGTTTTTCACAACAGCCTGGGACATTATTGGTCAGGATCTTGGAGAAGCAATTCAAGCATTTTTTCAAGGATTTCCTCTTCCTAGAGGCATTACTTCCTCCCTCATTACTCTTATCCCTAAGATCCTTGAGCCGAAATCATTTGATGACTTCCGGCCCATCAGCTTGTGTAACTTCATATACAAAATCATATCCAAGATAATTTCAGAGAGATTGTCACCCCTTCTTCCTACAATAATTTCAAAGGAGCAGGGGGCTTTTGTTAAAGGGCGTTGTATTCTGGATAATATTTCTCTTGCTAAGCAGTTGATGAGTGATATCAATAGGAAGGTCAGGGGGCATAATATGATTGTGAAATTGGACATGGCTAAAGCCTATGATAGAATGGAATGGGACTTTATCCTTGCTGTTATGAGGAAATTTGGATTTTGTTCAAGGTTTACTTCGTTAATTGGCATGCTCCTTTACAACTGCTGGTTTTCCATAAATTTCAATGGTTCTGTCTCATGTTTTTTTAAATCCAGCAGAGGCATAAGGCAAGGGGACCCCATTGCTCCGTATCTTTTTATTATTGCTTCAGAGGTCCTTAGTAGAGGATTATCATGTCCATTTTGTGCGGGTGATCTTAAAGGATTTATTGGGCCCAGAGGTTCTATGCCAATCTCCCACCTTCTTTATGCTGATGATACGCTGGTTTTCTTAAATGCCAGTAGAAGAAATATTAATGCCTTTCAACAATTTATCAGTAAATATGAAGGCAGTTCAGGGCAGAGGATTAATGCTGCTAAAAGCAGCTTTATTGTATCTAAAAGAGCTCCTTCCTCTCTAATTCAAACTATTCGGACCTTGACTGGATATAAACATCAAGCTGCAGGTATCATCTATCTTGGTATTCCAATTAAACATGGCAGGTATGTTTGCTCTGATTTCAAGTTTCTGATTGAAAGGTTACAGTCAAGGCTAGCAGGCTGGCAATCTAAGTTGCTTTCCCAGGCTGGGAGAACAGTTTTAATAAAATCAGTGCTCAACAGTATACCTGTCTACTTAGCATCTGCTTGTTTTATTCTGAGGAAGGTTATTAAATTTCTGGAAACCCTATGTGCTGGTTTTTTCTGGCATGGAGAACAAGGTGTTAACCGAAGGCACTGGATTGCATGGTCCAAAATTCAGAAGCCATATATGGAGGGTGGTCTTGGTGTCAGGGATCTAATGAGTGTCCAAATTGCCTTCTCTGTTAAGATGCTGTGGAATATTATTCATGGTTCATCGCTCTGGTCAATATATGCTAGGCAAAGATTCCTAAAGGCTCACTTAGCTAGTAGCAGAATCGCATTCCCTGCAGGTCTGCCTATGAAGGTGTTCAAGCAGGCCAGAGATATTATTTTAGATAATAGCAGGTGGTTTACTGGGTCTGGGGATTTAATAGACTTTCTCAGGGATAATTGGACTGGACAGGGTCCTCTTATTAATGCTGAACAGGCAAGTAGTACAACTAATGGGAATGCTTTCCCCAATGCTTCTGTCAGTGATGTATATCGGGACTCCTAGCATAGAGCTAGGGAATTCACAGGTAACTGGCTGCAACTCCCTAATCTCCAGTTCACCAATGAACCGGACACTTGTTTCTGGATGAAGACGGCTGATGGCAATTTTTCCATGAAATCTGCTTTCAATATTATCCGTCCCAAAGGTGTTACCAGGCCAGCCTGGGGGAAGCTGAAGCTTACCTTCTTGAATCCTCGAATTGCCTTGTTTATATGGAAACTTCTTCATCGGGCACTCCATGTTGATAGCAGAATTAAAGATTGTGGTATTCAATTGGCTTCTAAATGCTGCTGTTGCTCACACCCGGGGAATGAAGATCTTGATCATGTCTTCATTCAAGGAGAATTGGCAGCTGACCTGTGGGGTTGGCTTCAGCCTATTGTCAGCAATAGAGTATGGCTAAGTGAATACATTACCAGTAGATGCTGGAGTTTCTTGGCTGTTACTAGAGTGCACTCAGATTTCTGCTTTGCAGGGATGTATTTAGCCTTTTCTATGCTTTGGGAGTTATGGAAACAGAGATGCTCAGCCAAATATGAAGGGGACTCCACTAATATTTTAGCAATTAAAAGGAAGGCTGTTTATCAAGTTCAGTTGGCCCTTGATAAAATTAGTTTTCACAGGCCAATTTCTTCTGCCCAATTTAATTGCCTAGCCTATTATGGTCTTATTCCGAAAGTGCAGGTTAAGCAACCAATTATGATCCACTGCAAATTGGCTGATCATGGTTATTCCTTGCATGTGGATGGGGCATCAAAAGGAAATACTGGTAAATGTGGTGGAGGAGGGTGCATCAGGAATCAAGCTGGAGAATTAATCGTCGGTTTTGCATTTTATTATGGAATTGGCACAAGTCTAATGGCTGAGTGTAGGGCTTTGCATGATGGGCTGGCGATTGCTAGGAATACTGGTATAAGGTTAAATCTTGTCTGTTCAGATTGCTCCTTGTTAACAAAGGCTTGTCAAAGTGGCATATCTCCTAGTTGGACTCTACACCCGTGGTGGAAGGAAACCATCCAATGTCTTTGTGATAGCATGGCTGATCTTCATCATGTTTTTAGAGAGGGGAATCAGGTAGCAGATTCATTAGCTTCATATGCATGCAGATCCAACACAAGCTCTATCTTCTTCAGTACAAAGGAGCTCCCATGGCAAGCTAGAGGACCATTCCGGGTGGATAAAGTGGGCTTGCCCTCTTTCCGAATTCCTCATTAGCAGAATCTGCACTTTGATTTAGTTTTTATCTACTTTTTTTTTGTAGTTTGGGCCAATTTGTTTGGCCGCTGATGTACTTAGGGGCCTTCCCCTTTTGGACTTTTCAGCTGTTATACTTTTTTTCAATAAAATCCAGGACCACAGGGAGTGCTAGGAGGAGTGGGACCACTCCCCCTCTTTGAGGGGTGGGTGCACTCGACCTTGTCCTTCCTGAGTGGTCGGTGTTGCATTAAAAAAAAAAATCCTTAGCTATATATGTGTATTGATTATATGTCTACTTACGCGAACTATTTCTTACAACGTGTAGTGGGAGGGGAACTGGCCCGAGTGCCCCTGCACTAGCGGCACAGGGCACACCGCCAGCACCTCTGGGCACAAATATGTCTATTTAATTTTGTAGCTATATGTGTATTGATTATATGCTTTGCTTAGACCATTCAATTCTTACAGGCCAATTGCCCCTACAGTAGCTGGACAAGGGCATACCGCCACCACTGAAGAAAGTTCGGTTGTACAGTTTTAGGCAGAGTCTAGACGCCAACAGGGATATATCATCATGTGCGAGTTTAAGCTATGTAACGATCATTGCCTTCACTACGCCCACCAAGTGCTTCGAGGGACATTAGAGGCATCGTTTGAGAAGAGATGTCAACTTTCGAGTCATGCATTATGCAGGCCGTCGCCGCCCTCCTCTCCCACGTGGGTATTTTGCATCATGGAGCACCCTCAACTGTAACACAACCCCCTCATGTGAGTGTTTGTTATGAATTTTAATTTCTCATAATTTTGAGTTATAATACTCCTATGTAGTTTAAAGAAACTACCATGAATATTAACTTTCTTCAAAAGAACTAATAAGACCTGGGTGGTGAGCGTGACCTAGGAGAGTTGACGAAATTCAAATCGGATACCCGATTTAAGCTCCGCCATCAAACTAACATTTTCTTAACTTAGTTTAAAATTAAAGAACTCGGGTTCGAGTTTACTAAAATCTGAAATATCGATCTGCTCGGTGTGCCGATTGTTTCAACACGGTCGAGGTGGTGAGAGTGACCTGGGAGAGATGACAGAATCCAAACCGGATACCCGACTCGGGCTCAGCATTCAGGCTACCCTTTTTAAAACCAAAATAGTTTAAAACTAAAGAGCTCATATTAGGGAGGTCGAAAATCTAAAATACTAGTATGATCGGCGTGATAATTATTCCAACATGATACGAAATCTAAATCGGATATCCAGTTTGGGCTCGACGCTCAAACTATCAATTTTCAAGCCAACTCAGTTTAAAATCAAAGAACTCGAGTTCGAGACATACGAGTCTGAAATACTGGTCTGATCGGTATGCCGATTGTTCCAACACGACTTGGGTGGCGAGGGTGAGACGGAATCTAAACCGGATATCTAACTTAGTTTAAATCAAAGAACTCACGTTCTGGACGTCAAAAATTTTATGTTCTAATTTGAAATACAAGTTCAATTGACGTGTTGATTATTCCAACACAACGGGGGTGGTGAGAGTGACCTGTGATAGTTGACGGAATCCAGATCGTATTTTTGATTTGAGCTCGGCGCTCAAATAACCATTCTCCAAACTTAGTTTAAAAACAAGGAACTTAGGTTCAGGGATCTGAAATCTGAAATACTAATCTGGTCAGCGTGCCGACTGTTCCAACACGACCGAAGAGGTGAGAGTGACCCGTTGGAGCTGACAGATTACAAATTAGATTCCCACATTGGACTTAGCGCTCAAAATAACATTTTCCAAAATAACTTAATCTAAAATCAAAGAACTTGGATTGGGGGGGTTCGAAATCTGAGATACTAGTCTGATCGATGTGCTGATTGTTCCAACAGGGACTGGAGAAGTGATATTGACTCGTGGAAGCTGTTGAATTCTAAATCAGATTTTCAGTTTGGGTTCGACGCTCAAAATAGGATTCTCCAACATGGCATTGTTTAAAACCAAAGAATTCATGTATAAATCATCTTGTTTTGAATTTATAAAAGTAAACATTCTATTTAATTTAATTTTATATTAGTTTTATTTATTTATATATGTCTAATGCTATTTTTTTCTAATGTAGGATCCTCCGGTGTATGGCGACAGATGAGACGAGGAGGACGGGCAGGATGAGCACATGGATGACATTTCTTGAGTTTTTATCATATTGTAAAAAAGATACTCTTAAAATATTATATTTAAATAATTTTACAAGATAATGTAATTGTTATTTTATTTGTCATTGTGATATGGGTGTTGTGTATTATTATTTTATTTAAACAAGTATTTTATGATATTTTTAGATTAGTTATTAAAAAAATTCAAAACACTGTGACGGCTTTTGCAACGGATATACATCCGTCGCAAATATTGCGACGGATTTCTGACCGAAATGTGTATCCGTCGTCGACATACTTGTGACGAATGGCAATGATTTTTTGACATAATATTTTTCTGTCACTGAGTTTTTTCGACAGTCTCAACGGATTTGTGATTCCGTTGCATTACGTAATGACGTAGGCTCGACAAATAGTCTTTCTGCCGCTTAGTAAAATGTCTGCTTCATCTCAAACGTAATTCAGACGGAAAATTATCCATTGTAAATCAATGACAGATTTCTTATGGATTTTGCATTACGTCAAAAATCTGAGACAAAAAAAATCGACGACCACATTCCGCCACTAATCCATCAGAAATCCGTCGCAGTTGCTATCTCCGACAGATTTTCGACAGAATTGCGATGGTCAATGGTCATTGCTATACCCATTTTTTCTTGTAGTGCGCTCCGCCCCTCATCCCTCGTTGTCGGCTCCTCACAGAGGCCCCCCTCCCCGCACAAACGGGGCCCTCTGGTGAAACCCCCTCTTCGGTCCTTCATAGATCCCTCCTCTCCCCACTGTCCCCACGTAGACCATCCTCTCGCGAAACACCCCACCCCCTCCATCTATAGATCAAACCCCCCTCCTCACCGCCACCTGCGTCCATTGGACGTCGACAAGGAGGCACCGGTGGACCCCCCCTCTCTCTCTCTCTCCTAATCAAATGAAAGTTAGCCATTCCACTCATGAACCAGAGCTTAACCTGGGTTACAACGAGAATATAAATGCAACATTTAAACTTATTTGGAGGGTATTCATGATAATAGGTTTAAGTGAGAAATATATTTGACAAAATCAATAATTGAAGAGTTTATATATACAAAAATTCCTAAAAAATATACGTCAAATAGGTCCATACCAATTTAAAAAGCATGACATTTTTGCCGTACAAGTAATTATTATTAATTTTCATCAATCTTAAAATTCGAGTTTAAAAGTGGAAACAACGTAATTTTTTAAGTAGAAATAGTTAAAAAAAATGTTTCCAAACATCTTATAAAACTCTAGAACCCCTCGACAACGAAATTTAGAATTAAATCATGGAGATTAATACGTTGATCAACATTAGATGGACCGTCAACCCTCACGTAAACATTGAGACCCACTTTGTCATCGGAATATCGCCCGTGACTTCTCCACCCGATGAGAGAGAAATGTGAGGGGTTCACACTCTCCCCTCACACACCTTCATTTTAACCGAGATCGAGTACTGTGTTTGACTCTCTGAGTCTAACACGGTATCCCCAGTCGAATTTCAAATCGGCCCTCAGAGGATCTATTTAAAAAATTGAGAATTTAACATGTTATCCGATAATTTAACACTTAACGCATCCGTGTCCCATAACTTGTAAGGGAAAAAAATAAATCAGAAGATAAAAAATGATAAAATATCTATATTTTTATTTCGAGGATAATGACAAAGAAAGAATTATTGTACTCTATGTTACTCACTGCCAACTCCCTACCCAGAAGCACACACGTGCCAACAGCACCATCTGACCCCACGTGGTATATGTATCTATGTATGTATGCGCGATAGAAGCCGGATCTATATGTGCCACATTTTGCCCTCGAGAAACTGTAATTTTTGTTCTTTCTCGCAGACCCGCCATTTTCGTCCCGCCCTGGGCTGTTACAGTGTTCCTTCACCTGAGCCCTTTCAAACTGCTACTCCTTTCCCTCCAAGTTCTCCCCGCGTAGAGATGGAGTACGAACAGCGGCTCCTGGCGGCGGCGGATTTCGTGCTGTCAGGCGACCGCGGTGGGGAGGGTCAGCCGCTTCTCCATCCCGCCGAGTTTGGGGTCACGGCGACCCTGAAACCTCACCAGGTGGAAGGCGTCTCTTGGCTCGTGCGGAGATACATAGCCGGAGTCAACGTGGTTCTCGGTAGGCTTTGCTCTGGGTTCCTGCTTGTGTTTGTACATATCGATAGGTGTACTCCTTAACATGTTCTGGAAGTTTATTGTTACGCCTTACCGTGTTCTTGAAGTTAATTGGCGTATTTTTAATTTTTTGAGCTTGCAGGTGATGAGGTGGGCTTATCGTCCCTGTAATCGGCAGTCGGTCTATTGGCAGATATAGAAAATTTGATTTGAATTTTGTCGTTCAGTTCTGAAAATCTCTCTTCCATTGCCAGTACATTTTTTCTCTCTTGGATTTCGAGCTGATGGGATGGAAACTGATCATACGGTTTAGAAATTTTCTTTTCCTGCTACACTTTATAGGATAAGATAGTAACTGGAATTTAAAACCATAACTTTTTGGAACGGGCCTTCCAGTAAGTAGATCAAGGGCAGCTTGTCCTCCAGTTCTTGGATCAGCTCTCCAAGCTCGGGCTCCAGCTTCTGTCGAACAGTCTGCAGACAGTTGCTACTCGCTGGATCGCCTCCTGCAAACGAAGTGGCAGCAACAGAAGAATCCACTAGCGGAAGGGAAGATCTATCAGGGACGGGAATCATGCTCCAGACCCCTGTGTTCTAACTACAGTAGCCTAGAACAGGACTGTGAGCGTAGGATAACTGGTTTGGGTATGAAGGATGATGATCCTTGCGATCATTCCATCCGGTATTTATATTCCTCCAGGAAATGGCCTCCAAGATCTTACACCGAGCAGCTAGGGCTGCGCCACATGGCTCTTGGTGAATCACCCAAACAGTCCAGCTAATTTCTCACAAATTTAACAAGAAGCAAAACTACTGTAACAACCAAAAGAATAAAAACAGAAACAGCCGCCAACCGATTTAACCGACTTTGTTCTCCGGTTCTCCACTGTTGAACCAGCTTAGCCTGGGGTCGACCGGCAGGATTATTTTGCCCGCTACACTTTCATCGTGGGCTGACTGCGTACTCATATTCAAAATCAGTCAGCTGTCTCGTCTGCTTAGATGCGGCTTGAGCGTTTATTGTACAATGGTTGTGGCCATTTTGACTTTGCCAGCATGAGATGGTGATTTGTATAGTGGAGCTACTGATTGCTGCAGATGGGCCATATTTCCTATGTTTCATTTCTCTGTTGGGGAAACACAAATGCTCTAGCGCCCACCTTTTCATGTTTGTGGTGGGTACTTGAGGATGGGTGACAGGCCACTGAAAACCACAAAAACCAGCCGACCCACCTACATTTCTCTCTTTTGTTCAAACAGTCAATATTTATTTCAATGGCTTCTGCAAATTGGGAAATAACATTGATATAGTTCTTATCGATTCCTTGGTCCCAGCCCTGGAATTCAGGATTTCAGTTGGGAGCCTCAGGATTTAAATTTATTCTTTGTCACCCTTGTCATTTGTCTTAATCTTCTGTCTGCCACTCTTTCTTATAATCTTATGGTATAATCTATATTACTTGGTGCCTCTGTAACTAAAATAACTTAGGATATCTACCTTTTTCTATATGACAATATTATGGTGCTTCTTATTTGCTCGTTGAACATCTTTATTGACTACAATGTCTGACTCAAAAACATTGTCAACCCAGGCACACCAATAGCCTTACATATGTCCAAATATCAACATAGATACTGCCAGGTCTAACTACCTTTTTTCTTAGATTTGATATTTTTTTATTTTTTTGTATTTTTTTAATGGGTAGAAGGTCTAAGATCATGATCATTATTAGATTATCCCATCCCACATACAAAACATTTTGGAGACACTTCTTCTCTCATTTCTCCCTAACGTCCTTATCTTGTATCCAAAGTCTCTATTAACTCCTTTAGTATCTCTTAAGATCTTTTTTCTTTTATCACATCCCCACCTATCTTTGCTTCCCTTTGAGTGTCCATTTACTTTTGCCTCTAACTTTTTCCTAAATGCCCTTTGACTGCTTCCCCTTTTGATTTCCACCCTCCCATTGTGGGTTCTGTCCCGGCATTGTTAGGCCTCTTTAGTGCCTTAAAAGCTTAAAACAGACATCTAAGGCAACCATACTTTGCCAGATTGAAAGAGGTTTCCTAATAACCTTAAAATCTCTGCAAGTTGGTGTATACTTCTTCTTTCTGAGAAAGAAAAATCAGGTTGCATCTTGTTCTTCTGATCCCTAAACATGA
This sequence comes from Amorphophallus konjac, assembly GCA_022559845.1. Lineage (NCBI taxonomy): Eukaryota > Viridiplantae > Streptophyta > Magnoliopsida > Alismatales > Araceae > Amorphophallus > Amorphophallus konjac. The sequence goes on from CM040128.1 coordinate 272,786,702, forward strand.
CCAAATGTATCCTTTTTCCTCTTGGAGAAATTTTGTTTTAAAGATTATATGCCATATAAATTCAGAAATGCATATTCAGTTTCAGTCTTCATGCCATATGCATGTCTGCTATGCACTATTTCAAACTGACTCATTATCTAAAACTTACGGTCTGTAAGGTTGGGGTATTCACGTGGCTTGCATTTCAATAGAAGTTGGACCCCAAGGTGTGTGGAAGGAAACAATTTATAGATCACAATGTTCTGTGTCCTTTTTGTAGGCAGTATGCTGAGGATGTTGATAATTTGTTCATCAACTGTGTTTTTTTTTTGAAAGTTGGTGGTACCATAATGTATTAAAGAAAAAATGGGGATGCACAAGTATAGACGAAAAGAGCAAAAAATCCCTCTACAAAAGGCCACACCAAGCTGGTGTGAAGCTCTCTAACTCCCCCAAAAAACAAAAAGAGTAGAGTTCTGGGAATTTACATTACATAGGAGCTCAGCTCATTCCCTCACTCTATTACAAACAAAAGAAACAACAGCATCCTACGCTCTAGTTTCCCTCCTAAAAATCCTGTTCTTCTGCTGCCCCCCCAATGTCCATAGAGTAGCATGGAGGATCAGCCACTAGATGGTCCTGTCCCCTCTAAGGAGCCAGTCTCTGCCCCATCGCTGAATCAGATGATGCACCTCTGACTGCTGGCCGAAGACACACTGGGTCCTTCAAGCAAGCTCCCCCCCCTTCTGAGTAGGAACATCCTACAAACAGGTGGTCAACTGTGTTATTGTCAAAAGAAAGACAAGAGAGGGGGAGGACCAAGAATGGGTCTCTAATCTCCTATCCCAGAATGAGATTCTTGGGCCCTTTATATAGATGATAAGGAGTACAAAAAATAGAAATTACAGTTTCAGAAATGGGCCATATGTACAACAAGGCCCATAAATCAAGGACACAAATCAGGTCCAAAAAAGGAAATGTAATCTGTACACATCATTGATGTATTTTTGACTGTTCTGCTGATTGCAGATCTGTCAACCCCCAAACAAGGGATATGAATATGCTGATTGCAGATCCTTTAGCCCCAAACCAGGGGATCTGGATTTTCTGATTGCAGGTCCGTCAGTCCCGGATCCAAGATCCCTTGTCACTCCCCCTAAAATTGGTGTTGGGATTCATACATCAGCAATTTGCTTGAAAGGAATTGACGGTGATCAGTAGATGGAGCCTTCATGAAGATATCATCAGTTTGGTCCTTTGAAGGCAAATATGGAAGATAAATAACTTGCCGATAAAAAGCATCACGGATGTAATGAAAAATCTATCGCAATATGTTTCGTGCGCTCATGAAAGACTGGGTTTTCAGCGATCTGAATAACACTGGTGTTATCAACATAAAGAGATGTGGGTTCGGCAAAGGAGAATCCCAGCTCTATGAGTAAACCACGTAGCCAAGTAATTTCAGAGCATGCAACAAACATAGCCCAATATTTAGAGGATTTAGATGGTCTTTCTTTCTTCTTGCATTTCCGTGAAATCAAACACTAATCCAAGAAAACACGCCAACCAGTAAATGATCTCCTAGTGTTAGGACGTCCACCTCAATCGGCATCAGAATATGTAGACAAGGTCCTGGGTGACCCTGTGGGAAAGAAAAGGCCATGATGAGAAGTACCCTTGAGGTAGTGTATAATGCATTGCACAGTAGCAAGGTGTAAGTGCTCGGGAGAGTTCATGAATTGACTTACAAGAGTCACTGCATGAGAAGTATCAGGCCTAGTAAAGCTTTAATAGATGAGACTGCCAACAAGCTATCGATAGTGAGTAGGATCATCAAGAAGAGTGTCACATCAGTTCGAAGCTTAAGGTTGACCTCCATTGGTGTACTGACAGCAGTACATTGGTTTAATTGAGCTAGTGAATCCAGATCATGTATGCATTTGTGCTGGTTTAGGTGAATGCCTCTTGACATCCAGTGTCCTTCCACACCAAGAAAATATGCCCAAGATCTTTCCTCTGAAATGATTGGTGGAGAATGCTTGATACTTTTTATTTCATCATAATCATTACTAGTGATCAACATATCATCAACATAAACTACAAGTAGGGTAAGGCAAAGAGAGGACCATTGCAAGAAAAGAGATGGGTCATGTTTGCTTTGTTGAAACCTTGCTTGAAAAATAGTGGTCCAGAGTTTTGTAAACTACGCTTGAGGGGCTTGTTTGAGACCATATAATGATTTCTTCAATCTGCAAATCCAGTTCTATAAGGACGGATGCAATCCTGGCGATGGTTTCGTAAACACCTCTTCATCCAAATCTCCATTCAAGAATGCTTTTTGACATCTATTTGAAATATAGATCATGAGCGAGAGGTAGCTGATGCAGCAAGTGTACGGACAGTTGTCATCTTAGCAATAGGAGCAAGGTATCATGATAGTCAATACCATATTCTTGCCCATTGCCCAAGGCAACCAGACGAGCTTTGTATCTTTCTAGCGAACCATCATATTTCAGCTTAACAGTGTAAACCAATTTACTTCCAATAGGCTCAAGGATAGGAGAAGCAAGAACAAGCTCCCGAGTGTTATTTGCTGCTAAAGCATTTAACTCTTCATCAATAGCCTGCCGCCAACAGTCATATTTCACAGACTGAGAATAAGTAGTGGGAATGGGAACAATGGACAAGATCGATAGCAGGGAAGTAGAGGAAAAACCATAGTGAGCAAGTGGGTGAGAAATACGAGCAGATCTCTTCATATTTGGAGAAGGTGGAGAACTACCAAGAGTTTCAGGTACAGAGTAGTTAGTAGATTGGCAGTTCCAGCAGGTTTGTCTCTTCGCTTGTCGACCAAACCGGGTATGAATCTTCCAGAAGATGGGGCCGCAAGGGGAACATCAAATAAATGCAGAACAAAAGATGAAACTCTAGGAGACAAGGAAGGGTGGTGAGAATAAAAGAAATGGTGATCAAAGAAGATGGCATTAAGAGCAATGCGAATCCTTTTACATTGGGGATCATAGCACCGAAACACCTTTTGGGGACTGCATAACCGAGAAAGACACATTTGGCTACTTGAGCAGAAAGTTTATGATGTTCAAGAGGAGGTAAGTGAACAAAACAAACATAGCCAAAAGGATGAAGAAGATGGTAATTGGGTTGTTTATGAAAAAGCCGAAAATAGGGACTGTCATTGCCCAACTTTTCAGAAATTTGACGATTGTTCAAAAACACTGCAGTATGCACTACTTCATCCCAAAAAGTTGGAGGTACAGATGCATCAAGAAGAAGGGTGTGAGTAACGTCAAGAATATGGTGTTGTTTACGTTCAGCCATGCCATTTTGTTGAGGAGTAGGAGGGGAAGACTTTTGTGATATAATTCCCTTGTCTTGAAGAAAAACTTGAAACTCATTAGAATTATATTCTCCCATTGAATCAGAATGCAAGGTTTTGATTTGTTTCTTAAAGTGAGTTTCGACCATCGATACAAAGGATTTGAAAGCAGCAAAAACATTCGATTTGGCAAGCAATAAATAGACCCATATGAACTGGCCAAAACCATTAATAAATGTGACAAATTATTTATACTCGGGGAAAAAAAGAACCGACGCTATGCCTCAAACATCTGAATGAATAAGATCAAAGGAAGCAATTGATACACGAGTACTAGAAGGAAATGGGGGAGACTTTTTCTTTTCTTTGCAACGACTGTGTAGAAGATGATACCCGGACCACTCTGGGTGTTTATGAGTTCAGGCCCATGACAGGAGCCATCATTTATGGGTCCAGTCACTTTCTCTTGTGCTTTTGTGTTAGATTCATAGGTTCATTACTAGACCCATTAGATGGGATCCGTTTAACTTAAACTTGCTTGTTTTATTTTACTTTAATACTCTTGGTTGATATGAGCTGTAACAGGGGTTGTTCGGTCATGTTGTGAGCAGGTTTTTCTTAATAAAAGTCATTTAGGGGTGTGCAGCTAGGTGACACAGCCGCAACCCACCTTGCGATTATTTTTTCTTCTTCTCTCATTTTCTCCCCCTTCATTTACTGCGTCAAAATTATGTGACCATGAAATTCTTCATGGTATCAGAGCAAAGCTCCTGCCAAGGGACCCGTTGAAGTGTGTTTGTCTACAGTGGGTTGATGGCTAGATGTCTGGGTGCTCTCCTCTTCCACAGCACCATGTGCGCAGGCCTGCTGGAACATCCAAATGCTCCTGCCCTGTACCAAGTCTGAGCGCAGTTTTGGACACTTAAAGCCTTGGAGTTCAAGGCCGGTCCTCTTGTTGGTGGGTCGGGTTCTCTTATCTAGTGGACCCACTGTTGTCTGCCATCCTTTGTGGCTAGTCTGCCACCTGGGTTGGGGTTCTTCTCCACCTCGTCGCCTACAACCTGCTCGACATTAGTTTTGTGCAACACTCTCCCTGTCCTCTCTCACTTCCTTGCTGTAACAAGGTTGTGGTTGCTTGCGCCATCTGTTTGGGGCTTCCGTAGAGGGGGAGTTGCCACTCCGTGATAGCTAGTTGGTGTCAACGACAAGTATCTCCATGATGTCGATTTCTACACAGTCTGAGGTTACCTCCAAGTCTTCTAGAGCTGCTGATCCCTCTCTTATCAGCATGGGTAACGAGAGTATTTCTCTCCAGATTGCGCCTGTGAAGTTAAATGAACATAACTATATGGTATGGTTAGTCGCAACTGAGATATATATTGCTGGTCGAGGGAAAAGTGGCTACATTAATGGAAGACTCAAGAAACCTAGTGAGGATGATCCTGGATATGACAAATGACATCTGGAAAACAATGTTGTAATGTTGTGGATTATCAACTCTGTGGGAGCTGAAATCCAACAGATGATTCTTCGAAAAAAATCTGGTAGAGAGATGTGGGACCTCCTTGAAGAGATGTATGGTCAGAAGCAAGACATGGCTCGTGTTTATCAGCTGACTAATGTGTTACATGAGCTGAAACAGGGGAGCTTGTCCGTGACGAGCTATTTTGCTACTCTGCGGAGTAAGTGGTAAGTGCTTGACTATTGTGCCATTGATGAGTGAGCTTGTGCAGTGGATCAGAAAAAAGCATCTCAAATATGTCCAACATAATGGAGTCTTCAAATTGTTGGCTGGTCTCAACCCATAATTTGAGAATCTATGTGTAAAAATTCTGAGTATGGAGCCTTTTCCTTCTCTAGAACAAGTGTACTACAAGGTACTAAATGAAGATGGTTGTCGGAGAGCCATGAATGGTCCACAGTCAATGGGCAGTGCATGGGAGTTTTCAGCCTTAGTAAGTGCTGGTCAGAAATCAACAAAGGGAGGCTCTGGTCAGAACAAGGATAAATCTAAAAGTGGGAGGACTTGTAGCCACTGCGGCCGAGAAAACCATCAAGCTGAAGATTGTTGGGACTTACACCCAAAAAAGAAGCCCCTGAAGTTCGGAACTGGGAAGAAAGGGCAGTAAGCTAAAGGTCATGTGGCCGCCGCGGACCCTATGGGTGGGTAGCCTACTCCTTCACTAGAAAGTGGATCAACTAGTTCTTCTAGAAATGCTCGTCTGGGCATGTCTTCACAGGACATTGCTCAACTTCAGAAACTCCTCTCGCAACTTGGATCTCATACCTCTACTCTTTCCTCCAACTAGTGTTGCACTGAGTGCCTCCACCAACAAGCATCCTCTCCCTTGGGTCATAGATTTTGGTGCTACAGATATGACTGGTATTTCAACCTTTTTTTCTTCATACTTTCTTGCTTCTGGTCAAGACAAAGTGACTATTGCAGATGGGTTCCGAGCCACCGTAGCTGGTCGTGGCAACATCAAGTTGAATAGTCACCTTGTCTTGTCCTATGCTCTTCATGTTCTAAAACTATCTATGAATCTCACGTCTGTTAGTAGTATCACAAAATGTTTGAATTGTGCAGTGACCTTTTTTCCTGATCACTGTCTTTCAGGACCTGAAGACCAAGCAATGGATTGGGATTGGGCGTGAAGCTGGTGGTCTTTATCTCTTGGAGCTAGGAGATAGTGTTGCTCTTCATTCACAAGCTAGTGGGGACTTAAACTAACAGATTTCAGAGATCCAGTTGTGGCATTCCTTGGTCATTTGTCCTTTAGGTCTTTGAGGGTCTTGCTTCCTTCATTATTTCATAGAATAAATTTGGCGTCTTTTACTTGTCATGTCTGTCATCTCGCCAAATCTTGTCGTACTCAATTTCCAAATTCCATAAATAAAGTTCATCTTTTTTTGAACTCGTGCACTCTGATGTGTGGGGGCCTTCCCCTATGTCCTCATTAGATGGCTTGCGATACTTTGTAAGCTTTATTGATGACTATAGTCATCGTACATGGATCTACTTACTGAAATCAAGAGCCGAAGTTCCTCGAGTGATTGATGTTTTTTGCAAGATGGTTGAAAATTAGTTCAAGAAAAAAAATAAAAATGTTCTGCTTTGATAATGCAAAAGATGTTTTTGAGAAGAATCTAAATATATTTTTTGAGAATGAGGGAATTATCCATGAATCGTCACCCCATAACTTTTAGGGAGGCCATGCTGAAAAAGAAGAGATCGAGCAATTTTTAAGAGGTGCCGATTTTTCCTCTCAGTCACCCCATTCTGTTAGGGGGTGTTATAAATCGAATGCCATCGCGTGTTCTTGGACACAAGGTGCTGATCTCCCTTTTGTACCCCAACCGCCTATTATTTGCTCTTCCTCCATGAGTTTTTGGTTGTTTGTACTTCATTCATTGTCTTCAGCCCAGTGATTCAAAACTTGATCCTCGGGCTATTCTATGAGTCATCCTTGGTTATTCTATAAATGTTTTGATCTTAAAATCGGAAAAAATATGTTCTTAAGGATGTCACCTTCAATGAGTCTCAATCCTACTTCTCTTCCCCACCTTGTTCACATGGGGAGATGTGTTCTTCTCCCACAAGTCTTGAGTTATCTTTCCGTACTCCCCTTCCTGAGGTATCTCAGGATTTTTTTCTTCTTCCAAACACCACAACAGGCTCAACTTCTGAAGTTGGAAATACCCAGCAAGCTGATGCACTGAACAAGGAGCTAATACATACTCCAGGCAGCCCAATAAGGTAGTTGTTCCTCTGGTGGACCGTTCTTCCCATGAAGTTGCTGAATCTCCAGGTCATTCACCTCCAGAAAAGTTTGATCTTGATCTTCCAATTGCTGTCCGGAAAGCTAAGAGAGGGTGTACTCAACATTCCATTTCACAATTTGTTTCTTATTCTCGTCTTTCCCCTTCCTATCAGACCTTTGTTTCCGCCTTGTCCCTTGTTTCCTTACCACAATCATTCAGAGATGCAGAAAAGGATCCAAATTGGGTGCATGCCATGAATGAGGAGATGAGTGCTCTCTAGAAGAATGGTACCTGGGAACTAGTTGATCCACAAAAGGGGAAGAAGTTGGTTGGCTCCAAATGGGTTTTCACCATCAAAGTCAAGCTAGATGGGTCTATTGATAGATACAAAGTCAGACTGGTTGCCAAAGGTTTCACTCAGACAAATGGGTTGATTATGAGGAAACATTTGCCCCGGTTGCCAAACTGGAATCTGTTCGCGTTGTCATCTCTCTTGCAACACAATTTTCTTGGAAGTTGTTTCGGTTGGATGTAAAAAATGCTTTCGTTAATGGTGATTTGTAGGAAGAGGTGTATATGTAGCCTCCGCCAGGGTGATCTACTAATGGGAAAGTATGCCGATTGAAAAAAAGTCTCGTATGGGCTCAAACAGTCCCCTCATGCTTGGTTTGATCGTTTTCGGATTTCTATGCTCTGGTTTGGCTATGTGTAGATCATACTTTATTTGTTAAGTGGCAAGACAAAAGGTAGCTATCCTTATTGTCTATGTTGATGATAGGGTGATTACCGGGGATCACAATGAGGAAATACAAAAGCTGAAAGCCAATTTGGCCAGGGAGTTTGAAATAAAAGATTTGGGACTGCTTCGATACTTTCTTGGGTTGGAGGTTGCTAACTCTAGTCAAGGTGTTCATGTTTCCCAACGAAAATACGCTCTTGGCATGTTGACAGAGACGGGAAAATTGGGGTGTTGTCTTGTTGCAACCCCTATTGTAGTTAACCATCACATGACTGGTATTGATGGTGAACTTCTCTCTGAAGTTGAGAAAGGGCACTATCAACGCCTGGTTGGGTGACTATTGTACTTGACTCTCGCACGGCCTGCTATTTCATATGATGTCAGTATTGTTAGTCACTCCATGCATGCTCCTCGAGTGCCACACATGCAGCCTATAGACCCGACTCTTCATTATGTTAAAACTAGTCTCGACAAAGGGATCTTATTTACTAAATCCCCTTGTTTAGATATTGTTGGATTTATTGATGCTGATTGGGCCGGTTCTAGGGATGATAGACGTTCTACCACTAGTTATTGCGTTTATCTTGGTAAGAACTTGGTTACATTGCGGAGCAAGAAACAAAATAGTATGTGCACGGTCCAATGCCGAAGCAGAGTACAGAGCCACGGCGCATAGTCTTGTTGAAATGTTGTGACTAAAATTTTTGTTGTAGGATCTTGGTATCATTTTTGATCTTCTGTTGCGATTGTACTGTGATAACAAGGCAGCCATTAATATCGTCAATAATCTTGTCCAACATGATCGAACTAAGCATATTGAACTTGATCGACACTTCATTCGTGAACGGCTTGATAGTGGGGAGTTGTGCCTACCCTACATTTGTTCTGCTGATCAAATAGCTAACGTCTTCACCAAGGGAGTTACCAAAGCACAATTACAGTCAGTCCTGGGCAAGCTGTGCATGTGAGATATCTATGCTCAGCTTGAGGGGGAGTGTAGAAGATGATGCCCGAACCACTCTGGGTGTTTATGAATTCAGGCCCATGACTGGACCCATCATTTATGGGTCTGGTCACTTTCTCTTGTGCTTTTGTGTGTTAGATTCGTAGGTTTATTACCAGACCCATTAGATGGGATCCGTTTAACTTAAACTCGATTGTTGTATCTTCCTTTAATACCCCTGGTTGATATGAGCTGTAACCTGGGTTGTTTGGTCATGTTGTGATTAGGTTTTTCTTAATAAAAGTCATTTCGGGGTGTGCGGCCAGGTGACATAGCCGCAACCCACCTTGTGATTATTTTTTCTTCTTCTCTTATTCTCTCATCTTCTTCCTCTTCATCTATTGCGTCGAAATTATGTGACCATGAAATTCTTCAGACTGAAATAGGAAAATTCTTTTGGAATGACTTCTTTACTTCTAAGTAAGCCAGTTTTGAGCATCATTGACAATTTATTTGAATTAGGATGACTTAATCTATGATGCCATGGAAGCCATTTGAAGAAAAGAGAGATGTGAGTGGGAAGAAGGAAGGAGAGATTTTTTTTGAAAGTGGGTAATACCACAATTATATAAGTTAGGGATATACAAGTATAGTCAAGAAGCTCCTAAAAAATCCTTATACAAAAGGTCACACCGAGACGGTGCAGACGACATTAGTCCCCCAACAAAATAAAAAGAGGTGAGTTGAGGGAATTCACCTTACAAAGCAACTCCCCCCATTTCCTCACTCTATCACAAATAAATGAAATAAGAGACTCCTCAGCATTAGCCTTTCTTCTAAAAATCCTACTATTTTGCTCACCCCACAAGGACCAAAGAGGGCATGGAGAACCAACCACCATATGATCGCATCTTCTTTATGGGGTCAAGGTCTACCCCAAGATCCGATGAAGTGGTACACCTTCGTTTCGCGAGCAATATAGCAGTCAAACCTCGAAGCCAATGCTTCCCACACTTCCCGCGAGTACGAGCAACCCACGAACAGGTCGTCAGGGTCTCCTCGTCCTGCCCACACAAGCAGCAAGTCGACTGGATGTTGGGAATGAAGCGAGCTAGTCGGTCACGGGTGGGGAGCCTCCCATGGGAAATTCTCCAAGTGAGGATCTTCACCTCCAGTGGGCTCCTCGACTTCCAGATTTGCGGGGCGAGAATGTGACGGGTCCCATCGTCTGAGATAAAGGTGTAGGCAGAACGGACCGAGAAAGCCCCCTCCCTACTCCACCTCCAAGTCCATGCATCCTCCCGAAGGGGGGTGAGGGGCAAAGTGAAGGAGGCGAATAAGGAGGTCCTGGAACTCCACTATCTCTGTTCGCCTGAGATCCCTCCTGAAAGTCGGCACCCAGGTGCCCCCTGAAAGGTGGGGATCAAAGGCCCGATCCACCGTCCCCAAAGGGTTAGCAGCGACAACAAAGAGGCTGGGGAAGGCCGCCTCCAAAGAGAGCTCACCGCACCATCTGTCTTTCCAGAAAAGGCACATGTTGTCTTTCCCCAGACGGACATGAACGTCAATAGATATGATGTTCCCGCAAGTCAAAATGCCACGCCAGATGGGGGAGATTTGGGACATGGGTGGAGAATCCAAATTCCAAACCCTTCTACTGAAGTACCTCTGCCTGATAAGGTTCGCCCAAAGCCCATCATCTCTTGATCCCAATCTCTAAAGTCACTTGCACATAAGAGCCAAATTAAAATCTCCCACATCCTTGATCCCCAATCCCCCTCGTTCCTTGCTAGCAGTCACTCTCCTCCACCTTATATCATGCCATCTCCTGCATCTCCCTCCACTCCCATGCCAGAAGAATATCCCCTGAATAGACTTAATCTTTTGTAGCACTGTCTTCGGGATCCGGAACACAAAAAGAAAGTAGATAGGTAATCTGTCTAGGACTGATTTGCATAAGACTAATCTGCCCACATATGATAGCAATCTAGCCTTCCATCCAACTAATCTAGTCTCATACCTCTGTATAATAGGGAGCCAATTAGCACATCGCAGGGCACCTGGGGACAAAGATAGGCCTAGGTAGGAAATAGGGAGTGCACCAATCTGGCAACCCAAGATAGTTGCCACCCGTAGGAGACATATCATCCATATTAATCTCAATAAGCAAACTCTTGTTGAAGTTAACCTTCAAGCCAGTGGTCTCCTCCAGTAACTCTAGAAGAAGTCTAGCCACAAAAAGGTGCTGCTCACCCTCTGCCAGGAGTAAAATAGTATCGTCTGCGTACTGCAAGTGGGTCACTGCTGGACCCCCTCTGCCCACCTGGAAACATGTAATCAGATTTGCAACCTCTGCTCTCTGTCACACCCTGCTAAGGACATAAGCCACAAGAATGAAAAGAAGGGGAGACATGGGGTCTCCTTGCTTGAGCCCTCTACCATTGTGGAAGTATGAAGATGGCTTCCTATTAACTAATACAACAAAGGAAGCAGATGAGATACAATCTCAGATCTAGCCAATCCACTTATCCCCAAAGCCCATCTTCTTCAACACATCATATAGGCAAAGTCAATTGAGTCTGTCGTAAGCCTTCTCAAAATTTAACTTTAAGACCACTCCTCTCTTGCTCTGATTCTTCATGGCATGCAAACGCTCATGTGCCATCAAAAAATTATTTTGCATGTGTCTTCCCCTGATAAAGACTCCCTGATAGCAACTGACCAGCCTGTCCATGACTCTATCTAGTCTCCCTGTTAACAATTTGGTGATGATCTTATATGTGCCATTCAACAAACTGATGGGTCTGAAGTCCTTGAATTCTTGTGCTCCTGACTTTTTGGGGATGATGACAAGGAGAGTTTTATTAATACCCCTTAAGTGTGTCCTTCCCTCTTGAAACTCCCTGAATGTTGCCACCAAGTCAGAGCTGATGATATCCCAATAGTGCTAGAAGAAGGCCAAAGGGAAGCTATCTGGTCTTGGTGCTCTGCCCCCTGTGAGAGAGAAAATTGCCTTGCGAACCTTCTTCTCTGGAAAGCTCTGGGTAATATCCTCCCTTTCCTCAGAAGACATGCGGGAATAAGATCATCTGCTATCACGGGTCTGAACCGATCCTTTTCGGAAAACAACCTGGAGTAGTAGTCCCTGGCTAAATCCTTGATGTGCTCATCAGAAGAGATAGAGAGCTCCCCCACCCTAATGCAAGTAATGATATTAACTATCCTCCTTCCAGAAGCAATACGCTGGAAGTAAGAAGTGTTCTTATCCCCCTCTCTAATTCATCTGTCCCTAGATCTCTATCTTCAGTATATTTCCTCCCTAGAGAAAATCTCTTCAAATTGACAGCTCAGAGAGTTCCGAAGAATCCTATCCTCTGCATCTAGCAATCCTTCCCCTCTATATTGTCTAGACCCTCGATCTGCTGTAGAATCCTATCCTTGGCTGTTCTGTTGGGGGGGGGGGGGTTGTTCGTACCCCAAGTTTGGAGAACTTGTGCAGTGTGCTTCAACCTTAACACCAAAGTGGCCATAGCAGAGCACCTAGCAACCTGAGAAAACCACGCTTCCCTAACAGTGTTTATGAAGTCCGCCTCTCTGAACTAGAATTTCTCAAGCCTGAAGAGGAACCGCCTGTCTTGAGTCCGACTAGTCTTCAAGAGTATGGGTTTGTGGTCTGACACCACCTTAGCCAACGGAAGCACCTGCACATGAGGAAAATGATCCTCTAGTCCACGGATATCAGGAATCTGTCTAACCTCGGGTAAGAAGCCTCTACTCGCATGTTGGACCAAGTGAAGAGACCATGTGACATCCCAATGTCCACCAGAGCCGCCTCAATGAAAGCAGAGAAGTCCTTCATTTTGCCTGCATAGCCAGTGATGCGGGACGGACACGCGACTCGACTCCAAATGGATATGTGATCCTCGGACTCTAAGCAAGCTCGCGATCGTCCCTAACGAGGGAAGCGTCGGACGTGCGCGGTTGAGAAACCGGCAAAGAGGTAGGGTGGTCAACTCACAAATTCGTGCCCGGATCGGGTCACGAGACGGTCTCGCTCTCTCTCGCAGCAGCGATGATATAAAAGTAAAGCGGGCTACGATCCTAGCATGCTCTCTAGCAGCGGCATATAAAGCATATACGAATAAAGCAAAATGCCGAGTCAAGGGAGCGAACACGATACCTCCACGCTCTCGGCGTGGGGAAGACGACCCCGGCCGAATCGGTACTCCCGGAACAACAAGTAATTAATTTATAGTAATGAATATGAATGCCCACTCCACGCAGGGAGGTAAAGGGCGACACAATGGGGCCCGGGAGTAACGGGTTCGGGTTGACGGGCAACTTCTTGTGTAGCTTCGGCGGCACACGTACTCGCGACCGTGGGACCCACGTGCTGGTCAGTGGGGCCGTGTGGGACCGGGGTGGCACCACTGTGGTGGGGACGCCTGGAGGGGCGCTCCCTGGGACTGCGGTGCGCTGGTTCGCCGGCCGGAGGCCGGGCGGCTCCGATCTTCACCCGCCGGAGTTGCTGTCCACGGACCTGGGTTGCTGTTTTACAGCGCGCGACCCGGCGAGATTTGTTGCTGCGATCACTCCTGACGTCGGATCGACGCACAAGAGATACCGTTGGAAAGCTCTTTTGAAGTACTTCGATCTAGGGCCAGAGAGATAAAATTGAATTTCCCGGATCTGGCCTTAGTCGATTTTACAAGCTGCTGTTGCACAGAACCCGAAATCTCAGGGCAGAAAGGAGTTTTCCTGAGAGTTGGCGTTGACCGCGATGTAGACCTTCGATTCAGAAGATGAGTTCTTCATGAAAGTTGTGGAGACTGAAGAGAGGAAAACGGGGATATATCTTATGCAAGATTTGGTGGAAGTTTCGATTTTGTGGGGATTTTATACTGACTCGGGGTCGGATCTGGACAACAGAAACAAATCTGAAATTGGGGAAAAGACACAATTTCTAAAAATAGGTAGAGGGCTTTAGAAATTCGACGAAAATTTGTGGAGGGTGGGGATGGTGGACAGAACCTCCAATAAATTTGGGGGTTCCAACAAAAATCAAAAAGGGGGTCGAAAGGTGGAAGAACTAAGCTTCTGCTACACAAATCTGAAAAGGGACAGATCAGGAAGACAGAAAGACACGAAAATAGAAAAATATAAAATGAACTCTGAATGACGTGATTTTTTTACTGGAGGTTGGGAATCAAGAGAGGAACCAACCCTGAAAATCTCAACTCCATATGATGTCGGAGTTGGGAGCCAAAATTCACGGAGTGGACCTCTGTCCAGAAAAATAGAACCTGGACAGCACTTTGGTAGATCGCTCGCGGTGGCTCGATGGCAGCACGAACGGCGGCGGCACAGAATGAACTCAGATGTGGAGGGGCTAAGATAGAAGGGTTCACAACCCTGAAATGTAGAGGATGGAGAAGGAAAACCAGAGGAGAGAGAGGGGGGGTGCGCAAGCTTCCTTGGCTCAAGGCAATTCAACAATTTTCTTCTCATTAATTCATGAAAAAGGGAAATACAAGCCTTATATAATAAATGGAAAATGACCACTAATGCCCTCAGATCTAAGGTATAGAACTAATTAGTTCTAATGGCCTTTTACAAAAATTAAAATGGAATAAAATGGGGAGGGGCGCCCCTTTGACTAGGTGGGGGTGGTAGGTGGCCTACCCTTGACATTTGAAACCACTTGTCTCCCCATGTGTCCAATTGACTTGTCAAACCTTCTAGATGCTACCTTGGCTTTTGACCAGCCCCACATAGATGAGGTGGACCAATGGGGAAGGAGTGGGGGCCCCCTAGCAGGTCCTACTGGCATTTTGCACATAAACCCACACAAGCCTAAGGAAGAACAAATAGGCTCATAAAGCCTTACAATTGCGAATCTACTTTCCCCAGGATATAAAAATAAATAAAAGGACACAAATACAAAAATAAAATGTACATGCTCGGAGTTGATTCCCATCAATTCTCCCCGGGTGGGAAGAACTCGACCCCGTCGAGTAGGGGTACGGCTGCTCGAGTCGTTCCGGCGGATCCATCAACGTGGCAAGTAACGCGGGTACGCTCCACTCCAAGTGATCGTCACCTGCTCATTCCGTATATACTCGATATGCGCATGCTGCTATGGGAGGAGGCTAGAGGTGGAACACTCCGGGGTGGGGTCACTCTCAAGGGGAGGAGGCAGCTCGAAGACTCACTAGGAATCACCGCTGGGTCCATGTAGGTGACTAGATCCGGGGCATAGATGTAGAGCTGATCCCATACTCCTCGAGCGAGTCCACTCGCCTCTCAAGGGACTGACATCAACGAGCTTGCCCAAGACACACAAGACCCTAGACACACCTAATGTTACTCCGACCTACGCATAGACGATGGTGGACCAGGACACTCGAATGTGTGCCATGCATGCATGTTATGGAACCGGAGATGGGTGGCATGGGGAACACCTAAACGTCCAAGTATGACCCAGTCATGCATGGACGGCCCTTTGGATTTGGGAGACTTGAGAGGGCTAGGAGAGCCGGGTGTGGGTGTATCGAGGATGGGCTTAGGTGGGCCGGGGAAGCCAAAGTCTTCATTATCCCCAAATGATGGTTCGGACTTATGGCTATGTAGAGGTTGCTTGGCCCGAGTGGAAAAGGTGGGATAGTGAACTCCGCGGAAGAAGTGGAGTGAAGATGGTAGCTCGGGAGGTTCACTAGCGAAGGGGTCAAAAGGGTCAAAGAAGGTATGACCCCCTGAGATGGGCTCCCATATGACATGGTCCCAATCGTGAAATTCTTGAAGGTGTGGGTGGTCACCTTCATCCGTCATGGTGAATGGGCCGGTGGTCATGTGAAAAAAATAAGATTCCTCCCTTGGGCAAAAGGGTATGAAGTCGGGCTCGGCCGGCATGGGGAGGAATAGAAGAACCTCCGTGGTGACTTGACCCACGGTGTGCACGGAGGTAATGGACCCTAGGGCGGGGTGGGTGAAGCTACGACTCGTGGGTTAGTCGAAGCCTCGGGCTAACATATGCGTCAACTTCATTTGTGAGTCTAATCCCCTAATAAGGTCATCTAATGTATCGATATGGTGACTAGACCGAAACGTTGTGTGGTAGGAGTTGACGGGCACTATTGGTAGTGTGGGGCCCATATGTGGATAGGAAGGTGGAACCAAGCCATCCTTAAGCCAACTATGTAGTGGCTCGGCGATGAAAAGCGTACCCGTTAGAAACACGGGTGGCTCGGACCTTGGTGGCTCCAAATAAGATGGTTCCGAAATAAGATCGGAAGATGAGGTTGACGGTAATGGAGCTCTCATGGGTGATGAAGGAATGTTCTCCTCGTGGAGAAGGGGTCCTTGGTGTGGCACCGGGATGTACCCTTCTATCCGATCTATCCCGGTAGTCAACCGATCTACCCCTGTAGTCAACTGATCTAGGCGTGTACTCAACCCCTTCATTGCTCCCATAATGGCTCGGAACATTCCGGCCACTTCATCGGGACTATGGACTTGGGGTGTGGCCATGGTGGCCAAGATGGGGTTGGATCTCCTAGGAATGGATATGTAAGGCCATTTTTTTTTGTTTTTATTTTATAAGCGAAATGTTATGCCAACTAATGTAAGCACCTAGACACGACTTAGAATGTGATGCAAATGCAAAGTTGAAATGAGACTCGACTACACACCTAGACACGACCAAGATTCGGTACGCGGCGGAGTTAATCGACCCGAAGATCACTCGCGCAAGTGAATCACCTCTCCGATAGGCGTAACCTAACGGTCGGGCGACACCTTTTTATATACCGAACAATGGTATGCGGATGCAACTTTAGACCGACTTAGACAATGACTAGACGTAAATGACATTTTTTTTTTGATTTTAGACACAAGGACTACCCTAGACTCAAACTCGCTCTGATACCAAACTGATGCGGGACGGACACGCGACTCGACTCCAAATGGATATGCGATCCTCGGACTCTAAGCAAGCTTGCGATCGTCCCTAACGAGGGAAGCGTCGGGCGTGCGCGGTTGAGAAACCGGCAAAGAGCTAGGGTGGTCAACTCACAAATTCGTGTCCGGATCGGGTCACGGGACGGTCTCGCTCTCTCTCGCAGCAGCGATGATATAAAAGTAAAGTGGGCTACGATCCTAGCATGTTCTCTAGCAGCGGCATATAAAGCATATACGAATAAAGCAAAATGCCGAGTCAAGGGAGCGAACATGATACCTCCACGCTCTCGACGTGGGGAAGACGACCCCGGCCGAATCGGTACTCCCGGAACAACAAGTAATTAATTTACAGTAATGAATATGAATGCCCACTCCACGCAGGGAGGTAAAGGGCGACACAATGGGGCCCGGGAGTAACGGGTTCGGGTTGACGGGCAGCTTCCTGTGTAGCTTCGGCGGCACACGTACTCGCGACCGTGAGACCCACGTACTGGTCAGTGGGGCCGTGTGGGACCGGGGTGACACCACTGTGGTGGGGACACCTGGAGGGGCGCTCTCTGGGACGGCGGTGCGCTGGTTCGCTGGCCGGAGGCCGGGCGGCTCCGATCTTCACCCGCCGGAGTTGCTGTCCACGGACCTGGGCTGCTGTTTTACAGCGCGCGACCCGGCGAGATTTGTTGCTGTGATCACTCCTGACGTCGGATCGACGCACAAGAGATACCGTTGGAAAGCTCTTTTGAAGTACTTCGATCTAGGGCCAGAGAGATAAAATTGAATTTCCCGGATCTGGCCTTAGTCGATTTTACAAGCTACTGTTGCACAGAACCCGAAATCTCAGGGCAGAAAGGAGTTTTCCTGAGAGTTGGCGTTGACCGCGATGTAGACCTTCGATTCAGAAGATGAGTTCTTCATGAAAGTTGTGGAGACTGAAGAGAGGAAAACGGGGATATATCTTATGCAAGATTTGGTGGAAGTTTCGATTTTGTGGGGATTTTATACTGACTCGGGGTCGGATCTGGACAACAGAAATAGATCTGAAATTGGGGAAAAGACAATTTCTAAAAATAGGTAGAGGGCTTTAGAAATTCGACGAAAATTTGTGGAGGGTGGGGATGGTGGACAGAACCTCCAATAAATTTGAGGGTTCCAACAAAAATCAAAAAGGGAGTCGAAAGGTGGAAGAACTAAGCTTCTGCTACACAGATCTGAAAAGGGACAGATCAGGAAGACAGAAAGACACGAAAATAGAAAAATATAAAACGAACCCTGAATGACGTGATTTTTTTACTGGAGGTTGGGAATCAAGAGAGGAACCAACCCTGGAAATCTCAACTCCATATGATGTCGGAGTTGGGAGCCAAAATTCACGGAGTGGACCTCTGTCCAGAAAAACAGAACCTGGACAGCACTTCGGTAGATCGCTCGCGGTGGCTCGATGGCGGCACGAACGGCGGCGGCGGCACAGAATGAACTCAGATGTGGAGGGGCTAAGATAGAAGGGTTCACAACCTTGAAATGCAGAGGATGGAGAAGGAAAACCAGAGGAGAGAGAGGGGGGGTGCGCAAGCTTCCTTGGCTCAAGGCAATTCAACAATTTTCTTCTCATTAATTCATGAAAAAGGGAAATACAAGCCATTTATATAATAAATGGAAAATGACCACTAATGCCCTCAGATCTAAGGTATAGAACTAATTAGTTCTAATGGCCTTTTACAAAAATTAAAATGGAATAAAATGGGGAGGGGCGCCCCTTTGACTAGGTGGGGGTGGTAGGTGACCTACCTTTGACATTTGAAACCACTTGTCTCTCCATTTGTCCAATTGACTTGTCAAACCTTCTAGATGCCACCTTGGCTTTTGAGCAGCCCCACATGGATGAGGTGGACCAATGGGGAAGGAGTGGGGGCCCCCTAGCAGGTCCTACTGGCATTTTGCACATAAACCCACACAATCCTAAGGAAGAACAAATAGGCTCATAAAGCCTTACAATTGCGAATCTACTTCCCCTAGGATATAAAAATAAATAAAAGGACACAAATACAAAAATAAAATGTACATGCTCGGAGTTGATTCCCATCAGCCAGTCTCCCCAGACCGCTCCCAAGGCGCAACCACTGTATTGAAGTCTCCTTCTATACACCACAGCCTCCCTGAGGAGAGATATAGGTTGATCAACTTGTCCTCCCTTCCTTGAGAGCCATGCACACCAGTGAAGTCCCACGAAAAGCCATTTCTCACATTGGTGAAATGAAGGGAGATGGCCCACCTACTCACATACTTATCCACCGTCACTTCATCCACCTCAAAAGGGTTCCAAAGAACCATAATGCCCCCAGACCTACCAATTATCGGGGCTACAACACCCTTAGTAAGTCTCATCCCCCTCCAAGCTCTCTCACGAAAGACTCACCCTCCCCTTCACACTTAGTCTCCTGAATATCGAGAATGCCAATCTTACATCTCTTGACCAACTCCTTCACTGCCCTCTTCTTCTCTGACCCTCCAAGCCCCTTAACGTTCCATGAGACAATCCTCATGAAGACAGATTGTTGCTCTCCTCGCCCCCCCTCCTTCTCTCTTCTTTGTTGGGCCCTTTCTTCCTGCAAAATAGAGACGCGGTGCACCTCTTGTTGATTTTGCTGAACGCCCCTTTAACATCCTTATCAGCCCCATCTTCAAAGGAAAATCCCGCCTTCTCAGCCAACTCCCTCACCTTGCCCTCCATTAACTTTTCCACCTCCCCCACCATCTCCCTCAACTCCTCCTTGTTAAGCTGACCCCTCCCCTTCGTCACCTCACCCACAGTGAGCAGTGCCACTGGCCCTCTCGGCAAGGCCAGAGGCACAACCTCTACCTCTGCAAGAGCTTCCTCCTCGGTCTCCTAGTGTTCATCTTCATGAAGGAGACCCGTAGAGCCCAACTTGACTATCTGCAGATCGTCCGCTGATGATTGGGTGTGGACCTCCACCGAGAAGCCCTATGCTGTGAACACAGGGGGCGGCCGGACAGCATGGATCGCCCCACAGGAAGGGGCATGTTGGTGCTGCGACATTCTCTGGCTGGACAGGTGGTCCCCGTTGCCCCTTCCTGCCTCAGACAAGGCCGTCGGTGCCTCCCCGATCCTTCGTCTTCCCTTCCGATCGGCAGTTGCAGGGGATGCCTTCACTGTTGCGAACTTCCTCCTTGCCCCTTGCCGCAGGAGGACAGCGAAGGATTGGACATGATATCGGAGCGGGCCACTGGCGGTGAAGGAACTGGTTGGCGTTGCTCCTGCCGGTGATCGGGATTGAGAAGGGGGCCAACCCCCCCCCCCCTGGAGAAGGCACCACAGGGCTCCCTGTAACAAAACAAGCATTTGGGTTGGGAAGGTGACCCCAAACGGGTCTTCGAAACCCATTTACCCCGACTAAGCCGGATTCAGGTAAGTTATTTGGTTCCCACACTGAGTCTCTGGTGCCACATCTGAATCCACCTGCCCCCTGGAAACTTGCCCACCCCTATTTGAAAGCCCGCTAAGCCCCAATCCAGACCCACTCGGTCCAGGCTGTTCAGGTGAGCAATTTGAAACACAGCGCAGTTTGCTTCTTCCTCCTCTGGACCGGGCGGTGGACATCCTTTTTTAAAATAGCGCATGTCGCCGACACTCTTCCTCCGTCATCGGCTCGACAACGGACACCCGGACAACCACATCTTGATGCCCAAGAGAGAAAATGATCGTGTGAGGTGCTTGAGCCACCCTCGAAGCTACCACAATGGCCTCTACGGTCAGAGCCTTGCAATCCAGGACAACCAACACCGTGCCGGCCTCCAAATCTCCAAACGGGTTGGCTAGAAAACTAATGTCTGCATCATCACAGAGGCATAGCGGCACCCTTGCGAAGCTAACCCAGCAGGCATACCTCGCCGGAGTAGCGAAAGTACCCCTTTCAAAGGACCATCTCTGAATCCGGAGGAACGAACCGTTGGCAACCAGCACTCCAGCATCAATCGCCTCCTGTGCTGCCTGCACTCCAGCCGCAATGGCAACTAGACTGTTCCTAAGCACCTCCGAAACCGCCTAGGGACCATCAGCCCCCCATCGATTGTCCAGCCACTCCTTAGTCTTGACTACATCCAAGCCGTCTTGGAGGGGGGAGATCCAAACACACTTGGTAAGCCACTGAAGACGATCAGACATATACTCCGGTGCGAGGCCTCCCAGGTGCAATGGTTCACAGCACACCGGTGGGGGTGTAGCCACTGGCCTCTGCCTAACCACCTTAGCGTAGGACCTGACTCCACTCACCCCTCTTGTCTTTGGCCAAGAAGATCCGAGAGGAGACCTATAGAATCTCTACAGATGTCCCCACTGCCGGAAACGAAAACACCTGGGTTCAGGGCCCAGAGCCCTGTTGGAACCTCCCCTACGACGAGGTCCACCACCCCCGGAGGGCGGACGGTGCACCCCGAATCAAGGATGGCGGTTTCAGTTTCGGTTTCGGCCCGAAACCAAATAAAATACTATTTTTTTATCTTACAGTTGACGTCCTGTTTTGCTCGGTTTCGGCTGGTTAGTTTCGGATCAGTTAGGTTCGAAACCGATACGTTTAGGCCGAAACTGCCGACCATGTCCCGAATCCCCTGTCCATGACTTTCTAAAGTGTGGTCCAACTTAGAAATTTCTTCTTGGTGGAATGTGAAATTTCGGAGAAATCTTAATGAAGTGGAAGTTAATGAGTTTCTGCATGTCTGCTATGTTGGATAATAACTCGGGAAGATGGATAGTAGAACATGGAGATGGGAACACTCAGGCAGATTCTCAGTTAAATCGGCAATTAATATACTTAGGCAAGGTGGTCAGAGAGTGGCCTGGTATAAACAGGTTTGGAATAAGAGATTGCCAATCAAGATAAGGGTTTTCTTGTGGAAAATAGCTTGGAACAGGATTTCAACTTCGGAGAGGGTGTTCAGGTTCAAGCCAGCCATCAGACAGTTGTGTTTTCTGTGGTTACTTTAAGGGAACAGCTTCCCATCTGTTCCTGAAGTGTGGGTTCATTCAAACAGTGTGGTTTCAACTTTGCAAGGTTATAGACGTCAAGTGGACATACAACAATAATGTTCAAGAGCTCTTGAGGGATTGGGGTAAGCTATATTTGGTGCAAGTTGAGAAGGATTTATCGAGTTTATGCCTGCCAGCTATGATGTGTTCAACCGAATTTTCAGAGATGAGTTTAATCACCCATATACTATCATCAGCAATTGTATCAAATGTATTCTTGATTGGAATGTCAGTGCATATGGGTCTGCTATTGGGCACTCAAGTCTATTGTATAAGATGAGGGATTGGAAAGAGTTAACTCTGTAACTGATCCCTCGTTGTCTAGCCTCTAGTGTAGCCAGTGGGGAAGGGGTTATGGTCTCTACCATCTTGGTAGAACCTCCTTTTTTCCTTTTCTGCTTTCTGCTTTTCCCCCCCTTTTGTATTATCTTTTCGATCTTTTTTATCTATGAATTGTGGCCTTGCCTCCACCTTCTGAAAAAAAAGGAAGGAGAGAGGGCTCCAGTGGGAGGAAAAGGATCGCGGCCAACAGAAGGGCTGATCCTCTCAACGACTATTTATATGTGTTTACAAAGGACAAAGCCGCTATCTCCTCTCCATGAGAGGCATCCTCATAGACCCAATAAATTGTACAATAAGTACCTAAAATACCCTTACACTGCAATGACAAAATTACCTTGGACTACACCTTCTCAAGCTGAGCATAGATGTCAATCATGCACGTCTTGGATAAAATGGAGAAATACTGATCCTTGGAAAGCTCTTTAGTGAAAAGATCGGACCCCTGATCTTGAGATCGAACATAAGTGAGACAAATCTCCCAAGAGTCAAGCTTCTCCCGAATGAAGTGACGGTCAATCTTAATATGTTTTGTTTGATCATACTGAACTGGGTTATTAGCAGTGTTGATCACCACCTTGTTGTCACAGTAGAGTCTCATAGGAAGGTGAACCTGAATGCCAAGGTCCTGTAAGAAGAGTTCCAACTACAACATCTCTCTTAACACCTTGAACTATGGCATGATATTTAGCTTCAGCACTAGAACGAACATACACAGTTTGTTTCTTACTCCGCCAAGCCACAAGATTCCAATCAAGTACAATACCCGGTGGTGGATCGTCGATCATCCCGAGAGCCTACCTAATCAGTTTCAATGAATCCATAAATATTGAGATGAGTAGCCTTTATGCCAGGATAGGACTTGATGTGGCTTAGTACACGCTCGATGGCTTGCTAGGAGGCACCTGGGGAGTATGCATGTTGCACCCTTAATTTTCTCAACTAAGTTTGAGATAATCTCATACATGTTAATCGATGGTTAAACCACGGTGTAAAGCCAACCCGTCATTTTATGGAGTATCTCCACCCAGTCGGGTCTTAGAACCCGATCATATGAAAAGATAAATTGTGTTGCAGCCAAGAGGAATGGAGGAAATTCTTACGTGCAACCGACACCGTGTACCACGTGGTCTAGACGAATGCGAGCTTCTTCTTCGTCGTCGACGACACAAGACAAATCACAAACAAACGTTGAAAACTTCCCGTGTTCACGTGTCCCGCTGCAAGCAAGGTCAAAAAGGGGGCCAAAGAAGGGGTTTAAGAGGACAAGGGAGGGAGTGGCTTAGGGTTTTGACCCCGCTGGGAGAGCCTTGTGGGTCTGGGACCCCGCTGGGACCCAACATGGTCAACTTGGCCCCGGTGGGGGTCGGCCGACCCCGCTGGGTCTGCGCGGGGTCCAGTGGACCCCGTTGGACCCGGTGGGTCTGTTGACCAGCTGGGGTCGTGCGCGGGTCCAATGGACCCCGCCGACCCCTAGCGGGGTCAAACAGGCCCGGTCGGGTCTATTTGACCCTGCAGCCCTTTTCTCCCCCGTAAAAAAAAAGAAGTAAAAAAACAAAGGGGTTTTTGACCCACCTTGACAACTTTCAGTCCAAAATTGGCCTTTTCTGTCAAGGTGGCATTCAAAAAAAATTTTTTCTGTTAGGGGGGGGGGTCCAAAAAACCCCTCTTTTTGTCAAGGTGGGTTCCCTACCTTCTATAAATACTCCCTGGGTCCAAGGAGGAGGGGGACGGAAGACACGAACTTACAGAGAGAAGACACACATACAGGAGAAGATGCTTGCGAAAGAGGAGTGTTCTGTCTGTTTGTGAAAGCCCACTAAGGGTATGTTGCATAAATAACCTCAGGCTTTACACTTATGCCCCTAGAGGCCGTGTTGTGTATTTATCTCTGCCCCTGGGATGGCCAAGTCATGTGATTTCGTCAAATAATCAGGAATTTCAGAAATACCTCTCCCGAGATGGCAAGGGAATTAAGTCCTGTTATTTGCAGTTTCACCTTGCAACTTTATGTAATTGGGGACATGCCCCTATCTCTTGCGTCAGCACGGGAATATTATATATATAGTCGACAATTCGCCGACAACCCTTGTACTAAAAAGAATTATGAATACACTCTTTTGCTCTTTTATGTGCTAGCTGAGGGAAAATTACAGATAAACCCTCAGTGCCCTGGGGGTTAGGGATTGCATCTTAGTCCATATTCAATTCAGAAATAATGCCACCGGCCCGACAAAATTACCAAAATACCCATGGAACCCGCAAAATGACCAAAACACTCTCGGGATCCAGAAAACTACCAGAGTGCCCTAATTTACATTTGGCTTCCTATAAATCACACTTATGCTTTTAAACCTTAGGGTTCCGCCAATGGTCTCAACTGAAATTCTAATTCTTTCAATAGCGGTTGTTGTTGTCGATGTACGGAGGGAGAAGTGTATTACTAGCCATGTAAGCTAGCATGTCCCTGGCCTCAGAACCTATGTAAGGGACTGTAGGACTTTCTTTGACAATTAAACATGGGTGTTTGGACATTATGTCGATGTAAATCAACACTGATTGTAGTCAGTGGGGAATGGTCTAGCACTCGAACCCAAATCGTCTGATACGATGTGCATCTACGGAATAAACCATGCACAGGCTATCTATACAGTCTCTTAATGTACATTTTCATAAATTTCTCCTTTTTCTTTTTCTAAAGGCTCAGTAAGAAATTTATGAAACTAATTCCTTCAAAAAAAGAAAAAATATTCCGTGACCAACAGATTGGCACGCCCGGTGGGACCTCTCCCGTCTTTCTTCTTGTTGTCAAAGAAGTCCAAAACTTTCTACAAGCTTCTGATTGTCCCTCTTCCTCTTACATGACGGGAAGAGGAGGGCATTTGTCTGCATGTCTACGTGTTCACTTGTACGTTTGCTCGTCCTTTCACTTGCGCCAAGTAGCATCTTTGCCAACAACGACATCAACAATGGCCGTCGTGACATACGATCCCCAGGTCATCACCAACCACGCTAGGTTCGGATACCTGACAACCCCCATCCTGTTCAGCGACTTCCCAGCTGTCGTTGGGTCGCCCTTCTTTTTGGGCGTCGTCCCTGTGGTTGAGGCCAGCTCAGCCACACCTACTACTTCAATTGTCGAGGGTGCCACGCCCTCCGCTCTAGTAATCGACCGAGCTCACTCGGCCAACAAAGCAACCGCCGGGGGTGTCAGGCCCTCCATTCAAGCAATCGGCCTGGTCCGCTCAGCCAACTCTACAACTTCGGGAATTGTTAGACCTTCTGTCCCGACAACTGGCCGAGTCAGATCGGTCATCAAGTCAATGGCCGAAGGAGTTAAGACTTTTGCCCAAGCTATTGGCCGAGTTTTCTCGGTCAACCAAATCACCTTGAACGCTGTCCCTACTCAATGGGGGAAACGCCGGCGTCGTAATGGCACCAACCTTCCAGTGGCTACCCTCAAAGGTATTGCCCTTGCTCGACAGGGGTAGCATAGCCGCCGCAACAGTGCCACGCCTATGGCATGCACGATTGATGTTGTTCCTGTGCAACGGGGGCAACGCCGTCGCTGCAATAACACTGAGCCTGTGGCGGCCATTTCCGATGTTGCCCCTGCTCAACGAGGACAACGATACAGCCGTAAAAGCGCTAAGTCTGTGGCGGCAACGTCACGCTCCGGCAAGACTTTTGTTGGAAATATCCGTATTCGTCTTGATGGAGGCGGGCCGATTATACCTCGGGATCAACACGTCCCGACCATCTCCACTTCTAACCACTTCGGGCTTCACCGGCAAGTCCGAGAAGACGAAGCAAAATTCAAGAAGTTCGCCGTGCCGGCGGCAAATCAGGGTCGATCACCTCGACCTAGGCCAGCGTGACCAAAATTAGGGAGCAACCCAACCGGGGAGCGTCAGCTCCAGATGAAGAAGATCTGGGTCACCAAAGAGGAGGCCTGGGCCATTAGGCAGGTAAGGTCGGAAAGGTCCATTCGCATGTCGGAGTTGCAGAAGGTGTGGAACCCGGCAACCTATCATCAAGATGAGCTCCCGACTTCTCAGAGGTCTCAGACTCAATGCCGGAGAGAGGACGGACTTGAACCAGCAAGTTGCCGCACACACCTGGATCCCTGGAGGACCCCAGTGGATAGTTGAGGCTGAGGAAAGGGGACCACAACTTTAGAAGAAGGTTCTGGTCTGGACAAGAAAGGCCTCACAGTTTTCAGGTCCAGAATAATACAACCAGAAGGAGAAAAGATTATGTTGCAATTGTTATCTATACACTGACAAACAGAAATCAGATTAGTGAATAAACGAGGGATCAAGAAGTTTGAGAGAAGAAGACTGAATATTACCAACACCAATGATAGCAAGGCTTTTACCATCAACAATATTAAATATGGAGGGGACAGTAAGAAGATAGAGAAGAAAAATTTTCTGAACAAGAAGTCATGTGGTTCGAGGCTCCAGAGTCATGGTACCATGACAAGGAATATGGTTGTTGCAACCAAAAAAATCTATGCAATAATTGGGATGAAATGCAGAATAAAAAAATCCTTTTTAAAGGTTTTAAGGAGGGGTTCAGCCCACCTGGGGTGGAGGGACCCGCCCGGGGCCGGCCATCCCCGGGCAGGCTGCCCCCCGCGACCGCGCGGGGCAGGGGGAACCCGCCCGGGGCCGGCCACCCCCGGGTAGGCCCCCCTGCGGCCGTGCGGGGCAGGGGGAACCCGCCCTGGGCCGGCCGCCCCAGGCAGTTCCCCCCGCGGCCGAACGGGAAAGGGCGGACCTGCCCGGGGTCGGCCCGCCCCCGGCAGACCCTGTCCGGGCTGGCCCCTCCCCGGACGGGACCCGCCCGTGACCCCCCGACCCCGGGCAGGTCCGAGCGGACCTGCCCGGGGCGGGGCAGTCCCGGGCCGGTCCCGGGGGGTTCTATTTGCCCATTTCAAAAAAGAGAGGGAAAACGGACCTGCCCAGGGTGGCTTTGACCCACCCGAGTTCAGCCCACCCCGGGCCGGTCCCTCACCTTCTATAAATACCCCCTACGGGGATCACTCTGGAGGGGGACTTTTGGACTTGGATTTTCTTTACGGAAAAGAAAAGAAGAAGACTTGTGGTCGTTGTTTTGGCCCACTTGGGGTATGTAACACTCTGGGCTTGTATCTATGCCCCTACGTGGGCTTTGTTGTTGTGTCCCTATGCGGGTCTTGTATTTGTGCCCCTACGTGGGTCTTGTATTTATGCCCCTGCGTGGGCTTCGTCTTTGTGTCCCTACATGGGTCTTGTATTTATGCCCCTGCGTGGGTTTTGTCATTATGCCTCTACGTGGGTGGTGTTGTTGTGACCCAACGTGGGCCTTGTATTTATGCCCCTATGCGAGCTTTGTCATTATGCCCTTACGTGGGCATGGCTGTCACGCCCCTACGTGGACTTTGTCATTATGCCCCTGCGTGGGCGTGGTTGTTACGCCCCTACGCGGGATTTACATTTAAGCCCCCATGTGGGCCTTGTAATCATGTTCCCGCCTCAGAGCGGTGATACCGTGTACAGTTGGCAACTCGTCGATAACTTTTGTAATAAAGTTTATGAAAGTTTGCAAGGGTGTGTGATGCTGCCCCCAGCGCGTGCCAGTTGAGGAAAATTGCGAATAAACCCCTCTTACAAGGAAAATTACATATATGTCCTTCCTTCAGGAGCTAAGGGTGCGCATCGTCTTTAAGGACCTCACGACCTCTCCAGACTCATGAAATGCCTACAAATGGTCCCGCGACTCCAGTGTCTTTCACGGATCACTCCATATAGGGTCACGTCCAAATTATAAAAACGCCCTTCCAGCCTTGGGATGCCTTGATAATTCCCAACGGCTCTTGAAAACAGCCCTTGAGCCTTCCAGAGTCAATCCTTGCTTGGCGGCCACCCTATATTGTGATAAAACTTCTAGCATGGTAAAATTACCATAGTGCCACTGGACATGGCAAATTACCAAAATGCCCCTAGTATCCAGGCAATCAACGGGGCACCCTGGTGCACTCCTGGGCTCCTTTAGCTCACTCTTATCCCTAGATACAGTAGGGTGTTACCCAGTTTAACCTGGTCTTAGCCAAGCCCTACCCCTCATACATTTTATGTTCACCCATTGGGAGTCAAAAGTGCGATGCAAGCTACCTATGCTGATGTGTCCTCGATTAGAACCTTGGAGAGAAATTCTAGGCCTTATTGTTGACAATTAAACAAGGGTGTTCGGACGTTATGCCGATGTAAATCAACACTGACTGCGGTCAGTGGGAAAAGGTCCAGCACTCGAACCCTCATCGTCTGATGCGATGCGCACCCCATGAAATGGACATCGCACCGGTCACTCGTGAAGCCTTTACATGTGCACCCTTGCCTCCTTAGAGAGAGTCCATTCCAAGATCCGAGGAAACCCCCCTAAGCCTAAAACAAAAATATTAGACTTCTCGTAAAGTCGCCCGGGTATTGAAAAGGGGATGTCAACCTCGTCTTAAAACAGACTGGCACGCTCGGTGGGACCTTTCCCGCCTTTCTTCTTGTCAACAGAAGGCCTAAAACCTCTCCGAGGTTCTCATTACCCCTCTTCCTCTTACAGGACGAGAAGAGGAGAACACTTCGCTTTTGCTGCTTCCAGCACTCACTTTCATCGCGACGGTGACAATGGCGGCGGCGACTTATGGACCGCAGGTTGTTGCTAACCACGCCAAGTTTGGCTACTTGGCAACTCCCATTGCTTTCGGCGACTTCTCTCCAGTCGTCGGCTCCCCCTTCTTCTTAGTGGTAGTGCCAGTCGCCGGGGGAAATGCAGTCGCCCCTGCTGCTGTTGGTCGGGTCTCCCCGGCCAAGAAGACATCTGCTGAGGGTGCTAGGCCCTCCGCTCCTGCTGGTAGCCGGGTCCGCCCGATTAAGAAGACATTGTTTGGGGGTGTCAGGCCCTCGATTTCTGCAGCTGGCCGAGTCAGATCGGCCGCAATGAAGACAACTGCTGAGGGTGCCAGGCCCTCTACTTCTGCAACAGGCCGTGTCAGGTCGGCCAAATACTACAACATGTCTGGGGGTGTCAGGCCCTCGACGTCAACTACAGGCTTGGGTAGGCAGGCTGTCAAGAAGCCCATAACTAGAGGTGTCAGGCCTTCAGCCCTCCTAGTTGGTCGGGTGTTCTCGGTCAACCAAATTATTGCCGACGTCGCTCCTCCACAAAGGAGGCAGCGCCGTCGCCATAATGGAAGCCGTTCGATACGGCCGCCCCTGCTCAACGGGGGCAACGCCGTGCGCGCAATGAGGCATGCCCGACAGCTGCCACCTTACGCTCCGGCAAGACTGTACTTGTTGGAGACGTCCGCATCCGGCTCGATGGAGGCAAGCCGATTGTGGCCCGGGATCGACAGGTCCCCACCATTCCTACCTCCAATCGATTCGAACTACTTCGGAAGGTCCGGGAGGAAGGGGCGAAAATGAAGAACTTTGCCGCGCGTCGGCCCAAGGCGGCAGTCTCCAGGGTCAGAGCTGGGGGCAACTTAATTGAGGAGCGGCAGCTCCAAATGAAAAAGATTTGGGTCACCAAGGAGGAGGCCCGAGCTATCAGACGGGCCAGATCACAAAAGGCCCACTGCCAGTCTGAATTACAGCAAGCGCGGAGTCGGGTTACTCATCAACAAGGGGAGTCTTCAACCTCTCACGAGGCAAAGACTCACCGGCAACAGGGCGGAAGCGCCGCGGAACAGCCAAGCCAGTACGCCCGACTTCCCCCTGGGCTAGCCCGGTGCACTCAGGCGAGGACTGCTTTGAGCAAGAGTCTATGCCCCGAGTGTCTGTTTTTGATAGGCTAGGGGGAACATCGAAGCTAGGGTGGCACTCGCCGAAGAAGAAGCGAGCGGCCCAGATGACAGATGACACCGTCAGGGTGTTCACTTGGTATGTCTCCTTAACGGACAAGCAGCCAGAGGGCGCTCAGGAAGACCTCAACTAACCCTTGCAAGCTATAAGGAGGTCGAGGCATGTTTCCCGAGTTGTAGCTCAGTTAGAGCCAACCCTAACTGCTGGGGCATCTCCGCCCGACCCAATGCGGCAAGACGAGCGTCAAGAGGATGTTCACAACGTCAGTGGAGACGGTGACCCAGCACATGAGGAGAGCCCTGTCAGGGAGGCTCAAGCCTTCACAATGGAGGAGCTCCGACGTGAGAACCAGGGGCTCAATAACCTTCTGCAAGCACTCCTACGTGAAAAGGAGGCCCCCGTCCAAACCTCAGCGGCGCCTGCTGGCGCAGAGTAGCAACCTTCTCCTGCTCCAGCCACGGTCAATACATCGGCCGCTGCAACTAGGGTGTCTATTGCTTTGGAGGTCGAAGTGCCTCAACAAGAAGCTAACATGCGGTCATCCGCCACCCCTGTCGAAAGCCTGATGGCTCAGCGGCAGATGATTGAGCGAATTGTGGAAGCAAAGTTCGCTCAACACGGCGAAGGAACGGCTACTGTAGATCTATACAGTGTGTCGTATCCTCTTCACCATCAATTTAAAAAGCTCCTGCCAGATTGCCCAAAGGCTCCGAAGTTGCAAAAGTTCAATGGGCAAGGTTCGCCGCATGAGCACTTAGCTTACTATATGACTGCTATGGGTGAGTTGGCGCTGGATGAATCCTATCTTCTACGATACTTCGCCACTTCTGCCACTTCTTTAACGGGTACCGCCATAGTTGTTAAGGCGCCCGCCTAGGCGCCGCTTAAGCGGCGCCTAGGCGGGCAGGCGTTTTTTTGACTACAAGGCGCCCCCATGCCTTGTTGAGCTTGAAAAACGCGGCGCCTAGGCGCCGCTTGGGCGGCCTAGGCGCCCAAAGCGGCGCCTAGGTGGCCCCCTGCTAGCTTCGTCTCCCTCTTCTCCCCTGTTATAAATAGAAATTTTCACTCGAGGACACCAAGCTCGCCTTGTGGCCTTGACAACTATGGGTACCGCTTTTCAGTGGTACTCCCGACTGAAGCCCAATTCAATTCTTGATTGGGCAGATATACAGAAGAAATTTGTTGACCGGTTCCAAACAGCGGAGTGCAAGATTTCTCTTGCAGAACTCTGCGCCCTTAAGCAAAAGAAGGGCGAGACGGCTCTGGACTTCATCAAGAGGTGGAGGGACGTCAGCATGCGCTGCGACAACCCTCCGACACCGGAAGATGCCATTACCATATGCCGTCGAGGTTTGGCCGCAGAGGTCAGTGAGAAGCTCCTGGGTTCCAATAACCGGGGCTTCGACCAACTCAATACCGTGGGCCGGAGATTGAGATGTTCTTCGCCGATCACCCAGCACACCTTGTCGCCAAGAGCAAAACCTCCAAAGATCACCCGTCTGGCAGCAAAGAGGTGAATTCGGTCGACTTCTCCCCGACAAATGGAGACAAGGGAGAAACCAAGTCCGAGGGTAATGGCAAAAATCCGACACCCAGGCGAGTGCGTCTCTGTTAGGGGAGCGCATGAAGACGCCCTATTCTTTCAGGAAAGAGCACACGAAGATGCTCTTTGATTTATGCATGAAAGAGAAACTAGTCACCTTACCAGAGCCGCGGAAGCCAGCAGAGATAGACAAGATGGATGATCCCAACTATTGTGTGTATCACCGGAGGTTGGGACATACTATTGCAGATTGCTATGTCTTTAAAGACATAGCCGAAGACCTTGTTCAGAAAGGCCTAATAAATATGTTGGGCCACGCGGTTGAACCTCCACAGCCGCATCCTTGGAGCCGGCCAAACCGGTCAGCCAATGTGGTCTACATGGCGGCCCCAGTTTCAAGCTTAAATGCCGCTGAAGCTGGGTCATCTAATCAGCGACCGCGAGTTGCCCCTGAACCATCGCGCTGGCCGATGGCAGGGTGCCTCGCCGTGAGAAGGATCCTCCAGAAGATTCGCAGGGAGATTTATCAACTGAGGCGGGAGCAGCGGGAGTTGTTGCAATTCCTCCAGAATCTGGATGATCAGTTGGCGGCTTTCCCTGAAGGGCCGATCAGGTTGCCCATTGCTCCACGCGGGCTGGGGGCAGAAGCTTCACCATCTGCCCCGCTGAGACCCGGTTCGGGTGGATGGCTTTCAGAAGACTCATCAGACTCATCTGAAGATTCGGAGCCAGCAAAGTTATATTCCTTTCCCCGCGAGCAGACACTATAAATCTTCTTTGCTTGTTGTCGTGCAGGGTTGTTGAGCCTCTCAGCAGCACCTAGTCACCAGCGGCCAAGCGCTCGGTTATACCAGGACTACTGCCCCTACCATGAGACAGTAGGCCACATCATCTTTAACTGTCAATCCTTTAAGGACCTCGCAGAAGATTTTATCAAGCGAGGAATAGTTAACATGGGTGACTCATTGGTGCACCCTCCATAGCCTCATGGGCAGGAAGAGATGACTTTCTCTGTCAACGTCATACACACGCCACTAGCATTTCGGTTGTCCGAGCCCTCAGGCGAAGAAGGCAGCTCTCAACAACCTAGCCTTGAGTCTGTTCTATGGTACCCGGGGTGGCGACCTTCTCATCAGTGCTCCTTTCCCAAGGGAGATACAGAGAAGATTTTTGATAAACTTCTAGAGGACAGTCGAGTATTGACATATGACCCGCCGTCCTATTACAATGAGACAGCTAAGAGTCACCCTCTCTACTGCAAATATCATGTGCGGGTGTCCCATCCAACTGGAGAATGCCTGGAGGTCCAAGACTGCATTCAGACCCTTATTCAAAGGGGGGAGATCGATGCTCAAGGTAATTCCATGACAAGACGCCGGCTGGGGGAGGTTACTGAGAGGATCCTCCGGCAGGAGCAGCAGGGTCAGCCCTAACAACCATCAGCTAAGCAGACTTCTTCGCAGGTTTGCTTAAAGAAGCCCTCAGGGGGAGAGTCCAAGCCAAGCCCTAAAGACAAGGCTAAGTATGATAGGCATACAGCCCAAGGTCCTCGAAGCTCGGTCCCTGGGGGAGCCTCCAAATCCTCTACCCAGTCGGGTCGCCACGAGAAGGCTGCCGCCGGACACCCGCAGTCGAGAGATAAAGGCAAAGTCAAGGTCGCGGACCCCGAGCTTAAGGTCCAATCCTGTGACAGGCCAGTGTGGTCCATCCCTCCGAGAGGATCTCAACGGCTCCCAGGGTTCAAGCCACCGGCTGAAACGAAGTTGGCGACGCCGCAAAACCCCCTGGGGTTTCCGTTTCAGTCAGTCGGAATTTCAAGAATTGCCACCGGAGATAGTTGCCCAAGCAATTAATGCAACTTTTCAACCACAACCCGCTGAAGGGGAGTGGACTTGCGTCGCTCCAAGAAAGGGTCGCGGGCTCCAAAATGTTAGGCGACTAGCTCAAGGCGGAAGACAAGGTTCTGGGGGCAAGTCACTAGGTCCTATAAAGCCATCCTCACCTTCATTAGAGGAGGTTGCTCGCCTTAAGAAGCAAGAAAAAAATCAAAGGAAGAATCTGAAGAGAAGATTGAAAAACCAGGCTGAGCAGGCAACCGCCACGGAAGCCTCCAAAGAGCTTACCCCCGTGCAGAGGTTGCAAAAGCTCATAGTTGAGCTAGAAGAATATGTGCCTCCTTGCCCCACCAGGGCGGTCACACTCGACAAATATATTCCCTGGGAAAGGTTTGGGCAGAAAGCCCGACTCCTCGGCTGGCTCCGGGAGACCTTGCGTCGTCTCGAGGAGGGTGAAAATATTCCAATTTCGGAAGAGCTGTCGTTGTTCTACAAAGACGGGGAGCTCACCGTGGAGGCCCTTGAACGAGCACTGCAGGAGTTGTCATGTAACATGGTGGCTATCTCGCCTCCGGACAACATAAATACCTCCGTTGGGGAGGACAATGCCCCTGTGGCCACATACCAACGCCGATCGGCAAGGAATCGACGAGTCCGTGGTCGAGGACGGGATCGTGGGCGAGAAACCGCTTTAACCCTCGACCGGGTTATAATATTCAGAGGGGAGCAGCCGGGCTCCATCCCTACACCTCAAGTGCGGGGCATTCCCTTCATACCTGAATCTTCAGAGAATGTAGGCCTTGATTCGGGAGCTCGAAAACCAAGAGGCATCCCTTTCATAATTCATTCTTCCGATGAGGAAGAAACTCCAGTCCGCGCAGACCTGCCCGGGGTGGGGCAGTTCCGGGCCGGTCCCGGGGGGTTCCGTTTGCCCATTTCAAAAAAAAGAGGGAGAAACTGACCTGCCCGGAGTGGCTTTGACCCGCCCGGGTTCAGCCCACCACGGGACGGTCCCTCACCTTCTATAAATACCCCCTACGGGGCTCACTTTGGAGGGAGACTTTTGGACTTGGATTTTCTCTACGGAAAAGAAAAGAAGAAGACTTGTGTTCGTTGTTTTGTCCCACTTGGGGTATGTAACACCCTGCGCTTGTATCTATGCCCCTACATGGGCTTTGTTGTTGTGTCCCTATGCGGGTCTTGTATTTGTGCCCCTATGTGGGTCTTGTATTTATGCCTCTGCGTGGGCTTCGTCTTTGTGCCCCTACGCGGGTCTTGTATTTATGCCCTTGCGTGGGCTTTGTCATTATGTCCCTACGTGGGTGTTGTTGTTGTGCCCCTACGTGGGCCTTGTATTTATGTCCCTATGCGGGCTTTGTCATTATGCCCTTACGTGGGCATGGTTGTCACGCCCCTACGTGGGCTTTGTCATTATGCCCCTGCGTGGGTGTGGTTGTTACGCCCCTACGCGAGATTTACATTTAAGCCCCCATGCGGATCTTGTAATCATGTTCCCGCCTCAGAGCGGTGATACCGTGTACAGTTGGCAACTCGTCGACAACTTTTGTAATGAAGTTTATGAAAGTTTGCAAGGGGTGTGATGCTGTCCCCGGCGCGTGCCAGTTGAGGAAAATTGCGAATAAACCCCTCATACAAGGAAAATTACATATATGTCCTTCCTTCAGGAGTTAAGGGTGCGCATCGTCTTTAAAGACCTCATAACTTCTCCATACTCATGAAATGTCTACAAATGGTCCTGCGACCCCAGTGTCTTTCACGGACCACTCCATATAGGGTCACGTCCAAATTACGAAAACGCCCTTCCGACCTTGGGATACCTTGATAATTCCCAACGGCTCTTGAAAACAGCCCTTGAGCCTTCCAGAGTCAATCCTTGCTTGGCGGCCACCCCAGATTGTGATAAAACTTCCAGCAAGGTAAAATTACCATAGTGCCACTGGACATGGCAAATTACCAAAATGCCTCTAGTATCCAGGCAATCAACGGGGCACCCTGGTGCACTCCTGGGCTCCTTTAGCTCACTCTTATCCCCAGATACAGTAGGGTGTTGCCCAGTTTAACCTGGTCTTAGCCAAGCCCTACCCCTCATACATTTTATGTTCACCCACTGGGAGTCAAGAGTGCGATGCAAGCTACCTATGCTGATGTGTCCTCGATTAGAACCTTGGAGAGAAATTCTAGGCCTTATTGTTGACAATTAAACAAGGGTGTTCGGACGTTATGCCGATGTAAATCAACACTGACTGCGGTCAGTGGGGAAAGGTCCAGCACTCGAACCCTCATCGTCTGATGCGATGTGCACCCCATGAAATGGACATCGCACCGGCCACTCGTGAAGCCTTTACATGTGCACCCTTGCCTCTTTAGAGAGAGTCCATTCCATGATCAGAGGAAATCCCCCTAAGCCCAAAACAAAAATATTAGACTTCTCGCAAAGTCGCCCGGGTATCGAAAAGGGGATGTCAACCTCGTCTTAAAACAATGGTCTACCTGATATTCCCATTGCCGATAATGCTGATCGGATCATCATTTGGTTAGATTCAACGGTAATGACAGGTGATGCAGCAGATTGGTTGTTAATGGCAAGAACAGATTCGGAGGAAGAAGCTTCAGCTGAACACTCGTATGATATGCCTAGTGTCTTTGGTCGGAGGCCAACGACTACATTTAGTAAGAATGTGGCCGTCCTTCTCACAATACCTGCAGAACTTATTCTTACAATCCCAAGCAATATGACCATATTTCTGACAAGAATAATATTCTACATTTTTAGGATCTCGAGGGGGAGGGGCATCTCTAAAAATGAAAGCAACATCATTTTTGCTCACAACCTTCAGGGTATCCTCAGTACTTTGTGAGAGAATGCATTGGTCTTCACGAGTAACTTCTTGAAAGCACTCATCCAGATTAGGAACAAGTTTCTGATTCATCAGGCTTCCACAAACTGTTTTATAAGAAACTGATCCCTGATATTCTTTTCTTGCAGTTCCTGAACAGCCAATAATGCTTCTGCAGGAAATTTCTCATAGATAATAGCATTGTACTTGAGCCACGGATTCATAAAACCAGAATAATACTCCTGAATAGTTGCAGTCCTTGAGTATATTTATTTTTTTCAATATCAACATTATACTTCTAGGAATCGTTGTCTTGATGGTACAACTCTTTCAAGGAAGACCACATACTGTTGTAGACATGCAAAATGCACCTCACTAAAACAATAAAGCAACTGTGATCACTATGGAGCAGTAAGAATAATCAGAAGAAATATCTAAAACTACTCCAAAGAAAAGAAGTGCATAACCGCCTACCTGTATGGTGAAGAGGAGACAGAGAGTACTTCCTCATTCTTCTCCAGCTGGCTAGAGAGCAAGTACCTCCTATCTACGTGCTTCTTCTCCTTTCATGAAAACAATAAAGAGAAAGGGCATTAGAACAAGAGATCCCTTGTTAGTTATAAGCCATGAGGTTTGGAGGATACTTAGTATGATGACTCAATTTCAGCAATTTTTTTTCTGTTCAAGAAATTAGGCGTAGTTTAGAAGTCTGAGAGTCACCCTTGGCAAGTGTCAGACGAGTAATATTCTTCTCATGCCTCACATCATCTGTTGGAGCATTTGGAAGGAGTGCAAAGGTAATATCTTCCAGAGAAGTAAGATTTACATAGAATTTTTTTCTCAGAGCTATCTCACTTCTTCATAATTGGACCAATTTTCTTCTTAGCATCCCTGCAGATGTATGGAGGAAAAATGATGTTTATAAACTCCTTATCCTCTTAGTAGTTGTTGAATTGATATGCCCGGGTAGGACCTCTCCTCCCATCTTTTTGATTCTACCTCCTTTTTTATTCTAGTAAAATTGGTGGTACATCATTCTTTCTTTCGATAAATTACATGCCCAGGAATGAAAGAGTCATCCTCATGCGGGATATGTATGAGTGGCTGGCGGCAAAAATTTCTTCTAAATTGCTGCCCATCTGATGCTATGCCTCTTGTATGTGGGTTGGGGATCAGCAATACTGATGATGAAGGATTAAAGTGGCATACTGGTGTGTCTCCTATAGCATACCTACACAGTAGAAATTCACAAGTTCACATCCTAGGACAGTAAAAAGTCAAGTCTTCATTGCACCACATCAGTTTCTCATTGGTAAAAAATTATTTTGCAAATTTGCTAACATTTATATTTATTAGTACTTGCTGTGTCTACATGCTGAAAAAGGTAAAACAGGAAAAATGCCTGTAGAAACATGTTGATTTTCACCTTTGGACATTGTATTGCACTCTGGCTCAGGTCTGCAATGTTTGATCATTTATCACTTCTTCACTGATTTCCTGATCTTCTTGTCTTTGATTTTCATTTCAGCAAGGAAGGCAGTATCGGTTTCGGTTTCGGCCGAAACCGGTTGAAACCCTTTAAAAAATTTAAAAAAAATATGATCATGTCTGGTTTCGGCCGAAACCGTCCAGTTTCGGACCGAAACAGGTCAGTTTCGGCCGAAACATTTAACGGTTTCGTCCGAAACCATTAAAAAATATTTTTTTAATAGTTTCGGACCTGCTACAGTATTTAGGTGCGGTTTCGGATCGGTTCCGGGCGAAACCGATACGTTTCGGCCGAAACGTATCGGTTTCGGCCGATACTGCCTTCCATATTTCAGTCATTGGGAACTCACTTCCCTGGAATATATTCAGTATTGCTTCTATTCCCACAGTGATTTCTTGCCATAGCATGATTTTAGTTCAAAACATTACTAGATAAAGCACTTCTTGCTTTCACTTTTGCATTTGCTTCTTGTCAACCTTCCTTCTTTTATTTTGGCAACTGTTGCTGCTATTGCTAATATTGAATTTGTCTGGAAGGAAACAATTGCTAGTGTTGAAATGACCAAATTATATGCAGATGGGCCTTGGGAAGACATTACAATGTATCTCTTTCTTGAGTTATTTGAAGTTTCATTTATCCTCACCTGGGCCTTTCTGTAAGTCATTTACTTGTTAGTAGTCCAGTTTCATTGTTCAGCTGATTTGTGAGGCACAGAATATGTCATTTAGCTTATCAACTTGTCTCTCATTCCTCTTCTGAAGTAATACTATCTCCCCTAAGTGTGACGGATGGCTGGGTATCTGAAATTTCCAAGTTTTGTCCAAGCTTAAAGGTTCTCAGATATGTGGGCAAGAAAGGATTTCGTTGTGGCCTACGAAGGATGTTATATGAGCATGTACATCGATCGCTGTCTGAAGTTAGTCTCACTTTTCCAATCCAGAAGACTGCAATTTGTTCCTATAATAGCTTGTGAACATGAAGTTGATCTGTTGCTAGCATATCCTATATCTTTTTATTTACAGACGGCCTTTTGGATCAGTTTTCTTTCTCACCTTCCTCTCCATCATGTCCTGTGATTCTGTTCACAATATAACTTGCATATTTTTGGTTTATTTTCCCTTTGCAGGGAGAATCAATGCTGCCTTTTGATGTACTCTTGACAACTTATGACATAGCAATGTTGGATCAAGATTTTCTTTCTCAGTTTCCCTGGCAGTTTGCTGTGATTGATGAAGCTCAACGACTGAAGAATCCATCCAGTGTATGGTGCCACCTCACTAACCTGAATTATAAAGTTGTTAATAAAAACTGATACTTCAGGTGGTAATTCATGGAATTGCTACTTTGATTGAAATATTCTCATAGCATGTGTAATATCTTTTGACATTAAAGGAACATTAGTTTGTAGTGTTTATGTTAAAGAGATCTAATCAATCATTCTAAGAACCATTTGGCAATGGATCTGATTGAGACCTTTTGACATCCTAGGTATTCAAACCCAGTACCCGTTTCAGTATCAGGCAAGGCTAGTACCAATACAAACTGGTACTGGTATAGGTACTGGCTGGTACGGTATCGGTTCCCCCTATTCCCCCCCCTTATATAACCATATAATTATACGTTTATATATGAGTTTAAAAATTAGAAAAAAATGTAAAAAAACATAAAAAATAGGAAAAAAAATAATAGAATGCAAAATCATATATGATTGAACACGATTAACAATTTAAGACATATATTTGAAAGTTTAGAACCATAATAAACATAATTTCTTCAGTGTCTGTCGTTGCACTTTATTTAAGTGGTGTCCGATTTAGATTATTATTATTATTTTTTAATGTGTACTGGCCGGTTTCGGGACCAAACTGGCCAAACCCTACCGGTGAAGGCCGGTACCCATATGTACTGGCCCAGTACGGTACATACCGGGCGGTATTGAATACCATGTTGACATCTGTTGACATTTTAATCTTTTTGAGTTGATATTGTAGTGAACCAATCGCGAGTTGTGCAAGAGGGGATGATTACCCATTGGAAAGGACTACTCAAGTGTGCATGCTAGTGTGGAGTCACCATAGAGTGGAGCCACCGCTGTAGATGGGGGCTGGGGCAGGGATGAACTGAATTTAGTTTCATATCAGGAATCAAGAAAAGTTAATGAGCTATATATGTCAGGCTAGAATCCATAACTTGTGAGGTGCCTTTTGGGGGACAAAACTGTGGGCTTGGTCCAAAACAGACGATACCTCACAAGGTTTGGATTGGATTGTGACAGATATGGTTTATGAAAAATCTTCATTGAGCAAACCTTAGGTTGCTATGATCTATTTTATCCTGTAATTGGATTAGATGTGAGTGCTTCCAGCCTCCAGGCTGAGGACCACACTCGTGGATGCAAAATGATGTCCGATAATAACAGTACAAGTAGATGGAGTTTCCTATTTGTAATATAGAGTACCATTTGAGGACTACATTTCTTTTTAGCTTCTTCTGCAATGACATGTTTGAGAAGACCTTACATACCTTTAATATTTTTTTGCAGCTAGAATTTCTCATTGTCTTCTTGGAAAGTGATGATTGATATTACCTTCGAGTTTTTTCCTCTCATGCACTGATATCGCTTGATATCTGCAATCATCTGTGCTTTTGTTATGGTATACTTTTTGTGCCAAGTAATGCTTGAAACAAGGGTTTGCAGTTTTTTTGCAAACTAGCACCCCATTGGTCCACATGGGACTGATGTGACCAGGTGGGGGAGGCATGGGCCCCATGTCTTTTTCTTTTCCCAAATCATGTGGGTCCCAAGTGAACTAATGTGGTGGGGGTTTACAATACTTGTTACAAACCCGGGTTTACAAGTATTACTTTTGTGTTTATATATTTCTTCTGCTCTGATTTGGGCTTCTAGATGCTTCTCAATCTGTGCATTACTATTATGCCCATGAAAAGACCATGTGACATGAAGATAGGCTTGCTATCATACTCAGTGGATGTGATAATGCTTCTTGTGAATTCGAAGAATTTATAATGGCATTCTCTGTTTTTTAATAATTATTTGACTTTTTTTGCTCATATCTGTTTGGAAATTGTGTAAAGTTTTATTATCTCTGTTACACATCTGACTATTATTCCTGTCATTTTACTTGTCTTAGGTTCTTTATAATGTACTTGAACAGCATTATCTCATACCAAGGCGTTTGTTACTGACGGGCACCCCTATACAGAACAGTCTTTCTGAATTATGGGCTTTGATGCACTTTTGTATGCCTGCAATCTTTGGGACACTGGAACAATTCATTTCGTCATTCAAGGAAGTTGGGACTTCATCTGCAAGTATCTTCTTAATTTGCTTCCACTTATCTGATGTTTTTTTTTCTGTTTTTCTTTAACTTCCTGTAGTAATGCACCTAAGATACTTTATTTCCTTCAGCTGTGCGCCTCAGATACTTTAAGAGCCTTATGAACATTACCTTAGAACTAACTGGGGGACCTTTTGTATACATGATGATTTAATTTCGGTGCTGATCACAGCTGTTATCTGTGGGCCTTGATGTGCTTTTAGGTTTTTCTCTTTGATTTTGCTGGATTTGATTTGTCTATCTTTTTTTTTTCTTATCAAAGAGTCATTTTTCTTCTGCTAAAACATTTCTTTTGATTTCACCCCTGACAACTCAATCATTCAATTCATATGACTTATATGACAGATCTTGATGCATCTGAAGGTGAAGGTCAAGTGAAAATCTTGAAGTACATACTGAGAGCATTTATGCTTCGAAGAACGAAATCCATGCTCATTGAGAGTGGATCTCTGAAGTTACCTCCTTTGACGGAGGTTACAATGTATTATGATCTAGTCAATGCTGTTTGATTTCAACTATTCTTATTCTGGAAGACATGTTTTTGGAATGCCCTACTTTCTTTGTAGTGGTAAATATTTAACAATTGGAATAGTTATTTGTTAATATTTCCTTGATAGGATGGTTCCACTGGTCCCTTTGCAAAAGAAGGTTTATGTCTCAATACTCAAGAGGGAGCTTCCAAAGCTACTTGCATTGACTATGGGTGCCTCTAATCATCAATCCTTGCAGAATATTGTGTCAGATCTTTCTCTGCTTTCCCCTTTCACATTGCATCTATTTAGGCTTTTTCTTTAAATGAACTTTTGTATTCTTTGAGTTTTTGTTTCAATATTTGGACAATTGGCTTCTATAAAACTGGGTGATAATATGAACGATACATGTGAATTTTATGCCTTGAAGGATCTAGGTGAGCTTGGCATCTTATCTGCCTGCCAGAATTTGAATTTTTAATCCCTGTAATGAAAATTTACTCTTTACAAATTGTTGGATGCCCAAACTCAACCCCAAACCTAGGCATTGAGTTGAGGGAGTCCTCTACATATATAGTGGTGACACTCTCATGGTTGCATCACATGTAGGGCCAAATGCCCACATATGGATCTAATAGGTAAACCCGCTCTGATACTATGTTGTAGTTTATCGAGCTATCCAACTCAAAACCATTAAGTGTTGAGTGGAAAGGGCTCCACTATTTTAAACACATTTTGTTTTGGCCTGTTTCCAATATGAGACTATTCTAACACAAATTAATGGCTGAGCATTTGGTTTTATATTATTTGTCTATTATCTATCTAGTGTTTGAGGACTTTAAATCAGCTGCTATGATATGCCTACTCCTCTCTTGATCTTATGATATGTGTACTTAGGTTGATTGATGTGCCTTGTCGTGTACCGTCATATTTTCTATTTTGTTGTCATTGCCATCACCAACCATTGAGGAAGATAGAATCATGAAATGGGCATGGATTAGTGGCCCTAGGGTCAATATGGGTTAGTTGTTAAATAAACTAAAATGGCCAATCAAGCTCTCTCTCTAGTTTTCTAGAGAGAGAAACTCTAGAAAAAGCATGCCGTGCCCGCCGGAGGGGGCATGTTGGGTTGGGCAGCTGCCATCTTCTCTAGGGCAAAGCGGGTCCCCCTCAGTGGGGATTACCCTCAATTGAGCCTCCCCGGAGTAGCGACGAACATGGGGAAATGGTGGAGGGCTAGAGGGGGAAGCCCTATCTACTATCACTATGGGAGACAACGGCACACCCAAAGGTATTGTAGATACCAGAGCTTGGCAGCTACTCCAATTGAACTTAATCATGGTTTGATTTAACAGGGTGGTGAGAGACTCTCTCCAGAAGATAGTAGTTTGTATGAGCGACTGGTTGGCAAGCTTTTGTATCTTTTCTTAACCCGACCTGATTTGTCATATGATGTAGGTGTGGTGAGTTAGTATATGCAAGCTCCTCGAACATCTCATATGAAAGCTGTGGAGTGTATTCTAAGATACTTGAAATCTTGTTTGGGAAAAACATTCTCTTCAAGACGACCAATCATCTGGAAATTGAAGGATATTCTGATGTAGACTGGGTTGGTTCTAAGGATGATAGGAGGTCAACAACTAGGTATTGCACTCTGCTTGGTGGAATTCTAGTCACTTGGAGAAGTAAGAAACAAACAATGCATGCCGGGTTTAGTGTTGAAGCAGAATACAGGGCAATGGTACACGACCTTACCGAGTTACTGTGGTTAAAACTCCTTTTGAGTGATTTAGGAGTTCATGTAAAATTTCCAATGAAGGTCTACTGTGATAATAAAGTAGCAATCAACATCGCTAATATTCTAGTGCAGCATGACCGGACAAAGCATATTGAAATTGACCGGCACTTTATTAGAGAGACGCTGGACTTTGGAGAGTTGTTTCTGCCATATGTGAAGTCACAAGACCAAACGGTAGATCTTTTCACCAAAGTTCTGACTGAGGCTCAATTTACTTTTGCCTTGTGCAAGCTAGGCATGTGTGATATCTATATACTCAGCTTGAGGGGGGTGTGGAGAAGTAAGAGGTTAGCAGGGTAGTTTGAGTATTTACCCAATTTTTAGACTTTCAGGGTCTATATTGTAATTTCCCTTTCTTTTATGGACAACATCTCAGTGATGGGTATTTCTGTAATTAAATTTTCTCAAATTATGTATATTTGATGAGAGGGGGATCGGCCTATTGTTCTGAATAGGCTGATCCCTGCTCCTCCCTTTCTTGGCCCTTCTCTCTCTCTCTGAATCCACCCTTCCTCTCTCTCTCTTTCTGTGTTTCACAGTCTAGAAAACTCTTTCAATGTACACCTCTAATGAATGAAAGGTAACATTTTGAACATGTCAAGTTTTTCATGAAAAAATGAGTTTTACCTATGTTAGGACACTTTTCCTATTTTTCAGAAATTTCTGATCATTTTTAGAATTTTTTTGGCATGTCTTTGGGTGGCCTGACTCGGCCAGGATCGGACCGGAAACTGGCCAGATCGGCCGATCCTGCTGATTCAGGTCATTTCGGGACCGTATGATCTGATCCCGATCCGATCCTGCCTTCCTTAATCTGAGCACATCAATGATTGCCTCAGAAGATTAGTTGAAGAGACAAATTACTTAATCCAAATTGCAGTATTTAAATTCTTGAACAATAGAGGCTCTTAAATCCACTCCAGTATTATATATTTATATCTTAGCCGTTAGGTTACATTTCGTTTTCCTTTCAATGAATCTCTGGCATCAACAGTTCTTTGGACCATATGCTAGAGTCCTTTGTTCTATTTCTCCAATTTTTTATGGCATTTTTTCCGCTTGGAGAGTTATTTTGCATGAAAACCATTACACAATCGCAAATAATTGATTGTTCACATTCTTGTTTGTTACTTATTGAATATGTTACATCACTGTGTATCCCCCTTGAAACATGTTCAACATACCAAACACCTGTTTTCCCCCTTGTTGATCAGGTGATACAGCTTCGCAAAGCATGCAGTCACCCTTATCTTTTCAGTGGCATTGAGCCTGAACCATATGAAGAAGGAGAGCACGTGGTTTTGGTAAAATCACAATCTTATTTTATCTTTAACAGCAATATAAAGTTAAAATTAATTGAAACATCTCCTCCTTTTTGTACTGTGTTGTAATCTTTTATTGAATAGGGGGAAGATGTAACCTTTTTCCCTGGGAAGAAAGTGGGATATCTCAAATATTATGATTAATTATATTACGGTGAAATGACTGTTTTGACCACCTTATTTTTCAGGCCAGTGGCAAACTTATTGTATTAGATCAGCTGCTTCAGAAACTCCATCAATCAGGGCATCGTGTCCTGCTATTTGCTCAGATG
Source organism: Amorphophallus konjac (assembly GCA_022559845.1). Lineage (NCBI taxonomy): Eukaryota > Viridiplantae > Streptophyta > Magnoliopsida > Alismatales > Araceae > Amorphophallus > Amorphophallus konjac. The sequence continues at coordinate 272,831,579 of CM040128.1, forward strand.
ACTCATACACTCGACATTCTTCAGGTTGGTGGATCTTTTTTTGGTTCTTCTTTTAAAGTTTCCAGTACTGGATGATGTATAATGCACTCATACTATATCTGTACCAAGTATTTTGTGAATTTTCACGTTACACAGGATTTTCTAGAACTCAGGAGGTATTCTTATGAACGTCTTGATGGATCTGTGCGAGCTGAAGAACGCTTTGCTGCAATAAAAAGCTTTAGTGTTCATTCAGTCAAAGATCCTGAGAACATGAACGATCAAAATGGTTCATTTATTTTCATGATTTCTACAAGAGCAGGAGGTACTGGTCTGAATCTCGTGGCTGCAGATACTGTAAGTCCTGTCAAAAATGGTCTTGTTCATCTGAAAGAAACATGCTTTATTTTACTTGTTATTGGTGTTTTGAATTATAGAATGAGGAAAATGATGGAGGTTCTAGTTCCAAAAGGATCACCTTTATAGATAACATTAGGGATAGAATAGGAATCATGTCAGAGCAATTGTGAGTAGCATGCATGAAGCCAATATACAATGGTTCTCAAAGCTGCTGATCCCAGTCCAAATCAAGCATTGGCCTTTGATGGTCCATTTTCCTCCCCTTTTTTGTTCGATTGTGGGGCATGGGTTGATCCACAGTGTACATACTTCAATGGATAACAATAGTGAAGTTGATGATGGTAAGTCGGAATGGCTGGGCGAGATGGGATGTGGCTGATTGGCCCTCTTTTCTGCTGAAACTGAAGACCAAGAGGATTATAATTTGTATCCCATTCATTTCATGGACATGGTGGTTCCTTTCTAACAGCTAGAGGCCAACTAAAAATATCTGTTGACAATTGAGATCATGGAGGCCTTTTGATTGAATCCCAAGAAATTCCAAACTTTAGGCTCATAAAATCATTTGCTAGTGATCTTGATTAAGGGAAAAAGCCCTTTTTCTATAGACAGGGTATTGAAAACCAAGGTAACAGGATTTTTGGCGTCTTTATATGACAAGATTTTTGAATTTTAAGATTTTGCGAGGTGAATCAGAAGAAAGAGAAGGAGAAGGTGAAGGAGAGAATAAGATTGAGGAAGTGGAGGGCTCCCCACTTAAGTGTTGGTTCACATGTTAGAGCAGCAGTATGGGCTAAACTGTGTGCTAGACCTATGGAAACGACAGTGGGACATGGAATTTCTCTGACAATAGGTGGGGCTGTCTTCAGCAAAGAATCTTAAACAGGGAGCTGAATGTGTCCTCATTCACTTGGTATGATTATGTGTAAGAAATCCTTAATTTGAATGCACAAATGTGTATGTGTTTGCATATATAGCACATACATGTACATATACATATATATACACATCTATATACATTCATACATACATAGAAAGTTATGATGCATGGTCAAGGATCGATTGGGGAGCAAGTGCCTCTAGATGACAGATAGGCCAACGGCAAGACGCATACATGCTAATAAGGAATATCATAATGTTTTCACTGTATTGTTTGTGGTCTTTGTGAACTCTTTCCTTTCTGGTATCCCTAGGGGCAGGATGGTCCCAGTTTCATGCTAGAATTGTAAGCCATTCATTTCTTTAGGGACTAGGGAATAGGTTATTATTTGTCTGTTAGTGGGTCTGTTTAGACCCGGTTATGTGTTATTGGTCTGGCGCACAGTCTGGTTTTTCCTTTTCTGTCTTTTCTCTCTACTTTGAGGGTAAAAGGGTCAAACAGTGTAATTATAAATGAAGGGTTGTGGGGTCCGACTTGAAGAGAAGGTAGACAACCTATTCCAGCCTCCTTTTTCTTGTCTCTTCTCTCTGTTATGCAGTACAACATGCTATCAAAGCAGGGCAGGGCATGAAGGGATAGGCCGCAGGCTGCTGAGCAAGAGGAAAAGTGTGGGAAGCCACACCGCTGGGGTACCCTCCTCTCAGAACTCCAGAACAGGAGCAAAGGGCGTGCCATCTCCTCACCGGAACTAGGGCACAGGAAGGGTTACGGACAGTTTTTTCTCACCTTCCCTGGTGGCCGTCCACTTAGACAGAAGGAAACAAGTGCGGTTGGTGCCTCTGCCCTCCTCTCTCATCTCCCTTCTGTGGCTGCACCTCTTCCCTTCCTTTCCAGTTTAGGAAGACCCTTGATCCTAAACCATGTCGACTGTCGAAGGTGAAGTTCACTCCACGGCCACTAGCAGGACAACTGTGATTGTTGGGAATGACAATTCCGCACTGCAGATTACTCCAATGAAGTTGGACGAAAAGAACTTCATGTTCTGGTCTGCTGCCGTTGAACTTTACCTCACAAGTCGAGGGAAACTCAGATATGTTAATGGTAAAATCAAGGCTCCAACTGAGGAAGACCCGAAGTATGATGCATGGTCACTGGAGGACAGCATTGTGAGATCCTGGATTCTTAATTCTGTTGGTCCAGAAATGCAGCACTCGATTTTGAGAAAGAGAACTGCTAGGGATGTGTGGTTACTTCTGAACGAAATGTATTGACACAAACAGAATGCTATCCGTGTGTATCAGTTGACTAGAGAGATTCACAAAATGGAACAGAGAACTTCCTCAGTTACTTCCTACTTTAACAGTTTGAGAAACATGTGGGAAGAATTGAATTGTTATGCCATTGATAGTTGGTCATGTTTGGAAGATAAAAAACAGCACATGAGGTATGTTCAACAAAACAGAACTTTTAAGTTCCTTGCTGGTTTGAATAAGGAGTATGAGACTCTAAGGGGTCAGATATTAAATATGCAGAGTGTACTTTCCTTGGAGCATGTATATCACAAAGTTCTTGATGAAAAAGGGAGGAAACATGTTATGAGCACTCCACAAATTACTCCAGGTGAACAAGGAGTTGGAGAATATTCTGCTTTGGTCAGCACATCATCCAAAAGTAGAAAGGGAAGCATAGGGCAGACTAAATAGAAGGGTAAGGGTGGAGTGGTCTGCACTCATTGTGGCAAAGAGAATCATAAGGAGTAAGATTGCTGGGAGCTTTACCCCGAGAAGAAACCAGCAAAATTCAAAGGTGGAAAAAGGGGGCAGCAGGCAAAAGGGAATGCTGTTATCTCTCAACCAGCTGGTAATGTCCCTGCTGATGGGGACTCCGTCAACTCCAACGTACCAGGATTGAAGGGGCTGTCAACTTCGGATATTGCCAACTTTCAGAGGAACCTCTCCTACCTTGAGGACCCTCCTTCCTCATCTCTGTCAGGTACGACTGGGATGACATTCAGTGCAAGTTCCCATCCATCCAGCTCCTCCTGGGTCATTGACTCAGGAGCCACTGATCATCGGTATCTCTACTCTTTTTTCATCCTGTCTTCTTAGCTCAGGGCAAGATAAGGTGACAGTGGCTGATGGTACCCATGCCACAATTGCTGGCAAGGGAAGCATTAAGCTGGATAAACAGCTAATCTTACCTTCAACCCTTGATGTTCCTTCCCTCTCCATAAATCTTCTCTCCGTTAGCAGTTTAACCAAAAATTTGAACTGTTCAGTCACCTTGTTTCCTGATTATTGTCTTTTCCAGGACTTAAAGACGAGGCGGACGATTGGGACTGGACGTGAAGTAGGAGACCTTTATCACTTTGAACCCGGAGGAAGTGTGGCATATCAGTCATCCACTGCTAGGAGTCATGTGAAGGACATCCTTCTGTGGCATTTTCGTCTCTGTCATTTGTCTTTTTAGTCTTTGAGAGTCTTGCTTCCATCTTTATTTCACTCAGTTGACATCCATTCCCTTCAGTGTCAAATTTGGCAATTGGCAAAACATCGTAGAACTCATTTTCCAAGTTCATTGAATAAAAGCACTTCCTCTTTTGACTTAATCCATTCAGATGTATGGGGGCCTTCTCCTGTTCCTTCCATGGATGGGCATAAATATTTTATTAGCTTCATCGATGACTTCTCTCATTGTACCTGGATCTATCACATGAAGACCGGGGAAGAAGTTCCAAGGATTATTTAAGTGTTCTGTATAATGGAACACACCCAATTCAACAAAAAAGTAATAGTGTTCTGTTCAGACAATGCAAAAGAATATTTTGGGAAGAACTGAACGTATTCTTGGAAGACGTAGGGGTCATACATGAATCTTCCTGCTCTTATACTCCTCAACAAATGGAATAGCAGAGAGGAAGAATCGACATCTTTTGGAGACAGCTCGAGCTCTACTTTTCCAGCATCAACTCCCAAAATTTTTTTGGAGTGAAGCGGTTCTCACAGCCTCATATGTGATAAATCGGATGCCTTCCAAAGTCCTTAGGAACAGTTCCCCCATTACATTTCTGTATCCGGATCAGCCCTTATTCACTTTACCACCTAAAGTGTTTGGTTGCCTTTGCTTTATGCACTCCCTTGGTCCTCACACTTCGAAACTTGACCCAAGATGGTTGGCAGTATCGGCCGAAACCGATACGTTTCGGCCGAAATGTATCGGTTTCGGCCGGTACCGATCCGAAACCGGACCCTAACATTGTAGCAGGTCCGAAACCTATTAAATAATAGTTTTTTAATGGTTTCGGACGAAACCATTAAAGGTTTCGGCCGAAACTGACCTGTTTCAGTCCGAAACCGTCCAGTTTCGGCCGAAACTAGAGAGAATTACTATTTTTTAATTTTTTGAATGGTTTCAACCGGTTTCGGCTGAAACCGAAACCAATACTGAAATCGGTACGTATCGGTTTCGGTACCGGCCGAAACCGGTACCGAAACCGATATTGCCATCCTTGCCCAAGATCCATAAAGGGTGTCTTCCTTGGGAATTCACCCACCTAGAAGGGATATAAATGTCTAGATCCTAGAAACTGGGAAAAAAATATTGTCTCAAGGATGTCACCTTTATGGAATCTGAGTCCTATTACTCTCATGAGACTTATTCTCAGGGGGAGAATCCTTCTAACATTCAGAACCTGAAAATCCTCCCAACTGAGTGTCATCTTCCCACTTTTGTTCCTATAACTTAAGTTCTTAACTCCCCACCTTCCCACATTACTGCCACTGAGAATGTGATAGACTTGAGAAATGGAGACCCTCCTCGCCAACAAAACACTGAACTTATCACCTACTTCAGGAAGAAGTGTGACAAGACATCTCTTATGGAACTGCCAGCCCAAGTGGAAGCCAAGTCAGTAAGTCCTGCAGTTACTCCAACTCTTGGGAATTCAACCCTTGACAGCACCACTGCTGCACAAACAGATCTTAACCTTCCTATTGCGGTCTGGAAGGGAAAGAGGAGTTGTGCTAAGTATCCGATCTCTGATTATGTGTGCTATTCTCATGTTTCTCCAAATTATTTATCCCTTATTACCACCTTGGCCTCCACTACTTCTCCAACCTCTTACAAAGAGGCTATGAGAGATCCAAATTGGAGGAGGGCAATGGAAGAATAAATGACAGCACTAAAAAAGAATGGTACTTGGGAGCTAGTGGAGCTTCCAAGAGGAAAGAAACCTGTTGGCTCCAAGTGGGTGCCATTAAATACAAGGCAGATGGGACTATTGAGAGGTACAAAACAAGGCTTGTTGCCAAGGGATTTACACAGGCCTATGGCATAGACTATGGAGAAACCGTTGCACCAGTAGCCAAATTCAAATCTGTCTGTCATTCTTTCTCAGGGAAGTTGTATCAACTGGATGTGAAAAATGCCTTCCTAAATGGGGACCTGACTGAAGACGTTTACATGAGTCCCCACCTGGTCTTAATGATGGTAAGCAGGTGTGCAGGCTAAAAAAGGCATTATACGGATTGAAACAATCTCGACATGCATGGTTCGAACGGTTCAGATGTGCTATGGTTGGTTTTGGATACACACAAGGTAATGCAGACAATACAATGTTTGTCAAGTGGAAGGATGGCCAGGTAACCATCTTAATTGTATATGCTGATGATATGGTTCTCACGGGTGACAATGAAGAGGAATTCAACTGCTGAAAGCACAGTTGGCCAAGGAATTTGAGATAAAAGACCTTGGAAATCTGAAATATTTCTTGGGAGTGGAAGTGGCAAGATCCAAGAAAGGAATCTACATTTGTCAACGTAAATATATCATCGAGTTGGGCTGTAAGCCAGCGGCTACTCCCATTGAGGTGAGCCATGGCTTGAGTGCAAGTGTTGGTGAACTCCTTTCTGATACACAAAAGAGTCGATATCAACGGCTGGTTGGCAGATTACTATATCTCACACTTACCAGACCTGATATTTGTTATGCAGTTGGCGTGGTAAGTCAATTTATGCATACTCCTTGCACTTCTCACATGAAAGCAATGGAGAGGATCCTGCGTTATTTGAAATCTGCACTGGGACGAGGTTTAATGTTCAGAAAGGAATCTCATCTATAGATTGAAGGCTACACCAATGCTGATTGGGCCGGTTCACATGATGATCGACGGTCCACTTCTGGGTATTGTACTTTTGTAGGGGGAAATCTTATCACCTGGCGAAGCAAGAAACAAAGTGTCTGTGCTAGATCTAGTGCAGAAACTGAATATAGGGCAATGGCACAAGGAATCTCGAAGTTAGTGTGGTTGAAAATTTTGTTCCAAGATCTGGGAATCAATATTGAACTGCCTGTGAAGTTACACTGTGATAACAAGGCAGCTATCAACATCACTATGAACCCAGTCCAACATGATAGAACCAAGCACATTGAAATAGACCGGCACTTTATCCGGGAAAAGCTTGATGGAGGCCAAATCTGCCTACCTTATACTCGTTCTGGAGATCAGCTAGCTGATATTCTTATGAAAGGATTGACAAGAGAATTGTTTCATTCTGTTCTTGGCGCTGTGCATGGTGGATATCTATGCTCAGCTTGAGGGGGAGTGTAGGGAATATGTTATTATTTATCTGTTAGTGGCCTAGTGGGTTATTGTTAGACCCGGTTATGTGCTATTTGTCTGGCGCAGTCTGGTTTTGCCCGTTTCTGCCTTTTCTCTCTAATTTGAGGGTAAAAGGGTCAAACAGTATAATTAAGGTGGTTAACCCTAAAAATAAATGAAGGATTGTGGGGTCCGACTTGAAGAGAAGGCGGACAACCTATTCCAGCCTCTTCTTTCTCTGTGCCTCTCTTTCTTGTCTCTTCTTTCTGTTATGCAGTACTACAGGGGCACACAATGGCATATCAACTCATTACCCAGCTTCAGGTTTTGAAGATGTAGAATATATTTTTATATCAAAGTTCCTTAATTGGATCTGAAAGGGAACATCGAAAATTTATCGATACTTCAAATTGCACCCAATCCTGCTCTATTCCTGCTCTGTACTGATATGGTTTCTATGATATGATACTACTAGCACGGCCTGTGTGAATGTTCATATGGTATTCTTCAATAGGCCATGACCATTAAAACTAGTGAATTGCTCTCTATGAATATAGGCAAACTATTCCAATCATTGTTGAGGAAAACTGCTGGTTCAAGGCTGGAACCTAATTCCTCCTTTTATTTTTTACATTCATTGAACTCGGAAGCACACTTAATTGCCTAACAGTGAACCCATCAGAGGCCATGTATCTGTATTAATAGAACAATTGGGTTCTTCAACCAATGCTTGCATTTGCCTTGACTTCAAAGTCTTACCCAACAATTTCTTTAAGTGTGAAAAAAAGAAAAAAAATGAAAGAATGACCAGAGAAAATGTCCAAATACTAGATTACAAAAAAATACTAATGTTTATAGTGCATTTTTTTGTTTTTTATGAGAAATACTTTTTTTTTTGCATCAGTGCAGTTAGTTCGACTTAGAGCAACTACTAATGTATCCAATGTAACATGAAAAATGTATTCTTGCATCAAGATGTTTGTGCATGGTGAAGCTTTCGTTTGAGTGTAAAAAAATTGCAATCCTGTGAACAATGAAGTATACATTTTGAAAAAGTACATTAATAATTGATTTGAAATGATGGATAGACTGAATTAAGTATCTTCTGAACTGTAAAATAGAACTTGAGCTTGGCTTTCCATTCCCCACCCTTCTGTGTGACCACACAGGGCATGTGTCTGAGACATAAGGACTAAAAATGTGCCACCTGTTCTCCATCTAGACATACTAGATATACATTTGTGTATCCTTAGAACCTTTTACCAGGTATCTTCTATGGAAATTTTTTTTGTTGCAGATGTAGTCAGCAGATAATCACATATCTTTGACTTTTTGATCTCCTTCGTGCTATTTATAAAAGAGACTGATTAGTAATGGTTTCAGGTAATCTTTTATGAACAAGACTGGAATCCACAGGTTGATAAGCAGGCTTTACAGCGTGCCCATCGCATTGGTCAAATAAACCATGTATTGGTGATAAATCTGGTTACTGAACGCACTATCGAGGAGGTGAAAGCTACCTGATTTGATTTTTTTTATTAAAAGTGTAATTATAAAATGAAAAGAAAATCACTGTTTTAGCTTTTCTAGTTTCTCAGGTAATCATGCGAAGAGCAGAGAGGAAGTTACAGCTAAGCTACAAAATTGTCGGAGGAAAGAGTGATATCAATGAAGATAGGAATCATAATGGGGCTGATGACAGTGGTGTACATTCACTTCTACTAGGGCTGCATATTTTTGATCCTACAGATGTAACAAATGGAAACTTTAGTGGTGTTAACATGGTAGAACTGAATGCAATGTCTGATAAGGTAGTTGAAATGCGTAATGACGAAATATCAGAAAAGGATGTCCAGAGGTTTGAAATCAATCCAAATGATTTACTGAATAAAGGAGAACCTTCCACATACATCAGTTTTGACCCTGGGCTAGATGAGGCTTCTTATGTATCCTGGGTTGACAAGTTCAAGGAGGCTTCTCAGTCAATTGATGATTCCACCCTGGTGATTGAAAAGAGAAGAAATGTGTTTGAAGACAGGCGTCTAAAACAGGAAGAGGAAATAAAAAAGGCAGCACAGAAAAAGTTGGCAAAGTGGGAAGCTCTTGGTTATGCTTCATTGGCTGTGAAGGATCCAGTTTCCCAGAGGGAGACCAATCTAATGTCAGATTTGGGGTCTGTCCACTTTGTGTATGGAGACTGTACAAAACCATATGATGTTTGTCCATCGGAGCCTACCATAATCTTCAGGTAATACATACTTTCAATTTCAAAATGCTTCAGTTGGTCAGATTCCTTATTGATAGATATGTAACTGACGAAACATGGCTTCAGATGTTATGCTTGTTGATTACCTAAGCTAAATTAGGTCCCTCTGGCCACTGCCAGCTCTGCTTCTTTGTTCACAATCAAATTTCCTTCAAATCGGTAGCAAATTCTCTGACAAGTTTTGTTATAGTCTTTCAACCAATGTTTAACTTAGCATTCAGTGAACTAAAGTGACACATATAAATTTATATGTGCAGAAAAAATGAAGAAGAAGAACTGAAGAAGGGAAGATTGATCAGTCTAAGCGATCAAACTTCCAAAAACTCGTCAATTTTCCTTTTTTTTATATTTTTCATTTTCTTTTTGAAATTTGGACAATTCATGATTAGATAGTTTGGCTCTTCCTGTTCAATCAGGAAAAATTATTGGCCTGTTTAATCTAGGCCCTTGATTGAATTTTGAAAACCTTGATCATTGTGGATGTGTGGGCAATATTTATGTACCAAAAGATGAATGATTTTGTTTCAATGCAAAGGTAGATCACTATTTTCCACATTTTGTTACCTTTTTCTCAAAATCTTGTTCTACCAATTTTTCTAATTTTCCTAGTTTTCTTTAATTTATTATTTGTTTTTTAAATTGGCCCAATGCTCTCTGGCTGACTCAATCTGATCCAAGTAGGGACAAGGCTAGTCAGTGCGCTTGATCTGATTTAGCTCGATTCTTGGTGGTGGTTTGGACACAAGTTCAGTGCCACATTATTTTCTTACGAATGTATCCGAGATGTTAAGTTATTATTTAGTAATGATGTCGATTTATGTGTGGTAGGTATAGTATGTTAGCAGCCTTAAGATATTAATTAGCATACACATTTTGATGCCAGGTATAGACTTAACATAAATACATTATTGAATTGTGTATGTTAGTACACATGGCCATTCACATTGGGGGATACATTTATTTAAGTTATTATTTAGTAATGATGTCGATTTATGTGTGGTAGGTATGGTATGTTAGCAGCCTTAAGATATTAATTAGCATACACATTTTGATGCCAGGTATAGACTTAACATAAATACATTATTGAATTGTGTATGTTAGTACACATGGCCATTCACATTGGGGAATACATTTTTTATATAAAACAACATGAAGATAGTTGTAGCTCTCGGATTAATTTAAAGTGCTTACTAGAAACACAAGAATCTCGTGTTTTGTACCTGTTGTTCCATATACAGAGATTAACAAGTCATGGTTCAGTAATTCTTCAACCATGATAAGTTTCTTTCTTTACTATTGTATCCTGTAAAAACCTGTAATGAACTCCAATCACCTTTTTATGGAAGATTTTTTTGTCACTTTTTTACTTTTATGGTTGTTCATGTGAAATCAGTAATTATATTGTTACAATTTCAAACTGTCTAGTCCAATTTTATCATGATGAAATTGTTTGAACATATGTCATCTGCTATTTCTGCAGATGCAATGCTCAGATTAATCCTTCACAGTATGCTAGATCAGTTTTTCATTTACTACTTAGTATATATGATTGTCAGGATACCCTTCATGGTTGAAATTCTTACCCCCGTGACTGATAATGAAACCAGGCTAGGAATCAGCCGGTTCACCATGAGAGCGGCCAGTTTTGGCATTTCAAACCAGTTTTGGCAAACTAGTTTTTCCCAGTTCTAATACCTTATTATTATTATTATTTTATTTTGGGTGATCATTATCATCTTTTTAATTTCAGCTGGTCCAGCTCAGAAACTAGGTGAACTTGGACTGGGTCAGGCCGGTTCCAATCTGGTTCACCCAGTTCTAATCTGAACCAGCCGGTTTCTCAAACCATGCTCTGAAGGAGGAGATGAAGACAAAAATTTGGGCATTGTATCCTTTAGATTCAGTTAACTTGAAGAACAATTGACAAGTTGCTTCTAAATTGAAGAATATTCAATGCACACTATTTTATTTTGTTTTCTTGTTTATTTTCTATGGCAGCTGTGTAGATACCTCTGGACACTGGGGCCATGGAGGAATGTTTGATGCTCTGGCCAATCTTTCAACAAGCATTCTGGATGCATATCATCGAGCTTCTGAATGTGGCGATCTTCAGCTAGGTGATCTCCATCTTATAAAATTGAATGGTTAGTATCTGTCTTTTATCACTCTCCCTGAGTAGTACTTAATGCACTACTAACCATCTACCTATTCTCCGGGCTTCCTCCTAATTATTAAGAAATATAACTCTCCAGAAATTGAGTTTCTCCTTTCCCATGTATCATAGGAGGCCATGGTTTTGGCAAGTAAAGTCTCCTTTTGTTAGAGCATCCAACTTAAATTCAATTGGTGGAGAGTGGGGAGGCAAGCCCAAGGTCAATGCTCATAGCACACCCATACTCCCCCCACTCCCCTGACAAAGAAAAAAGAAAAAAAGAAAAAAAGAGAGGTGTATATGATTGCACATGCAGGGCCATGCATGCGAGTGCATGTGCACACATGCACATGCAAACACAAACGCACAAAAGCAGAGGAAAATTCACTTTCAGCAAGGAAACTCTATTTATCTTTTTGCCCATCTCACTAACATGATCTTTATCTTGCTTTCTTGTACCGTCTGTTTCTTTGTTTACACATTGTTGAACCCTAAAATTTCTATTTTTTTTAAGGGAAAACAATGGGCAGGCTCCCTCCGCCCAGCCCCTCTATCTCAAAGCACCCAGGAAGCCCCTCCGCCCTGCACCGGCCGGAGGGGAAGCCCCCTCAGCCCTGCCAGGCCGGAGAGAACTCCCTCCGCCCTGTGCAGGCCGGAGGGGATCCCCTCCGCCCTGCTGGTAGGCCGGAGGAGGCCCTCCTCCGCCCATCCAAAAAAAAAGAGAAAGAAAACTGAAAATTAAAGAGGAAGAGAAAGAGACTGGGAGGAGGAGAAGATGATGGGGCTCGCCTGTCCGGATTTCCACCAGAGGAGGGGCAAAATGAACCCTCCGGTCCAGTCCCAACTACTATAAAATGGAGAGGGCAGAAGCACCCAAGGGAGCAGTTTTTCGAAGGCTTGGAGAGCTTTTGAATAGGCCCAAGCAAGCAGCAGCGCAGCAGATCCCGCAAGGAAAAGGAGCAGCGCAGGAAGCAGAGGTTGCCCCCGTGAGCAGCAGTCGAAGGCAACAGGGCAGACAATTTTGGAAGTTGCCACGCTAAGCATTGGAGAATGAAAAGGGGTGTGGTCACCACAAAAAAGCCCCCCCCCCCCGGGAGTTCCAGTCACCTCCTTTGGGAGTGGTGAGCCTAAGAAACTCCTCACCTAATGCTATGAAGAGTTCTACATGGAAAATCCATTACAGATTTCCATGTGAAAAAACAGAAGTGCCTGTGCCGCTGATTTCCATGTATATGGATATGGAAAATCCATTACAGATTTCCATGTGAAAATCAGAAATGCAAATGCTTGTGCTCTATATGGAGCTCTATATGTGCTGCAGATTTCCATGTAAAAATCAGATAAATGTATGTATTGCAGATTTTCATGTAAAAATCAGAAAAAATGCCCATGCTGCAGATGGAAAAAGACAATCAAAATGTACTCAAGGAAAATCAAAGGGAAAGGGAAAGATGCATAGATGCGTAGAAGAAAAATCAAAATAATGAGTGAGATGAACATACAATGCATTCCAGAAAATATAAGTACAATGAATGTAATGTTGGAGCTTTATAGAAACACCAAAGTTCTTGAAATTTTAGGGAGGGTTGAAGGTTCTAAAAATGTGTTGGAAAAATCATAGAAATATCTCCTTGGCAGTGAAAAAGATTACAGAAATGTCTTTGATGGTGAAAAATTGTAGAAATACCCCCGAAGGGCAAAAATTGCAGAAATACCCTTCGGTGGTCAGGAAATTACAGAAATATCTCCAGTGATCAGAAAATTGCATAAATACCCCCGATGGTGGGGAAATTACAGAAATACCCTCCGGTGGTCAGGAAATTACAGAAATACCCCGATGGTGGAAAAATGACAAAAATACCCCCAATGCCGGGAAAATACAAAAAGACCCTGAAATATCAGAAAGTTGGGGAAATACCACATATGTGGGAGAGTTGCATGAAAGTCATTGTTCAATCTAGAAATTGCACAAAGTTCACGGTTTGTCTCAAAATCACTAAAGAATGCTGTTGTTCCGGTTGGCGCCGTTTGCACGACTCGGTGGAGCGGGATCACGCCCCTTCTCTGAAGCGGTCTGCGCTCTCCTGAGTTCGGTTTATGGCTAACCATTCAAATCCATGTATCTTTTCCATGGTCGAGAGCTGTCATGTTTGGAAATTCAAAAATCGGTGAAATTACAAATGAACCCTGGAAAGTCAAAAGATAGGAAGACGAGAAATACCCAAGAGGTCGAATGACAAGGTTATTTCCGAGAAGTCAAGAAATAAAGACGAGGAATGCCCAAGAAGTCGAATGACGGTGTTATTTTCGAGAAGTCAAGAAATGAAGATAGATATGCCCATGAAGTCAAGACATGACGGGACTATCTTCGAGAAGTCAATAAGTGTCAAATATATGCTGAAAAGTCAGAATGACAATAATGCTCAGGAAGTCAAGAAGTGACGGGGCTATCTCCAAAAAAAATAAGAAATTGCAAGAATATCTCAAAGTTTGGGAAAATTGAAAATATACTCTGATGGAGGTACATATGCATCTCAAGTAGGATTAGAAGAGAGCATTAAAAAGCAATTTTGGGAGGCTATTGATAGTTTGATCCAAAATATCCCTAGTGAAGAGAGAATCTTTATTGGAGGGGATCTTAATGGTCATGTGAGTAAAGATAATAGAGGCTATGAGAGGATTCATGGAGGGCTTGGTTTTGGCAATAGAAATGATATGGGTAATACTATTCTTGATTTTGCTATGGCCTATGATCTAGCAATTACTAATACCTTCTTTAAGAAGAGGGACGAACACTTAATAACGTACAAGAGTGGAACACATATAAGTCAAATTGATTATTTTCTCATTAGGAAGGTCGATAGAGTTTTATGTAAAGATTGCAAAGTTATTTCCTGGTGAGAGTCTAGCCCCTCAACATATTTTGTTAGTAATGGATGTCACTATCCCTAAATTCAAAAGAAAGATCATTATAAATAATTATTCCAAGATTAAATGGTGGAATTTAAAAGGTAAAAGTTTGGAAACATTTAAAAATCATCTATTAAATGAAAATATTTGGAATTTAGAACAAGAAACTAATGTAATGTGGAATAATGTTACAAATTGTATAACGAGGGTTGCAAAACAACTCTTAGGCGAATCTAAAGGTAAAAAGAATTTAGAAAAAGAGACTTGGTGGTGGAGTGAGGAAATCCAAAATATCATTAGAGTAAAAAAGGAATGCTTTAAAGTTTGGCAAACTAACAAAAATGATCAAACCCTAGAAGCCTATAAAATCGCTAAAAAGAGAGCTAAGAAAATAGTTAGCGAAGCTAAATCAAAGGCATTTGAAGATTTATATAATAAATTAGGAACCCGAGAGGGTGAAAAGGACATATTTAAACTTGCTAAATTAAGAGAAAGGAAAACTAGAGATTTAGATCATGTTCGGTGCACAAAGGTGAAGATCAAAGGGTTTTAACTAAGGATCTTGAGATTAAAGGGAGGTGGCATAGCTATTTTCAGTAGTTACTTAATGGAGATTCCGTCAATGATTTATCTTTAGAAGGTACCCAAGAGTCCACAATATTTGATAAATATCAATATTTCAGACGTATTAAGATGTCAGAAGTGGAGGATGCTTTAAGAAAAATGAAAGTGGGTAAAGCCTTAGGACTAGATGGCTTACCTATTGAAGTTTGGAAAGGCCTAGGAGATATTGGTATTCAATGGCTAACTAAATTTTTTAATAAAATTTTAAAGGAACGGAGAATACCAGAAGTTTGGAGAAAAAGTGTTGTAGTTCCTTTCTATAAAAACAAAGGAGATATTCAAAGTTGTAACAATTATCGTGGAATTAAGCTTATGAGTCATACTATGAAACTTTGGGAAAGAGTAATTGAAAAACGCCTCCGATGTATGATTACTGTATCGGAAAACCAGTTTGGTTTTATGCCAAATAGATCTACTACAGAAGCTATTTTCTTACTACGGCAGCTAATGGAGAAGTATAGAGAGATGAGAAAAGATTTGTATATAATTTTTCTTGATTTAGAGAAGACGTACGATCGAGTACCGAGAGAATTGATTTGGTGGACATTAAGAAAGAAAGGAATCTCTCAAGGATATGTTGATTTGATTAAGGATATGTACGACGGCGCTATTACTAGTGTTCGAACTATTGCTGGGGACACTGGTGAATTTCCCGTTTCTATAGGTTTGCATCAAGGTTCTGCACTAAGTCTGTATCTCTTTGCCTTAGTTATGGATGAAGTAACTAAACAGTTACATGAGGATATCCCTTGGTGTATGCTTTTTGCAGATGATATTGTTTTAGTTGATGAGAGTATTGATGCTCTAAATGCTAAGTTAGAGCGTTGGAGACTTGCCTTGGAGTCTAAAGGTTTTAAAATTAGTAGGAGTAAGTCAGAGTTTATGCACTGTAATTTTAGTAATGGGAGAGTGGTTCAGGAAGATATGGTTCTAATTGATGGACATAACATTCAGAAGAATAGTAGCTTTCGATACTTAGGGTCTATCATACAAGAGAATGGGGAGATTTATGATGACGTTACACATAGGATTAAGGCAGGCTGGTTAAGATGGAGAAGTGCATCAGGCGTCCTTTGTGATCGTCGTATGCCTGTGAAACTCAAAGGGAGATTTTATAGAACGGCTGTGAGACCTGCTTTGTTATATGGTACCGAGTGCTGGGCATTACGAAAGGAACACACCCACAAAATGTGTGTAGCAGAGATGAGGATGTTGAGATGGATGTGTGGCAAGACTAAGAAAGACAAGATTAGGAATGAGCGTATCCGTAAGGACTTAGGGATAGCTCCAATTGATAGTAAAATGAGAGAAAATAGACTCAGGTGGTTTGGGCATGTGTGTCGTCGCCCTAACTCAGCGCCGGTTAAAAGATGTGACCAAATCTTAGTGGATGCTAGTAAAAGAGCTCGGGGAAGGCCTAAAATGAGATGGTGCGATGTTATTAGGAAGGACATTAGTTTTTTGGGTTTAAATACGAATATTGCACTTGATAGAAATCTTTGGCGGAACAGGATTCATGTAGCTGACCCCAATTAATTGGGATAAGGCTCTGATGATGATGATGATGACCCCGCCTCCGGCGGGAATGGCCTTTATGGACACCAAGGCAACTTAAGGGTCCGATCACATTCAAAAGAGTGATTATGACCATGAAACAATTCCGAGAGATCGACACTGATCATCTTACTGATCCAACGATCCTCGTGATAGAATTGAAATTCAACTGTCCAATTAGGGGACAAAAGTAAATTTAATGATCTGATCAAGACATAATCAAATTCAAAGACCCAAATGCAGACTGAAGCAAATTCAAAGGCTCTGGTTGCAACCGGATGTAATCCTGAAGACCCGATTACACAATCGGGACCATATGTAAAAGTCTTGAAGGACCGATTGCAATGCAAACTATATATGTTGAAGGAAATAAAGTCTTCAATTTTTTTTGCAAGAGTATGTACTTGTTATGGGCGATCGTCAAGATCATTCATGTCACAACGAATAGAGGCAAAAAGCGTTCTTCGACAGTTAATCAAAGGTGTTCGGATTTGTCCGATGTAAATTAACATCGATCCCGGTCGGTGGGGAAAAGTTCAGTACACGAACCCTAAATCCTCTGATAAACCTAAAAGCGCGGAATTAACAAATATGTCAAAATATCCGCATATTCATCCAACGAAACGGATGTCCGAAAATTCCGCGTGTAAACACACATCCAAAAGGAAATTGCATTCATTATAAAACAGAAAAATTCCACTACCAAATTCTACTAACTATGTTGTAATCTCTGAATTTATACATGAACAAAATTCACAAAAATTAGAGGTTCCACCCCTAGTTCTTTATCCTCCATGTGGAAAGTGCAAATTCAAAATGAGCCTGCAGCTGATTAAGTGGAATAGAAGATTTGGAAATAAGCTCAGGTAGATTGAGATCAGACAACACAGTTCAACTTTTGCATAAACTGATGTTTGCACAGCGATCAGCTTGTCATGGCCTAATGGCCGATGCCCCCTTGAAGTTGATTGTAACACGTGCTGCACTTAGAAAATAAGTACATACAGACAACTGAGCCTGTGTGGTTTTAAATACACAAGTCGACCTCAATTGCATTGTACCCATCCACAGATCACCTGTATATATACATCAAGATGGGCATAAATTAGAGGCTGTGTAGAGGTGTTTATGGTGACAATTGGGAGAGGGTATGAGATAGGTGGCTATGGCATCTAAAGAACCTTGGCAAGATGTGACTTGGAGATCTACATGATTTGAATTTGGCACTGCACTCTACAGATGCCTGTAGAGCAATGACATGGAGGGAGGTTTATAGGAGACTGATTATTAGGCAACACCATTTAATGATCGATATGTGACTGTAAGCTGTCCACTTTATCTTATCAATTGCATATTTAGTTTAGTGTTCTTAGAACTCCATTTGTTGTCTATGCGAGGACGAGGATGATGGTGAATGGCAAAGGGTGACGTTCTGTTGTGGGGAGATTGTGTGGGATAATGTGTCTTATGTTATGTCTCCTTTGATTTTACTCTATGTACTTAATCTCTTTTTCAGTTTTGATGATTGGCAACAATACATTTTGTTGACCAATTTTGATGATTAGCAATAGTAAGTTTGATCATGGTTTGACCATCTGTTGTCTTTGGCAACATTGTCCTTTAAAAGTCAGAATAATTTTTCTGGTGCATATAGGTAACTGCACAGTCAGACAATGCATATAAGGTCGATGCACATCACTATTCATAGCCATGAAGGTCGATGCTCATTACTCTACATAGCAACTAAGGTCGACGCTAGTCTTGCTCTACAGTAACTAAGGTCGTTGTTAGTTGTGCTTCCAAGCAACTAAGGTCGACGCTAGTTGTGACCTCGAGCATCCAAGGTCGATGCTAGTCTGGCTCTACAGTAACTAAGGTCGATCCACATTTTGCCTTAGCCTTACTAAGGGCTATGCACATCGCACCTTAGCCTTACTAAGGTCGATGCACATCGTGCCTTAGTTATTCTAAGGTCTTCGCACATTTTTGCATCCATCATATGAGGTCGGTGCACATTCATGCATGATGTCAAACCAAGTCGGTGCACATTGTCATTTGCATACACTAAGGTCGGTGCACATTAGCATTAATCGCTTAGAAGGTTTGTGCACTCTCCAGTCTGTGCTTGTCCAAGGTCGGTGCATGTTTCTTATACTGCATATCAAGGTCAGTGCTCATTCGAACTAGCATACTCAAGTCGGTACACATGTGCTAGCTATAGCACATGAGGTCTGTGCACTCTGTGCATGTGCATGACCAAGTCTGTGTACATGCATAGTCAAGGTCAATGCACATGTGTTGGGCGTGTCAAAGCCCATGTACATATAAGGTCTGATCATCTCTATGTCTGTGCACACTATACGTTTGGCTATCTTACTACATTCAGCACTATTCAGACGTTCTGTCAAATGATTATAAGGTGTTTGATGAAATTCTTTCTATTTTGTTGACAGGGACTTAATTATGAAAAGGCCTAGGCAACCAGGATCGAACGCTTGGTTAGCGTAAGGGCGAAGTTCATCTCCTTCTCATGAATGTCAAGTAAAGCACGTGCTCCAAGATTCCACTGAGCTTATGATTGGGCACGTGATTCAAGGCAAGGCTCAAAAGGTGATTCAGTCACATGGATAACGCGGCTTCAGATTCTGACACGTGGACTTCCAGCGGAGCACCTCGTTTCAAATTTTCCTGGCGGCAACGTGTTTCCCACGTGCTCGAGAGGCTAAATAGGAGACATATCTCCTACGTTCAATACACATATAAAAAAAGAAGAAGAGAAGCGCAGAGCCCGAAATTCTGAGAGAATATTTTGCTGAGAGTAGTAGAGAGAAGGAGAGTCATCGAGGAAGAATGGAGTTAGAGAGGAGTTCGAGAGTCATCAAGCTGTAGTGAGTTGAAGAAAATAGAGTGTCGTAAAAAGAGTGAGAGAAGATCTTGTTGAGCGAGGCGGTGTCATCTTGACTTCTGGATCAGATCCAGAGTCAGACTGCTCTAATCGAAGAGCTACATTTCTGTCTTCTATCTTTGTTTCTTTCATTCCTTTTTCTTTTGAAACCTATTGTAAGTTGTGTATCAGCGGGCGAGGTTGAATCCTCGGACAGCGAAGCTGTAAGGCTCAGTGGTAGCAAGCTGTGAGGCTCAGCGGTCTGGATCAATTCCCCAAAGCTGTGGATCAGCAGTCTGTAGGGATCTAATCCCCGAAGCTGTGGATCAGCGGATTGAAGCTGTGAATCAAGAATAAGCCATACTCAGTCTGAGTGTGGGGTGGATGTAGGTGAAAACCGAACCACCTAAAATTCCTTTGCGTTCTATGTGTTTGCTTATTTGATCTGCTTTGCGAATAGATGAATGATGAGGATCGCTATTTGATATCATCGAATTCAATTCATCTACTACTGTTAATCTGTCTGTGAATCCATTCGCACATATACTCTTCTGATCTCAGTGATTTCCTTATATCTGCTATTGCTGTGAATTGCTAGTAGATCTATCAGAACTATCTTCATAATTAGTGTGTCTTCGATTTCAGTCTTATGCTATTTGAGCGAACTGTAAAGATCTTCGATAATCAAGTATATGAAAGGTAATGCAGGAAAGTTTGACTATGTCAATCTGGAATGCCTTGTCTTGCGTAGAGGGGTCATAGATCATATCTCCGCCTGGTACTTGATCGTTGACATTATAACGTTGCTCAAATAATACTTGCTGAAATCCTTTGCACACTGATTACTTAATTGTTTGACAATCTGTTAATCATGTGTTTACAACATTTGATAGATTTATAGCAGTGCTTCTTTATTCCGCATTGTTTCTTTCTTATAGATTTTTATTAGGGGTAGATCTATTCACCCCCCCTCTAGATCTTAGTGTCCATCCGTTCCAACACGTGGTATCAGAGCCTAACTCTCCCTTAGGGCTTCACATCCGGAGAGATTAGTTATGGATGCTAAAGGATTGATCGTGAGGGTCATTCGACTAGTAAGCCACCATTCTTCAATGGTAACAATTATGCTTACTGGAAGAATCAGATGCAGGTCTTCCTCCGTGAAAAGGACTTTGAGATCTGGAAGGTTGTTAGTAAGGGTCCTTTTGATTTGCCTCCAGACGAAGAGTTCTGGACTAAGGAGCATATCCGTAGATCCACCTTGAATTGGGGTGCCATTAATGCTATACAATGTGCACTCCATCCCACCGAATTCTCCAGAGTCTCTTCCTATAACACTGCTAAGGAGATGTGGGATAAGTTGGAGGTCATTTATGAGGGGACGTCTCAGGTTAGAGAGACCAAAGCCAACATGTTAGTCTCTGAGTACGAGGCTTTCAAAACGAAGCATGATGAGTCCATCTCCGAAATGTATGCCCGTCTAATGTTGCTCACTAACAGCTTGAGAAGCTTGGGCATGATTTATAGTGAGTGTGAGCTGGTTAGGAAAATTCTCAGGTCCCTGACACCCGTTTGGCATACCAAGGCCACTGTCATGGAAGAGTCTAGGAACCTTGCTACTACAGCCGTAGATGAACTCATCGGTTCTCTCATGACTTATGAGTTGAACCTTAAGAAAGTTGATGAGACCGAGAAGAGGAAGAAACCCCTGGCTCTTAAAGTTACATCCAGTAACAAAGGGTCATCCAGTGAGCATAGTTCTAGCAGCTCTGAAGAAGATCCAGACGAATTTGCCATGCTTACTAGGAAGTTTAAGAAATTTCTTAGAAGGGAAGGAAATGGGCTTAGGAGAAAATACTTCTCTGGTAAGAGATAGTCAAAATACAAATCTGAAACTACCAAGAAAACTGACGGAATTGTGTGCTACAATTGCAAGAAGACAGGACATCTCAAGGCAGAGTGTCCTGAGCTGAAGGAGAATTAGCCTAGGTGGAAGAACAAGAAAGGAAGGGTCATGGTTAGCACCTGGAGCGACGAGGATGAGAAAAGCCAGAGTAGCTCTTCTGACAGTGAGAAGGAAGACAAGCTATGTTTAATGGCCAACAGTGATGAAGATAATGATGAGGTAACTTCCCCATTTGAAAATTTTTCTTATAGTGATTGGGAAGAAGCATATGCTGAAATTCTTGAAAAATATGAGGACATGCGTAGAGAAAATAGACACTTGAAAAGAAAAGAAAACTCTTTAGTTCATGATACATCTGTGAATGACAAAATTGCATGTCTGGAAATTGAAAATCTCAATCTAAAAAATTCTCTTGATGAAGTTGAAAGTAACAAAATAATCGTAATTGATTTGAGAGCTGAAAATGAGAACTTGATGAACACCATTGATGAACTCAAAATTAGAATCCATAAATTTCAGGAAGAAACAAGATAGCCACTGAAAAATATGAAGCTGTCAATGGTGTGAATGATGAACTAAAAAGAACAATTGAGAAACTGGAAAAAGAAAATCAGGACAAACAAACTTCCCTTGAAAACATGACACAAGGAACTGAGAATCTAAATGCTATCTTGGAACGAAAATGAATTTCAGGAAAGAAGGTTTGGGTTACAACCCAATTAATAAGAAAAGGTTTGATGTTAAAACTATCTCTTTTGTGGCTGAAAAAGGAACATCACAACCTTTGATAAAAATGACCTCTGGTGAGAATCTGAAACCTGCTGAGAAAACCAAGCCCAGTGCCAGAGATAAGGGCAAAGGGAAGGTAGAAATGTCAAGGGGTCATTTACTACCACACCTCAGAACAAGGGAAAAG
This sequence comes from Amorphophallus konjac, assembly GCA_022559845.1. Lineage (NCBI taxonomy): Eukaryota > Viridiplantae > Streptophyta > Magnoliopsida > Alismatales > Araceae > Amorphophallus > Amorphophallus konjac. The sequence goes on from CM040128.1 coordinate 272,853,609, forward strand.
CTAGGGGTCAGTCTGTTAAGGATAAAGTCCAAGGAAACCCCAAGGCCAAAACAACCAGTTCTACTGGGGTCAAGTCTTTAGGGAACCAAGGTCTAGGCAGAGGTACCTCAAGTCGAGGTTATTATCAGAATACTCTGACCCATTCTTCAATTCACAACTCCTATCACTACCAGCCGAATAGGAAAGGTCAAGGTAACCTCCACATGAGGTCGATGCAACATTTCCAGAATTCACACTCCACTCAGATGTATCAATCTTATCCTTGGAATTCCAATGTGCAACCCAGGGCTAAAAATTTCAGAAACCAGAACTATTGTGGTTTTATCCATTCCATGTCTGATCAGGCCAGAATCTACAATGCATACACTGCTCCCAATGACCACTGGACTGGTCACTGGCAAAGAAGTTTCAAAGTGATCTTAAGAAGAATAATGTCACATTTCAGAAACAATGCTCAAAGATTAATAGTGACAAGAAAAAGCAGACTAAGCTGAATGACAAGAAATCCAGAATGATTGTAAAGACACCAAAACAAATGTGGATACCAAAGCATCTTATTTCTTGTCTGCATGAGATAAATGTTTTTTGTGGGACCCAAGAAGCTCTGGGTTCCAAATCATTCTACTTAATTCCCTTGCAGGTATGCTTGGCAGCCAATCATAACAAGTGGTATCTGGATAGTGGCTGTTCCAGGCACATGATCGGAGATAAAGACAAATTCTGCATGCTTGTGGAAAAGAATGCTGGTCATGTTACATTTGGAGGTAATACCAAGGGCAGAATCATTGGAACAGTTAAAGTAGGTAAGAGTTCTTCTTACTGCATTGAGGAAGTCTTATTAGTAGAAGCCCTCGGCTCCTCCGCTCCTCCTCTCCCCTCCCAGCCCTAGATTCGCCGTGGCGGACGCCTCCGTCGTGCGGTGCGGCCGGTGTCTCCTTCCGTCGTCGTTGCCGTGCGGCCCGTGCGTCGTCGGCAGCAGCACAACCTTGGCCGGTGTCTCCCTCCATCGGCAGCAGCACAGCACAGCCTCGGCCGGCCTCCGGTAAGTCTCACAGGGCACACAGGGCCTCCGCCTCCGGCCGGTGCCTCCCCCCCATGTCATCTCCGCCTTCGGTAAGTCCCACAGGGCCTCCGGCCCTCCGCCTCCGGCCCCCCCTCCTCACTCTGTCTCCCCCACCTCCTCCTCTCTCTGTGCCTCCGGCCCCCTCCTCCTCACTCTGTTTGTCTCCCCAACCTCCTCTCTCTGTGCGGCTGTGCCTCCTGCCCTCCGCCTCCAGCCCCCCTCCCTCCTCACTCTGTCTCCCCCACCTCCTCCTCTCTCTGTCTCCCCCTGCCTCTCCCCTCGGCCCCTCTGTCACCCGAGCCCGACTCCCCCCCCCCGAACACCAGTCCGCACCCTTCCTCCTCTTCTTCTTCTCCTTGCACCCTCGGCCCTCTCTCCCTCCTCTCTCTCTCTAGTCACGGTCTCACCGGAGCAAATATCAGGTTAGTATTTGATTCTTCATTCTAAAAGTCTAATTTTTGTTGTTAATTTTATCTCAAAATTCATTTTTATATATTATTGCAATGTCATTTCTATTAGTTTTTATTTTTGTCCATACTATTGTTGTTATCTATATTTGTAATGATCATGATTAACTTTTATATAGAAAATTACATATATATTAATGATCACATTTATTTATGAACTTGACGTCTAAGCGCCGTTTAGGCAGGCGCCTAAGCGCTTAGGCACTCGAGGACCCCAAGCTCGCCTTGGTCGCCTTGACAACTATGGTAGAAGGGCTTGCATATAACTTGTTTAGCATTAGCAAGTTGTGTGATAAAGGGCATAAGGTAGTATTTGATTCTCTTGCATGTACAATCTATGAACCTAATTCTGAAACCATTAAATTCACTGGTAAGAGAGTCAACAATATCTACATGGTAGATTTAGATAATGTAGCTCATTCAAACCTTTGCCTCACAGTTAGCAAGGATGACTTAGCCTGTCTTTGGCACCGCAGGTTAGGTCACGCTAGCTATAATGTGCTGCACAAACTGAATAAACACAGCATGGTTAGAGGTCTCCCTGAAAATTCATTTAAGAAAAACAACAATATCTGTGAGGTATGTGTCCAATGCGAGCAAATTAGGAAGTCATTCAAATCCAGAACTGAAAGCATGTCTTCTAAGCCATTTGAGCTAATTCATATGGACTTATTTGGACCATCTAGATCAGCCAGCTTATCTGGTTGGAGATATGGTTACGTTTTAGTGGATGCCTTTTCTAGATTTACTTGGGTATTTTTCTTGACACATAAAAACGATGCATTTGAAGAATTTAAGGAATTTTACCATAGAATAAGTCAGATTGGTGAACATTCAATTCTGAATATTTTGTCTGACCATGGTGGTGAGTTTGAAAACTCATAATTTGATGATTTCTGCAGGAAGAACGGAATCAACCATAGGTTTTCTTCTCCAAGAACTCCAGAACAGAATAGAGTAGTGGAAAGAAGAAATAGAACTTTGGTAGAGATGGTCAGGACAATGCTGGTGGAAGGCAATCTACCGAGAAGGTTTTGGGCTGAGGCAGTCAACCCATCTTGTCATATCATTAACAGAGCTCTGGTAAGACCTTCTACTCACAAAACTCATATGAGATTTTAAAAGGTAAGAAGCCTTCACTAGCATATTTCAAGGTCTTTGGTTGCAAGTGCTTTATTCATGTGAATTCTATAAGAAACCTTGATAAATTTGAACCTAAAAGTGAATCTGGAATCTTTCTAGGTTATTCTGAAAAGTCCAGAGCCTACAAGATTTATAATCTTAAGTCTAAAATTGTTGAAGAATCACTACATGTTGTCTTTGATGAGCTTTCAAATAACTCTGAAACTGGTTTTTGCAGAGACAAGTCTGATGGTGATATTCTGTAGTATAAAGAAGAGCAAAATCCTGAACCAGCAGAAGAAGGTGAGACTAGTGGGTCTGGAGTTCAGGGGAGGTAAATGCAGAAACAGGTAATCAGTTTACTAATATTAGAGTTCTTAGAGATCATCTCTGGAAAACATTATTGGTAATCTGTATGAACCCTCTAGGACTAGATCGCACTTTAGGGTTGAAAATGAACTGAATTCTTTTGCTCTAGTCTCTCAAATAGAACCCAAAAATATTGATGATGCTTTAAAAGACATTCATTGGATAAATGCCATGCATGAGGAACTTAATCAGTTTGAAAGAAACAAGGTATGGCACCTTGTTCCCAAACCATCACATGGCTCTATCATAGGAACAAAGTGGGTTTTTAGGAATAAAACAAATGAGCAAGGAAAAATTGTTAGAAACAAAGCTAGGTTAGTTGCTCAAGGGTACTCTCAGGAGTTTGGGGTAGACTTTGAAGAGTCTTTTGCCCCTGTGGCCAGAATTGAAGTAATAAGGATTCTTCTTGCATTTGCATGTAGTTTAGGAATAAAACTTCAGCAGATGGATGTAAAATCTGCTTTTCTAAATGGCTTAATAAAAGAAGTTGTTTTTGTCAAACAACCTCCTGGCTTTGAATGTGTAGATTTTCCTGATCATGTTTACAAGTTGGATAAGGCCTTATATGGATTAAAACAGGCTCCGAGGGCCTGGTATGATAGGCTGACATTATTCCTCATTGGAAAGGGATTCACAAGAGGTGAGGTTGATCAAACTTTGTTTACTAAATTAGATAACAAGGATATTCTTGTTGTTCAAATTTATGTAGATGACATTGTCTTTGGTTCAACAAAACCATCCATGTGTGAGGAATTCTCTAATCTAATGACCAACGAATTTGAAATGAGCTTGATGGGTGAGTTGAAGTTTTTCCTTGGATTGCAGATTTGTCAAAATTCTGAAGGAAGCTTCATCACACAAGGAAAATACATCAAAGATCTCCGAAGAAATATCAGATGTAGAATCTCAAAGAAATTGCTACACCAATGGGTACATCAACTAGTCTTGATGCTGACCCAGAAGGTAAAATGGTTGATTCCAAAATCTATCGAGGTATGATTGGCTCCCTGTTATACTTAACTGCATCTAGACCTGATATACAATTCTCAGTGTGTTTATGTGCTAGATTTCAAGCCAGTCCTAGGGAATCACACTTCAGTGCAGTAAAAAGGATTTTTAGATACTTATCTGGCACCCTGGATTTAGGTCTTTGGTATCCTGCTAGGAGTGAGTTTAACCTTTTAGCTTACTCTGATGCTGACTATGCTGGGTGTAGGATAGACAGAAAAAGCACTAGTGATCATTGTCAATATCTAGGTGGCTGTTTAGTATATTGGGCTTCTAAAAAACAGCATACTATAGCTCTTTCTACAGCTGAGTCAGAGTATGTTGCTGTAGGAAATTGTGCAGCCCAAGTCTTATGGATTAAGCACCAGTTAATTGACTATCACATTACACTTGGTTGTATTACTATTTTTGTGATAACACTAGTGCCATATCTTTAACAAAAAATCCTATTCATCATTCCCGAACTAAGCATATTGAAATAAAACATCACTTTCTTAGAGATGAAGTTAGTAAAAAGGAGATTGAGCTTGAATTCATTGAATCTGAAAAATAGATTGCTGATATCTTTACAAAATCTCTTGGAAATGAAAGATTTAAATTTTTAAGAAGAGAACTTGGTCTTTGTAAATTCTCAGCATGAATGCTTATCCAGATTTATTTTAACACTTAGTATATTATATCTTCTGAATGCTGCTTATGCAATGTTAGTTACTGAATGTCTGTCTGTTGCATTCCATGGTTGACCTATAGGTATATCAAATGGAAGTTGGGAGAAGGGCATATATTTTCTATCTGGAAACCCATGCTATGCATAGAGGCTAGCCCTCCGCCTAGTACCATGGGTCAATGTACATACATCTAGATTAAGTCATTGCATTTCTCATACATATCTGAAACCTCATGTATACAGTCAGGGGGAGTTTGTGTATACTCATATCATTCTTGATGATTCATTCTCATATCATCTTTGATGATTCATTTCATACATCTTGATTTCATTTCATCATACATTTTGATAGGGGGAGTTCAGAATAATTGTTTGGGTTAGAACAGATCATTGTTTAGTTTCTGAATAATGTCGACTTTCAGTGTCGACTCCTTTGAAAACTCATTCTATCACTCTCGAGTCTATGCTCAGTTTCTGAATAATGTCGACTCCTTTGAAAACTCATTCTGTCATTCTTGAGTCTGTCTGATATACTCTCCTTTCTGTCTAATACTTGGCATCACGCTCTTGAAAGATTCTTGCAATCCTTCTAAGTCTGAATCTATGACAAACTGCTAGTCTAGTTCATTAATCCAAGTTGCTAAAATCAGACATCTTTTCTTATAAGAAGCAGTGATGTACCTTGAATGAATTGCTGGTTTAAACCTAATGAACTTTAGAGACTAAAAACAAAACTCAATGAAAAAAGGATCTTGGAATACTTTTAATATTTCTTAACCAATTTGCACATATCATGTCTAATGGAGTCTTTCAGAATCTGAAATTGTCTAAACTCAGGTTGATTTGGTTGAGAAAATCTGGAACTTTGTATTGTTTTTAAACAACACCTTCTGAAAATCCAATAGGCAACTCTAAAGTATTTTTTATGAAGGCAGAGTAATGATTGAATGCACTGAGAAACTGGGTACTTCATCAATGAAATGGAGAAGTGCTTCAAGATATCTCTGTTCAGAAAATTATTAAAAGGATAGTCTCACTGAGTAACTAGGGGTACTGGCATCTGATAAACGTGTACCCTTACGCAAAAATGTGAAAACTATACCTGAAACAAAATAGTAAACCCTGCTGAGTAACTAGGGGCACTGGCGTCTGATAAACGTGTGCTCTTATGTAAAAAGGCAAGGTTTATACTTGACTGTACTAAAATAGAAAGCAAAAGAAAAGATAAACTGCTTCTGCCATTTCTAAAGATTACATCAGAATTGTGCCTTTTGTTTAATCTCAATACAGAATCTGGTTACTCCTGATAAATACATTGATGTTTAGATAACTAAGATGAAGCAAGACAAAATCTGACGTGCCTCATGTCCTTTTGGTTCATTACTATTAAGAGTTAACACATATTGCTTTTCAATAGAGTAGAGTGGACAGTCTCTAACTTTCATAATTTTTAAACCACATCATTTCTGGAAAACATTATCTGAACTCTTATACCAGAAGAATCTGTGCTAGGTTTGCTTAGTCAATGAACAACCAGACAGTTTGTCAATCAGACCATTTCTACACTTTGCACTTGATACCAGTTTAAAATTCTTTTTGCTAATGGCAAAGGGGGAGAGCTTTTGATGGGGCTCCTTTGATGGGAAGAGATAGATTTGCATTGCATGTTGGCCTTGCACTTTGCATAGATTGCATATTTCTGAATCTTAATAAAATTTGTCTTGGTTGCCATCAAAATGGATTTCAAAAGTTAATTTGTTGCCATCATCAAAAAGGGGGGAAATGTTGTGGGGAGATTGTGTGGGATAATGTGTGTCTTATGTTTATGTCTCCTTTGATTTTACTCTCTGTACTTAAATCTCTTTTACAGTTTTGATGATTGGCAACAATACATTATGTTGACCAGTTTCGATGATTAGCAATATTAAGTTTGATCATTGTTTGACCATCTGTTGACTTTGGCAACATTGTCCTTTAATAAGTCAGAATAATTTTTCTGGTGCATATAGGTAACTACACAGTCAGACAGTGCATATAAGGTCGATGCACGTCACTATTCATAGCCATGAAGGTCGATGCTCATTACTGTACATAGCAACTAAGGTCGATGTTAGTCTTGCTTTACAGTAACTATGGTCGATGCTAGTTGTGCTTCCAAGCAACTAAGGTCGACGCTAGTTGTGACCTCGAGCATCAAAGACGATGCTAGTCTGGCTCTACAGTAACTAAGGTCGATGCACATTTTGCCTTAGCCTTACTAAGGTCGATGTACATCGTACCTTAGTTATTCTAAGGTCTTCGCACATTTTTGCATCCATCATATAAGGTCGGTGCACATTCATGCATGATGTCAAACCAAGTCGGTGCTCATTGTCATTTGCATACACTAAGGTCGGTGCACATTAGCATTAATCGCTTAGAAGGTTTGTGCACTCTCCAGTCTGTGCTTGTCCAAGGTCGGTGCATGTTTCTTATACTGCATATCAAGGTCAGTGCTCATTCTAACTAGCATACTCAAGTCGGTACACATGTGCTAGCTATAGCACATGAGGTTTGTGCACTCTGTGCATGTGCATGACCAAGTATGTGTACATGCATAGACAAGGTCAATGCACATGTGTTGGGCGTGTCAAAGCCCATGTACATATATGGTATGATCATCTCTATATCTGTGCACACTATATGTTTGGCTATCTTATTGCATTCAGCACTATTTAGACGTTCTGTCAAATGATTATAAGGTGTTCGATAAAATTCCTTCTATTTTGCTGACAGGGACTTAATTATGAAAAGGCCTAGGCAACCAGGATCGAACGCCTGGTTAGTATAAGGGCGAAGTTCATCTCCTGCTCGTGAGTGTCAAGTGAAGCACGTGGTCCAAGATTCCACTGAGCTTATGATTGGGCACGTGATCTAAGGCACGGCTCAAAAGGTGATTCAGTCACGTGGACAACGCGCCTTCAGACTCTGACACGTGGACTTCCAGCGGAGCACCTCGTTTCGAATTTCCCTGGGTGAGAACGTGTTTCCCACGCGCTCGAGAGGCTATAAATAGGAGACAGATCTCTTGTGTTGTATACATAGATTGAGCAGAAGAGAAGAGCACAGCCCGAAATTCTGAGAGAATATTTTGCTGAAAGTACTAGAGAGAAGGAGAGCCATCGAGGAAGAATGGAGTTAGAGAGGAGTTTGAGAGTCATCCAGTTGCAGTGAGTTGAAGAAAACAGAGTGTCGTAAAAAGAGTGAGAAGAAGATCTTGTTGAGCGAGGCGGTGTCATCCTGACTTCTGGAGTAGATCTAGAGTCAGACTGCTCTAATCGAAGAGCTACATTTCTGTCTTCTATCTTTGTTTCTCTCATTCCTTTTTCTTTTGAAACCTATTGTAAGCTGTGTATCAGCGGGCGAGGTTAAATCCTCGGACAGCGAAGCTGTAAGGCTCAGCAGTAGCAAGCTGTGGGGCTCAGCGGTCTGGGATCAATTCCTTAAAGCTGTGGATCAGCGGTCTGTAGGGATCTAATCCCCGAAGCTGTGGATCAGCGGATTGAAGCTGTGAATCAGCAGTAAGCCATACTCAGTCTGAGTGTGGGGTGGATGTAGATGAAAATCGAACCACCTAAAATTCCTTTGTGTTCTGTGTGTTTGCTTATTTGATCTGCTTTGCGAATAGATGAATGATGAGGATCGCTATTTGATATCATAGAATTTAATTCATCTACTACTGTTAATCTGTCTGTGAATCCATTCGCACATATATTCTTCCGATCTTAGTGATTTCCTTATATCTGCTATTGCTGTGAATTGCTAGTAGATCTATCAGAACTATCTTCATAATTAGTGTGTCTTCGATTTCGGTCTTATGTCTATTTGAGCGAACTGTAAAGATCTTCGATAATCAAGTATATGAAAGGAAATGCAGGAAAGTTTGACTACGTCAATCTGGAATGCCTTGTCTTGCGTAGAGGGGTCATAGATCATACCTCCGCCTGGTACTTGATCGTTGACATTATAACGTTGCTCAAATAATACTTGCTGAAATCCTTTGCACACTGATTACTTAATTGTTTGACAATCTGTTAATCATGTGTTTACAACATTTGATAGATTTATAGCAGTGCTTCTTTATTCCGCATTGTTTTTTTCTGCTATAGATTTTTATTAGGGGTAGATCTATTCACCCCCCCTCTAGATCTTAGTGTCCATCCGTTCCAACAAGTTCTAGATCTTTTCTAGATCAAGGAAAAGGGTGAGGTTTTTGATGAATGTCTTGGTTGGTGTTGCACCCATAATTCTCTCGAAATATTTTGGGGATCTCATTTCATAGCAACCGACGGAAAATATGGCGTAGCGCCTATGTCGTCGGTCCGGGGAGTATCTCCGCGGTTTAGGGTCTATTGGCTCGACCTTATAATTGCAAGTGACGTCGCAACAAGGGAAATTAAGAGGAGAATGTACATGCACACCTGTCAAAGTGGCCGAATAACTGTGTATCACACGGCACAGACGGATGCCAAAACTCCTCTCCGGGCGAGCGGCGCACAAGCAAACAACAAACGAACAACCCTTTGCTCCTGCACTGTTCTCCACCAATGTGTTGCTGCCACGCAGCAGAGAGCGGGCATCGGGGAGCAATAAATGTAGGGCGCGGCTCCTCTCCCACCCAAGGTGACAGAAAATTACAGAAAACACGCAAAGAGGGGCCAAAAAGGCCGTCCCGGGGTCAAATGACCTCGCTGGCCTCCCTGCGGGCGCGACCGACCCGGGCGGGGTCGCGGTCACCCCGCTGGGTCCCAGTGGGATTGACCGACCCCGCGTGGGGTCGTGTCACCCTGCTAGGGACCCAGCGGGGTCACGCCACCCCGCTCTGCCCCCAGCGGGGTCAACATGACCCCCTGCGAGGTTACTTGACCCGTTGGGTCCCGCCCGCGGGTCAAATGACCCCCCGGGGTCCGTGTTCCCATAAAAAAGGGGGGGGGGGGTTGGCCACCCCACCCTGTCAGAATTGGGGCTAAAACCCTTTTTTTTTTTTTCAAAATTGAGGCAAATTCTCATGTTTTTGACAACCTGGGTCCTCCTTCTATAAATAGCCCTCTGGGCCAAAGATGGAAAGGGACGAGAAAAACACACGGAGAGGACAGAGAGATCAAGCCTCGAGAGATCCACGTTAGGAGCATTGTTCGTTGTTTTGGCCCTCGAGGGGTAGGTGATCCCTGGGTGTTGTATTTATACCCCTAAGGGATATGTTTGTAATTATGCCTCTCTGCGGGCTATGTTTGTAAGTTTCTACGACCTCGGGATGGCTAAATTATGTAGTTCTGCCGCTATAATGAGAGAATTACAAAAATGTCCTCCCGGGGACTGCGAGAAACATAACTCTTGTTATTTGTAGTTTTACCCTGCAACTCTTTGTAATTGAGGCTATGCCCTTACGTCCCACATTAGTGCGGAGACTCCTTATGTACAGTCGACAACTCGCCGACAACCCTTGTATCCATTTGGGCCCTAAATATATTTAATGCACCTTGCAGATTTTCTTTGCACACCCGTCAGGGAAAATTATAAGAAAAATCCCCGGCTTTCAGAAAATTATATATGTACCACTACCTTTGCAAATTGACGCATGTGCGCCTTCTATGAAGTCCCTCATCACTCCTTGGGTTCGAGGACACTGCCAGCTCCGTCATATACTTGGGTGCCACCTCAAACCTGGGTCTACGTCTTGTAAAATAACTAAAATGCCTCTATGACCTAGAAATGGTGTACTGTCCCCTAAAACCCTTCACAATTGGCCTCAGTGCCTCGGAGAGTCAGGATTTCTATCCTACCTTCTCTCTGACCCGGAAATTTCAGAAATACCCCTGGCCTGGTAAAATTATCAAAATACCCCTAGGAGCCAAAAAATTTCAAAATACCCCTGGGGCCCAAGAAATCTTCTAGCACTTCAAAAAAATGCCTGACTTCTGTAGATTTGCATTCATACCCCTAAATTCTAGGGTTTTGCCTGAATTTAAGAGGCCTTCGATGAAACCCTAGTTCTATCAACCTGTAGGTGGTGAATGAGTGGTAATTGTGAGTCACCCAAGCGAGCCGGCCCTCAACATCAGAACCTTTGATGCGCATCTACGGAATAAACCCTTATATAAAAATATTTCTTTTCAAAAAGAACACCAACAAATTTTGAATATATATTCCGTGACCAACAATTGGTATGGTCTAATCCTTTAATATCCTGCCACGCCAGATTGCTATAAAACGAGGAAAGGTTGACGGACTACTCTTGAGTGGGTAAATGGGGATAGAGTAGATAGAACCTGACATCCAATCATGACCTCAAGATTACTCAATTAGTTGAGTTATTGGCATTTTTATAGGATGGCTAATTCAAGGTGAGAGCACTGCTCAAAGAATTGGATTGGATGTGGCTACAGCCTGCCCTGGTCCAATCCATGGTGGGGATTGGCCAATCTGAAGCCACTAATGTGGGACCTGGTCAGCTGGGTTGGGCCTACATTATAATCTCCAAAAAAAGGGGGTGGGGTTTGGAGAGAGAGAGAGAAGGTCTAAACAGCAGTGGCACACTGGAGCATCAGGCTTGCGGAGCAGCAGCATGCATGGTGAAGCAGAATATGGGAGCAGCAGCAGTCTATGTTATCGAAATCGCGCCTAGGCGAGCACCTAGGCGTTGAGGTGAAGAGCACCTAGGTGCTGGCAACTCGCCTCGCCACGTCCTGGTGCGCTGAGGCGATCGCCTCACTACCACCTCGCCCGCCTCAGTGCGCCCGGGCTGCCTTGCCCACTTTGGCACCCATTCCGCCAACCCGACAGCGCATCGGATCCACATATCGAGCATCCAAGAACCGGCGAAGACCTGCTAATAGATCGGTTAAGGCAGATCCGGGCTATAAACGTCGTCGAGGGTTTCGATCTCTCCCCCCTTCCTCCTGATTGAGCGAACCCTAATCTCCACCCCTTGTGGAGATCGACGAGCGGCGACAGTTGTGTCCGGCGAGCCTGAGGCGGACGACATCGTCTCCCCTTCTCTCTCGCTGGTGGTACTCGTCTCCCTCTCCCTCTCTTTTTGTCTCTCTCACATAGACACACACATGCACACACCCTCTTTCCCCGTCTTCCTCCCCCTCTTTCTCCGTCTCTCTCTTACTCTTTCTCTCTTACATACGCACACACAGAGAGGGGTTCGGGCCCTCTCCCACTCTGTCACTCTCCCTCTCTCTCTCCCTCAGAGTGAGAGGGAGGGACCGAGCCCCTCTGTCTCCCTCTCCCTCACTCTGTCTCTCTTTATTCTCTCACTCTCTCATTCTTTGTCTCCCTCTCACTCTCTCTGTGTGACTTTGTCACACGCATAGAAATGCACACACACATAGTCATTGAGAGGGGCCGAGCCCTCTCTCACTCTGCTTTCTCACTCTTTGCCTCGCTCTCCCTCTCTCTCTCACACACAGACACACACGCACAATCAGAGGGAGGGGCCGAGCCCCTCTCTCACTCTGTCTCACCCTCTCACTCTATTCTCTCACTCTGCCTCCCTCTCCCCCACCCTCTATCACACAGACACAGACACACACACACAGTTAGAGGGAGCGGCCGAGCCCCTCTCTCACTCTTTTACTCTTTGTCTCCCTCTCCCTGTCTCTCTGTCACACAGACACACGCACATTCAGAGAGAAGGGCCAGTCCCTTCTCTCACTTTGTCTCTCCCTCTCTCTCTCTGTCTCTATTGGTCACGATTTTTTTTAATATTGTATTATAGCCTTACATAGTGGGAGATGGGTATAGACATCTCGACCTTTTCGGAAAAAAGGGGAAATCTATGCCGGCGCACGTATGAAGCTGTTTAAGTAGTCTGTGCGTAGTTCATTATGTGGGTTTGGTTTAATCAGACGATGTAGGTTCGGGTGCGAGACCTTTCCCTACTAACCGCAGTCAGTGTTGATTTACATTGGCATAAAGTATGAACACCCTTGATTAACTGTCAAAGAAAGCTCTAGAATCCCTCATATAAGTCCTGATGTCCAAGGCACACTCGCTTGCATGGCTCACAATGCACTCCCCCTATACATCGACTTTAGAAGTTTATGAAATTGCATAAATGCCCCGGAAAGTGATGCAAAGCTTTGGGAATTACATGGAGGGCTTATTTTCTTCAACATGAACCCCTAGTTTGTGAGAAACCACAAACTAACCCTAACTTAGGGAAACTTGCGAATAAAAGCTAGTCTAGGAGAAAATGTGAATATACCCTTGCTCAAAGGCATGGGGGGTCTTCCCTCGGCTTAAATCCCCGATGTCTCAACGGAGATCGTAAGGGTTAAAAAAGGTCTTTAGTGGTTAATCAAAGATGTTCAGACTTGTTCCGATGTAAGCTAGCACCGACTACAACCGGTGGGGAAAAGTCCAGTACACGAACCCTAAATCGTGTATTAAACATAAAACGCGGACTTAATCATGCACATGCTAATCAAATAGCTAACAAATGTGCATCTTTGTTCATTGAATACATAAATTTTCTCGTTATTTTTTCACGTGTAAACAACCGGCCATTCCTATGAAGGTGGTTCAAGATATGATGACTTTAGCTAAAGATGCTCTATACATTCCTAATCAAAAGTTGAGTGTAGATACCTTTCCTCCCTTGCAGCATCTACTCTGTTACATTCTCGTCTCCATTATTTACCCCAAGGGAGAAAATCTGGATGAAGTCACCGATGCGCACTGGTTCCTATTTTATTGTATCATGGAAGAAACACCGGTCAATTTTCCACACTTGATGCTTCATTTAATTAGCAAGTGTAGAACACGGCTCTGTAGAAAACTTCCCTGTGTCTCATTTCTCACTTGTGTGTTTGAGTATGCTATTGTGGACCTAGAAGATGAACCATATGAGGTCATACCTGGGTCAAATGTTTTCAATCAGTACTTTGTTCGAATTGCCGTGGGATATGAATTAGCTGGGTGTAGAATTTGTTGTATAGAGAGAAAACCTGGCTGTGAGCAAGAAGATGATGAAGAACTTTCTTGGAAATTTGATGAGATAGGGGATCGTATGTATGCCATTCAATCTTCACCTTTCGTCCTCGGAGTGAGCTAGTCTGTTGTGTTCTACGATCTTGTTTTCATTTAGTCGTGCACTGTTGTTTGTTTTTTCTAGATTTCACCTCCCTTTGTTGATGATGTCAAAAAGGGGGAGTGATAAGGGGTCAAGTGAAGTCCTAGAAGTCTTGTCTATGTTTAGGAGTGATATGGAGTCAGGTGATGTCCTAGGAGTCTTTCTTGATTAGGAAGTCGGGTCTATTTTAAGTTTGAATAGTTCTGTCAAGTTTGTTGCATTAGTTATCTCCCTTGGATGATGTTGATTAATGACATGTATTGGACATCATTATTGCAGACATCTCTGTTGGAGATTTTATGGTTTGATTATAAATGTTGTGTAAATTTGAATGGATGGTTTGCTTGTAATTGGTACTTGAATGGTTATTATGAAATCATTATGAAATTGTTGAATGGATGGATATTGCATGGTTGAATGATTATTTTTTATTCACGAGTTTGAAAGAGTGTTTGAACTTGAATGATCTATTGAGTTGAGTGATTTATGCATTTAAATTTGAACGTCACATGGTAGTTTTATCATCAAAAAGAGAGAGATTGCTGTAAAAAATTCCTAATTAATGTTGATGATAACAAAACAAATATTGTGACTGTTTAGTGGGTCGTGTTGACATTGTTCGGAAAGTGCCCTTGAATGACTTAAACAGGTTGGAATCCAAAAACGAACAGTCGAATCTGGATTCAAAATTGAAATGACAAGGGGTGGGAAGCCTAGAAATATCAGGATAGTAGGCCGTCTGGTCAAAATGGTCGACCTCTTTTTCTAGTGCACAGTCAGTCCCAAAAATCTGTCGGGGCAGTTGACCTTTTTTTAGAAGACGGTAGACCCTTTTTCATAGTGCACAAACTTATTGAAGAAGACCATCGGGGCGGTCGACCACTTTGGCAAAACAGTCCACCGCTTACTGTGCAAGAAACTTTTCAGAGCTTTCCCGATTTTGAGATTTTGATTTCTATCGTGTCTAACCCCTCCAAAGTTACTATTCTATGTCTTGCTCTATAAATAAGACAAGATGGGGTTTTTAAACCCTAACCACTAAGGAAGAAACGAAAAGGGGGCACATTCTTTTGAGATTCAAAGAGAAATTCACAAGAGCTTCAATGAGTCATTCTTTTTCTTCTCTTAGTGCTTTTATGATGATCTACTGCAAGAGGGGGAGTCAATGGCGTGTCTACAATGTGAAAAGCTTCTTTCCCACGTGCTAGATTCAACATCTACTAAAGGGAAGTCGTATACATGACCCTAGTTTCTTTCATCTTTTATTTGTTATATCTGCTTTATTGTATTGTGAGAGGAAAGAAAGAAGTGTGTGGATCGTGAGTGAGCGATCCGTGCTTGTGTGTGTGTGTGTGTGTGTGTGTGTGTGTGTGTGTGTGTGTGTGTGTGTGTGTGTGTGTGTGTGTGTGTGTGTGTGTGGTTGGTGCTCATAGCATCGTGTGTGTGTGTGGGGGGGGGGTTCACTCATCCGTTTGTGGTTATCATTTTTTATTGTGTGTGGAAAAGCCTGGTGGGGGAGTGGATGCAAATTTTACAAGAGATGAAATCAAACCACTATAAAAATCAGAGTGTTCATTGATGTGATTGTTCCTTGTTTCCTTCCCATTTCTATAGGATTTTCACACATGCACGATTAACTACAAGAGGTTAAAATACTTGTAACATTGTTAATCTTGTAATAGGGTGATTAGATCTCACTTAACTATCTAGATCTAATACTACAAGTATTTTCCACGAAAATCAGACATATTTGTAAGCAAACCCAATTCACTCCCCCTCTTGGTTTGCCATATCTTGGGCCAACACAGCGGACAGTCCAGGCCGATAGAAGAGGACCACGACCTTTTAAAAAAAGGTTCCGGTCCAGATAGAAAGGCTGCACACCTTGAGGTCTTGAGAAGAGATGGCCGGTGCATCAGAAACAAGAGAGGATGGGGTGCAGGCCGGACGGACATTCTTTAATCTCATTTGCATCTCTCCTTGCCCTGCTACCATGGAGAAAAGAGATATGAGACAGGGAAGAAGGAAGGAGAGAGAGCTCCGGTGATAGGAATAGGATCTCTCTCTCTCTCTCTCTCTCTCTCTCTCTCTATATATATATATATATATATATTGAAGGAAAATACATAAATTACATGTGACAGAAATGCCCTATTCTATCGGTCCATGAGAAACACCCTCATAGACCCACTAAACTATACAACAATTATGTTAAATACCCTTACACCACAATGACCAAATTACCTTGGACTACACTTACTATAGAAACTATCACCATTGGTAGCATTTGGGACACAGTTACTATTCAGGTATTACGCATGTTATCAGCCAATGGAAATTGATCTAATGATTGAGTTGTACTTCGCTTCATATGTGTTTATATATATATGCACACACACTATGTTATATTTATTTATTTTACTGGAATTGGTCATACATGTCTACAATGCTTATCTGTTATTTTTTTTACTGGTTTTATGAAAATAATTGTTTCTGACATTTATTCATTGGTTAATGGTTATGTCTAAAATGCAATTGAAAGGCCGATAACTTGTAGGTTCATTGGGTTGTCTGTTACCAATCATATACCTAATTCATTCTCAATGGTCATCATCATCAGTAGCAGCAACGATAGCCTTATCCAAATTAACCCCTCAGTTTTGCATCCACTAGATCCAAGGAAGGTTCCAAGGGTTTCACAAAGTTTTCCTTCTGCCCGCTGATGTCAATCTTTTGCAAAGTGGTGTCAAGTGTCTTGCCAGGGTAACTTTGCATAGGAGGTCAGTCTGAAGTCCTATAAGTCCAGTTGAAAGGTGAAAAACTACCTTCTTGATTACAGAGTTTAAGATCATGCAACTAGGAGGCAACACGTAAGTATTTCCCTAGACTTTGAGAAAAGTTATTTGTAGAGGCAAAAAGGAAATTTTGATATATATGTGCTCTTCTCTAGAGCAACTATCACCGGAAGACTCAAATGAATGCAGTCCTCTGGGCTAACCATAAGCCAGTACGGTGTGAATATCAATAGGCAATAGCACACACAATACATGGTATATGTTGGGACGTTGCACCATACTTTCTCTAGATTCCCATGGAATACTTCAATTTAAATTATTGAAGCGATCTTTGTTTTGCCAAAGGATGGCTTGGAAAGAATGTAAGATTTTATATAGTGACAAGGCAGCCCATTATGTCTCCATTGTATTTGATATGGCTGAATTCTAGGTGTTGCTTCAACATAGCAAAGCAATGTGCCTTTTTGCTTTTGGGACCCATTCATTGAATGTTGTGCTTACCTTTCTTATAATTCTCTGGGGAACTGATTGACTCTCCCTGCTTCCCTTCTCTATCTTATACATGCTTGTTGGTTTTTAGGTCTGTGACCATGGAAAGACATATCGTGTTTCTCCCACAATTTTGTTTCAGCTTCTTACATTCTGTGATATGGCCTGCACATTACATGGTCTTGTTTTCTGTTGTTTTATATTTTCTGAAATTTCTCCCATGGCAATTACTGTGTTTGTCATCAGGATCTTCTCATGATGACAATGGGGTCAATGTTCCTCAGTTTGTAGCACTAGCTGTTGTACAGTCATATAATCCTAGGCGCAAGGTCCCACGAAGCAGTATATCTATGACTGATTTAGAACGTTGTTTATCAAAGGCATGCTCTTCAGCTGCTGAAAATTCTGGTACATTCTGATTCTTTGTTTTTGTTGGAAGAATCTGGGAGTTTTTATTGGTTTAACTTTTTACTTGAAGAATCGTCTGCAGTGCATAACATGAAGTCCCTGGTCTACCATTATGTTTGATTATTTTATATGTTCACCTAGTATTAAAGCTAAGGGGACAAGCAGTGGCGATACCCCCCCAAACTCCTTGCATTTCTCCCAATGACCCCACCCCCCAACCACCACACCCAAAAAAAAAATGATAATCATGTATGTGCTTAAAATTTTTAGATAATTCAGGATTCATTTATTCAAATTAAGAAAGCTCTAAAATCTTATTCATACTTTAATTATTTTTAATATCTTTATTCTTTTTATAGTTTATATACAACTTAAAGTTTTAGCCTCTCTAGTGGCCCCCCCAAGAGAAAAAAACATTGGCTCTGCCAGTGTAGAGATGTACATTCAGTTTCCACTTGAACCAGAATGATAAATGGACATGGCCATTATCTTGAACTTTTCTCTGTTTATTGTTGTTCACATATTCAAAAGAAGGTTGCACAGGATTGCAGGTATTCTTTTACATAGCGGTGGTAGTTCGAAGATGGGCTTACTGGCAGGTTCTTTGAGTTAACAGGAAGGTAGCACATGGTTTGCCAAACCATCTGAATCTGGATTAGGATTGGCACGTGCTCATCCAGTTTTGAGGTGGATGGGCCCGCAACAGTTGGCATTGGCTGGAATTGGGTTGTAATCATCAGTTTATAGTTGAACTATTTTTGTTCAAACATTCCTCCAGTCAGGCTGGTTTTAAGCCAATCCAGACTGGAATTGGAATCGCCAAGATCAAATTCAGCTACCTGTTCTGATTTGTAGTTCCTTGGGGTGACACCATGATACATGTTGCTCTATTGATTATGGAGTGGGGAAGGAATCGCCGAATAGAGTTGCATGTGATGCCCCATGGACTAAAGCCTTATAGAATACAACATCACCCCGATCTCCTTTTTGATCTGGGTGAATGAACTTAATCTATATATGGATGTAATCATGATTGCTTTAGTGGTATCAGATAATAACCTGCAAATGTTAAAAATTAACCCTTACAGCCAACTTGGTGGACTCAAGGAACTTGGCGTCCAGGGTTGGCTGGCATGAGTTGTTGAGGTCTGCAGAAAACTTTTGTAGAAAGAGTATTGTGGACCGTGTTTCCAGGTTTGAGGTGCACATTCCTGGAAAAACCCCAAGCAGTAGATTGGACTGATCAGGAAACTCAGTTTGTCTCAGTGGTGGTCCCGGACATCTTTGTTCATGATGAATTGACGAGCAAATCCAATTTTGGCTGCTGGAACATGTTAGATTGCAAGATCAAGATGTGAAAGTTGTTTTAATTAGTTTTCTTGTTAGGAGCAACTGGTAGAATGTGGACTTCTAATTATTAAAAAAACTGTTGTCTGTGTAGCTTTAGTTATCCTTTAATGTTAAGCATTTAATCTGTTACCTCTTGGTACCAACAACCTTTTTGTTTCCTATATAAGTATTACACCTGATGTAGTGACCGTGTACTCTCCCCCCCCCCCCCCACCCCCTCCACCCCTCCAGAAAAATTTATATACACTTCTTGCTTGCTGGTTTTTATGGACTTGATGCCTAGGCACTGCTTAGGCACTTCGAGACCCCAAGTATGCCTTGGGTCGCCTTACCCCCTTGACAACTATGTTTGTAATACCTGAGGGCCAAAGTAAGCAAGAACGGTATCCATTCCGTTAGCTTAAGTTTGCTTTTAATGGTGATCAGTAGTTATCCTAGACCCTGTAAAGCACTGGAACCATGTCAATGTGGAAATTGAAGACATCACAACGGGGGAAAAATAAACTGCAAAAAGGAAAAGAAAAATGAGAAGAAAGGAAGTGGCTCTTGGAGAGGTGGAGAAGAAAACTTTATATATTGGCACTATTATTCTCTGTCAAATTCAACAAAGAGACAACTTAAAAGAACTAGAAGAGAGGAAGAGACCATGAGAAAGGAGGCATTTTGCGGGTGCTGTCATCCAGTTCATGAAACTTACTATGAAGTGTGAAGTAACTTTCTTCAAGTTTATTTAACATTGTTTGGGACATCATGGTCTGTGACTAATCTGGACACCTTTTGTTACTGTTAGAGGTCCGAACTCTAACCCAAAATGTAGACATTGAGTTGAGAGAATTCCCCACATGTATAGAGGAAAGACTCTCATGTATTTCTGATTTGGGACTAAACCACAACACCTCCCCTCGTGTGGAACCCACCTATGTGGGGTGCATCATGGGTAAGGCCAAGTGTCCACATATGGATCCAACGGGTAAATGAGACTTTGATGCCATGTTAGAGCCCTGAACTCTTAACCCAAAATCTAGGTATTGAGTTGAGGGAATCCCCCACATGTATAGAGGAAGGACTCCCGTGTATTTTTGATATGGGAATAAATCACAACAGTTATGAAATCTATTATTGATGAATTAGACATTTTTTACCTTTTTTCTTGGATTCCCATTTATTATATAGGCTAGCTGCCTACTAAGATATTAGGTGCCTACTTTGTCTTTGCATCAGATATTCATTTGTGCACTACTTTGGTTACTTATGACATTGTGTGATCTAAAAATCACTATGAAACATGGTCAGGGAGTTAATATGGTCCAAGGATGGCAGTACCGGTTTCGGTCTCAGTTGGGATTGAAATTGAAACGTACCGATTTCAGTTTTGGTTTCAGCCGGTTCAGACCATTCAAAAAATTCAGAAAATATAAAAAAATAAAAAAATTATAAAAAATAAAAAAACTAAAAAAATCAATGGACATGCATTTGAGTGTGAATAAATTAGATTAAGTGCTAGAAATAAACATTGGACATGTTAAACTAATATTCTTGAGTACATATTAAGTATAAAGCAGGTTCAAGCAGCACAATAAACATTAAAAACACAGTAAATGTTACATAAATTAAATGATTCCTACCCAAATGATGATGCATTAATATGGATAATAGCTATAAGAACCTTATCCCTCATCGTCTGGCTTCTGATGTTGATATCCATAAAAAGGTTGCATATATTCTGTATATTCACTATAATCAAACAATGATGCAGTCAAGTCCTGCATCCCTCTTGGAGTATAAGGTGGTTGGCTTGATTGGAATCCAGAATCAACATAAGAAGTAAAACCTTTAGGATGAGAAGTGGATGTTGACCCATAACTGCTACTGGCTGGAACTAGATAGTCTGGATGAAATTAGAATTCTAGCTGATGGCCCCACTCATACATGTCTGCTTTGTGTTGGCCACCTCCATAACCTGATGGATGTCCATATATGGCTCTGTGAATCATATCCTCCTTCACTATGACTATATATTTTGCCCTGTCAATGTGGAAGGAGGAAGTAGGTGCATACATGTCACCACCAGTAGTAGCACTTACAGCTGCACTGGGATCATCACTTGGTGCATCATCATCATTGTCATCATCATTATCATCATCATCAGAACCATAAGAAATCAGTCGTCTTTTAGCCTTTGGGGATATTTGTTTTTTTCTTTTGGTGTATCTTTTCCCCTCATCTTTGAAAGTAATCTTTTCCCCCTTGGCGTGTCTCACAAATTTATTTCAACTATTCAATTGTCGGGTCCTCTCGAGCAGCAACACTAGTCCTCTTAGTCATCTCATGTAGTAATGTACTTCTTCTTAAGGATGGAGGTGGCTTGACCATTCTAGGAGTGACTGGCCTGCTATATGATTTTGAATATCTACCTGGTTCAATCTCAGACTACTGCTCAGCGTCGTGAACAAACCAACTCGGGTCCTCTCTCTGGTGCGCATGAGTCACTCTTGGCCTCTTGGTTGATCCTTTGAATTTTGGATCCCTTAGCTCATCTTCATCCAATATACCCTCTGCCCATGTTCTGTCATCATCATAAAAAATAGGCTCATCAACCTGCGCTCGTATCTCAACCCAAGACTGTAAGGGATTGTCATCATCAAATAATGCGTCCACATCAATTTTTGGAGTTGTATCTTCTGCGATGCGTTTCTCCCTCAGTTGTTGTCTCAGCTTCATATTCTTTATTCTTAACCTCATGTTGTAGTGACAGTAAACTAATTTTTCTAGCCGTTCAGCCATTAGTCAATTGTGAATTTTTGAGTGTGTAAGGCTGAACGTGCTCCAATTCCTTTCACATTGATTTGCTGATGTTGTTTGACTCAACACCCTAATTGCAATGTAAGCCAATACATTACTGCCAAAATTCCTATTGTTCACCATCATCCACCAGTCAGCTATTCCACCAACCATAAACAAATAAATAAAGATTAATTCTTCATTATGTACTAATACATATTGACTCAATTTAAGCACAAGCATTTAGTATACATGGGCCCACTCTTCCCACAGCGTATTGTAATTGTGAGTCAAAATACGTCCCAGTCCTCAATCTATAACTGTCCTTCTATAAGGATAAAGTAACAATTAACATAAGTAATTGAGCTTTTTTTTTCTTTTATTGATAAAATCAATAAAGGCCAACCTGTAGCTCGGCCTGAAGTCTCTTTTCTGGTGTCCTCGATAAACGACCAATGACTTTTAAGGTGTCTTGAAGCACCTCGCCATCAACGTTCGCATTGACATTGCACATAAATCGAGGGTTGAAGAAATAACTTGCATTTGTGTATAATTAACTAAATGTAATATGTAAATTAACCTAAAAAATAAATAACTTTATATCAATATAATTAATCACTCACCAGCTGTACGCAATTCATGGTGTAATATGTTATCCCATCTATTGTCAACATTTTCCACCACTTTGCATACTCTTTGAGAAGGGATTTTTGCAACTCTAATTTGACACGGTCCATGGCCTCGTATAGATATCACATGTCATTCTTCTCATCGCCATCCACCATTCTTAGGACTTTCACGAGAGGTGTGGCAACTTTTATGTAACGTGAGACCATGTTCCAAAGTTTGCTATCTTCCACGATGTGACACACAACCAAATAATCCATCTGAGCATCAACATTGGATTTGTTATATAATCCTGTATGGATTTGTGGTACATGAAAGACTTGAGCTTATTCTTATACCTGTCTAAGGACTCCAAAGAAATGAAATTCGAAGCAACTCTTGTTGGCCCTGCACGGATGATATCTCGGGCCCCACTTGCATCTCTCTGAACATGTTCAAAATCCTAGGATGGCCATAAATGTACTGAGTGATTTTTTGTGCCCTCTCAATTATCTTCTTCACATTTGTTTCCTTCCCATTGTCTTCAAATATCAAGTCCTGACAATGTGCTGCACATGGGAGTCAATATAAATGCTTGCGCTTCTGCATCAACTTCTTCCCTGTAACCCCATAACTGGCTTCATTATCGGTGACTACTTGGACAACATGTTCCTCTCCAATTTGTTCTACCATGTCATCCATCAAATGAAACAAATAATTTGCATTCTTTTCATAATTTGATGCATCTACCGATTTAACAAATATTGTACCTTCGATGTAATAAACATAAAGTTGATCATAGACTTCTTCGTGGTGCCAGTCTAACCATCACACATCATGGTGCATCCTCTTTCCATCCAGATATGTTTGAAGTTTTCAACCCACTGATGTAGCTCCTCAACCTCTCTCATAAGGCGACGCTCGTATGTGTCGACGTGACGGGGCCTTCAAGTCAGGGCCAGTATCAACTAGGACATCAAGCATAAGTTGGAAATATTCTGATTCAGCTGCATGTGCAGGCACACTTGCATGGACAAATCATTTGCAAATACTTTTAAATACATGCCCTGCAACTTCAGCTAATTTTTTTGACTCCTCTCAATACTTGTTTGATTTTTGGTTGTGTAGCACTTTGACTTCTATGCCAATAGCTATCCATGGGGCTTACTCTCTGCGAGGTTGCACCAATGTCAGGACGTCGTGCTACACCAGCTGTATTGGAGTAGGTCTCTGAACCTATCGGTGCTTTTCCCTTCCTTCGAGTCACTTGTTCACGCTTTACTACTTCAGTCAGCTTTGGATTTGAATCCTCGGTGCCTTCCTCCTCATCATCATCATCCCTCCTTCCCCTTCTGTTTACTCTGCCTGAAATCTCTTCAGTAATTTCAGGCTGATCTTCAGCCCTTCGTTGCATCCTGTCTTTTTTGCCTAGAAGGCACTGTCACATTTCTTCTGTCACCTGCCGGGGACATCTGTCGCATTTTGACCTTTCCTCTTATCCCTGTCAAATGTTACTTTCCTCTAGTAATCCCGCCATGTATCTCCTTACCACAATAATTACATTTGACTTTTCTTCTTCCAACATCAATTAGCGTGAGTTGGGCCCACCCCGAATCGTCCTGCCCTTGACGTTCCTGACTTTTTTCACGTCTAGTCATGATGCTGCATTAAGACAGTCAAAGACAAATAGTTGAGTACAATGGAAAAATGCAATGAAGTATAATTGAGCTTCAAGTTACGCTGAATTGATGTAATTAGACGAAAGCCCCAATTTTTAACCACTAATTAGGGTCACATTTGAAGATTTTGCCTAATTATCGTTCATTAAATACAATTAACAACATGCTCTCGCTCTAAAGTATTCAATGAAGTTTAATTAAGCTTCTATTGATGCTAAAATTATCTAATTAGACAAAAATCCTAAATTTAAATCACTAATTACACCCTAATTTAGATATTTACCTAATTATCCGGCGTGTAATACAATTAACAGCATGCTCCCGTTCTAAAGTATTCAATGAAGCTTAATTAAGCTTCAATTGACGCTAAAATTTTCTAATTAGATAAAAGTCTCAAATTTAAATCACTAATTACACCGTAGTTTGGGGACTTACCATAATTACCCGACGTGTAATACAATTAATAGCATGCTCCCACCCTAAAGCATTCAATGAAGCTTAATTAAGCTTCAATTGACACTAAACTTACCTAATTAGATAAAAGTCCAAACTTTAAATCACTAATTACACCATAATTTGGGGATTTACCATAATTTACGTATAAAAATTAATAGAATCTAACATAACCTAACCTACAACAAGAAAACTATCAATGAAAGAAAAAAAATACAGAAATTTACATCCTCCCAAGCTCTAAACAGCAACGACGGCGACGGCAGCGTCAAACGACGGCGACTGCAGCAGCTACGCACTTTGAACAGCAACAACGACGGCCGCAAAAACCCCTCCCAAGCTCCCCCCTAAGCTCCTCCACCTCTCTTGGCAGCAACACCCCTCAGATATGAGATCTGAGGGGTTGGGCAGAACTGAACTCCCCTCTTAAGGGGAGTTCGCGTTCGGTATCGCCCGGTTTCGGGCGGTATTGGGCCGAAACGCCGAAACCGAGAAATTATGATTTTTTTTTTAAGTTTCAGACCTGTTACAGTGAGCAGATTCGGTTTCGTACCGGTTCGGTCCGAAACCGATACGTTTCGGTCGAAACATATCGATTTCGACCGATACTGCCAACCTTGATATGATCTGTTGGTACTTAAATGAGCATTTTAGATAAAGTGAAGGAAAGTTGAGAGAACATTATGCGGTTTAAATGAGCATTTTAGATAAAGTGAAGGAAAGTTAAGAGACAACATTACGAGGTTGCTGCATAGTTTTCCTTTCAGCAATTTCAAGATTGTATAAGCTATCAGAAAGCAGGAAATTGGAAAATCAATTTATGGAATTAGGATGAAGGGTTTTGGAATTCAAATTTGTGTTGAAGAAGTATTCGTGCTCACCAAGTTGAAAGACAATGAACCTACTCTTTTGTGTCCGCCATTTTGTGGTCTCTTGGTGTGCCCTAAGTCTGTCCTATGCCATATTGGAATTATTTTTTCTTTTTATGGCGTCCTCTCAAATGCCAAAAAACAACAGTGGCATCTGGGTGTTTCCTGTTTAATCCGAGGTCCTTTATTCATATCATAATTTTTTCTTGCTTTAGTATATATATATATATATATATATTGTTGACAAAGTTAAATGTGTTGTATGGTTGTTTTGGTTTCTTTATGAAGCATCAATTCATATGCCACGTATCGGTTACCAAGGTGGTTCCCAACATTCTGAGTGGTACACAGTGGAACGCCTTCTACGAAAATATGCATCCCTTTATGGGATAAAGATTTTTGTGTAAGTTCTCGGTGGCATTTATTTTTTCACATTGTTTTCGTTCGCTTTCTCTGTTAATTAATTTTCAGTGGGGTCCATTTGACTTTTTGCTGTTTAGGTACTATTTCCGGCGCCCATCTCAAGAGTGAGCAGTGAAATCTTTTCTTGTAAATAACGAGTCGTCCCATGTGCTGTGGAGCTTTGCATCTCTGTTATTCTAATCTGAACTAGCTTTGAATTTTGTCGTGTACGTCTGTGGATCTAGAATATGCAGCAGAATAACCTCATTCTCTTTAGTGGATTCAAATGTTGTTTGATGCGTATCTGAACTTTGCCATTTCATCCAAGGGCATTTGGAATTGGGAGCTGAAAGAATGGTGTAGCTTTGTTCTTTTAGTAACCAAAGTTGGTTTGAAAGTGAGAATCTAATATCTTTCCCCTTGGAATCCTACCAAATAGTTGATCTAAAACACACTGGTCTCCACATGCTTAAAGATGGGATCAGAACTCGGATGGAGTTGTTTTAAATTTGGACAAAATATGATCTCCATATGGTGTCACCAATCGGTCCCGAAAGAAAGCGTTTGGAATCCTTCAGACCACGAACAGAGGACAACGACAACAGGAGTAGCCACCTGTTATTGCCGCATTGCATGATTGAAGGCCACAAGCAGGAAGGGCATCTGTAGCTGTTTTTTAGTCTTCGCCATGGGAAAGCAACAGAAATGTCAGCCTCAGCAAACGACCATAAGCCCTAAGAAGTATTGAGGGTAAGGCCTATAAAGAACCTAAGAAATAACAAAGCTGTCATGGTGATGTTTGGATGGAAATATGATTCATTATGAGATATCGTCTTTGTTCAACTTTGAGTCAAGAGGACGCCTGGGGAAAAGAATTACAGGGTTTCGCCCTCAAAACCCTAAGGAGGAAGGTGAATGGGGCTGTGACAATTAACCAGAGGCATGCTTCTTTCTTGTGATCTTTCGGTTTATTGTGGACAAAAGGATGAATAGAAATGTTGGACCACTGCCCCCTTATGCAACGCTTCGATATATAATCTTTCACCCTGCTACATGGTACCCGCAAACACGCTTAACGCACTTCTTCCTCCATGACTACATCTCGTGTACGTTGCACAAGCACAAGGTGTTTCCCTTACGACCTAATCCCTCGCGTAGCCCCTTCCTTTCTTGCACATGTATTTAGCGCCTCTTCTCTTTGCCTACATGGTGACTCGAGTCTACAACTACTCATGCGTCCCTTCCCTCTTTTCTTCTCTTCTTCCGTTAAAAAAAGTATCTCGGTGGTCATACACCCAACTCCTCCTTGCAGGCAAGCTCTTTGGGTTTGTTATAATAGAACAATAGAATGGAGAGGCGGAGTTCATCCACCATGTTGTCTGCTACTTCGTCAACTTCCACTTGAACGTCGCATTCTTCTGCCTTGTGACTAGCTTCTCCTAGCCTCAGCCTTCGGTGTTAACCCCGCTCTCGTGCACTGTACAACTTTCCTTTGGACTCTTGCACTTCTAACCCCCCCGTTAATTAAACCCGTCTCATATCTTTGGCGCATGTAATTAGCGTCTCTTCTCCCCCCCCCCCCCCCACACACTGACTGAAAAGTCTCTACTCATGCATCCCTTACCTCTTCCCTCATATCTTCTTTTTTTTTTAATCTCCCGGTCATATACCAACAACTGCGTGTAAGAAAGCTGTTTAGTTGGTTGGTTGGTTGGCTTGCTTGTATGTTTGTAGTACGGATACATTGCTACAAACCTTACGGTGGAGTTCAAACTCATGAGACCACCTCCAACCATGGCATCTACTACTTCGATCAGCAACTTAGCGTCGTCGTCTTCTGCTTCATGACGCCCTTCTCCGCCTCTCTTACTCAGTCGACCAGCGCCACTCCTTCACCCATTTGTCCCGCCGCTTCTTCTTCTTTTACTCTTGGTCCATTCATCTGTATGTCCTGTTCATCCTCTAAAATTGTCTAACCCCTCTTCACTTAGACGAACTATCGTCTATTTCTGACATTCTATTTAACCTCTGTCAATCTATTCATCGTCTAATGGGCTAGAAAAAATCAACCCTCCTAAACAAAAATAAATAGACAACCCTCGTAAACAAAAATAAATAGATAAATAGATAATAAATTTTGAGAAACTTCTAAATCACAATTACTATATAAAATTTAATCGTATATCTTTTAGGATGTTACACTGAAAATCTCCCCCGTTTTTTTGGTGATGATAAAATTCATACAAAAATAATATATACTTCTCACGAATTTCACACATTCTCCGGAATTCTTATAGGGTGAGCACATATTCTCTCCCTTTTTAACACTCGGTAAAAGGGGTAATGGGAGTGAACCAATGGATGAGAAAAAGGAACAATCTGAATGTTTTTGATACGACACAACCTGTACATCGATGTAATGAATACAATGAGAGTACAAGGGATTGTTTGATTTATTTACCATGTGCCAATTGCACATTGGATAAACGCAGTGAATAAGCAAAAGAATATATAGTTACTGTAACATACATTAATGTCGAGGTAAAGATATAGGAGAACCATATGTAGGGTAATTAAACGGGTGATCAATGAGATTTCTAAAGATTTTATAGAATGCAAGGGTATTAATCGGTGTGAGAAAACACGTTGTTTCTCCCTAGATCTACGAGGATTTAACCTAGACCTAGGGTGAATTCGGATTTTCCCTCAAATTTAAATATTATTTAAATAAATATGAAAAAATATTTTTAAAAAGTGAGAAATGAAATCAAATGATGATCACACACACATGTATTGGCAATTGATCTAACATTTTCATATGAATCTATCGTGAAATGATTTTTTTATAATTTCTAAAATATAATTACTTTTAAATACTACTAATTCAAAACATCGGAGAATGCACACATTCCCATGTATTGGCATGGATCTAACGTTTTCATGCGAATGCACCATGAAATTAATTTTTTATAATTATATTATATTTTAAAAATGATAAATGATAAAAACGATAAATGATATTGATTGATGCACACGTACACTTGTATATCGGCAAATATCAACATTTTCATGTGCATCCATCGTGAAATAATTTTTTTGTAATTTTTGAAATTTAAACATATTTAATTATTAATAAGTATATCAAACAATAGTATAAGATATAACAAGTTAGTTATAAAGTAACTGAGTATTACATACATGTCCCATCAGACTATTGCATATATTTGTTGTTTTTCCATATATAAATATGGTTAAAGTATATTTCTACTACTTAATATTTTTAAATTGCATAATTAGTTACATTTTTATTTTATTTTATATGTCTACGAGAGCACAGTGTGGTGACATCGAATGGCACCATGGGATCATGGTAGACAAGCATAGGCACTTTCTCAAGTGTAACTATTGTGGCCATGTTTGAAGGGGGTGAAGTCTCCTGCTCAAAGAAACACCTCGGGGGAGGCAAGACAGTCGATTACAACGAGATCCATACATGCGGGAGTGTATCCAGAGAGGTCCAAAAGTTAATTGGAGAGCATTTGAAAAAGATCAAAATTGAACAATAGGGAAAGAAATCAAAAGAGCTGTTAGTTGAACGAATGATAGCCCACAGAGGGACATTGATTAGAAGGTGATGAGGCATGGACAAATAATGGGTCTGATGATGACGTGCAAGAGGCTTAGACAAAAATTACATGTTAAAACATCAAAGTAGTTCGTGCATAGAAATTTTGCCCAAAAAATGTCAAAATGGGCTAAAAAAACGACTCCTCATGAGTCAAGCCAACTCAAGCGTATTGTACTGAATCAAGCAGGGATCTGATCCAACATGGATCCATGAGTCAACAGTCCTTGATACATACTCTGTTGAACTCTTCCCTAGATAGTGTGCAGAACATGAGACTCCGGGCTCTAGCGTTTAGAAAGACGATATCTTTTTATGAGTTCTGCTGCCGTTGTTCTTTGGGCTTGGTAAAAGATTGTTCTCCATCCTTAATGGCTATCCATGTGTCGTGGTCAGTTCTTCACATAGTATGTCATCCTTACTTTTCGGTATAAAGGTAATATGTTGTATTGAACAAGGGGGGTCTATTGATAGATTAACCCTCCTTCCTAGATAGTTGTCATTTGTGCTTCGGCTTCTAGATCTTTGCTCTAGGTCGCTAGACTTGTTTTTGGATAATACAAGCTCTGATACCACTTATTATAGTAATACAGCACCTTCCAGAGGAGGGGGGGTCGACAATCACATAGACACCAAACATTTATATATATTGGTTCGAACGCCTATGGTGACCTACATCTAGTACCCAGGTCTCAACTTGGAGTTTTCACTACTTCTCTTGAAGAAGTACAGATGTTGGATTTGCTCAGGTGTACCAACTCATTACACAACAAGGCCACACACTCACTAGGTTTTGATCAAATGATCAGCTCACCAACGGATCTACCCTCAGACAATCTACACACCAAGGATCCATTGATCCTTAACTGCACACAGATAGTAAATAATGCATAGAATTATCAGAAGATCATTCCACAAAAAATAACGTCTCCGGTGGTAGATAGATACGAAGAATTAAAAGCACGTAAACGAGGAGATGAGCGTACGAAGAATTAGAATGTTGGGACACGTAGAAGCTCCTTGATTATCATGCATGGGCTCAGACTTCTGAATGCTCCTGTGATCAACTCTAACTTACTGAAAAATGGAACTTCTTCGATGCAGTGCTTGAATAGTGGAGAGGTGAGTTGCTCACAACATTTGGATTCTCTTGTTTGCACATGGTTCCAAAAGTTATTTAATGTTGAGAATAAATCTTGTAGCTATACAATAGATATCGACTATTCGTTAGACATGTTCAGCGTACACTTGTTTGGGAGAGCAAACTATCTATTATATATGTAACCACCTACACTCTCTTCTCGAGACAAGCCTGTTCTTTGTGTCTTGTTCTCTCAGGGCTTGTTTGTTATTAGAACTGTAGGGCGGATTACAAATCGAAGAGAGAAGAATCAGCGAGACCCACACTCTCCCCTCACACAATGGATGTTAACAGACCCCGAGTACCGCGTTCGACCCTTTGAAGTCGAATACGGTACCCCTGTTCAGTTAACAAAGAAAACCTTATAGGACTTCCCATGATTCAACATGTATATCTTTTTTCACACCGACGACACACATTAGTTCAAACGTGAGTGTGGAAGGGGTTACTTTTGTAGCCCTCAACTGGTTCTATGTACACATCCAAAGGACACATTATGCTTGTCAACATATTGCATGCATAAATGAAAAGAATTTTACTGAAAAGCAATATCTACATCCAAGACTCAAAGAAGACAATGATCTTTGACCAGTGGTTAGGTGAGAGGTAATGCCCAGAGTGATCCACATGATAGATTGTCAAGAGTGTTTTCACAACCAGATCATAGTTTTAGCTGAAACAGAGTGTCATCATTTTTTGGTAAGTAAAATAGCTAATGCTGTATATATGATTTCTTTGGTAAAATAATTGAAACTATAATTATCCACCAAGATTGTGTATGAATATTGTGTGATGATATGAAAAACCCCATTTGACGGTCGCAGAAATTCCGATCCTCCTCGACGAGAAGAGTGACCCGGATCGAGCTTATCCAACCAACCGCGAGAGACACACGAATCTGTACATGTCTCTCCCAAAAACGCACAGAAATCCAAGCATGCACAAACTCGTTTGGAAGCGCTTAACCCCTGTCTGAGAGATTCTCGCTTGGAAGCGCTTAACCTTATTTCCGATGATTTGTGGGAATCCCCCGAGCAAACGTGACACCAAGAAACGTGTTAAGCTCTTCGATGTTGAGGCATCAAAGAAGCATGAGCAAACCAAACCTACTGAGATCAGACAACCACGGAGTACTCCAGATCTTGAGATCAAGATCTGAGGGCTCATGAAAGCAAAAAAGCTGAAACCACACACATCTCCGGAGTCTCAGATCACACGTACACAAACTACTACCATAAGCACCGCCGGCCTACCTGGCAAGTGGCACCCAACAACCAGATCTGCCCGGACCAGATCAAGATGGCGGGCCACATGATCACATGGAGGAGGAGGAGGAGGAGGAGGAGGAGGACACAGAAGCGTCGGCAGCAGCTCGGACGACGTTGCCGACGACGACGAAGGGGTTGCCGGGCTGCCGCGCCATCGCCTGGTCGCACCCGTCGACGTAGGCGTACAGCTGGTAGGGAGGGGCGTCGTTGGCGAGCCACTGGCGGACGTAGAAGCGGGACTGGGCGCAGGGGATGTGGGGGCCCGTGGCCGTCACCTCCACGTACTCACAGTACCAGCCGTGGTGGGGGCCCGACCCGTCGGAGGTGAGGTTGAGGCTGCACAGCGGCGACGCCAGGCCGCAGGGCACCCGGCCGCTGAAGGCGTCGAGGTTGCCGCGCTCGTAGTAGTCGTGGCCGTCGCCCATGAGGCCGCCCCACCGCTCCAGGTCGTCGATGCGCACCCGGCGCCCCGCGGCGTCCCCCACCGTCACCCCGATCTTGGAGTCCGTCCCGCCCTTGATCACCGACCCCGTCCGCACGTACAGCGTGTACACGCACTCCCCCTCACTCCCCTGACCTCCCACCGCCACGGATCATCATCACCACATCATCGTCACAAAGGATTTAATTACTCGGGATTTTAATTGCTGATCGATGGCGATCAGTACGTAGAAGAGAATATTTACCAGAAGGAAGAGGGGGACGGGGGGGAGGAGATCGATCGGGTACCGGCGGAGAGAAGGTGGGTCGGAGGTGGTGTGTACTTACAGAGTCGGCGGCGCCGGCGCCGGCGCAGGCGAGGACGAGGACGAGGACGGAGGTGAGGAAGCGGCGATTCACCGCCATGGCCGAGTCGGGGGCTTCGGGAGCTCACGAATCCGGATTCCGACCTCTGATAATCAATGGGCACCGGACGTGATGGCAGCACTTTGCGAAGGTGACAGAAACAGTCTATCTATATTTATATAGATATAGACAGAGTGGGGTGTGGGCCCCTCACCTTTTGCTCGATGAAGAAGGCGTATTTATCCGTCGCCACGTGGTGGGCAGTAAGACCATTCTTAGCCGTCCGATATATGGACGTAGCTTTGTCTGAAATCTGCGGCCGAGATTTACGGTCGATGCGGTGGACCTTCCAATTATTTGGGTCACCGTGAGTTGTTAGTGTGATTGGCGGGCTCTCGTAAATGGATGGACAGATCATACCATATCCGTATATATACATATATAACAGATCATACCATATCCATACGTATATATACATATATATAACAAATCATACCATATATATATATATATATATATATATGACAGCCTGATCTGCAGTGTCTGGGGACCCAAAGACCTGATCAGAAATCACCATTTTCATCCGCATCACACCTTAAAATCTACCATGATCGGCAGTATTAGTGTGCAGATAAGAACGAACACCCGGCGATTACTCCAGAATAAGGTTCCTCAAATCCAGCGCATATTCTGGTGGGATTCACGTAGATACGCTTTGATTTGATAGGGAGTTTTCTCTTGAGTCTAATTTAATCCAGAGTTAACTTAGTTGTCCAACTTGATAACCTGATTAAGTTATCCCAGAATAAAAGTGAGTTAATTGTAGGTTTCAAAATCAAAACTCACCTCTGGAGGTGGGTTAAGATGCCCCCATAGTTATCCCCTCACTTGATGAGATCAAGTACTGCTCTTTCGAAACTCACCTCTGGAGGTGGGTTAATTAAGATATCTCAGAGAGTTATCCCTTCAATTAAGACATCCTGAGATAACATTAGAAAAAAAGAAAAAGAGCAGTCGTTCCACCCATGGGGTGTCATGATCCGACACCCTGTAGTTTTCTTCTTCTTCTTCAACCAATGATCCAACAGCTCTCTTCTTCTTCTTCTTTAACCAATGACCCGACAACTCCCTTCTTCTCCGGCAGCTCCCCTTATTCTCCTTCGGCCATGTGATTCGGCAATCATTTTGGCCTGAAGCTTTCACATCATTATTCACCTAAACACACTAATCGCTTTATCGGGTGTCCGTTTGACCTCGTACCCTCATCTCGCTCCTCCAAGACTAGAGTTAACGATCGCTTTCATCTTGTCACGAGGAGGGGTTCTCCAGGCTATCGGATAACTAGATATCGACGAAAAAACGAACGTTAATGAATAGTAACTTTTAAATATTCATTTTGAGCCCATTAAAGACTAAATTCCGTTAATTTCATTCCGAGAACGATGTTACGACCTAAAACAGGTTCTTTCCGTCGTTCATATTACTGTCGATTACTGGGGTTCGCTCTGTACTATATTGCCCCG
The DNA here is from genome assembly GCA_022559845.1 of Amorphophallus konjac. NCBI lineage: Eukaryota > Viridiplantae > Streptophyta > Magnoliopsida > Alismatales > Araceae > Amorphophallus > Amorphophallus konjac. The sequence continues at coordinate 272,887,601 of CM040128.1, forward strand.
ACTGGAACCCCTAAGATTGCCCGTCCAATACACTATTGGTCCATGTCATTGACACGTGAGTCCTACCTATTAAATTCCTTAAATATTTCTTAAATGCTTATGTACAGTTCCATTTATTTTGTCACCCTTATTCATGTATTTGTCATCATTAGATAGTTATTTTTCACTCTTAAATAGTTATTTGTCACCCTTAAATAACATTAGAAGTCTTGTTCGTTCGTCATCTCGATAATGCGTAAAAATTGACATGAGTCGACTATTTATCACACTTATATATGACTATTTGTCACCCTTAGATAGTTATTTTTTATCCTTAGATAGTTATTTGTCACCTTTAAATAACATTGAAACTCTCATTCGTCACCTCGGGAATCTGCGAAAATTGACAAGAAATTGACTATTTATCACTCTTACATAGTTATTTGTTATCGTTATATAACTATTTTTTATCTTTAAATAAATATCTATCATATTTATAGTATTAAAAATCTCATTAAAAATACGTATAAAATTGGTAAAAAATGAGACTCAGGTAATACATATGTGACTCAACTAGAGATAAGACGGACAATAAATTTACCATCCTACAATGATAATAAGTATTTCTCTCTCGTTATTTGTCATCCCGTGGGTACAATGATGAAGATGCATTTATGAAAGGACTCATATTGTGTTCTCATTAATTAATTGACGGTGGCATGCAAGAATACAAGTGAGAGACAACCCATGCTTGTACTCGGACCGACCTTGGATGATCCAAATATGCGTCGGCTTTCTTTAATGGGACTCGGATTCATCACAAGATGAGACCCACTACGCTCGGACAACGAGGCCACGATGCTTCCTGTCATTATTTTTATTGTACGGCTGCTTTTTAAGAAGGATAATTATATGCATACCACTATCATCTTTGATATTATACTTCATATCTTTATATTCTTATCTACGTATCTCCATAATAATTATATTTTATCATAAATATCTTTACTATTGTCTATTATTTATTTAATTTAAGTTTACATAGATTAAGATAAGAAAAAGAGTAATGTGCCCTTGTTTTAATCTTCTCACGGAATTGAATGACATAGATATTCCTATGATCTTTCATATTATCTTGTATATCTCTTTTAAACCTTATATTTTACATGTTCAACTAAATATTCCGTTTTAATTTGACAGTGATATAATTGAAGTGTACACGACACTTTGACTTCGTAGGAGAAAAATGCGTCTAGAAGCCATAACTTCTTCCCGAGAAATATAAGAGGTGATCAACCGTGACCATGGGAAAGTTTTCCTCGCCTCACCATCTCCCCAATCAGATCCTCATAGAGACTTAGAGGCAACCTCAGCCGTCAAAATAGGAACATAATACCATGAACTCTAATGGGACCATGATCCCACCACTGATAAGTCCATCGATCTCCACCGAGAGATCTAATGGCCGATCCAACAAGAGTTCCTCAACCCAGACAACTCTGGTGATCAAAGGAAGCACCCAACGTGAAAATCCAAGCTAGAAACTGTTGAAATTCAACAGAAGAAACTCGATGGCATCGTAACAACCCCGTCTCCGACGATATCGCTACATACTGAGAAGGTCGTCCACCAAAGGGCATACCACCTCTAACCACCCGGAGGTACGATCCTCCCTCAAGCATTGAACGTATAGATCCACTGCACTTTGCCGTGCATTTGAGTTTATTATAGAATACATCGATTTTTTTCCAATTGTGTTGTTATGCTTTCGCGATCTTTGGCCTAATCGACTGACGGCCAAAGTCGGATCTCCTCTCGCTGAATTGGATGCACCTTCAGTCTAACCGCTCCTCGACCATAGCCCAATCCCCATAGTTTATGCCTTTCAGCTTAGTCGACTAACGACCATAGCCCGATCCCCTCTCGTTGGATTCGATGACCTTCTATCTTAACGGCTCCTCAGCCATAGCCTGGGCCCCATGCATACGACTTTGCACCCAACTAATTGTCAGCCTTACTATGGCTACCTCTACATGAGTGATCTTAAACCATATCTCATAGTGGCTTTATTTTAGCCACCTCCACATGAGCGACCCAGAGCCCGGCCGATCGCAAGTCTCAACCCTAGCTACTAAGCCCTTCGTAACTTTCAGCTCGGCCAACTAATTGCCTCGGCCCAATTACCATTCAGCACAAGAGAACTATACCTCGGGCCTAACCAAGCGACGGTCTAAACCTCGATTCTCACATTTAGCATATTTTCATACTGGACCGACCAATGGCACATACCCCGATGCTCACTCGCTCGGTCACTCAATGCTCTCACTAGCAACAAACATCATCATAGATGCAAATTATTGAGTGTAATAAATAACCCTCAGAATGAGGAACCTTTTCATATATGTAGAAACATTACAAATTCGACTGAGCTTTACTTGTACAATAAACACTTTTGCTCGTTCAATAACTGATTGAACCTAAAGACGCGAGTTGCGCTAGGCTTTGAGCAATCATGAAAAACACTTGGATAACCTCCACAAGTGTCTTTGGGAATGCCTCGATCACCTAACTCCCATGTAACCTCCCATCCTCCTCAGAGGGTCCACACCAATTCTTCATGGCCTGCACCTTCTCCTTTGTCGGGAAGGATTGGCCAGAAGTTACAAAACCCCCTATGAATCACCTCGGGAGGAGCTGGCCATGAGGACCCAGAAACGCAAGAGAGGAGTTGCCCATAAGGCGCCCACTCCATCTTTCCCTCCTCATTTCAACTGCATCCTCCCCTTCCACGTCCTCCCATGAACTCTCTAAGTTCCTAAAAAGGACGTCATAAGTAATAACCTCACACTTACCTCTGCACATCCACCAGGGGACCACACTCGTTGTGTAACCTTTTAGCTCTCCTTCACAAGCTTCATCCCCCAACTCTGGTTCTCATTTGCCACCCTGGTATCAGAACCTTAATGTCTTGCTCCAACAATAATGCCCCCTCTGCACGAGTCTCCTCGATAGGCTTGCATATGCAAGCAGCCACCCTACGTTGCCTCCTCCCCCCACAAACCATGGGAGGAGGCAGCATATTTGAAGCACTCTTGTTTACCAAGAGCCCCTCTGGCGATGCTACCTCTTTGGGCTCTCGGTGAGCAAATGTTGTTGTGGTTACCAAACCTGCTCACCAAACCTCCTATAGAACCTCTCCTCGCACAAGCGTTCTCATTTTCAAGACACGAATGGTAGGATGGAAAATCACGGGCCCCCTCATATAGCCACTAGCCAGCACTCCAGAGCATTAGTCAAGGAGCGGAGTCATAATAATACTGAGATGCAAACCAACTCGCTCCCCTTGGGAGGCAAAAGCATCGCCGCCCACTAGCGGGCCACAGCCCAAAAAATCCTCCATGCGATGTGGACTCTATTTACGAACCACCACCCTCAAATACGTGGAACCTTCTTATTAGGCCTAGCGCTGGCCACCCAATTTCCAATTACAAACTGCATTAATGGCTAAGCAGTCATTGGAGGGCCACATGTGTACTGCCAGATTTTAGACGGTCTGGCACCACAATATGTCTCCGACTTCACACGTCATCGCGTCCCGCATTTACGTGACCTTACATGTCTCGTCTGGATACCCACGCCAGTAGCTGTGCAGTGCTAACCCCCTCGAGACCCGTACCCCACACCTCTTCTTGTAATCGTCAGTCCAGCCAATTGTCGACCTTAGCCTGGTTATTGAGCTTTTTGTAACCATCGATGCGGCCAATTGCCAGACTTAACTCGATCACCTCTTGTCGTAATCGTCGGTGCGGTCAATTGTCGATCTTAGCCTGGTTACCAAGTTTTCTGTGATCGCTAGTGCAACCAATTGCCGGCCTTATTCCCGATCACCTCTTCTCATAATTATCAGTGCAGGCAATTGCTAGCCTTAGCCTGGTTACCGAGCCTTCTGTGACCCTTGATACGATGAATTAATGACTTTAGCCCTGGTTGCCTCTCCTTCGTAACTATCGGTGTCGCCAATTGTCGACCTTAGCCCGTTATCGAGTCTTTTGTGACCCTTGATGCAGCTAATTGTCAACCATAGCCCCAGTCACAACTTCTCTGTAACCTACAGTGTGGCCAATTTTCGGCCATAGCCCAATTACCAAACCTTATGTGACCCTTGATGCGGTCAATTGTCGACCTTAGCCCCAATCACCTCTCCTTCATAACTGTTGGTGTGACCAATCACTGGCCTTAGCCTAGTTACCAAGCCTTCTGAGACCTTAGGCTTGACCGAACGATGGCCGTAGCCCCGGTCATTGCTCTCTCATTTCATGATCATAGGTCCAGCCGAACGACGGCCCTAGCCCTGGTCATTGCTCTCTCGTTTCTCAACTTTTGGCACAGCCGAATGATGGCCCTAGCCCAAATTGTTGCTCTCTTTTTTCACGACCTTAATTAGGCTCATCCAAATGATATCCATAGCCCTAGTAATTACTCTCTCTCATTTCATAACCTTAGGTCCGAGTGAATGACGGTCCTAGCCCCAGTCACTGCTCTCTCGTTTCACAACCTTTGGCCCTGTCGAATGATGGCCCTATCCCCGATCGTTGCTCTCTTGATTGACAACCTTAGGGATGGCGAACGATGACCTTAGTCTCGATTATTGCTCTCTCGTTTCATGACATTAGGCCTGGCTAAACAATGACTTTAGTGCTGGTTGTTGCTCTCTCTTTTCACAACCTTAGGCCCAGCCAAAAAATGGCTCTAGACCCGATCGTTGATCTCTCACCTCACGACCTTAGGCCGGGCCAAATGACGGCCCTAGCACTAGTCGCTACTATCTCATTTCATGACCTTATATAATGACGCCCCTATCCCTGGTAGTTGCTCTCTTGATTCACGACCTTAGGCCCGACCTAACAACAACTTAAGCCCAAGTCGTTGCTCTCTCATTTTATGACCTTAGGCCCGGCTGAACAATGGCCTTAACTCTGGCCGTTACTCTCTTGATTCACTACATTAGTCTCGGCCGAACAACGACCTTAGCCCTCAGCATTGCCTTCTTGATTCATGACCTTAGGCTTGGTCGAGCGATGACCTTAGACTCGATCGTTGCTCTCTCGTTTCACAGCCTTAGGCTTTGCTGAGCGACGGCCCTAGCCCTGGTCGCTACTCTCTTGATTCATGACATTAGGCTCAGTAGAACGATGCCATGAGCCCCGATCATTGCTCTCTCATTTCACGGCCTTAGTCCCGACCGAATGGCAACCATATCCCTAGTCTCTACGCTCTTGATTCACGACCTTAGGCCCTACTGAATGATGGCCTTAGCCCCGGTCATTGCTCTCTCATTTCACGACGTTAGACCCAACCAAACGACGATCCCCAGTCATTTCTCTCACGTGTTATGACCTTAGGCACAACCGAATGACAACCTTAGCCCCGTTCATTGCTATCTTATTTTAAAACCTTAGGCACGGCCGGACGATGGCCTTAGTGCCATCATTGCTCTCTCATTTTATGACTTTAGGTGTGGCCGAGTGATAGCCTTCCTCCAGTAATTACCCTCTCATTTTACAACCTTAGGCATAGTTGAATGACGACCTTAGCCACAGTCTTTGTTATCTCATTTCACGATCTTAGGTAGGGCCGATCGTTAGACTGAGCTCAGTCATGGCTCTCTCGTTTCCCAACCTTTGGTGTGGCCAAGGGTTGGCCTCATCCTCGGTCAGCGAGCTCAACCTCTAAACAATTATCACTCCCAGATATGGTTGATCAATGGCCTTAGGCCTAGTCCCCTATCAGTAATGCCTCCAAGAGTCGATCTGTTGCCTAATTATCCTAAGCTCGCACACCACAACATAGGCCAATACCAATAGAAGCATTCACACCAAAGTTGGCACCTCAACACCATGTTCATACTTTCAAAAAAATTACAAAAGGGGGGCCATTGGGCCGACACAAAAAAGGAAAAACATGAAAACAGCTCCTCAGCAGTTGTGGACGCACTTTCCGTTAAACTGTGGTTCCGGTTCGTCTTTTGGTTTTATTAAGTGCGTGGGCGTGCCAGTCACCGGAGTGACAATTTATTCGGGCTCCGGAGAGCCCATGGTGCGCTCGATCTGACTTCGTCAGATGATTGTGTGGTTCGTGTCGGGACCGAATCCCGTCGCGCCATGAAGGTCACGACGTCATTTACATCCCTCATACGAGGGAATACCCTTGATTAATTGCCGAAATTAGAGGCCCCGCGGCCGAAAGGAGTAACACTAATTATACGAGAGAGATAGGGATGGGTCACACTGAAAGTTGTATTGAGGCCATAAACTGTCGGCCGTGTCGGCCACTCGTAGACCTTTCGTATTCGGACACAAGTCCGTGACAGCGCCACAATGAGAAAATCGAGGTAGATCCCTTCGAATGTCTGCCGAGCATGCGGCAATTTTAAATGAAGGTTCGGAAGGTATCCGGAACGAGAAAACAAATCCGGTCCGATTAGGATGTCGGCCCGAGGTTAGATCAAAGCCCGGCCATATCGGGGAATTCCCGAGACTCGGGCTCGACCTAGAGGGGCAACGTTGTTGTTCCTTTTGCCCCGGGTCCCGGGGAGAGAGCGAGCTGCGGCGTGGGCATTGATGTCTTTTATCTGGGGTTTTCCTAGCTGTGTACGTTCTCATTTCTGATTTAATATTTACTGTTTATTCGTGCCTTTGTCCGGGATGATTTTTTTTTCTTTTCGTTCATGATTATTCTTATCATTATCATTTGTTTGTTATTTATTATTTTTTTCTATTACCCCTCCCACCTCTTTTATTGTGATTAATATTACGCATTCGGAGTCCTTTAATTAGCGTAATTTTTATTAATTTATTTGCTATTATTAATGCCCTTGTCAAGTTGTATATGTGTATATGTATAGTGTGCCGGCGAAGGGGAAAACGGGAGTGTACCGCTGAGGGCTGGGGCGTACCGCTGAGGGCTACAGGGGGGGGCGTACCGCTGAGGGCTGTAGAGAGTGTACCGCTGGAGGCAGCAAAGGGCGTACCGCTGAGGGCTGCAGGGGCGTACCGCTGGAGGCTGTAGGGGCGTACCGCTGAAGGCTCAAGAGAGGGTACCGCTGAAGGCTGGGTGTGTGTGTGCCGCTGGGAGTTGGGCAGGGAGTGATGGAGGTTAACTCAGTTTCGATTACCTGCTTTAAGGCTTTTCTTTTCTTCTTGTCTTAACCCTTGTGTAGTTTCATATAAAATTCCTCCCGCGTTTGTTCTCTTGGTTCGGTTCGGTCTCTTTTCTTGCGGGTCGGGTTTTCGGGCGGCAGTGGTTTGATGAGTTGGAAGGTTTCGTCAGTTATCTTGCTTGTTTGTTGCCTCCTTTTGCCTCTTTTAATTGTTTATTAGTTTCTTACAAAAATTCGGCAGCATCTCCCCTTAACCCGGGGCGTAAGGGAGATACAGGGAACGCGCCCACATGATGTGGCGGAACCCGACAACTGGAGGTGGGCCCCCCGGGGGGGGGGGGGGGGGGGCAACACCTTTATAGAGACTCGGAAAACGCGAAGGAGAACGACAGATCGAAGACATCTAAGGGACCTGGACTGGGACTGGACAAAGGGGTAAGCTGAGGGACTGAAGGGCGTGCCGCTGAGGGCTGAACAGGGTGTGTGCCGCTGAAGGCTGAACAGGGGGTGTGCCGCTGAAGGCTGAACAGGGTGTGCCGTTGGAGGCTGAACAGGGTGTGCCGTTGAAGGCTGAACAAAGTGTGCCGTTGGAGGCTGAACAGGGTGTGCCGCTGAAGGCCAAGGGTGGGCACACCGCTGAAGGCTGATCTGGGCGTGCCGCTGAGGGCTGATCTGGGCGTGCCGCTGAGGGCTGGAAAGGTGTACCGGCCAAAGGCCGGAAAGGTGCACCGCTGAGAGGCTTGAAAAGGGTATTAGCAACTGGGGGGGGTACTTGGTGGCTGTTCAGGGAAAGAGGAAGAAAGACAGGGGATTTCAAGGCCGAGGGTGGCCTATTAGTAACTGAGCGGTTGGGAAGAAAGAAGGGTAGCTCCCCTTCTCCTCAAGCCCGGGAACACGGTAGATGGCCATGGAAGGGAGTGAGGAGCTCACGGAGCCAAGGCTAACAGAAGGGGGAAACCTACATCGACGTGGAGGACCCTAAAGACGCCGGAGGAATGAAGACATAGAGGGAGTAACGGATCGTCCGTCGAAAAGCCCGCAAAGCCTAGCATAAAACATTGAAGATCGAAGAGGAACCCGGAGAGGGTGGTTTTCATTCATGAGAATCAAGAGGGCGTGGCCCTACATATATATTACAAAAGCAAACCCCCAGATGGGGCCATGGACAAAAGGGAGAAGGAGAAAGAACCCCCAGGAGGAATGGGATACAAGAGAGACGAAAACATCCGGGCCTAAGACATTGGCCACTATCCCCAACCCTTTCCCCCAATACAACAAGCTCTCTCTCTCTTACTCTTGTTTCTTCCCGGTGGCCGTCGGACGGAGCACAGGCCGGGAGGGCCTCTTCTTCTCTTCTTTCTTCTCCTCTTTCTCCTGTGTGTGCCCTCTACTGTTGGAACCTCTTCTCCTCTCTCTGTTCGTCTCCCCCCCCCCCTTTTTTTGTTTTAACAGGAGGCTTTTATACTCCCAGCCACCGACGACTTCGAGCACGACCGTCGAAGGCGGGAAGCCGGCTGTGATGATGGGTTTGACCTGCCCCTGTACTGGCTGTCAGTGGGGTAGGCTACGTGGCCCAACGACCAGCTGCCACCTCAGACGGCTCCACTGCGCGCCAAGGATGTGTAGGGCATGGGCCTCACGTCGCCCGTTGAAAGAGCTTCACCGCTGTGCCGTTGAAGGGCTGAACAAGCGTGCCGCTGTAGTGCCAAAAGAGCGTACCGCTGGAGCCCCGGATGGGCGTGCCGCTGAACGGCCTGAAGGGCGTGCCGCTGAAGACTGCTGAGGGCGTGCCGCTGAAGCCCCAAAGGGCCGTGCCGCTGAACGGCCTGAAGGGCGTGCCGCTGGGGACCCTACAGGGTGTGTCGCTGAAGACCCCCCAGGGGGCATGCCGTTGAACCCCAAAGGGGGTGTGCCGCTGAAGACCCCCCCCCCCCCATGGGGGGGTGTGCCGGTGAAGACCCCCCCCCATGGGGGTGTGCCGCTGAAGACCCCCCCATGGGGTGTGCCGGTGAACCCCCTTGGGGGTGTGCCGGTGAACCCCCATAGGGGTGTGCCGGCGAGGGCCGCGGCAGGGTGTGCCGCTGAAGGGAGCGGGCCGCTGGGGCCTCAACTGGGCGTGCCGCTGAAGGGCTAAATGGGCGATTTTGAGCCCATTGTGAGCATGAGTTGTGGCACATTTGATTTTCTTCGAGGCCCACGGGCTGTGGAGCCTTTTGTGCTTAATTTCCCCGGGGGTTTCTTCACTCGGCGCCGTTGTTGATGCTGGGCTGAGCATGACATTTTGGATGTATAATTTTCGGTGTCCACAGCAGTCAAAAGGACACTCAAAGTCTTTGTACACATCCAAGAATACCTACTGACATGCAACTAATGCCATGGACCAGCATGACATCCAAGTTGAATTTGAGTGACCCTCTATACTCCTCGGGTCCCCACTCGCGAATCACTGCCACTGCTTGCACGGCCTCCCATCTGGCCCTGGCTAGCTGCTCCTCTAGCTTGGTGATTAGGCCCCGCACCACCCTTCTAGACTCTTGAGTCTCGGCCAACTTAATTGCCAAGGCCTCAGCCTCACCCTTGAGCCTCGCGACCTTGGCTCTCAGATCCTCGGTCCCCCTCCTCGCCACCTACGCCTACTCCTAGAAGCCTCGAGCTCGATCCTCAGAGCTCTTGAGGATAGCCAAGGCATTTTCAAGGCCGGTATGAGCTACCTCTATGTCCCTAGTCGAATGACGGGAGAAACCATAAGCCTTGACCACTACATCCAACACCCACCATGTTAGCACACTGAATAGCTCAGGCGTGGGTCCATGAGTCGCGCCCTCTAAGTCCCTAGGAAGCGACAATAGCTCCATGAGCTCCCCCAAATCATCATGACAGAAGCGCACAACACTAGATACGCCCAACACATCCAAGACCCTCCACTGCCCTTGATCAGCCTCCAATGCGTCAAATGGCACGCCCTTCCCCCTCCACGGTATTAAGGGTTGCCAACTGGGGCCTTCCTCGAAGGCACTATCATCACCGAGCAAAGACCCCTCTCCGAGGAATGCACTCTCAACCTCTTGAGTATAGGGACTGCCACCCCATCCGACTCGATTGTTGCTTCGATTAACCCAGTTGGCCCAGCCGCATCTGTCTCACCCGGACTTCTCCTCCAGATTTCAGCCAAGATATCTTCCACACTGAATTCCACAACATCTACAAAACAGAGAAGCAAATGCTCGGTACAAATACAAGGCATTGAAATGGGAGACTCATAAAACTCACCCCATGGCAAGGTTTGACAAACCGATATGGTACGCTGCAAATCGAACATATTAGATCATACCAGGGAAAAGTTGGTATGAGCGAGGCATGACACACATACAGTACACCACCCCTGGTCGCAAGTGGCTTGATGGAGGCCATGGTGGCAAAGGCGGTGACGGGGATGGCTTCGGCCGGGGCGGTGGCTCGAATAGAAGGGTGGGAGGTGCTGGGCTGGCAATTTAGAGCTTAAAGTTGCCAGAGGATGCGGACAAGGGAGGGGGCGGAGGAACGTTCTGGTAGCAGCATGGTGACATACCGCACGTACTGGATTGTGCCAAAGAAAAATCAGCACGACTAATACGAACGCTGGGCAAACCCTACCCCCTGGGATGTCCCTGCAAGCCTTGACCAATGGCACATGAGGCCTGGGCATGGACTCAGACCAGCTCAATAAAAGAACTTCCAAACTATATAGTGCCCCTCGCAGTAGGATGTCTATCACCTCCCTCTCCGACAGTGACAAATCGCCTCCATCCCTCTGCCAGAGCTAGGCACTAAGGCGAAAAGCTCATGACACTCCTATGCATAAATCACATGCTAGCTCTGTCGGGGACTACACCTAAACACAGTAAAGAAAAACTAGAACAACTCTATACTCGGGTCTATACCATTCATCATACACAAAGACAGAAAAATGAAAATCAAATGCCATGATCCTAATGTAAACTAGAAAGGGGATCTATTGTACGCCCTCAACAACTCCACAGCGAGAGAGGGAATTGGGATCCTAAACCCAGCCAATAGACACTCCTTGTACTTGACAAACCAGTGGAGGTTAGGAAGAGCAAAGTGCGCCCGAGTCGTCAGAGGCTCAGGGACTACTACCCGAAGATACCTGGGGAGACGATATACCGTAGCCAACTCGGTTACTTGCTCCTGAGTAAGCTCCAAAGCAATCTCCTCTACAGTGCCTACGGGTCCATCAAGACGCTCACCCGACTCGGCCACATCCCCCAAATCAGGACCCCACTCCAAGGAGCCCTCCCTGCCGACTCCCATCGGGACTGTGCTTGCCTAAGGAACTCTCTCCAATGATATCACCTCCACCTCATTTTCATTGTCAGCGGAATCATGCCAGTGGCAAACCCTGTCAGCGGAATCATGCCAGTGACAAACCCCCGCATCTCATTCTATCGCCTCGTCATGGGGAAGTGTGAGCCAAAGACATGATGCACGCAACCTTCCCACATGCAGGATACTAGCACGACCTTCGTAGACCCCCGTTGAACATGCTCCTTGCGACCTCCAAGCCTCCTACTGTGCCTTCAAACTAGTCTCCTCCCTTGAGCACATCCTTGATTACACGACAGGAGAGACTAGAGGCCCTAAGCCTTCCTCTATACAGACCCCTAGGCCGAATCATTAGCACATCATCTAAGGACAGGTGATCATGAAGAAATAAGATACGGAAGGGTGTCTATCCATGGGAATTTGTAACCAGCATTGCCCACTATCAGGCCGCCCCCAATTTGGGCCACATGTCACCCCCGCACCGTGTGCTAGGGGGCAAGTGATGTGGGCTCTCGAAACAACCCACTAAATCCAATGATGTGGCACCTTCTCGCTGCTTTGGGCGCCTCCTGCCCATTTTTCAAATTCCAGCCATTTTAATGGCAACATTGACCTCAACATACCAGATATGCAGTCGAAGGACCAACGGACCAATGCCCCCTCCTATCGTCCCTCTCTGCACGATGCCCTGGCATAGGTCGCATGTTGCTCTACAGCCACCTACCCTTACACGACCCGCTGAACCTTGCACCCGGGAACGACACCCTCATGTCGCTTCACAGACATGCCCATCGCGACGGTAAGGCCGATGTTGAGGGCACTTCCACTCCACGGCTATAAAGATAGGTCCCAACGGCCTCCATTGGGTATGAACCCTATGCTAGTGCCACTTCCAGCAAGGCACCCTAACACTCTGTGCAATCCTATGTTGGTGCCACCCCGGCACCAACTCACTTCTCCTCTCTCGCCAACCTTTGAGATCATAGATCTTTCGCCCTATATTGACTTAAGCATCGGAGGATTCTCTAGGGACATATAACCCCCGAATGAGAACCTCTCTTTTCCCATGCAAGAATAGCTCGGCTCCAAACAATCAGCACTTCCTCGGAGCACTCTCTCCCTCTCCGTCACCCCCTGTTGACAAGAAAGTCTTACACCCGACTACCAAACGCTCGACCACCCGCCTTAAGTGTGAAGGAAAGAAGCCCGCTGATGCTCGACCTCGGAACTCGGCTAGACCACTTGGAGAACAACTCGCTCCTGCCAATCTTGTAGCTCGGTCCCGCTTTATAAATTCGTGTACACGACACCATCCTTGTCTATAATCCGAGATACGCTCCCATCTCTAAAACTTAAATGCCACTTGAGTTAACTTCTATTCGACATCCTCATAATATTTTGAGAATATGTTGATCCGCAGATGATTTTAAGTAGATAATCATTAACATATCCAAACTCTCCCTCTTGGCCTCCGTGCTGACCGACTGCTTCGTGGTCATTCACGTCCTCTGCTCCATGCCCACTCCTTCGCTCCCTTTCCCCACCTTCCACGCCCTCATCAGGACCCTCTGCTTCGCTCGTCACATTGGGCACTTGTAATCTCTCCTAGAAAATGTTGCCCTTGTTAGCATATTCTTCTGTCCCCTCTCCCCTATCCCATGGATCATCTCTGATGTGATGTTGTCGTGGGCTGTTTTCCTGTTTGCCCTCAGACATGGAAAGGCATATGAGCTGCCGATGCCGTTGGCAACTACATGCCACACAAGAGGGATGAGGACCCCCCCCCCCCACCCTTCCAGTGGAGTTCTTCCTCTAGTCCCCCCTTCCCCTCGCCAGTGCGGACCCTTTCACGTGCAGATGAGACGGGAACTCTAGTAGCCCCCAATTCCCACATATCACATATCTCAGTAAGCTCCTCAACTAGTTACCGCTTCTCATTAATCTTTTCAGTCGGTTCCAAATACAACACTAGGCAATAAATATAACGCACTTTGCGTCATAAATACAATGGTGAGCATTGTTTTTAATTATTCAATGCTATACACGGATTGCGCAGATTAATATAACCCTGAACAGGTTTATACTTGCATGTTCAACATTATATGTTGAGAGACAGTTGAAGGGATTACTAGGATGGGAGTGGAACTCTCTCTCGCTCTCTCTCTCTCTCTCTCATGTGTTCATGCGAGATCCTTCCTCTCAAGAGAAGTCAGCGCCATATTTTTCCTTAACTTCATTAACAGTTAACCAACTCTAATTCAATCAAGTGGATGGCAAGCACCTTGGGTTTTACCATTCACAAATGAAAGTTTTGGGAGTCCAAGTTGGAGGGTCTAATTACTGGAAAGATGTAATCTTCTCGGGCCCGCTTTGACAATTGAATTGTCGGCTGGATTTATTAACAGATGAGAGAGAGAATGCAGGGCCCACCAATTTCCCTCACACACAAACACTCTGCCCGGGGTCGGATACCGTGTTCGAATAACAAACAGGCCCTCAAAGAACAATATGCTAGGGTACACCCCTCAGTCATCACGTCCCTTCCACGGGAAACTCCCCCGATAGCTAGCATATCCCGGCCTGCGACAATAAATCAAGAGTAAAAAACGAAAATGGAAAACAATGAGGCATGCAAAACTGTATGTACTGCGGCACTCAAAACATGTTTACAAGGAGAATCAACAAGTGGGTAGGAAAAGAAACATGAAAACAAAATCTCTTCCTGTGCTTTCCACTTTACCTGTGTATACGCTGCTGTACACATCCAGAAATCTCAGAACAAAAAGCCGATCGCCTATACATCTTCTTATCAATATTAGGAAAAACATGCCCTCAAGCGTGGGGGGCTACAAGCACGGAAGACATGCCAATAATCTTTCTCAGTACTGTCACAGTGGCACAAACAAGCAACACCAACACAAATTTCTTGGACGCGAGTGGCCTAAGGTTTATCCTCATTCCACGTTCTCTCATGAAGCGTACCAGGGCGTGACCTACGGAGCCCAGCCAAGACCCAACAAATGCTAACAACATCCATATGGCTTCCTTGGTGCCACCTGCGGTGCCAACATCATTAGGCACCAATTTGATGTAAACTGCGCCACCAGAAACATCTACGATGCCCCGTTGGAGGCCGAGAACTTCATTTAACCAGTCAGACAGCTTGACAAGGAGCCTCGCCAGCCATGCAACTTCGCCGTCCGAGATAGGCCTCCTCATCCAGTCACCTCTGTACCTCACATCCGCCCACCTGGATTTTCCAACGCCAGGATGCTTGGGGGTGAAACCTTCATCGCGTGTGCTCTCACGGCTACCAGCCACCTTGTATGTAGCCGGTGAAGGAGATAACGTTGCGGGGCCACCAAAGAGCATGCTCATCTGAGCTCTGAGAGTATTCAAGTTCTGAAGGTTTTGAGCCATATTGTCACTGGGAAGTGATTGAATCTCAGACTCTGCACGCAGAATAAGCAACTGCAGAATGCAAATAAATAACCATTAATCTACACAGCGGTTGAAAATAAAGCCAAGATCAATGCAACACGAGAAACATAATGAATCCCAAACATCATGGGGGTAAAACAGCATTAGTGCACCAGCTTTTATGCTAAGTTCTGTTCAGAAGAGATTTATCCTTAGTAAGTCCTCGACGGGTGACTGCAACCAAACTACAACCTCATCATCATCAGAGCCTTATCCCAATTAATTGAGGTCGGCTACATGAATCCTGTTCCGCCAAAGATTTCTATCAAGTGCAATATTCATATTTAAACCCAAGAAACTAATGTACTTCCTAATAACATCGCACCATCTCATTTTAGGCCTTCCCCGAGCTCTTTTACTAACATCCACTAAGATTTGGTCACATCTTTTAACCGGCGCTGAGTTAGGGCGACGACACACATGTCCAAACCACCTGAGTCTATTTTCTCTCATTTTACTATCAATTGGAGCTATCCATAAGTCCTTACGGATACCCTCATTCCTAATCTTGTCTTTCTTAGTCTTGCCACACATCCATCTCAACATCCTCATCTCTGCTACACACATTTTGTGGATGTGTTCCTTTCGTACTGCCCAACACTCGGTACCATATAACAAAGCAGGTCTCACAGCTGTTCTATAAAACCTCCCTTTGAGTTTCACATGCATACGACGATCGCAAAGGACACCTGATGCACTTCTCCATCTTAACCAGCCTGCCTTAATCCTATGTGTAACGTCATCATAAATCTCCCCATTCTCTTGTATGATAGACCCTAAGTATCGAAAGTTACTACTCTTCTGAATGTTATGTCCATCTTAGAACCATGTCTTCCTGAACCACTCTCCCATTACTAAAATTACAGTGCATAAACTCTGACTTACTCCTACTAATTTTAAAACCTTTAGACTCCAAGGCAAGTCTCCAACGCTCTAACTTAGTATTTAGAACATCAATACTCTCATCAATTAAAACAATATCATCTGCAAAAAGCATACACCAAGGGATATCCTCATGCAATTGTTTAGTGCAACCAAACTACAACCTACAGGAGGTTTATCATCCTTTACAAGAAATATATGGGGTAAATGACTATGTAAATGAGACTGCAAGACAAACAACAAAAGTTCCAACATCATTTAAAATACATGGGGAAATAACTGTGAAAATGAGAGGCTGCAGCTGAAATACAGGAATTCCATCATCATTTACAAGAATTATAGGGGGAAGCAATCAGTAGAATGAGCCGAAAATGGGGCAGAAGCAGTGCTCTCTGCCAGCAGCAGAGATAAAAGTGAGATTACCTGAAGCAACCGATGCGCCCCATCCTCAACATCACTGAAAAGTCTCAAATCATGGTTCCAGTTCTCATGCAGGAAAGACCCATCCGCATCACTCTCACATAAGCCATTCTCCCAGTCCTGATAATATGAACAGCAGCGAGCTTTATTGGCCCAAGTATACTCAATTCAAATGATCACGGAGGGTAACTTTAGGAGAAGAGAGAACAGCACGGAGGGTAACTTTAAGATAAGAGTGAACAGCATGACTCAAACCACAGAATGCTCAACCCAGACTCATCGTGCCAAATGCACAGCAGATCCATGAGAAGAAAAGGTTAACTCAGCTTTTGGTGACTAAACTCTGACATAAACATAGACTCTCACCAACAATTCATTTTCATCATCTTTCTCAAAACTAAGCCTTGTCCCAATTGGGATCAGCTCATAGGTCACCTCAATGATAAGGATTCCTCTTGATTTTTTTTAAAGGAAATGGTACAAGCCATATCAATTGATGAGAAGACTAGGCCCAATATTTTATTTAGACAAGTCAAGATGTCAGAACTCAAATCATTTCACCATGCAACAAAGGCCAAGGATCTGCTAGACAAAACTTAGATTAAAGCCACTTTTGACTTCCTCTTTCAACAAGAAAATAGTAGCTGGAAAAAAACATAAATGGCTTCTAAGGGCTAATGTCTCCTCAAAATAACTTAAGCTGAGAGCTATTGAAGCCCAAAAATTCTTCCAGTCGAAAGATGCACCAAGCACCTAAACCACTAGAGCATTTCAATTTGGAGAAATAACCCTAAGAAGATCATCAGCAACTTAATATTCCATTAACCAAGAAGAGCTGCTGTCTCTCAAGCATTCTTTTGGCTGAGTCACTCCCCCACACTGTAAATGAAAACCTTTACAAGACAATTATGCAATTAAGTACCTGTAACTGCTCACGTATGGACGGAATGCATTTATACACAGCACTATCACGAACAGACAAAGAAGCGGCAGCAGGTTTAGAGTGATATGCAGCATCTATCTTTCTCAGAAGATCCATCAGCTCCCTGGATGATGTTAAGACAGTCAAAACCTGTGACATGGGAAAAAACCCTATTATGAGTTGGTAGATTAGGGATTAAAATTATCCAATAGGACTCATCTGGGGTTGTTCATAAGAATTTTGCCAAAAAAACCACGTTTAGTTCCTCAGATATAACAAGAATATGCCCTCATATATCACTTTATTTATCATGACACAAATAACTTCACTCAGCAAGCAGGTCAGGGTGGTAACTCTGCCGGTTGTAAATAATCATAAATGGACAAACGCCAAATACCCAATTGTACATCCTAGCAAATATCAAGTTCAAAGTATTCTACACACAAAAGCACTAAGAGATTCATTGTATCTTTCTGTCATAAACCACAAGTCATCTCAATAATAGCAAAATGACACATTTCAAATATCACAATTTTAGTACTATCTACCGAAGTTGGATGAATTAATATACATTTTCAGATAAAAATTCAATAATAGCACATTAGCACTTGCCCAAAGAAAGAACCTGTTTTATGCACAGTGTGCAGGATCAGCCAATTCATGTCTGTATATGCTAATGATGATCTGATTTTAACATGGAAATCCAGTCTTTATTTTAATTAAAAAAAGAAAGAAAGAAAGCTGTTCAACTTAGATTGGTTAGAATTGGACTGAAATTGGATAAACCCAAACAATTCTAAGCCGATGCTTATCGGGGTTGGATCAGGCCAGTCCAAGGATCCAATTCAGCTCCACAACCTCGGTTTTACGCACCACGATCAATTCCAACCTTGTTTAATACAATAACACGAGCCAACTGAAAGTCACACGTGACTTGTGGATAGAAGAAACTCAGCTGGATTGGGCTAGAATAACTACTTGGATCTTGTCAATGACAATCACATGTGACGTGTGAAGGGGGCGGGGCGTGGTGGGACTCAACTGGATTGAGCCACAATCACTACTTATAACTTGTAAACAATGACTGCAACATAAAAACCTTCATAAATAAATTACAACAATTTTTGACAATTTTTAAAAAACTCTCCTATATTAGCAGGACTACAACCATCTTTAAACTCGGAGCATATGAATCATGCTTTTAGATAAAGCAGTTGATTGTAACACATGCACATACATTTATTACAAAACAGTGCAAGCTGATTCTAGGTGGCTCACCTAGTGCTTACACAGACTTGGCCCACAGGATAGACTCCTGATAAGGCAGACTAGATCTAAGCAGGAACCATGCCATACATGGTAATGACAGTAACCTGTTTTTAAGCACACCATCCCTATTTTTTTTCACCCTTGGCCACTCTTTGATAACTTGGCACAAGCATCCGTTAATTCTACTTTTAATCATTCCTTTGTTGGCCAACAAAGATCCTGTAATGGCACTGTATTTTGTTTTTTCATTCTTTTTCATGTCTTATGTTTTCCTTATTTGTTGCAACTTGCAAACAACATTTGGCAGCCCTAGTCATTCTAAATTTCATTTTGACAGTCTGTTGCTTCCCTTTTTCCGGCTGCATTTATTATTGTTTATTTCTTACTCTGCTTCATTTACTTTTCTTACTGCCTCTTTTCTTTTTCTGTCACCTTGTACTTCACCACTCACTTTCCCTCTAAAAATCATTGGTGCAAACCTATGCTCTACATTAATAACATCTACTACCCCACTCAGAGTAGCATGTGGACAGCTATCAACATCCGGTTCATTATCTGCATCCTAAGGTTTTCCATTCATTTAGGTAAGATTCAGTTTGAATTGACAATTCCCTACCTATGAACAGTATTTCATGGTTAAATCAATGTAAAAAAGTAGCTGGAGTAAGGGATCGATTTATCAATAGGTAATGATGCTCCAATGCCTGACCAAAAGAGTTACTGTCATACTCACCATAGAGATTGTTGCAGCTACTGGACAACAAAATAGATTTTGGACATTTGTCTTCTTTCTGCCTTTTGTCCCAGAAAAATTATTCTACAGACTAGTATTAAAAGAAAAAATTGTACTGACCACTCCAAGCTTCATCTATTCCTGCCAGAAAATCACAGAAGAGAAAAGGAAGAACAAAGAGATTGCGCATAAGGATATAAGGATCAGAGCAGATTGACGTGACTGCCAGTTGCACTCTCCCCCCATGCCTTCTAATTCTCGTAGCTGGTCTGTTCCTACTGCTCCTTGATGTGCAATAACCTCATCTTCCATCTGTGCTGCTGCTGCCACTTGCATTTTATCCTGGCTCATCTCTTTTTGGGCCCCTTAGGCTAAATACCTTATTTGACTTTGTTTCCAGATAATCCAGAAATTCAGCCCAACTTAAGATAAGATTACTTGCCTCCATGCAGCCACTTCCCCTCCCCTCCTTCCAGCATCTGCCCCCCCCCTCCACAGGAAGCTGCTCTACTTCAAACATCAATTGGCTGCCAACCTCACCATTGCGCTCACATGGGTCACTAGGGATGTCAGCAGATTCAAATAATCCAATTCCTGACACAATTCCAAGCTTCACATGGCGTCAGATATCACTCTGACATAATACACTATGTATCGCTATTATATATTTTTGAACAAACATTTTCTTTGCTTTATGATCAGATCTGATCCTTCGCTGAGGTGCAAGCACATCAAGGATTAATCCATAGGCCTGCCCAAATTGAGGGCTTCAAGGGGCCCACCCCCTATGCACAGGTAGGCCTTAAATATGTGTGTGTGTGTGTTGGGGGGAGGGGGTGTTATCAGAAGCCACCCATGGTGGGAGGGAGCAGTCACTTACTAGGAGGCGGCTTGCCCTCTCCAAATCATTCTAGTCCACTCTCAAGCCCATGATCAGGTGGTATTTTCCCATCTGCCTTGTCCAAAGCCAGGTAGATTTTGCTGGTCAATTGGCTCATGGTCAAAATGCTAGGATCATGGGAAAATATTAACATTGGAATCTCCACTTCCAGATCTGATTTCATTTAACAAAAAAAAATCAGAATCAGAAACAAATGAACCAGCTTTGCTTCTTGTAATCCATATTCCACTTGTCACTCTCCATCCATTACTTCATGTTTGAACACATCAAGTTCCACAGTAAATCCCTTTCCCTCCCCCTACCCATACTTCCTGAAAGCCCATCCAGTGCTAGCCTAGCATTCTCTCTGATGTAACCTTCTAGCAGAACCTATATTCCCACCAACCCCCAGTAATAATAATATTCTTTGTAATCAGAACATGTAATTGACAACATTGGCAGGAAATCCATGTTCCAACCTTCAAAGTTCACGGCATCAAGAGCCTCTCCAACTCAAGAGGAGAGCCCCGTGTACCTAGAAGCCAGTAGGATTTGTGCCTTCTAAGACTGTGCTACCGGGAGTTATAACATCGTGTAATCTATGTCACCCATATTCCTCTCATTAGAACTAGGTAGCCTTCAGGCAAGCTATATGGTGGGCAATCATTTCTGTTACAAACAATGCAAACACTTAAACATTTCTGAATATGACTAAAAATGGCATTTAATTATAAGAATCAGAAAATTGAGACATTTGTGTCTGACTCTAATCCATTTAAATCCTTGTTTAACATGCAAAAAATTAATTTTGATATAGATACATTTGTTGGATAATTATGCATATTAGCTAATTGATTAGCATACATATTATGTCCGCACTTCATATTTAACAGACGATTTAGTGTTCATGTACTAGATTTTTCCCCACCGACCGTGATCGATGTTAATTTACATCGGTACAAGTCCGAACACCTTTGATTAACTACCAAAGATCCCCTTAACCTCTACAATATCCGTTGTAACATTGGGAGCTCAATCCGAAAGGGTCCTCCACGCCCTAAGACGGAGGTATATTTGCAATTTTCCTTAAACTAGGATTTATTTGCAATTTTCCCTAAACTAGGGTTTGTTTGTGGTTTCTCATGAACCGGGGATTTATGCCGGAGGAAATACGCCATCCATGCAATTCCAACATTTTTTTCCATAACTCTCCAAGACATTTATGTAATTTCATAAACTTCCAAGGTAGAATTGCAATTTCCAAATCTTATGAAAATAAGGATGGTCTTTTCATCAACTTTGAGAATATTTGGATGAAGTTGAACATTTCTTGAATAATCCCTGCATTTCCAAAGTTTTTGCATAACCTCCTGGGCACTTTTACAATTTCACAAAGTACAAAGATAAAACTGCATTTAACTACATGGTTTTTCCCATGATTCGATGACAAATTCCCAGAACTTTCGACATTTTGGGATCAATATGGTTTTTCCCATGATTTTCATGAATTTGATATCAAATACAATATACTTTTCTCAAAGGAGGGTATTTATGTAATATACCCTTTAATTAAGGGTTTTACACAATTGAAGGGTCTTCATGTCTTCAAACTCCAAGGGAAGGCCGCCCAAGCTTCCTCCTTGCACAAGTGCTGCTCCAAGTGCTCCAAACTCCAGCACTTGTGCTCCCCTCGAAGTCTTACAAGTTCTCCCCTCCTCTTTTTTTTCCTTCTCTTCACCAAAGCCTCCTATTTATAGGAGATGGAGAAAGGAAACGTGGAGGTTGTTCCTCCTGGTTCGTGGGTTTGGCGCATTGGGCTGCACCTCCTAGTATTCCTCTCCCCCTTCTCACCCTTTTCCTTTTTGTTTTAGAAAGAGAGAGCACAGAAAGAGGGGACGGAGGAGGCTCCTCCAAGTTTGCAGACCCGGAGGGGCCTCCCCCTGGCCATCTCCTTTTTGTTTTGGTTAGGCAGTGCGCAAGAGGGGGGAGAACCCAGAGGGGCTCCCTCCAGGTCTGCAGAACCCGGGGGAGTTCCCACCGGGTCTACACGACTCGAAGGGGCTCCCTCCGGGTCTGCAAAACCTGAAGGGGACCCCCCCGGCCTGCAAAACCCAGAGGGATGGCCCCCTCCTGTTCACAGCACCCGGGAGGGGCTCCTCCAGGTTTCTAATACCTGGAGGGGGGATTCCTCCTGGCCTTCCTTGCCAGCCACGAGAAAGGTGGAGAAGGGGGCCGTCCCTCCTAGTTTCTAAGTCCAAAAGGACTATAAAAAACCCTTGATCTGTCCCGTTCTGGGAACTTTTTATGGTTTCTTCTTCTCTCCAAGGTAGCTGCAGGTGGCGACCTTTTGTTTGTTTCTTGACCTCCTCTTGACGCCGTTCCGTTGTCTTTGGCTCCCGGCAGCCGGGGTGCAGGGATAACTTCATGGTGCATTGGGAACACCACACGAAAGCGTAAGAGTTGTCGTTTTCTGATTGTTTCGCCGCATGGGTACGTGGCTTAGTGCCACCCACCAAATGTTTGACATAATTATCGTGTATTAAAACACACAATTTTTGTGTAAATAATCTCGCCCAACGGGCTCCCGGGGGCGTTTAAAATTAACCCACATGTAATAGCCACAATTTTATACTGCTTTACGACGTAATTAAATGGATTTAATTTTCATAATTCCTTTGTTCTGAAAATACTCAAAAAAATATTATGAAAATGCTCGGTTCCTGGCGACAGACCAGTTGCGTTTCTTCCACTCTGATGTCAACTGCCATACCAAGACACACAATATTACATTGACGATTTGGGAGTTGTTCAGCCAGCACAGGTTTGGCCTAACCAGTGTTTCCAATCTATTCTTGACACCTTCTGGCTCACAGCATGCAAGTGAAGGGTATGATAAATTGTGCTTCCTCGACAAAATTACGAGTGGTTTAGCACCGAGCTAGTACGGGAAATGGTCGGTGCTCTCCTCCCATCAGTTTCATTTGAGAGCCATAGAGTGGCTGATTAACATCTTGCACCCTTATAGTGAGGCTTTGAATCACCTTGGAATCTGTCACGTAGTTACAGCCACACTCTATGACTATCCTTGCCATACAGGGTTGCTCCACACTTTGGTTGAGAGGTTTAACAGCTAATGGAATACTTTTGCCACCGCTGAAGATGAGACGGCTATTGATTTGTAGAGTTTTCACAGGATTTCCGGCTTGGCTATTTTCAGGCACCCTTACGAGGAGGTGGCGCTCGACGATTTGCACAGAAATCAGAGCACAGGTATAGGGCTGACGAAGGTCTAGCGAGATTTGGCCCAAGCTAAAAAGGACGATACCCCTGCAACTTCCTCGAGCACTGTCAGAGTTAGTGTAAATGTCTGAGTCTGTTATTTTTACAACGACTCATTCTACTTTTATGATAATTTTGTTGAAGATAACAAGTTTCTTGACCACTATTATCAGTTGACATCAAAGTTATAGAGACGCAAGCACTAGTTGTTTGCCCCAAAAAATAAAGTGTTGAATCCCCGTGGGTTGCCATATTCGACTTATCTTGTTTACTAGCTTGTCACTTTTGTGATGCCCCATGGAGAAGAGAAGCTTATGTGGCCTAAGCGAATATATCCAGCGTGCCTCCTCGCTGATGGACATAGGCTTACTATGCCCAGACTATTATATATCACGGTCTGTT
This sequence comes from Amorphophallus konjac, assembly GCA_022559845.1. NCBI lineage: Eukaryota > Viridiplantae > Streptophyta > Magnoliopsida > Alismatales > Araceae > Amorphophallus > Amorphophallus konjac. The sequence goes on from CM040128.1 coordinate 272,911,329, forward strand.
GAACTTGACTGCTTACAGCTCTCCCTGAGACAGAGATGTGCTGATGGCCACGCATTATTTGAGTGCCTGGGCCGATTTGCTTTTCCTTGGGCTATGCCAATGTGTTGACCTGGGAAACCCTACGGCTCTATTGATTTTTCTCTTTAGAAATCGTCCGAGTCAGAATTCTTTGGACCGACTGATAGGTGTCTGTTGAACCCCACATAGTTCTCAAAGTGAAATTATGATATTTTTAAAATTTTTCAGAAATTAAAATTCCCTTGTGACGGCCAGTTTGTGGCAAGGGAACAACTCCCGGGATAGCTCCCTATCTTCAGAAGAGATGCAAGAGGCCTTCCCCATAATCGAGAAGTAGACTATAAAGTCTACTATTCTGTCAACACTATAGGGTTGCCACCTCCCTCCAGTAAGTCAAACTTTGACGAGGAGCCCAGTGACTTACCAAATGAACGCCAAAAAGAATTGGCACTTGTACATCGACACCAACAGCTTCAGTTGTTCATTGTCAACAACTTGGAATATTACGATGTTCACGTCGCCGGGACGGACAAGAGAAAGAGGGGGGAGGGGGGTGTTTCACCTTGGCCTTTCACCTTCCACCGGAGTTACCTAGCCTCTCCACCACCTATAAAACGGAGAGCTTGAGGAGGAAAAAAGAAGAGAAGAACAAGACAAGAGAAAGAGAAGACAAGGAACACTTGGAGAGCTTCTAAGAGGCGCAAGTGCAAGGAAGCAAGAAGGTAAGCTGCGCCCCAGAAGGAGGGGGCAGGGGATCTCACCTTGGCCTTTCACCTTCCACCGGAGGGAGAGTTTCCACCGGAGTTACTTAACCTCTCCACCAGCGCCCTTACGGGTTTTCACCGAAATTAACCCCCTTTAACTTTTCCAACGCGCCCTCATGGGTTTTCACGTTGAGGGGTTATCTAATTTTGTGTGAGATGCCCTTTCAGATTTTCACCTCAATCGAGTTAAGACCTTCTTGCCCTTAAGCAACCAACGAACCAGATACCTAAGTCCGTCAAATCAACTCTATTTTAAGCCCTGTTTTTTTTGTTGGGACAAGGGAGAGTGAGAGGCTAACCTTTGTGGTTTGACGCCCAACTTTAACAAGAATAGGGCCGGCTTATATTTGTGGTTTGGAGCTAAGAATTGAATTTTCAGAGTAGTTGACCTTTGTGGTTTAGAAGCCAATGATTGAATTTTGGGTTTCGCAACACAGCTAACCTTTGTGGTTTGAAAGTCGGGTACTAGAATCAGGACTTTGGCTGACCTTTGTGGTTTGAGAGCTAAGGACTAAATTTTGAGGGTTTGGAAACATGGCTAACCTTTGTGGTTTGAAAGTCATAAATTGGGCTTGGGATTTGAAATTTAGGGTTTGGTTGACCTTTGTGGTTTGGGAACTAAAAATTTGGAGTTTGGAGTTTGGAGTTTGACATTCTATTGATCTTTGTGGTTGGAAAGCCGATGGTTGCTTCGAAGCTCCACACTCGGTTGACCTTTGTGGTTTGGAAGCTAAGAGTTGAAATTGGGGTTTGGAATTTAGGTCTTGGCTGACCTTTGTAGTCTGGAGGCCAAGGATTCAGTCTGGAATTGGAATTTCAAGAGTTGTAATTTGGAGGTATGTTAGCTGCGGTGGGACGAAGCCATTTGGACCAAAGTGTTCGAAGTGGTGGCTTACACTGATTAAAGGCAACAAAATTTTCTTCTTTGATGTTTCCTCTTTATTTTTGACATTATCAACCTCAACGTCTTTTCAAGTTTTCGTTGAAGCTAACCCCCTTTAAGTTTTTCCAACGCGCCCTTGCGGATTTTCACGTCAAGGGGTTTTCCATTTTTGCCTGAGATTCTCTTTTGAGATTTTCACCACGACCAAGTTTTAGGCCTTTTTACCCTTACACATTCCTATGATGGAAATTGCTAATTCCACCAGGGCACCTCTATTTTAAGCCCCATTTTTTTTCAATTCTCACCAGGGAAGGAGAAAACCGAAGGAGGCAAAGAGAATAAGGAATAAGGACATTGAAGGATAAAACAGGAGGAAAGGAACCCAACCGTCCAGTGTTCGAGATGGCTTCCTATTGTTGAGATAGGCAGCATGGAGAACAGTAATGCCCCAACAATTTTTGGGAAGATTATGCTAAAAAAGAAGCGCATGAGCAACCTCCAAAAGATGCATATTTTTGTGTCCAACTACACCATTTGCTACAGGATGTAGGCTCAAGATGATTCATGTACAATGTCAGTATCCGCCAGAAAATTATTCAATTTCTTCAAAGTATTCACGTGCATTGTCAAATCTAAAGATTTTCACCATTTGATTAAACTAGGTTTCCACTGTCCGACAAAACACTTGGACTACGTGGGGAACCTACTCCCGCGAGAGCGAGATATAGCCTACAAAAATTGGGATAATCATCAATAAAAGAAAAGAACTATTGATGACCATATATAGAGGGTAAGGGGAGGGACCCCAAAAATCTAAATGCACAAGTTCAAAAGGAGAACTATGTTTTATTGATACTAAAAAAGTTATTCTACAATGTTTGGCAAGTTGACAAGCTGTTGCAACAAAAAAAAAAATCCCTGCAATAATTCGGATGAAATATAAAAACTAATTCCCAACCCAACACGGATATTTATTCCTATATGAACCGAGGTTGCGGAATCGACATAGTGCCATCCCCCGTAGTATCTCCGCTCTATAAGGGGTTTCATAGCCCGTTCATTGTTGCAGCCCAACGTGTTTGGCAGCAAAAGGGTGGCCATAACCCGGGATAAATCCACAGAGACCGCCAGGGTCATGTGGTTCCGGGGTAAATGTACACAGAGATAGCCTCGCAACAAAGAGGAGGAGAAAAAAACTGCTATGCACACCTCTTTCGCAGTCCCAACGGTGTGTACCACGTCTCTCAAGATGGAAGAAGGCTCCCTCCCTCGACGAACGACGCAAGGAAGACGACGAACAATCATGGAGAAGCTTCTCTCTCTTCCACGCGGCGTGCAGCGAGAACCAAAGCAAGAAAAACCTTTTTTAATGGGTTTATAAAGGGGGGCCACACCACCGGGGGTGGAGGAACCCGCCCAGGGCCGGCCACCCCAGGGCAGGCCCCCGGCGCGGCCGTGCGGGTTCGCGTAGGGCGGAGGGACCAGCCCGGGGTCGAGGGACCCCGGGCGGACCTACCCAGGGTGCCCACCCCCGGGCAGGACCCGCTCGGGGCTCCCCCACCCCGAGCAGGTCCGCGCGGACCATCCCGAGGCAGTCCGAGGTCGGTCCCGGGGCAACCGCCCACTCCCATCTTTAAAAAAAATAACAAAAAAAAGAAAGGGACGTGCCCGGGGTGGCCTTGACCCGCCCGGGTTCGTCCCACCCCGGGCCGGTCCCTCACCTTCTATTAATACCCCCTACTTGACTCACTTGAGAAGAGGACTTTTTGGGGTGGAGGACTTTTGGACTTGGAATTTCTCTACTGAAAAGAGAAGAAGGCTCTCGGTCGTTGTTTTGGCCCACTTGGGATATGTAACACCCCGGGCTTGTATTTATGCCCCTGCGTGGGCTTTGCTGTTGTGCCCCTATGCGGGGCTCGTATTGTACCCCTACGGGGGGTCTTATATTTATGCCCCTACGTGGACTCTGTTGTTATGCCCCTACGCGGGATTTGTACTTATGCCCTTATGTGGGCCTTGTAATCACGACCCTACGGGTCATGCTCTTCTTATATCATCCGGGTGACAAAGGGAAAATTTAATTCAATCATGAAGATGTGAAATGACTGAAACGCCCTTCCCGAGGATATTAGAATTGAACATGCTCGCCTCAGGGCGATGGTACTATCTACAGTTGACAACTCGTCGACAACTTTTTACAATGAAATTTATGAAAATTTGCAAGGGTGTGTGATGTTGTCCCCGATGCGTGCTAATTAAGGAAAATTGCGAATAAACCCCTCCTACAAGGAAAATTACACATCTGTCCTTCTTTCAGGAGCTAAGGGTGTGCCTCGCCTTTAATGGTCTCACGACCTCTCCATACTCCAGAAATGCCTACAAATGACCCTTCGGCCCCAGCGCCTCTCATAAAACCCCCCCAAATAGGGTCGTGCCAAATTACAAAAACGCCCTTCCAACTTTGGGATGCCCTGATAATTCCCAACGGCTCTTGAAAACAGCCTTTGAGCCTTCCAGAGTCAACCCTTACCTCGCGGCCGCCCCAGATTGTGATAAAACTTCCAACAAGGTAAAATTACCATAGTGCCACTGTATATGGCAAATTACCAAAATGTCCCTAGTGTCCAGGCAATCAACGGGGCACCCTGGTGCACTCCTGGGCTCCCTTAGCTCACTCTTATCCCGAGATACAGTAGGGTGTTGCCCAGTTCAACCTGGTCTTAGCCAAGCCCTGCCCCTCACATGTTTTGCGGTCACCCACTAGGAATCGAAAGTGCGATGTAAACTACCTACGCTGATGAGCCCTCGATTAGAACCTTGGAGAGAAATTCTAAGCCTTATTGTTGACAATTAAACAAGAGTGTTCGGATATTAGGCCGATGTAAATCAACACTGACTGCGATTAGTGGGGAAAGGTGCAGCACTCGAACCCTCATCGTGTGACGATGCGCACCCCATGAAATGGACACCGCACTGGACACTCGTGTAGCCCCCCCCCCCCCCCCCCACATGTGCACCCTTACCTCCTCAGAGAGAGTCCATTCCATGATCAGAGGAAACCCCACAAGCCCAAAACAAAATATAAGACTTCTCGCAATGTCACCCGGGTATAGAGAAAAGGGGATGTCAACCTCGTCTAAAACACAAGCTTAGACACCATAAGGACTTAAACTGCAATTGAAGTAAACAACTGACGAAAAAAGACTCTGAGAAACTTAAAAGAGATATGACCAAGGTGTGAATGCCACAAATAGACATCCCTAAGAGATTGGTTTTCACTACTACAATTTGAGGATTGAAAAGCAATGGCTCCACTAAGCTCGAAGTGATAGAGACCACACACTTTACGACCACTCCCAAACGTTTGTCACGTCTGCAAGTCTTGAAAAATACAGTGAGTAGGAAAGAAGGTTATTGAGCAATTCAACAACTTAGTAAGACTACTCACTGAAACAAGATTAATGGACAAGGAAGGAACATCAAGAGAAAAAGGGATGACCAACTGATTATTGAGTCGGATGGTACCCTTCCCAGTAATTGTGGCTCGGGTACCATCGGGAAAAATCACTTTGTCCTACCCCAAAGACGAAGAGTAGGTGAAGTGAGTGGAGATACCGATCATATGATTGGTTGCCCCCAAGTCAATGACCCAAGGAGTAGATAAAGAGGGGGTAGTAGCACTAAGTGTTGTCTGATAGTACCTATGAAAGAAGCACCAAGATGACCAAACTCTAAAATAACACATTGGAGGCAAGCAATGTTAGAGGTGGACAGCACATGCACTTGAGACAGTGATGAACCACCCTCTATAAAGAGAGGAGATGCAGCTATAATAAGCTTAGAAACAGCAACAGTGTTGCCCTTAGCTGAGCGACCACCTTTGTCGTTCTTGAATTTTGGTGGCTTCTTCTCAAGATAAAGCTCCCAGTATAACTTAATATCATGATTGTCCAAATTGCAATTAGTATAGTGAAAATTACCCTTAGTCTTAGGCTTTGAAGAGAAAAAAACAGAGACAACTTTGTTCCCCAGCACAGTAACCCCCCCCCCCCCCCGAGTCGGAAAAGCCGAAAGAGGAGGAGAGGACATCACCTGACAATGGCTTTCCTCATTAAAAATCTTCAAGAAGACAACTTCCAAGGAGGGAAGAGAATCAACACAAAGGGCTTGGTTGCGCAGAGCATTATAGGCAACATTAAGACCAATGAGGAATTGGAAGATTTTTGTGGCTTGGGCACGTTTCAAATGTTGAGCTTAATCGAAATAACACTCCCACTTATAAACCATATAATAATCGAGATCCTACCACTTAATTTTGAGGTCGCTAAAATAGGTCGTGACAAAGTGTTCAGCCGGCTTTAGAGATCGGATTTCACAAGTGAGATGATAGGTACCAATAATATCGCTATGTTGCCCATAGAACTTCTCAAACAAGGTCCATATTTAACTAGTAGGAAAAGCATAAAGAACAAGATGCTAAATTTCCGGGTTAATGGAATTAATAATCCAACCCGTAACCTGACTATTTTCAACATCCCAAGAAAAGCATTTGGGGCCTCTAGCAAGAGGAGGCAAAGTAAAACCATCAATATATCCTAGCTTAGACTTCTCGCCAATAAAGATATGAGCGGAGAAAGCCCAAAGACGATGAGTTGTAGCATCTAGTTTGCCCTTAGTCATCCGTAGATGGTGATTGTCGGGAGTAGCCATCAGAGGTGCACCCACTGAAATAGGAAGGGTCTCAGAGACCACCATAATAGAGTTAGACTCAGAGACGGTCGACATCGCTATCCGCTAGAGAGAACTCAAAGATGATACATACCGCAAGGGTGTCGAAGACACCCAAACACCAAGAGAGAAGGGGGCGCACTTTAGAGGAGAGGTTTCTAGAACCCCAGAAAACACCAGCAGGATTGGCAAACGCACTAGGGAAGGCAGCACAATAGGGGGCACCCACGGCCAACCATCAAAAAGAGAGGAAAGAGGCCAACGGGGGCAGTCAATCATTCCCTTGTTTTTAATAGGGGGTCTGTTGCACCCGAAATTATCTCAAGTTATTTTGAGAAGTTGTTGCTATGCAACGTTCAACGAGAAGAACGGCGTATCGTCAACACCGTCGGACTACGGAGTATCTCCGTGATGTAGGATCTGTCGATCCGACAATATTATCATGGTCGACGTCGCGGCAAGAAGGTTAACAAGGAAGAAACATGCGTATACCGGTCAGAGTAGCCGAGCAAGTGTATCACACGGCACAGACGGACGCAAAGCTTCCTCCCTATGCGGCGACGAACGACCAGACAAACAAACAGTGCTCCATCTGCGGACGCGATGCTGCCACGCGGCGAAGGAGTCATCTCCCCGAGATATATAGCTTCATCCCGGCGCTTCTCCAACCCAAAACGACAAAAAGAGGGTGAAACGACAGCCAAAGGGGTCAAAAGGCGTCCCGACAGGTCAAATGACCCCTCGGGGTCCGAACCACAGAGGAGGAGGGAGCCGCGCGGCCTCCCCGGGGGCCCAGCCGGGTCGCGCGACCCCGCTGGGACCCACTGGGGTCGCGCGCGAGCCCCGAGGCACGCGTGACCCCGCTGGGGGGGCCCAACGAGGTCGCGCGCGACCCCCGAGGGCCGCGCGACCCCGCCCGGGTCCTCCCACCCTTCGGGGTCCGGGCTTTCAAAAAAAAAATAAATTAAAAAAAAAGTTTTTTAACCCCCTCAGAGGGGTCAAAATGGCTTTTTGCCACCCCACCTTGACAGAATCGAGGCAAATTTGTTCGTTTGACCCCTCTGAGCCCTCCCGCCTTCTATAAATAGACCCTAAGGGTCCAAGCGGAGGGGGGGCGATCAACAAAGGGGACAAGGAGAAAATCTACGTACGAAGCACTTCTCGCACTCGGAGCATCCGGAGGAGTTTGTTTTGTTTGTCTTGGCCTGTGAGGGGTAAGTCCCTGGGTCTTGTACTTATGCCCCTAGGGGATATTTTTGTAATTACGCCTCTCAGTGGGCCATGTTGGCAATTATACCCCTCAACGGGCCGCGTTTTGTAAGTCTTTACGTCCCGGGACGACTAAGTCGGGTGGTTCTGTCCTTACAATGGCGGAATTACAAAAACGTCCTCCCCGGGACCGTAAAAGAGCAAAGTCTTGTAATTTGCAGTTATACCCTGCAATCTTTTGTAATTGGGGCTACGTCTCTATCTCCCGCTCTAACGCGGACTTTTGTACAGTCGACAACTAGCCGACAACCCTTGTACTCGTTCGGACTATAAGAGCACTCAACATGTTCTATGTATGTCCTCGGGTGGAAAAATTATAAGAAAACCACCCGACTTTTGAGAATTGCATATATACCCCCTTCTTCGGCCAAATTGACAGATGTGTGCCTTCTATGAAGCCTCTTGTCACTCCTTCGGTCCGGAAGTGTTGCCAGCTCAGTCCAACACTCGGATATCATCTCAAACTTAGGTGTAGGGTCTGGTAAAATTACCGAACTACCCTTTGACCCAAAAATGGCCTCAGAGCCCTTAAAACCCTCCAGAAAGAGCCTCAGTGCCTTGAGGAGTCAGGGACCCGAGCCTACTTCTGTTCTAGCCCAGAAATTTCAGAAATACCCCTGGTCTGGAAAAATTACCAAAGTACCCCTGGATTGGTAAAATTACCAAAATACCCTCGGGGTCCAGAAAATCTTCCTCTACTTCAAGTATGCTTATGGCTTCCCCCAAATCATCTTCATATTCCCAAATCCTAGGGTTTTGCCCAAATATGGCCTCAGTTAAAACCCTAACTTAGTCGTTGTTTTTGTTGGTCGGTGGTGAGTGAGTGGACATTGTGAGCCCTCCAAGAGAGTTTGCCCTCAACATCAGAACCTTGTAAAAGACTTTGGGGATTTCTTTGACAGTTAAATAAAGGCGTTCGGACGTTAGGCCGATGTAAATCAACACTGACTCCGGTCAGTGGGGAAAGGTCCAGCACCCGAACCCAAATCGTCTGATATTATGTGCACCCACGGAACCCTCTCTACGTAGAGGAGTGTTTCTTTTCAAAAAGAACATCTATTTTTCCCACGTGAAAATATTCCGTGTCTCACAGGGTGGTAACCCCTAAACGGTGCTGGAGGTAATGCGGACAAACCCCAAGAGACACACATGAGCAATCTCCCAAGATCGCTTGGATACCATATTAGAAATAGAAGAAATAGAAGAGAGAAAAGGAAGAAGAATGAGAGGAACAAACATGCGCACAAGAAACATGACTTGTTGCCTCAGGAATTGAGCCACCGGTCTCTCTCTCTCTATTGATATTATTAGGTCAAAGAAAAAAAACTACATGACATAAATACCCCTCATACTAGGAGCAATAACACAAGTAGTCTGACCTAATGGAAAAGAGATAAACAAGAATAAAACAAGGGACAAAAAGGCTACTACTAGGAGCGCTGTTCTCTAAAAGAAGTATGACCAGTTCTAAATTTTAATACAATGAATGCAATGAGAATCAATTTCGGGCCGGCCACTCAGGCCACTATGTGATGCTTTAGTTTTTTTTTCATCAATGAAGAAGCTTGAATTTCCCAAGGTCATCATACAGCATATACAACATTTCGAATGCATCTCCCTTGGGGTCTCTAATGCATTAGATGGGCATCTGAATAAGAAAGTATATTATTTCCATTCACATACTATTACAATGCCTCCTACTGAGCATGCAAGCCATAGCATTATATCTTTCGGTCATCAAGTTGTGTGTTTGCACACTATTGACCCATATATGAAGTCTTCAGTGTCACTTTATCACTTGGCACAACCTCACAATGTTTTGTGAGCCTCCAGAAGGAATGCCAAGATGACAAAGGATTTAATTGAGAAAGCCAAGAAAATTACTGAGCACTGGATGTGGGAATTGGCAGAGAAAGTGGGGATTCCACTCTCATGCATGGATGTCCATGTCAGAAAGTTCATCAGAGTTAAACAATTAAACTGCATTCGAATCTGAGATTAGCTAGGGTGTTAAAGTGCAAGGTGGCTAGTAAAGACAAGGGGAAGAGGAAAGGAGAGTAAGTGATGCGGGACAAAGGAAGACCGTGATTTCTCTCCTTTTTTTCTATTTCCTCAGAAAATAATCTTTTGTTTTTTCCTCTTTTCTGTTCTCTCCTTTTCTCCCTTTTTTTCTGAAGATGTATTTTTATTTTTTTTGACGTTGTCGTAACTAGAGAGAGAGAGAGAGAGAGAGAGAACATAGACGGGAGAGAAAAAAGGGGGGTCGACGTGGGCCACGCCATTCCTATCAGACAAGTGAGGGGAGACAGAGAGAGAGGATGGGGCATTCTGTAGTCTGTACAGGGGTGAGGGGAGAGGGACGTGGGAGAGTTGGCCGACGGGGTCACTGTACGGGAAGGTGAGGGGATGTGTGTAGGAAGAGGGGGGAGTAGAAGACGACGGCGGGACATGGGGTGTGGGGGTCTCTATTGGGCGGCGGGAGGGCGTGCAGAGGTGGTGACGAGGTGCGGCGTTGGGCAGGCCGGGGAAGGAGGGTCGGCGACCTCGATGGGGTGGGGTGGGGTGGGGTGGCGTCGTAGCAGTCGTCAGTGGCCGGCACTGGGGCAGCCGGTGCGACTGACGGAGGACGACATCGAGAGCAGTCACAGCGGCGATTGCACAACGCGGGCTTGCTCGGCACGGGTAGCTGTGGCCCGAATGAGTGGCAGAGTGTTACGACTGGGGCCGCCACTTTTGGCTGAAACTGGAGCCCGTCGCTACTGACAACAGGGCTAGTGGTGGTGGGGCTGCCAATGCTGCTTGCGTCGGTGGGAGGCGCCATGGGGCTGGCTGGGACGAGGACAGGTCAAGGCCGTAGCGTTTGGCCTTGTCCTATCACGATGGGGAAAGGGAGAAAGAAAACACAAGGGGGAGGCAGAGAAAGGAGGAGAAAGGGTGGAGAGGCTGGCGGTGTGCAAGGGGGTGGGGGGTTCCAATGGGGAGGGGAGGAAGAAGGAAGGGGTGCAGGGTAGAGGGAGAAGGAAAGGGATGATGGTAGGGAGAGGGGAGGGTCCGCAGGGTGTGGCTGGCTTTGCGGTGCTCCTCAACGCATGGCGGTGTCAGGGTGGAGCTCCTGAGGCGAGGCAGTGTGCCAAGCTCGTCGGCGACAACACAATGGTGGCGGGTCTGTGTGAGATCGGGCGATGGTGGCTGGTGGAGGCTCTGCAGGGCGGTCAGGATCGATGGCGGCATGACTAAGTGTGGCTGGGCGGCACTTCATTTGTGAAGGGGATGCAGGATGGTTGATAGGGAGCCGGCGGAGAGGGCGGTCAGGTGACAGCTCCGACGACCGAGGCTAATAGTGACGACGGCTGTATGCGATGAGGTTGGGTGATGGTGACCGATGGTCAACTCTACAACTAGGGTTGGTAGGGACTGTAGAAAGGAGTGAGAAAGAAGAAGAAGAAGGGGCGGGTTGGCTACGATAGTGAGAGGGAAGAAAGGGGGAAGAGGAAGAGGTGCAAGGTGGAGGAAGGAAGAGGCTGGGGATGATGGCAAAGGGGGTAAAATTGGCCCTCTCGGACACCCTCTCTCAAGGTTCGTTGGGTCTCTCACCCGACCCTCTCTCAGGGTTTCTCGGTCTCACTCTCAAAGACAACACAAAGTGGCCAAGGGTTCTTTCATTTTCATTTTGTCTTCATTGCCCAATACAAGGAGGAGGGGTCCCTTTTATAAGGGAGGATACATGTCACTCGGACCATTTTGCCCCTTACCATTCTAACAAAAGACTACTACTTTGGCCCATACATAAAGCCCATTAACTACTAACATAGCCCAAAATAAAGGCAGCAGATTTTTTTTGGACTCTAGACTCAAATAAAATAAAGATACATAATAAAATAAAAATGACTCAACAGTGACATCGATCATCGTCCATGAAAATATCGTCCTCATACAAGCACAAATGCGGCCCACAATCCAATGGCTCGAGTCTCGAGTCTCGAGTCACGTCAATAGCCCCGATTCCAAAAAAATTCGACCTCAAATCTTGCAAGTGTCGAAGGATGATGACGACGATCACGCGGGAATAGACTGGGTGACCGGGGCGGGAGATCATATAAAGAGTCTCAGGTCGTCACTTCTTATGTGCCTCATAAAAATCGTGCCACAAAAAATCGATAAGGGACGACTGTCAAGACAAGACAACGTCAGACGGACCAACTGACGGATCAACCATATGTAGTCAGAGGCAAGAGGCACTCGAGGCGACCAAGGGGTCGTCTCAAGCCTCAAACACCTAGGCGCTGGATTAGGTCGTTTGAGGCAACATTTCATTACAACTATAAATAGGTAAGATATGTACATATTTCATTAAATATATCAACAATAAATATAAAATCTGTAAGAATACTTAATTTATACATACACGTGTTATAGGAATGCGTTGGGTTATAGGAATGGGTTGGGTGGCCCAAGTGGGCTCACCCAAAGGTGCCCATGACCCTAGCTAATCGTTGAGGCGAGAATAGCCGAGACGAGGCGAACTTTTGGCGCCTCGCCTAACCTCATCGCCTAAGCAAGTGCCTCAAGTGCCTTTGATAACATAGAGTTAACCTCAAATGTTGTGTCATCAATCAAGTCCAATCCGGACTTAACAAGTAAACTCTGATCCCACGCATCATTTTGTGGTGATAGAAGACCAACTATAGGCTCTACGCATACACGGTCATCTTGAGTAACGGTCGCAAACACTAGTGGCTCTCCACTTTTCATGGCTGACTTTGGAGCTTTGTCTTGGTAATAACAAACACGTTACATGATTTGGGCAAATGAAATTTACCCTTCAAATGTGGTGACTAGAGAGTGCAAATACACTACTCCGGGTCTATGGCGGTACGTCATTCTCGATTCTTCCATCCAACTTTGTCCAAGACGGATGTAAGAACACACTGAATCAATGGTGCACCAAGCTCCATCAATGTAGGTAGTAGCTCCCAGTGTGGTAACGCCTTTAACATGCCCATAAACTCCACAAACGCTCTTTCGCCCCTAACATTGATCTCGCCCATCTTCAACAACGACCCAACAATACATTGGGAAAATAATTATCTCAAACTCGCTCATCTAAAATTATCCTCGTCAATTCCTTGTTCGGCAAAAAGACATTGATGCTGAAATTAATTTGAGACATGTTGCAAGAGTTTACCTAGGATCCCAATTTGATAGGACAAATTGGTTCTGAGACTCTGATACCAAATTTGATGCACGACAAAAGGAAGATCGTGATTTCTTTCTATTTTTCTGTTCTTTTTTCTCTTTTTTCTCAAAAAATAGTCTTTTGTTTTTCCCCTTTTTTGTTATCTCCTTTTCTCTCTTTTTTTTAAGATGCCTTTTTATTTTTTGACCATATCGTAACTAGAGAGAGAAGGAAGAAGATTGAGAGAGAGCGAGAGAGAGAGAGAGAGAGACAAAAAGGGAACAAAAACGGGATAGAAGAAGCGGGTCGGCGTGGGTCGCGCCGTTCCTGTCAAGCAGGTGAGGAGAGAGAGGGGGGGGATAGGGCACTTTGTACAGGGGTGAGGGGAGAGAGACGTGGGAGGGATGGCCGGTGGACTCACTGTATGGGAAGGTGAGAAGGATGTGCGGAGGAGGAGGAAGGGGGGCCGACGGCAGGGACGTGGGGTGTGAGGGTCCCTATTGGCAACGGGAGGGCGTGGAGAGATGGTGGCGAGACGGCGAGTTCGGCGAGCCGTAGCAGGTGGGTCGGCGAGCTCGGTGGGGTAGGGTGGCGTCGCATCGATCGTCAGCAGGCAACACTATGGCTGTCGGTGCGGCTGACAGAGGATGACACCGAGGGTGGTCATAGTGGCGATTGTGTAGCGCGGGCTGGGCAGAGCGGTCCGACGATCAGCATAGGGTGGCTGCAGCCAGGACAGGTGGCAGGGTGACACTGTTGGGGCCGCCACTTCTAGCTGAAGCCTGAGGTCATCTTTGCTGATGGCAGGGGCGGTGGTGGCGAGGCTGCCACTGCTGCTTATGTCGGTCGGAGGCACCATGGGGGCGGGCTGGGACTAGGACACGTCGCGACCGGCAATTGGCTGCAGCGTTTGTCTCTGTCCTATCACGGCGAGGGAAGAGGGAAAGGAAACAGGAGGGGAAGGCAGAGAAGAAATGGGGAAGTGTGGAGGGGCTGGCGGTGTGCAAGGGGGGGCTAGACTAGGGTCTGGGGGTTCCAATGGGAGGGGAAAGAGAAGGAAGAAGGGGCGCAGGGTAGAGGGAGGAGGAAAAGGATGACAACAAGGGGGTTGGGGGGGTCCGCAAGGTGTGGCCTGCTTTCCGACAGTCGTCTTCGTGCGGGGGTCGCGGAGTGGAGCTCGTGAGGAGCGGTGTTGTGGCGAGCTCGTCGACGACAACACAGTGGTGGTGAGTCTGCGTGAGGTCCGGCGATGGTGGCCGGTGAAGGCTCTGTTGGGCGGTCGGGATCGATGGTGACGCAATTGGGGGTGGCTGGGCGGCACTCCATTTGCGAAGGGGATGCAAGATGGTTGTTAGGAGCCGACAAAGGTGGCGGTTAGGAGGCGATGGCTCCGGCGACCGGGGCCGACAGCGACGACGATTGGGCGCAATGAGGTTGGGCGATGGTGACTGGCGATCAGCTCTGCAGCTAGGGTTGCCAGGGGCTGTAGGGGGAAGTAAGGAGGAAGAAGACGAAGGAGCGGGTTGGATGCGGCGGTGAGAGGGAAGAAAGGGGGAAGAGGAAGAGGCGCAGGGTGGAGGGAGGAGGCAGAGGATGACGACAGTGGGGGTGTAAATTGGCCCTCTCGGCCACCCTCTCTCAGGGTTCGCTGGGTCTCACCCAACCCTCTCTCAGGGTTTCTCGATCTCTCTCTCAGGGACAATACAAAGTGGTCAAGGGTTCTTTCATTTTCATTTTGTCAGGTGGGGCGGGGGAGCAAAAGGGGTGTCTTTTCACTTTTTCCATCTATTCTAACAGGGATATTGCATGAATATTCTTTGTATCCAAATGGTTGTTAACCATAAGGAACTACTTTAAGGTCCCGTTTGGTTGGAAGACATGGCAGGGATATCCCCGGTGCAACCCCGTTCCACACTTGGTTCGGCCATTTTGGGCGGGGATATGAGAGGGTATGGGGAATGGGGTTATCCCCGAAAACAGGGTTAGAAACGAGGATAAGTCATTCCACCATTTGGTGGAATGACTTATCCCCACTCCGCCAACCATGTTTCTCTCTCTCCAAGTTTGGACAAAATGAATTATGTTTATCTTCAATGATCATGATTAGCACTAATATTGTTAATATTGCTAATCACGATCATTAAGGATAAACATTAGTGCTAATCATGATCATGATTAGTACTAATATTTTTAAATATTAATGCTAATCATGATCATTAAGGATAAATTAATTGTTTTTGCTAATATTGTTAATTGTATCCTTAATGATCATCATTAGTACTAATATTGTTAATATTACTAATCATGATTATTACGGATACACATTAGTGCTAATCATGATCATTAATTATAAAATTAATTAATTTTTGCTAATTTTGCTAATTTTATCTTTAATGATCGTGATTAGCACTCATATTGTTAATATTGTTAATCATAATCATTAAGGATAAACATTAGTGCTAATCATGATCAATAAAGATAAAAATATTAAATAGAAATCTTATTAGTGCTAATTAATTGTGCTAACGAAAATTAATATTACCAAATAATACTATCATTACCACTTAATATTATTAAAATAAAAAATGACTTAAACAATAGCTTCATTTGCCCCAATCATAATTTTAAGAATATTTATTAAATAACAAACTCATTAATGATTATCATTAATGCAATAACCCGATCAAAAATATAAATAAAATATATATGTATATTCTTAGATATTTTCCCCAAATAATGTAAGGAAATTTTATAAACTTTTAAATAACATACTTGGAGAAATTAAGTAATCCTTACAATTCTAGTGATGATATTGGGCTAGTGCCAAGACATAATTGGGCTAAAAAGTATATAATAAACCCTAAATTCGGAATAACCCAAGGCCCTCACTCTAAATGAGCGAAATCCAAGTCAAATGGCCTTTAAATCAAAATTAAACCTAACCTAATAAGAATTATATCATTCTCCATCGAAACCCTAGGTCAATTAGGGTTTAAATGGCGGCTGGCGCCTGGCGGCGCAATTTTTGGATAGGAATCGAGGTTTTCGGAGGATAGAATTATCTCATGAGCTCTTCACCTAATTAAGACTCTAGAAGCCATAAACCCTATAAATCCGACCCCAAATCCCCTCTAGCCGAACCTAGTTTGTGCGTGGAGCTTGGTGGACGAAGGAAAGGAGCACTCTTGGAGGGAGAGATGGAGGATTTCTTGAGCGTTCTTAGGTGTTCGTAGTTGACGCGGACGGACGCCGGGGAACGGATCGACGGCAGCTCCTGTCGGCACGGATGGAACAGATATCTTGCTACCTCGCGCAGCTCGGCCTCACGCCGGACGGTCTCACACCGGACGACACTCGAATCTCACAAAAATGAGAAATGAGGGAAGGGAGAAGAACAAAGGGGCAAAAGCTCCTTAGACTCAATCTTTCATTCATATGGTTCCTTATACGTAACACACCATTTGGGCTCCTTATATAGGAAAGACCCTATTACATGAATACCTTCACACTTTACCTATTTGTCTATATATCCTAGCCTAACAAGACAAACCCACCAACCAATATTTGACTTGTGGGTTTTAACCAAATAAAATATAAAAATTACACATGTGTTTATTTGACTTAGACTAGCCTAATAAAACAAAAAGAAAAATACATGTAGAGATACATGTATACATACACACATACTCGATACGTAGTATAACACCATAGCCGTAGGCGGAGTCTTCAAGAAGGATCTCCTCCGAGCCATAAGCTCGGTGTCGGGGCAATGCGACGTCGGCTCCGAGTAGTGGGGCCAGTAGTGGACCCGGTGTCCCCACCAACCCTCCCGGGGCGGCTGGAACTCGACTCCGTCGAGTAAGGGGGGACACTGCTGTGGTAGTGCTCCAGCAGATCTGGATCGAGGCGCTGGAGATCTTCCCGGCTGATCCAGGAATCATCAGAAGGTGGACGGTCCCGCCAGCGGACAAGGTAGCGCTGGTACATCCTGCTCCGTGTAGTGGTCACCTGCTCATCCAGTATCCTCTCAATGTGCTCGCGCGGTACTCTCGAGGCTGTGGGACGCACAGGAGTGGGCTCACTCTCAATGGGAGGAGAAGGCTCGAAAGGGTCACTAGGAATCGCTGTGGGTTCCTTGTAGGCCACTAGGTCTGCCACATTAAAGGTCGAGCTAATCCCATATGCGGGAGGTAAGTCCATAACATAAGCATTGGAGCCAATCTTCCGCAGAATTGGGAAGGGTCCATCACTACGGGCTTGCAACTTTTTAACGGCTCCCGAGGGGAGTCGTTCGGGTCGGACCCGTACCATAACCAAGTCACCTTCTTGAAATTCATGGTGACGCTTATGCGAATCAGCCAATTTTTTATAAGTCTCATTACTGAGGTTTATTTGCTTGCTAATTGACTCATGCAGACTTTTGACATGCTGTGCAAACTCCTCAGCTGACTTGGACGATCTAGACTCGAGGGGAAGGGGAATGAGATCCACAGGTTTCCTAGGTTTGTATCCATGCACAACCTCAAATGGACTCATACCGATGGACCGATTGACCGAGCTATTATATGCAAACTCGGCCCTGGGCAAAAGAAGGTCCCAAGTGCCAGAATGATCCCCTACGAGACACCTCAAGAGATTCCCTAAACTCCTATTGACGACCTCGGTTTGCCCATCAGTTTGAGGGTGATAAGCAGTGGAAAATTTCAGCTTAGTGCCAACGAGGTGCCAAAGTGTCTTCCAGAAATAACTAGTGAACCGGACATCCCGGTCAGACACTATGGTTTGGGGAAGACCATGCAGACGGACGACTTCATCGAAGAATAAGTGGGCTACTCTAGATGCATCAGATGTTTTGGAACATGCAATGAAGTGGGCCATCTTAGAGAACCGATCAACTACCACAAAGATGGAATCATGCTTGTGAGCAGTGCGTGGTAATCCAAGGATAAAATCCATGCTCACATCAACCCATGGTCGATCAGGGACGGGGAGAGGAGTGTAGAGACCAGTGTTCTGTTTGACCTGTTTAGCCATGGTGCATGTCCTACACTGGGCTACAATCTTAGCCACATCTTTCTTCAGGCCAGGCCAATAAAAATGCTCCTCCACAGAATGGATGGTCTTGTTGCGGCCAAAGTGACCAGCAAGACCTCCAGCATGTATTTCCCAAATCAAAAAGTCCCGAACAGAAGTCCTCGGGACACAGAGTTGTTGCCCTCGAAATAGAAAACCATCCTGGAATAGATAGTCAGAAAAGGCTGCCGAGGGTCCAGCATATAAGGCAGAGTGGGCAGGGCCAAAATCAGGACACTCTCCATAGAGCTCCTTCATGCGGTCGAATCCAGTGACCTCTACCCGAACAGTGGAAAGAAGGGAGACCCTTCGACTCAAGGCGTCGGCCACCTTATTTTCTTTTCCAGCCTTATGTTTTAGGACAAATGTGAAAGACTGGAGAAATTCTACCCACCGACCATGCCTTGGGTTTAAGCTCTTCTGAGAGCTAAGGAATTTCAGAGCCTCGTGGTCCGAATATAAGACAAACTCTTGAGGTAAGAGATAGTGTCTCCAGTGTTTGAGGGCTTGGACCACGGCATAGAACTCCTTATCATATGTGGAGTATCGAAGCTTTGCATCAGAAAGCTTCTCACTGAAATAAGCCACAGGGTGGCTTTCCTGGCTAAGTACTCCTCCTATTCCTACGCCCGATGCATCACAGGATATCTCGAAGACTTTGGAAAAGTCTGGCAGGCGGAGGACAGGGGCTTTGGTCATAAGCTCCTTTATGGCAAGAAAAGCATGTGAGGCGGCTTGGGTCCACTCAAAATTCCCTTTACAGATGCAGTCTGTAATGGGTGCCATAATGGTGCTAAAACTCTTTATGAAGCGTCTGTAAAAGGTGGCTAACCCATGAAAACTTCGAATGTCGTGGACGTTTTGGGGCTCAGGCCAGTCGACCATAGCTTGGACCTTGGATTGGTCCACAGATACTCCGTGACTCGAAACCACAAATCCGAGGAAACTAACCCGGTCGGTCATGAATTCACATTTCCCAAGGTTGACATACAGGGTTTCTCTCCTCAAAGTTTGGCAGACTTCCCTCAAATGATGGATGTGGTCCTGAGGGTTGTGGGTATAGATGAGAATGTCGTCAAAGTAGACGACAACAAAGCGACCAATAAGGGGACGAAGGGCTTCTGTCATAAGTCTCATGAACGTGCTGGGGGCATTGGATAGCCCGAACGGCATGACGAGCCATTCATACAGACCTTCTTTTGTTTTGAAGGCCGTCTTCCACTCATCCCCTGGTCGGATTCGGACCTGGTGGTAGCCACTTTTCAAGTCAATCTTGGAAAAGATGGTGGCCCCACTCATCATGTCAAGCATGTCATCTAGGCGAGGAATGGGAAACCTATACTTGACAGTGATCTTGTTGATGGCGCGGCTGTCAACACACATTCGCCAGGTACCATCTTTCTTGGGTGTGAGCAAAGCAGGGACAGCACACGGGCTCTTGCTCACCCTGAGGAAACCCTTTTGGATAAGGTCCTCGACAATCCTTTGGAGCTCAGCATGCTCCCTGGGGTTCAATCGGTAATGGGAGAGGTTGGGGAGGGTGGACCCGGGGATAAGGTCGATAGCGTGTTGTACATCACGCATGGGTGGGAGTTTAGAGGGCAAGTCCTCGGGGAAAATATCTTCGAAGTCCTGCAAGACTGTCTGGACTTCGGGTGGAACTGAGACTCGGGACTCCTCAGGTGTGATGGTGATGACAACAGCCCAAACAGGGGCACCCTCGGCAACCTCTCTATTCAGCTCACGGACACCTATGAAACTAAGGCGCCTAACAGGGTCATGACTAACCTTGGGGGCCTTAGGAACGGGCGTGATAGGTGTAGGGGAATAGGGAATGAGAAGTTTCCCTTCATTGGGAGTTTGGGGACTCTCCGGAACCTTGGGGGTCCCGGTGGGGGTGGAGGAGGTGGAGCTCTTACCCGGAGTAGAAGTGGGACTCTTATCCGAGGTCACCTTTGGGGGTGTCGGGTACAACTGGATCTTCTTCCCATTGTGGGAGAAGGAACATTGGTTGGATCGACCGAAAATTGTGAGGTCTACATCATAGATCCACGGTCGTCCTAGGATGATGCTTCCGACCTTCATAGGCACTACATCGCACAAAATCTGTCCTTGGTAGGACTGAAATTGTATGGGAATGACACATGTAGTGGTGACTGGGATCGAAGTGTCGTCAACCCACGCCACGTTGTAGGGCCTAGGATGAGGGTGTGTAGGTAGACCTAGACGGGAGACAAAGTCTGAAGAGACCGCATTGATACAACTCCCATTGTCAAAGATCACCTTGCAGGGTTGGGTTTTCACCATGATGTAGGTTTGGAAGATGGAGCTTCGACGCCAGTCGTCCTCCTGGGGGTGTGTTAGGATGCAGCGAACTACACCTAGTCTACCCTGGATAGAGCTCTCGGCAATATCTCCCACTTGCATGTATTCGACATGCGTTTCATCAAACCCTGCATCCATTTCCTCAAACTGGGCTATGAGGTCAGGATCGGCCATATATCTCTCAGTGTCTTCTCCTTCCTGAGGTGGAGGCTCCATAGGCTGAGGGTCAGTGATGACCAAGGCTCGGGTGGGGCAGTTGGTGGCAATGTGCCCTAGGTTGTGGCACCTAAAGCAACGGACTCCTGAGATAGGGGTTGGTTGGGAAGTGCCAGGGGCGGGTCCCTTTCCTTTGTCATCCCTTTTATCAATTGGTGGAGTATACTCCAGCCTGGGCAATGCAGCGGGTGCAGGTAAGGGGTTCCTTGTGAAAGGAACGGTAGGGGCAACGACCCGTAGCGGGGTAGCCGCAGGGGCATAAGAAGTGGAGGGGCCAACTCTCTCGGTGTAACGGACCATGGGGTTCCGAGACTCAGGTTGGCGGTAGGTGGGAACCCGAGGTGGGGCCACTCTTTGAAATCGCTCAACATCTCGGGCAACCTGGTAGGCGTGCTCGAGGGTGTTGACCTCTCGCAAGAAAAGCTCCCGTTGGATGCTCTCGTGTAGGCCAGCCCTAAATCGAGAGAGAGTTACAGAGGCGTCTTCCATGACTTGGCTCCGAAGGAAGAAGTCATCGAATTTGGCGATGTACTCGTCCACGGACTTTCCATCTTGGGTGAGTTTCTGCCACTGGTCTAGAAGACGCTGATGGTAGGAGGGTGGCAGGTATTTATCCCTCAGTTTCTCCTTCATTTCTTCCCATGTGTTTATGGGTTCCTCTCGTCTCCTGACTAGGAGATTCTCCACATTACACCAGTAGGTCTTGGCTTGACCCAAGAGTTTCATTTTGGCAAACCTCACCCTAGTGGCAGGGGCCATGCGGTGATGCCAATCAAAATATTGATCCATCCCGGCCTCCCACTTAAGGTATTTGGCTGGTGTGAGGGACCCATCGAAACTGGGAGCGTCAATTTTGACGTTCCGTAGGATGATCTCCTCATCATCGTAGTCCCTCCTTCGAGGTGTACGATCCTCTTGTTCTCTACCTTGGGGAGCCTGATTCGGGCGGGCTTGCCCTGTATCCTCCCTAGAATTGGCTACGGGATTGCCGTGGCCATTCACTCGTCCTTCCTCTCCCTTTAGTCGATCCTCTAAGGCTCGGATCCTCTCATCTAGCTCTGCTCGTAGTTGGCCTATGGATTCTTCAAAATGGGTCAGAAGGTTATGCTCGAGCTGAGCCAACATAGCACTCACGCTCTTCTGATCCATCGTTGGTTGTAGTGTTGAAGGGCGCTCTAGACGGCCAGATGAATTCCTAGACCAACGTGGCATGCACGACCTTGGACCTAGATGATGCAGTCCTGGGACCGATAATTAGCAAGCTATGACCCAAATTTTGTTGGCTAATTGGCAAAGGGCCAATTTGAAGGGACCGGTCAGGGGAAGTTGCTCGCCCGTAGGCGAAGTAGTTGTGGAACTACCTCCTGACAGTTAGGGTGCCCTAATGTGACAGTCTAGGGCCTAAAGGATAGGTGCAAGCAAGCACTCTCTCACCGTCCACAGCGATGCACTCAGAAGATCGGCTGCATGGATCGGGCTCGCTCTTACTTCGTCGCGCGGCAATTAAAAGATACTAAATGACCAAGTTTAGAACACGCACCTAGCTGACTGAAAAGTCTAGCTCCGACCGGAGACGAAGGCGAGCCGGGACGTGCGGGCCCGCACGGTGTCGACGAAGCTTGAGCGGTTACAAATCATTCACTCCACGCAGGGAGAATTTAATTATTACAAGTCGCTTGAAATTTCTCGCGCAGGGGAACAAATCAGTCCAAATTCTCCGCGCAGGGAGACTCAGAGGTACCCTCGTCCCGTAAATTACGGCTTGTGTGTCCGCCGCTACTCGATGACTCGAGTATCGGACAACCGTTATTGCGGACTTGGATGCCACGATTGATAAAGTATTCAAATAATAGATATATATATAAATATATATATATATATATAATATTATATATATCCCTAAATATATATATTATATATATTTAACCCTTGTTTTCAAAACTCTCTTTTTTTGACCCTTTTTTTTTCACACTCTTTTCTCTCTCTTTTTTTTTTCAAACTTTCAAGCCTTACTTTTCCTTTTTGACTTTTGAAACTTCGGGCGTGTTTCACTCGGGGGCGGGGCCACGAAGACCGGCGCTGTGAGGGGTGGCCACGGGCGGCCGCGGCGGGCTTGCAGGTGGGTGCGCGGCGCGCGGGGCACGGGGCCGGGCGCGGCCGGGCGGGTGCGTCTGTGGGCGCGCGGGGCGCGGGGCACCGGGCCGGGGCCGGGCGCGGGGCCGGGGCCTGGCCGCGCGCAGGCCAGGCGCGGGGCAGGGCGCGAGGCGCCGGTGCGCGGAGGCGGCCGGGGGCGCAGGGGGCTCGGGGCACGGGCCGGTGCGGGCGCGTGGGCGCGGGCCGGGAGCGAGGCGCGGAGGCGGTGCGGCGGCAGGGCGGCGGCCGCAGGCGGTGGCGGACGCTGGTGCTGGCAGCTGCTGGCGCCGGCAGCGGTGAGCGCTGTGGCCGACCGTTGCGGCCCAAGAGTTTAAACTCTTGGGCACGGGCGACGATGCAAGGGAGGGGGGCGTGAACACTTTTTTTTTTCGATTTCTTCTCTCAACCGTAATCTCCTGCTTTCCCTTTCTTTTCTTTTTTTTCTTTTCTCCTTTTTTTTTCTGTTTTCCTTCAACCGAGAGAAGGAGGGAGAGAGAGAGGGAAAGGGACAGAGATAGATTAACAGTGAGAGAGAGAAATTAAGAGAGAATGAATGAGATTAACAGGAAGATAGGAAGATTAAGAGAGATGGAAAGAGGGAGTAACACGGGGTTCTTTGCTAATTTTTTTTTTCTCTTCTGGAAACCGAAAGAACGAAAGGAAGACGATGTGGTCAGGATTGACGGAGACGCCGTTTGTTGGGCTCTGATACCAAATTTGACGCGGACGGACGTCGGGGAACGGATCGACGGCAGCTCCTGTCGGCACGGATGGAACAGATATCTTGCTACCTCGCGCAGCTCGGCCTCACGCCGGACGGTCTCACACCGGGCGACACTCGAATCTCACAAAAATGAGAAATGAGGGAAGGGAGAAGAACAAAGGGGCAAAAGCTCCTTAGACTCAATCTTTCATTCATATGGTTCCTTATACGTAACACACCATTTGGGCTCCTTATATAGGAAAGGCCCTATTACATGAATACCTTCACACTTTACCTATTTGTCTATATATCCTAGCCTAACAAGACAAACCCACCAACCAATATTTGACTTGTGGGTTTTAACCAAATAAAATATAAAAATTACACATGTGTTTATTTGACTTAGACTAGCCTAATAAAACGAAAAGAAAAATACATGTAGAGATACATGTATACATACACACATACTCGATACGTAGTATAACACCATAGCCGTAGGCCGAGTCTTCAAGAAGGATCTCCTCCGAGCCATAAGCTCGGTGTCGGGGCAATGCGGCGTCGGCTCCGAGTAGTGGGGCCAGTAGTGGACCCGGTGTCCCCACCAGTAGTCTTTCTTCTTCTTCTTTAGGGCGATCTAAAGGTAGGTGATCTCTCAGGCTCAGCGCTAATTAATCACTTAAATCAGTTCATTCATGTCTAGTTGATTTCTAATATGTTTTCCCCAATTTTTAGTCACCTATATTCATGTATTTTGAGATTTATTATCGATGTATCGTCGCTTCCGTTTTCTCGTCGGAATGGAGGTTCTGGATGATATCACATCCATCACCGGGAGCACGTTCTGAAGGCGACCCTGCGATAGACTGTGTTCATCCTGATCGCGGTGCACCGGACGACCACATTCTGATAGAGACGCGACGCCTGTGGCAACCACGTTCTTTGTCAGGTTCACCAGAAACCATAGTTTTCCGGCATATTGAATATGTGGGTTTTGATCTCTAGAAAACATGTTTTTCTTAAGCATCAACAAAATAATTAGGTAAATCATATTGGAACATGGAAACCTTTTAAAGTTCTTCCATTGATCATATGCATCATTCATATGATTATCCTTCCCATTTGCCTTCTCCTATCTTCATGACTGATCTTTCCTAAGAAATTGATTCTACCATGTTTAAAAGATGTAGAAGTTGCATGTGATTAAATCATTTCACATATAGCCTTAGATTTTAATGATTCCAATTATTGTGAGATCGACAATTTGGGTTATTATGTTTTGATTATCATTGTTTGAAGATCGTGTCACTCCGGTGACATGGATCTACCGCTATTATTAGTTTCTGATTCTCGCAAAAATCCTAATTCTTGATGAAGTTAGAACCCTCCGCCGGATACTCCAAATACTCTTTCCGTCGGACTGGAACTTCTTCACTAAGACCTCCGTAAGACTCTGCGAGCTATGAGTTCCAACATGGATGCCGAGCAAGTTGTACCCCAAAAACCCTGAAAACTCTTTGGATCTCGTCCTACCGTTGTAAGATGAGGTTCAACCGGTCTTTGAACCCATAGAATAAAGTTATGTTTGGGTTCTGCTAAGTCTGTCCTGAACGCAGCATGCCCAGAGATCGTGTTGAACTTTTGTTTCGTAAACGTGGACGACCCAGAGACAACGTTCATGTGAACCCCTTATCCTGAACACGTCCGCCACACAGACCGCATTCATCTGGTCGCAGTGCACACCCAGGCCGCGTTCAACTTGAATGCAACTATCTGTAGCCCTTAATCAACTATCTTCCAATCGCGGCTCCCTGTCAGACCGCGTTCTGTTCGCGGCGTCTAGTTAGACCGCGTTCAACCCAGATTTCTGTCAACCGAGTTTTTCTACGTGGATTATGTAGTATCATGTTCTCATATCTGAATTTGATCATACATGACTATTTTCCCTTATTACCCTTGACCCTTTGGGGGTAATATTAAGATTTCTTTACTTGTAAGCTTGTCCTCTTATTGGAATTCCTTCGTGAACTCATCTTACCAATGTCTACTACCTTGATTACATGAACTTGATTATTGGAATTCTTTTGCCCATAATTATACGTGAATTATTTGGGAATTTTATATGGGACTACGATCCAACGACCCCAATGCTTGTGCATGTAGGGCCTTGTCTGGTCCTGAGAGGAGCGCCTGAATTTCATAACTACGGGAGTTAAATGACTTGTGATGTGGTATTGCACCAATACGAAATGCAAGATTGATCTGGATAATTCAAATGCTATATGATTGCTTCTTATATGATTGTTATATCGGCCCAAATGGGTATTCATGTGAATGTATGGCCAATCTCGGTAATATTCTTTTGAATATCATGTATATGTCAATTGATATATCCTTGAAATGTTCTCCTCTATCTTGTGCTTCTAATTTCGTTTATCATGTTCCCTGATCTTAGTAAATCTTATTTCCATATCATGATTTGACTATTTCGATTTAATTATGTAGAATGTTCATGTCATCATTTTCAATGTTAACATGTTAATCACTTAAATTCTGTCTAATAGAAGAGATGTAATTCTTACTGAACTTTCGCTCACCTAGTGTTTTTAATATTTTTTCAGATAGTTCCGATGAAGAAAATCAAACTGATGGGGAGGGTCAAGAGTGAAAAAGAGCTGCCAAGTCGTAGAGACCCGAAGTCCTTTGTTTTAATTGAGTCTAGAAGTATTTGAGTCGTTGTACTAGAGTCTTGGAAAAGTTGTAATTGAGTTGTGATATTGGAAGTTAGAATGGAATTTCTTGTAAACTTTGAGTTGATTATTAATAAAAGTGGCTATACCATTTATTTTGTGTAATCTCCATGTCTTATTTTTATGTGGATGGTTGGATGTCATTATGATATTGCTCCGATTGTTCCGTTATAACCACCGCGCTCTGTATTCCACAATAGGGTGTGACAATTAACTAATTAATTATAATTGGCTTATTATTGCTAATGAGGAATTTGAAGAATAAAATTAACAATATTAGTACTAATCATGATAATTAAGGATAAACATATTAAATAGAATCAACAATATTAGCGCTAATCATGATCATTAAGAATGGTAAAATGGTCTTTTCATGCACTTATTCTCATTCGTATCCCTATTTTTTTACCAAACGAATAATAAGGATACCACCATATTTATCCCCTCGCATACTAAACGTACATGAGAATAAAGATAGGGATAAATTAACCCAAAATGAGTTACGCCTATTCTTCTCAAAACTTATCCTCGAACCAAACGGCCCTAATAAAAGACTTCAAATTCTATGGAGTCCAAGCAAAATATGTAAATAATCCCCACTCTAAATTTGGAATTTTGTAGGAAGTCAAAACTAATAGCTCCCCCTTTTTTGTCTGGCTTGCCTCACCGAATTAGTGGCAAAAAAATGGATGCATTCAGTGTAGATTTCTGTGGCATGGGAATGGAGGTGGAAGCAAAGGTTGCATGATAGTTGTTGGGCCAGTGCATGCAAAAGCAAGGAAGAAGGGCATTTGAGGATCAGAAAGCTATGCAATTTCAACTTAACCATGATGAGCAAATGGCTACGAAGTGGGTATCTCTGATAGGGGCTTATGGCTACAGGTCTTCAAACAAAAGTACTACAAAAAGGTCCAAATCATGGAAGATCCTTGTCAAATCCATGCAAAATGTACCTAGCCTGTAAAAGGGTATATTGTATGTAAAGGATGTCATTTTCTTCAAGAATGTCCTAGTACTTAGGAGGAGGAGAGAATATCCTTTTCTGGCAGGATAGATGTTGTGTCAATAGACCATTAGCTGAGCTTTCTCCAAACTTATTCAATGCTTTAAATGCAGATAGGTGTTTTAGGCAGTGAACAGGTTGTGTTCCTACCTTCAGAAGAAATATGTTTGGGTATGACTGTATCATGTGGCCACCTCAATGATCTTCTGGCTTTGCTTTATGACCAAACAATTCGAGAGGACAGAGGTGACAAAGAGCATGATGACAGGAAAGGGATGGCTCATTCATGGTGAGGTCCACATATAGGATGATTACTGACGGGGTTTGTGAATGCATTTCTTTCAGTAGTTCCAGAGCCCTCACAGCCTACCAAAGGTCAAATAGTTGGCACGTGCCTGCCTCCCAACATGCAACCAGGTAGTCTGCTTCATGGAACTTGGAGCATCTACCATTAAGCTGTTGTTTTTCACAGTCCACTTGGAGAACTCTCTACCAGAAGTTGGGGTAAGTATGGATCCTGACCCTGTCACTGGCTGCCTCAATGATGGAACAGAACAAGCCATGGAGATTACATTCGTATAAGTGGGTTTGTAGACTGTGCTCCATGCAACTATCTGGCCTATTCGAGGGGAGAGAAACTGCCATATTTTTCAAGGCACAAGTAGAACAGCAGAGCAACTTACATGCTTTATTTGTGATCGAATCTGTCATTGGTTGAAGAGTTTGGATGATAAGGATCACAATGGCTCTTACATGGAGATTTTCTGGCTTAGTAGTTTTTTCCGCACTACATTGTTCTGGTTTTTGTAGAGGGGGATATTCTGGGGTATGTTTTTTTGTACATTTTTAGTGGGGCATGGGGGTAGGGAGATCCTGTATGCGGTGGCTGATTTTTTTGGGGGAGGGGGTGTACATCCTTTTCTAATTTTGAACACCTTTATCAATTTAATAGGTATGTGCTATGATCCACTTTCAAAACAGAAAACCAAAGCATACTCCCTATCCTCAATATTTTCGCACAGAATATGGATAGCATAAAAGCAACTATGCCCGTGATCAATATCCCCCCCCCCCAAAAAAAAGAATAAGCTAAAATGAGTCAACCATGGTATAGCTGTGTAAAGAATAAAGAATAAACAAGTGGCAACTAGGTGCATTGTCTGCTACTCATATCTGTTGCAACTATAATTAAAGCTAAAAATACAAAGGATGTAATAAATAAACTAAGCTAAACAAACAGTGTTGTAAAAATTTAGGAGCAGTTGTCAAAAAGCATTTTCTAACAATAATCTAGGTGTCATTCAACCCCCAAACAAAGAGCCAACCGTACCTTTAATACCATTTGGATTATTGTCTCCACATTGGTATGGAGAAATTTGTGAGCAAAGCCCAGAAAATGCACAACCAGGGAATTGTAGAATAGATAGTTGGATGTTATATAACCTTGCCAGGCAGGGGAGTATCCTAGCTCCGATCTACACCTCCCCTTCCCTTCATTACTTCTATCCTGAAACTGGGATTTACCCTTTCCTGACATTTCACTCTTCTCACCCCCCGGCACTTCAAACTCCAAGAAATCTTCAGGAGTTATCTTCCATGGTTCCATATAGCTTGTCCACAGAGAGAACACCTGACCAGCATTCCTCATAGAGGTTCCAATCGGACAAAACAGAAATGTCCTGAGTATAAACCTGTAGAGCGGTCTCTGAATCAAAGAATTCCAGGAGTCAACAAAATTATCACAGGAAACCATCACACTCCTTGATTTCCCCACATCATATGAGGCTGAAGAATTCCATCCAGAGTTTACACCATATTCCACCTGAAGACTCCCATCTGAAGGACTAACCAAAGAACTATTCAGGTACTTCACCAGAAACATCAATACCTCACCCAAGCCAGGGGTAGGAGCCGTCTCACCCAAGACCGCTTGGAAGGAGAAAGACACACCAAATGATGAACATAAGCTTACAGACAGTGGGGAAAAGTCATTATCCACCATCCAGAACTGGATCAACGTATACACCAGGAACTCGGCTTGAAGAATCACAGAGGCATCACAGCTGGTAGGGTAATGGAAAAGAGAGCTACGGTAAGGCTGGCAGGCGCCCAAACCCCACTTCGGCACAAAAGCTTGCAGGTATGCATAGAGGAGCCGCATGTACAGCCCAGGTCCCTTCTTCTGCCCGGATTGACAGCTGCTGCTGGACAGAGACGGCCAAGACGATGTCCAGTTCTCCAACCTGAACCGCCGGCTCTTCCTCACCACCACCGCGTCGGAATTCTCGGACTTACCTCTACAGACGGGATAATATGCAAACCAGAACATGTAATACTCAAAGACGTTCAGCTGGATCTGGCAGGAGCCCTGGACTGGGTCCTCCTTAACCCTAGACCTGAACAGCAGGCAGAGATCCGGCAGCACGGCGCAGAGCCTCTCGCTCTGAAGCGCGAACCTCATCCACTCCGGCAGCCGCTCGACGGGGAACACGAACTTGACCAGCGAGTGCTTGTCGACAGCCGACACCGATTGGAAGAGGACCCCGCGCGGCGAGAGCAGGTCGAACACCCTCGCCCCCACCTCGGGGTCGGCCTGGTCGACCCAAGCGCTGGACGGCGGCGACGGGGGGGCCCGTTGAGGGGGGTGGGGCGGGGGCGGGGAGGAGCCATCGAACCCGAAGAGCCTGCAGATGAGGGCGGGGAAGGCGGCGGAGAAGAAGGGGCGGCCCTGGTCGCCCGGGTGCCTGCGGAGGAAAGCGTCGACGGCGGAGCATGCGGCGGCGATCTGGGGAGGGGAGACGGCGGAGAGGATGGCAGCGGCGAGGTCCTGCGCCTGGTTCTGGGAGTGCATGGCGTACGCGTGGGGGATCATCGCGGGCGCCACGGCCGCTGCGGGAGGGAGGGAGCTGCACCTGCGCCGCTGTGCGGGCGGTGAGGGAACGGTAGTTAGGGCAAAGTGTCGAAGAAAGTGGTTGGGATTTGGGGGTGGGAGTGAGGCGGGGGTGGTCCTTCTGGCTTTTTTGAAGTTTAAATGGGCGTGGCGCTCGTCGCTCGGCGGCAGCCGCAGCCTTACACAAGTTTTGCGGGCTCGTGATCGTTACTGGATCGGAATCACTCTGATCTCGTACAGTATATTCCAGTCGCATATGACTCGGATTGATTTGATCGTCTTTCATCTCATCTTATAATTTTTTTTCGCTCGTTCAAATGCTCTCTCACCTCGACAACTATTTCTTCTCTCACATCGGCACCCCCTCCACTCTGGTAGCCCATCTCGATGCCCTCGCCCCACCCTTGACAGTCCACGACAGTGACTGACAATGTCCCTTTTAGTTAGATCATCGTTGCCAATGTCAGATCTTGTCTACCACTATCGGATCCTTGTCGCCACCATCAGATCCTCGTCATAGCACGCCTAGAAGGTCGCAGAGAATGGTAAAGAAAGAGGGAGGATCGAGTCAGTCCGAGTCATCTAGATCATGTCTCGAATTTTTATGGATCTGAATAAATTCACTCGAGTCATCCCGACTCAGACCGAGTCAGTGAACCATGGCCTTACACCGTCTCGATTCAGAGTGAAACGGGGGGGGGGGGAGTGGGGAAAGCCGAAACGTCCGGGGCAAGCTGCGGCGCATCTAGTCTGGTCTAGAAGCGTAATCGAGGATGGAGTCATTGTGCCCCGGTGCATTGGGCCGGTTCCGCGTGGGTTGCCCACTAGCTACGTGTGTGAATTTTATGGGACGGCCCCAATGCGCTGGGCCAGCCAGAGACATGACATGATGTGTGTTTCGTTCGCACGTGAAAATTACAAGGTTCCTTCTCGGCGTCGAGCAAAGTCACGTGTCTAACATTTTAAAATTTTATGAGCAAAGTCACGTGTTTGATGACGATGAAGTAGATGGGAAGGGGAAGCATGGAAGAACATTGGGAACCTTCCAAAGGGCGCATTTGGAGAAACCATCTGGGTGCGATTTTCCTCATTGGAAGGGATTTTCTTCATTGGAATTTCTCCATGTAACTTGAACTGTTCCAAATGTATAGCTTCTCAGTTCTCACCACTCTCCAACGTAACCCAAGATATTCAAGTCAAAGAGTATCAGTTTGACCAAAAGTAGAGTGAGTTAAAAAGACTTTCGAGTAATCTCTCGGGCTAATCTACGAGGTTTCATGGCAAAAAAAATAAGTTTTTGGCTAATCTTCTCTAGGGTAACAAGTGTTTTCAAAAGTACCCTAACCTAAAATCTTTCGATATGTGAGTTAAAAGAATGTTTTTTTTTTGGTACGAGAGCTCAAGGAGAGGAGAAATTTTTTAGTGTCCAAGCGTTGCATACAACTATTGATCTCTCTTCCTCTTTTGTATTCATAAATTCAATGCTTTGATGTTTGTTCTTAGGACATGGAGATGTGACTTGATGCATGGGGCATGACTCATTACTTTGTATGCCTTCACTCTAGCGCGCTCTATCAAGTCACTTCGCCTTCCACATAAGTCAAATCTTCCATTTTCTTGACCTCTCCACATGTTGGGTAACGAGGGATTCTATTGGTGCAAGGGTATGAATGCAATCTTCTTTTTTTTTATCTATGGCCTAGTGGTCGGGCCTCTGGGGGAGGGACAGGGAGGTCGGGGGTTCGAAACCCTCGACAAATGCCCACAAGGGGCATGGGGCGTCCAAACAATTGAAAAGAGAATAAGTACACTTACAATAGAGGTATCCGCGGAACTATGTTCTCCCTTGTTATAAGAGAAAAGATGTAAAATAGGGGCCCATGAAAAATGGATTGCTCTAGTTTATGGGATTTTCTCCGTAACCCCGTCTCATTCTTACTCTTCTGACCCTTCTTGATTGTTCTCCCATCTTTACCCCAATTTCTAAAAGTCTGTGCTCCTCGAACTACACCAAGATTGTCATCACTCGAAGCTCAAAATCGGAAGAATCGTAACAAATAGTGTTTGAGTCCGCTCTAAGCCCTACCTCCTCTTCCTCGTCATTATTGCCCATGGTTTCTGCTCTTGCCCATATGTTTGCATATTAAAATCAGATGCCATTAAGATGTTTGCCCCACTCCATGTGAGCCTTTCATCTCTAGGTGTCCAACCCTAGCGATGTTCAAAATATTTTCCCATGTTGCACTTTGGTGGCTTTACCAATGTCAGCAATTCAAGGAACATCTATTAACCAGCTTCCCCATTGAACATGACGTGAGTGCTTCCCGTCGCCTTTATAATTTAAGTCCAAATCTGATTGGATAACGGGTGCAAGATCCATGCGATGCCAAATCTGACGTAATTTTCCTTCCATAATCATCTCGGATTTTGCTCCAGATTCTACTCGCCTCCATAAAAGATTTGGACTCTCTGAGTTTTCATATCTACGACCTAGTCCACCCAAGATCGTCCATGGTCATGACCGGGGAGAAACCCTGGAGGTGCATGTCTTTGGACCCTAAGGCCTATAAAAAGTACAGTACATCAATGTCGCAAGGTATGCAAGAACGGCTCATTATACTCCATTAATATCTTTCTCCTCCATTTATCGCTGACTTAAGCATCATAGGGTTCTCCGAGACATCCCACCCTATGTTGAATACTTTTTCTTCGTAGGAGAACAATCAACTTCAACATTCAACATCACCACTCGGCTCCCTTCACCTCTTTTCTTCTCTCAATCACCTCCTCCAAACACCTAGAGGAGAATTGACACCTAATGCTGAGCTCAATGTTCAACTCGTCCCTTGGGAACTCCGCTCGCCACTGTCCAAGTTCTTGCTCAGTCCTGACTATAAGTTTAAGTGTTATACAACACTTGGGCACTGTCTATGGAAGAGATAAGAAGTCATGGCACCTTCTCGAAAAACCCAAGCACGAGCTAACGCTAACACCAAATCCCAGCACTCATCTGCTGAGCAGACTCTCATTGAGGAAGTCTCCAAGGAGCAATTCGATGCCCTAATTGGGCAAGTAAATCATCTAAAGGAGATCATCTTGGGCCTTGTGCCACTTAAGGACATGATCGATGCCCTAGCTGATAGCTCGCACAGACTCCCCTACCTACAGTTTAACCTATCAACATAGCAGCCAGAGGGGGCGATAGCCAACCCCCAACACAGCGGAGCCATAATGCTCCCGTTGCGGGTGCCGCCGCTCCACTAGAGCCTCGCGCTGCCACTACAGAGTCAACTCACTCATCTTCCCCACGGACAACCAAAGTGAACATGTCCTACGTTCTCTCAGACTTACAATCCCCTCTCGCGATTCTCCTCGTGATGGAGCAGCAAATTAAAGATATGAAGCAGGAGATGAAAGAGATGGCCACTAAGGTGGCCAAGCAAGCCAGCTCTTCCGCCCAGGTTAACTACTCGCCCTTCCCTCCAAAGATCTTAGCTGCAGTTCACCTCGAGAAACTAGAGCTCTCATCCATGAAGCCCTACAATGGGACTTCAAACCCTTTCGAGTACTGAAAAAAGTTTGACACACTCCTCGCCCTTACAAAAGTGTTAGACCAAATCAAGTGTCGAGATTTCTCTCTCACCCTAGAGAGGGGGCAGTAGCCTAGTTCAAGATGCTGACTATGCTTTTCTCTCTCACTTTGTCAGGCATTCCCAATAGATAAAGACCTATGCCTACCTCATAGGGCTAAAGCAGAGGAAGGGAGCAAGCCATAGGTCGGTTCCTTACCGAGGGCCTCCACGCAGCAACTAGGCATCTCAACTACCATCGCGACAATGCTCAACGGGACTACGGACCTCAACTTCCGAGGCTCCCTAACCATGAAGCTACTAACTTCTTTCCTAGAATTAATGACAAAGGCTCAAAGGTACAACAACAAGGAGAACATTCTCGCATCTCATATGGGGGACAACCTCATCTAAGAGGCACGACAAAGGCCCACCATGGAGGACCATGGAGATAGGTGTCCCCAATGAGACAATTAAAGGGAAGATTGTCGGCACCTGCAGAAAGACTTTCCTCGCCTTATTGTTCCCTACAACCATATCATGATGCAGATCTAGGATAAGCCCTATCTTTGTCCGCCCACGCTACTGCCTAGCAATCCCAACAGTCGAGACAAGACAAAGTACTGTGAGTTCCACCGGGACGATGGTTACACCACTGATGAGTGTGCCGCCCTTTTGTCGAGAGATGCAACGGCTAATCCACCCAGGGTTCCTTGACTCAAGCCTCGCTGACGATAAGAGAAAGCATCCAGCACAAGAACCTGAGCTAGAAGCTGACAAGCCTCAGCAACAGAAACACAAAGGCGTCATCATGGCCATCTTTAGCGAGAGCGTCGGAGGTGACAACAATGACCACAAAGGACAATCCTATGCTCAGGAGGTCCTCACCATTAGATCGCCAGACCAGCCAAGGCCGAGGGAAGCCATCACCTACTCCGATGAAGACCTTGACGGAGCCAAGACCTCTCACGACGATCGTATCGTCATCTCCACCGAGGAGCATATAGCCTTAAAACCCTCGAATGTATAATCCTCCCTCGAACTTGGCATGTAGAAGACCCCCACGCCTATCATGTACAATTTCTTGTACTTGTGCATTTGAGTTTGCTATGAAATGCTCCAATTTTTTCAAATGTGCCATTATACTTTCATGACCTTCGTTGCGGTCAATTGATAGCCTTAGCTAGGTCATCGATCTACATGATCTTTGGTGCCGCCAATTGATGGTCTTAGCTCGGTCATCGACTTTTGTAACCTTGATCACGGCCAAGTGCAGGCCTTAGACCCACTTACTGATCTGCATGACTCTAGCTATGGCCAATCGCAAGCCTTAGCCTTGATCATCTCTCTATGTAACCTTCGGCCTCATCGACCAATGGCCATAGTCTAGTTTCCCCTCAATGGATTGGATAACCTTTGGCTTAGCCGATTGTCAGCCCTAGCATGGTTAGCACTCTGTAACCTTCGGCCTAGTCACCAAGTGACCATAGCCTGATTATCTCTTTGCACGACTATAGGTGTGGCCAATCGTAGAATTTAGCCTCGGTCATCACCCTCGGCCAATCGTAGGCCTTAACCTGAGGTGTGACAAGTTGTCGGCCTTACCCTTGGTTACCCCACCATGTAACCTCGACATAGCCTCAGGCGTGGCCTATTACCTGCCTTAGCCTTGGTTGTAATACAATTTCACTTTTCGGCTTGGCCAAATGACAGCCTCAACCACATATATCTCTCTACATCCTCATTGTCGGCCAAACAACAATTGCAACCATGAGAACCTTATAGTTTATAACCTCAGGCTCGACTAGCTAATGGCCTTAGCCTTGGTCACCTCTCAACACTGTGACCCCGAGCATAACTTGCAGCACACAACATACCCACAATTCTTGGAAGACACAGCGATCACAGACTATTGATGAATTGTCCCCATTGCATGCTAGCTAGCGTACCCAGCACCGAGGACTAAGGGGCAAGTGATGTGGCCGCTTCCAGTCGCGTTCCCAATTTAATCCAAATCTGACAGGATAATATGCGGGAGATCCACACAGTGCTAATTCTAACGCAATTTCCCTTCTGTAATCATCTCGAATCCTACTGTAGATTTCGCTCGCCTCCGTGACCACTTTGTACTCTTTGAGTTTCCATAACTATAGCCGTGTCGGCCTGGGATCTAACTCTTATTCTGCCCGTGATCATGACTAGAGAGAAACCCCCATAGGTGCATGCCTCTGGACCCTGAGGCCTATAAAAGATATAGTACATCATTATCGCAAGGTACGTAAGAACTGCTCCTTCTACTCCATTAATTATTTTCTCTTTCACTGATCGCTGCCTTAAGCATTGGAGGGTTATTCTGGGGCACCCCACCCCTCGTTGAGAGCTTTTCTTTGCAAGAGAACAATTAGCTTCAACGTCTGGCATCACCACTCGGCTCCCTTTTGCCTCTTTTCTTCTCTGAGGTCACCTCCTCCAAACACCTAAAGGAGAATTGACACCTGACACTCAGCTCAACGTTCGATTCGTCTCTTGGGAACTCCGCTCACCACCGTCCAAGAACAAGTTTAAGTGTTACACAATTGAACAAAAGGTCGAGACCCCTGAGTCTATTCCCTCTACATTGTTTGCGACCGCATGCATGGCGGTCCCCAAGCATGGTAAATTTGCCACCAAGTCACTGTCCACATAAAGAAGATGACTAAACCCAACTCTGTTATTCTGCATACGGGCCTCCCGAAGATTCTTCGTTACTGCTTATAATTTTTAGACGTGACAAGTCCACATTGTGCACCAATTGCTCGATGGAATACACCACCAATAACATTAATCTCCCAAAAGTGTGTATGTTCCATGGAGCCCACTTGAAGTCACTTCATATGCTAAGGTTAGGATGTTCACGACTTGCTCTACAACCGGAGACGTCAAAATGGATAGCATCTCCGCGTTCATCTACTCCTTTTACCACCAAAACCACCTTGGTAGAGCAGTGGGTCAGATGATGAATCCTTTCAGTTGGGCATCAACTGTTTGATAAATTGCAACAACTTGTGTGAGCATTATTTCTTTTGCGGCCCGTTAGGCAACCCACCACCCAAGCCACTGCTCTTTACGTAGATGTAGAACCCTCTACTCAACTTTGAGGGCAAGGTGATCAAGGAAATGCCCCTACCTGTTCCAACTATTTGTGAGACTTGTAAGCTGCATGCAAAGTATTCGATGAAATGCCCTAGTGGAACCATCATTGTCGATTGCTGCAAGGAGCTTGCCATGTGGTATTGCTATGTTACTAAGAGTTTGGGTGTGATTTGTTACCTTGGGGACAAAGATTTATGTGCACACAACTTATTCGATGAAATTTTCAAGTCACTGCCTTCGCCCCCAATCACCGAAGCCACTATGGTGAGCATGCTCATGAAGCAGCTTTATGATCCTCATCAGAGGTGATCTCAACTACGGAATGGTTATTCTCTTCATAAGGATTGATTTCCTTCACCTAGATATTGCCAAGTCATCTGATTTCATTTTTTATGCAAATTGTGCAAGTGGATATCTTTATTTTTTTATTCTTTTTCATACTCAAATGGGTGGTGGTGGGGGGTGTTGTCGATGTAAGGGTATGAATGCAATTTGAAAAAGAATAGGGTATGCGTGCAATAGATGCACCCACAGAATCCTGTTCTCCCCTTATTATAAGAGAGGAGATGCACTAGCTCATGAAAAATGGATCACTCTGGTTTCCAAGATGTCTCTCCTAATCACATCTCCTTCTTTCTCCTCCTACCCTCTTCGATTGTTCTCCCTTCTTTTATCCAATTTGGAGGTCGATCCTCCTCGAATTGCACTAGGATCGCCATTGCTTGGAGCTCGAAACTGAGTGATGGAGGCCCAAATGCGGAATGGCAACCACGAAGGAGTTGCAGACAACGCAAGTCAAACCGTCGTTATTTAGATTAATTTTCATTAAATGTTTAGTACTTGTTTATTAATTATTTAATATTTGTTCGTTAAAATTGAGGACATATTTGTCAACATAAAATTTTATGGATGTCATTGTTAATTTTATTATTTATATATAAATGAGGTGTAACCCTTCGTTTTAAGGTTAACACACAGATTGGGAAAAAAAAAAAAAAGAAGACTAGCAGTAGCAACCGGTCTATACTTGATTGATGGGGTTTTAATCTGATGCGTTAATGGGACCAGTACGTGATACCAGTTGGGCCTCTTTGAGACCCTTTAAGGCCGCATTTGATAATCAAGATGACTTTGACTTTTTTTTTCAAAAGTTTTTAGAGATAGAATTTTTTTTAGATGATTTTTAAAAATATTGACCTTTTCTTATTATCTCTCTCTATAATTGAAAAAAATTAATTTTCAATAAACTTGATGTAACTAGAGATTATTTATTTTAATTTTTGAGGTGAGACTTTCGCAGTTAAAAATCACTCTCACAAATCTTACCAAATGCGGCCTAACCTTTTGACGGTCTTTTAATAATTAGATTAAATGGTGCCGATCCATTTTTACCTTCTTCACTCACAATCTTGAACATCAAAGCGCCATGTGTAACTAACTATGGAGTAATTGCAATTATGTTGAATATATTCTAATGAAAAAAATCAAGATTTCTCGGGAATCCATACATTTCTTGTGAGAGTATGTAAATATTAAGCTAATTGAATTAACTAACACAAAAACACTCTACTAAACTACTAAGGATCTAAAAATAAATGATAAGAGTTTCGTGTAACATCTCGATAATTATATCTCGGGATGTTGCATATGTAATAATTAATTTTTTTTAATTTTTTTAGTAATCACCATCTTAAGTTAACTCAGACGTATAAGTGTCACGTCATCAGATGACGTGACATAAATATCACGTAAAAAAATTTATCCCTCTACGAATATATAGTCTACTTTTTATTTTTACGTCACCCCCGCGTCCAGCTAACTTTTATGGGAACAAATATGTAAATGTGAATCACTACTAATTTTATAGCGATAATATATTTATTCTAATTTGGATGTTATTTGGTAAGGTAGCCACGATAGTGTGAGCGAAGAGGAGAGAGTAGCCATGGACATAATTATTTCACTTGAGAGGGGTGGAATGATTTATCCCCAAATTTATTCTTAAAAATGAAGAGAAACTAACTCGCTTTAATCCAAGTTTATTAATTTGATACTAAATAAAATTCTCTATCTTCAAATTTAATCCCGCATGAAGAAAAGTTTAAAGCATGATTATCTTCTTGTTTTGACGTACTAAATATAAATTGATTTATCCCTTCATATCCCTACATCAATCAAATGGGGGTCAAAGGTGACTGATGTAATTGGTTGTTGATTAGCCCTAATTTGATAGAGAGTTATCCCCCATTTATCTTGGGGATAACTCTCATTTAATCTTTTTTTTATTTTGACAGAGGAATAGAGATAATCAGGTTAGAATGAAGGATATCTCCCATTTTACTCGGACAGATTGTTCCATCCCAAGAGGTGGAGCAGAGTTAACCTCCCTTTATTCTAAAGGGATAATCCATTATATATTAAATCAAATGAGACTAAATTTCATGACAAATTAATTTAAAATGAATAACTCTTATTTTATTTATCCCTCGATCAAAGAGGGGCTATAGAGTTGCAATTAGGCCCTTCTATCAATAGAGACAGGCAAGCATGGGAGATCAGCATGAAAGCAACAAGCTTTGGTTTTCGATGCAATACCACATGATGAAAATGTACCAAACGTCTATGCACGTAGATTCTGAGAATGATATGCATGCTTTAGTTTTAATAAACGAGAAAGTACACTAATCTTGGCTTTGGCATCGAATATCGATTAGACATGACGACATGTGGTCATCCACATTTGATGGAGTGACGAGAGTTCGAGAAGTAGGACTCTCTATTCATTTGATATTAAGAGTCTAGGGTAAAATGAGTTCAATAAATATGAAGTCTTAAAAGACTTAAGAGCTAAGTTGACGTGTGTTGTCTCTCTCCTCTCTCTCTCTTCTTCTCTCTCCCTAGAACTATCATCTATCGTTGACCTCTGTGACGTCAGACGATCCCGCCCTGGACCTACTTGTCCTTGCCATTGACTCGGGGCCATTAAGGTCATGGAGCATGCACTGGAGCGAGTGCGATTCGAGATCGTCGGACGCCACAGAGGACCCATGTCCCATGCTAACTTGGCATGGGCCCCATGCCATCCATCTGGCATGCATTGCATACCCGTGGTCTTTTTTTTCTTTTCTTGGGTTTCTCAGAGAAGGGGATGGGCACTTTATCTTGGCGTGGGCCCCAACTCAAAAAAAATTACAAAAAAAAGCGGTATACTTAACCAAGTGGTGCACCAAGCATTACTCTAGTGTTTTAGTCGTCTGATTTAGGAGCGTCAATGGGTTGGGCTCGGATCAGGATTTGTAACAGCCAAATCCAAATCCAAACTCACTAGGAAAAGTCAAGCCCAAGCTAGGCCTAAGCCCATTCTCCTATACTAAGCTCAAGCCCAATCCAATCCCAAATAGATGGGGTCTTAGGCTCAGGCTTTGGGCTTAAGAATAAAAGTGTAATTAGTTAGCTTTTATGAACCTATCAAATTGACACAAATTAGTGTATACATTCTTATTTTACGCCATATAATTCTAACCCACAAGGTAGTTAAACATGTCTAAGAAATATCTGCGTCTTTCTCATAAAAGAGTGCAGGACATATATGCAACTTCAATTAAAAGACCCAGAGTAAATGAGATATGATACACCATTTTTATGACTAGCAATTGGCAAAAACACAAGAAACGCAAATAATCAAATAGAGACATGAAAGTGTTCTTTTTTTAAAAAAAATTTATTTTTGGGAGGGGAAAGCGGGCCACGTCTCCCGATGGGAGGCGCAGCTTGAACCCGCGCCCTCCTGCCACCTGCGCGGGAGGGGGGAGGGGGGGTGTCCACCATGAAAGTGTTCTTTAATAATTCATGAAACACAGGAGCATCAATCTATAGTCCAACTATTTAGTCACTTCAATCATAGTTTAATTTCATCAAAATGTTTGAGATTGATCAATATTTATTTGAGGATCATGTTCTTTATCATTACCATCACCATCTTGTATGAGATTATTTTTTTACATGTTTAAGATTTTTGGCAAGTGGATGCAAGAGTCCTTCTGTTTATTTAGGGACAATTGGAATTTCAATGTAGCTCTCATGCTTAATATTAGACTGATGTCATGTGTGAGGGGGTCCAAATTAGAATTAGGTCCCAACCTACCCAAAATGAAATGGGCTCAAGTTTTGATACCCAAGTCCAGTTAATAACGGTTTATTCGAGCCAGGCTGGGCTGTATGGTTTTCAGTACGCATTGACCGCTGTAATCCTATTGGCTAATGATCAGTTGACTTCTCTAATTCTAAACTTTGGACAAATAATATATTTGACATCTATCATTTGATGTAGATGGTCTATGAGGCGCCAACTAGAAATCTCTATCGCTGTTCATAGTGCTTCCGGTAGAAGTGAGACAACTATTTTGGTGCCCCCTAGAGGTATTATCCCCAGAGCGGAGGTGGAGTTTTATCTTTATGAAAGGACCCTTTTGGGTTAAGAGGTGAAGACCTGTCTTATAAGCACTTGATTGCTTTCTGAATATGTGATATGGGACTCATCTTGTGACCCTAGGTCTCACTACACTAACCTCCCTTGAGAAGTCAAGTGAGTGCGAGCTCAGAGTACCCACAGATGGCACTAGGCCTGGCAATTATTCGCTTAAAATTCGAATCGAATTCGAATTCGTATTCGTTTAATCGGATAATTATCCGAATAAAATATCCGACGGATAATTTAATCGGAAGTCGAATATCCGATTATTAATCGTATACGAATTCGAATATTGATCGAGATATCCGTGTCGGATATTATCCGACTGAATATGAACATTTAGATAAATATCTAATGATACACATATTCTATATATAATTAACTCAAATCTTAATATGTTGTTTGATTGCTCTTTTTTATCTTTTTTTGTCTCAAAATATAATTTAAAAATAAGAACTCCGCTTACACCCATTTAGTAAGTAATCTCCTATTTTTTAAGATGAAATCTAATCTTTTGATAATATATCTCAAAATAAAAATAACTTCCACTCTTTTTTTTTTTTGAGAAAATAACTTACGACGCTCCTATACGGTTCACATGACTCACCTGTAAGTAAGTTTAGCAATTATCCGTTTAAAATCCGAACCGAATTCGAATTCATATTAATCCGATAATTATCCGAATAAAGTATCCGACAGATAATTCGATTATTAATCAGATACGAATTCAGATATCACACTATCCGCTCCGTATCCGATCCGTTTACAAGTCTAGATGGCGCCAATGAAGACATATAAATTTGGGATGTGTCTCATTTGATGTATTATCCTCGCCACGCCAGAGGGAGGCTAGGGTTTTATCTTTTTTTGCTGCAAAAAGGGCCCTCAGAGGAGAAGACTTGGGTCTTGCTTAGAAGCATATGCCCATCTTTGCAGTTTCCAATACGAGATCTTTTGAGCCCCCTTCTTAACCCTCTACACTACCCCCCCCCCCCCCCAGCAAAGGTGGGCTTTGGGCCTCTACACTAGCCCCCCCCATCAAAGGTGGGCTTTGGGCTTATTAGGCCAAGATTCCCACAGACGGCGCCAAAAAGTGTGGAGGCGGAAAAACAGTCTCTCGAATCTCGTACCACACTTTTAAGATTTGTTTGTTGGGGAAGAACGTCTAGCCACCTATAGAAGCCTGCAAACACCAAAGAGAAGGCATCAGAAGTAGCCATGGGTGTTACCCCAAGGGACAACCTTCTATTGCTTAAGTAAGGACCGTGTTGGACGAGGATCAATAGAAGATGAAGAGGAGAGGTGTAATGCCCCGGATCTATTGGATATTTTTCGGACATTTATCGGATCTGGATCAGTGGGTTTCGGATCGCGTTCGTGGGTTCCGGAGCGCGTTTATCGGTTTACGCGTGTTTTCGTCTATCGAACCTTCGGAACGCCGTGTAGGGTAAACCATTGCGTTCTCCGACTCCGGAACGTTACCACTGCGTTGTGCGTGTCCCAAGGATCGAGGAAATGTATTTTTCTATTTTTTTCACAGTTTTGGTAATTTTTGGATTTTCTATATATTAACTCTTTTCTCTCTCTTCCCTCTCATTTCTCACTCTCTCCCTCTCTCTCTTCTCCCACACTGTCCTCTCACCCTCTCTTCTCCGGCGGCCGACGGAGCGGAGCGCGGGCGAGGAGGACGACGGGGATGGGTCGAGGATCAAGGGCCGGCGGTGCGTGAAAGCTCGGGTGTGAGCTCGTGTCCCAGCGGAGTTCCAGCGACGTTTTCTTCGTGGATCGGCGTCCACGGCGCGTGAAATCTTCGCTGGAGGTAGGGAGATGGACCCCCAGCTCATGTATTTCATTTCCCGTGGATTTGGTAGCCCGTGGTGATCCGAGTGGGGTTCTTTTTGCATTTTGGGGAAAAAGCATATTTTTGGGGTGTGAGCCCGATCTAGCATTTTAATGTGCTAATCGGTGGTTTGAGGACATCATTGAATGCCTAGGGGCTTGGGAAATGATTTTCCCTTTGTTTCCCCTTCACCTGGGGGTGAACAGGGCGTGGAATGAGTTTCTTCGTGGTTTCTGTCGTTTTCGGGCGTGGACTGAGAACGCGCTCGCCCTGGTGGGCGCGTTCTTGGAGATCGCGCTGCCCCGACGAAGCTCGTTCATCGGGGAAGATGAACAGTAAGGTGGTTTTTATCGCGCTATAGGGGTATAGCGCGTTCTGTTCTTATCGCGCTATAGGTGTATAGCACGATTGTTCTTGTCGCGCTACAGATGGGTAGCGCGTCCTGTTTGATCGCGCTATATATGTATAGCGTGTTCTGTTTTATCACGCTACAAGAGTATAGCGCGTTCTGATCTGAACGCGCTATATGAAGGCAGCGCGTTCTTGAGGGCGACCAGTCGGGCAGCCCAGGACGGGTAGTCTACGGCTGATCGTGCCTCCTTTGGTCGCGTGTGTCCCGGACATCCTGTGGAGTTCCGTGACCATGTCTTTGGGTGTCCGGAGGTTTTGTTTGCCTCGATTAGCATGCCCGTGTGTTCAAGGGTCCGGGGACCCTGTGCGTGTGTTCCGGGTTTTCGTGTCACGCTAGACTGAGTCACCGTATATCGGTGTGTGTGCGGTGGGGGTTTCCCCAGCATGTTGTAGGTTTCTGCGGAAGATGGTTCCCGTGTGGGCAT
Organism: Amorphophallus konjac; assembly: GCA_022559845.1. NCBI lineage: Eukaryota > Viridiplantae > Streptophyta > Magnoliopsida > Alismatales > Araceae > Amorphophallus > Amorphophallus konjac. The sequence goes on from CM040128.1 coordinate 272,955,105, forward strand.
TATGTAAGGCATTGGACTGGAAGTTCAGTCGTCCAGCCTGGGGCTGGAGGTTTCCCGCTTTCCCTGGGATGGGGAATCGACGTGGCGGCTTGTGAGCTGCCTTGGGAACCGTGCTTCCGTGCTTTCCGCATGGGCCATGTGTTTGGCCTTGGACTGTGAGTCCAATCACCCAGCCTAGGGCTGGAGGGACTCAGTTCCCTTTCCGAGGGGATGGTCTCGGCGGCTCGTGGGCTACCTCGATATTCGTGCTACCGTAGTTTTAGACCTAGGGATTAAATTAGATTAACGGCGTTGTGACGTTGCGTACAACGGTCTTGACTCTGAGTCTTGTGACTCAAGGACCGTTGGATGTAGTGAGTTTAGAGGACTGTCCAGAGTCTAGTGATTCGGTGCCACTTGGTTCCTCTCGACTTTCGCGCAGGGTGCGTGTGTGTTTCTTAGAGTTTCTCTTTGGAGAGTGGTCACATTAGTGACTCCCCACTAGTCGTAGCCTTCTGACACACGAGTGGTCCCACCAGGGAGTGGTGGCGAGGCTTTCCCAAGAGATGGTTTTTAGGCTGGTTATCGTCGGGCCCCACGTTTGACGCCAGAGTCCGGTTGAGGGGAAAACCAGTCAGAGGTCTAGACCTAGGACGTACGGTCTATGTGTGCACACGTGGTTGGGGACAGTTGGACACGTGCTGACGAGCGTGACCTCAGCTAGTCACTTGTTTTGTGGTTACTTGTACAGTGTCTCAGTTCCCGCTGGGCCAGAGGGAGACACCTGAGGCACAGACGAAGTCGTCAGTGGACGCATCCGGCCTTGCTTCTGGTGGGCAGGTACTCTTGTCACGTGAGACGTGACTCTCCTGTTTCCGGGTTCCGTTTCCCGTCTGCGAGACGTGATTTTCTGGACCGTCCGGTGTTTCCGAGGTAGTGGCCTGAGGGCCAGTGGCTTTATCGAGGTTGTGTCTTGTTGAGCGGTGTCTGTGACCGGATGGTCGGGATTGCACCTTGGACACCGTGTCCAGGTTGGGCTTGTCTTGGGAGATAGGCTTCTGCGGTAGGGTTGCCGTGAGAGTTTCCTCGGTAGGACTGGTGTTAGAGTGGTCCGGTTCCCGATTGTGAGATCGGGATTTCCTTTCTGTTGCCGATAGGAGTAGCTTTGGAGCCAAGGTTTATCGGCTGTCATGTTCTGGGGTTTTGAGCACGGGTAGCTGTAGTGCCGAGTTTTTGACCGGCCACCGGTTTGCTGTTCCTGTTGTTGCCGTAGTTACTCTTGCTAGCGTAGCTTTCCTTACTGCCGTTGTTTCTCGGTTGGGGTTCCGCGGGATCCCTACTAAGCCAGTGACAGGAGGCTCACCCCTGCTTTTCAGGTGCAGTGGTTCTGCCTCGTGTGTCCGAGGAGGCTGTTCGGAGGTTCTTAGCTGCCAGCTCACCGGGTGGAGTGTTCACTTGGCATGTGGTACGTTTTACTGCTTTAGACTGTACTTTCTTTTGGACTGGACTCTGTGTAGTTGTTTATTTATTTCTATTAATTATTGAATTGTCTTACTTTATTTCTTATTTCTTTGTGCCTCCACACTCCTTTTAGTCCTTCCGAGCCCTCCCGGCTCATGGGCGGCGGGCCAGGATTCGAATGGTATCAGGCCTTCCCGGTATCCGGATCTTGGGTCGTTACAAGAGGAGAGTTTGAGAGCAGGATGTTCAAGCCTGGAGCCGAAATGGGGCTTCCGGAGGTGCTCGCCGTGTCCAGCGAGTGCTCAGAGTGTGCTCGCAGGGCCTGAGATGCGCTTGGAAGTAGATCTGGGCGCTACTCTGTTCACAGCTCTCTATCTCCGTACGTCTGTGCGTAAAGTTGTCTCTGCGTGTGCGATTGTATCTGTATGTGGATTTGTGTGTGTCCTCCTCCTTGTCATATGATCGGAGGTCTATTTATATTGGTTGTCTTGGCAGTGGAGGCCCATCCTTTAACATGGAAAGACGTGAGTCGTGAGGTAACGTCTCCCTGCGATCATGGGGAGTTTCTCGTTATGCATCCACTCATCTGGGCCACGTGACCTCCAGGCAAGTCTTACGACGTTCTAGACGCGTGCTCGCCCTCACTGGAGTAGAGGCCGGCGATGGCAGGAGTAACGTTTGGGAGTAACGCTCAGTCGTCGGAGAGTCATCCGGTGCCCGAGATACTCGGGTCGATGCCCCTTGTGGGCTGGCAAATCTTGTGTCCATCTTTATTGGGCCGCCTGGCGCGGGCCGCCAACTGTCAGGGGACCTGGTCCGCACTGGGAGGGTCTTGGGCCGACTTAGGCCTGGCGCACAAAGCCCACCTTTATTGGGGGAGAGGGCTAGTGTAGAGGCCTAAGAAGGGGGCTCAAAAGATCCCATATTAGAAACTACAAAGATGGGCATGTGCTTACCAGCAAGGCCCAAACATTCTCCTTTGAGGGCCCTTTTACCAGCAAAAAAGGATAAAATTATAGCCGCCCTCTGGCGTGGCAGAGACAATACCTCAAAGGAGACACCCAGATTTGTACGTCTTCATTGGCGTCGTCTGTGGGAACAACACAATAAGCCATGGCACCCCGTGGGAGCTATCGCAACACCAGCAACCGTGGCCGAGGATCTTACCAGGCCCCCAGTGGTGGGGACACCGAACCAGTCACACGGAGCCGACGCCGCATCGCCCCGACACCACTGAGCTTGTGGCTAGGAGACTCGGTGTCCTGAGTCCCATTTCCATTTTCTATGTATTTTATTTCAGCCCATTTGATTGTATTGTGTGTATTGGGCTATATGTGTGATTTAGTGTCTTTTAGCCCATTGTGGTTGTATTGGGCCATTTACTATTTAGCTTATTAGGCCTTTGTCTTTTAGGCCCATTAGTTCATTAGTCCTTTAGTGGACTTTTATCTTATTAGGCCAATAGTCAAAGGATATGCAGGTCATTAGTTAAATTGTCTAGGGGTATTTGTGTCCTGGTGCATTTTGGCCAAACCTTATAAATGGGAGGCTAGTTGTATCATTTTTGTTCAATGAAAAACTATGAATGGATGAGAGTTTTCTCTTATTGCTTCCCTTCTCTCCAAACTCCCCGTGAGATTCAGTGATTGCCCGGTGAGAGGCCGTCCGGTGAGAGGCCGTCCGGTGAGAGGCCGAGCTAAACGAGGCAGTATCTATCCTCTTCCCGTGCTATCCACCATCCCGTTCATGTTTTCGGAGTGCTGACGATCGCTTCCACACCGCCGCTCGCGTCAACGCAATAATAGGTAGGTGTATCTTCGGCACCTTGAGGGGCGTCCCCTCATCCTACCATCAGAGGTTGAAGTTCCCTACTCGTCGCAGAGTAGGAGAAGTCCGAGAGGACCAGGAAGAGTCCACCAGAGAAAGGCGAGCTAAGGAGACTCCACCCGAGAAGAAGATGAGGACAGAAGACCCAGGGCCCAACGGCGGCATCGACCTTTACCTCATCCAGGTAGGGGAGAATCGGAGCAGGACACTCCGCATTGACGCCATGTTGCCTGAACAAGAAAAGGAGGACTATAGAAACTTCCTGATCAAAAATCAGGATGTATTCGCTTGGTCTGAGGATGAGCTCCCAGGGATCCTGCCGGAGGTCATAACCTACAAGCTGAGGCTGGATCCGAGTTGCCGCCCGGTCTAGCAACGTAGGAGGATTTGCAACCCCGAGCGACATGCAATCATAAAGGAGAAAGTGGGTGAGAAGCTACATTCGGGACTCCTACGGCCTACCCAGTACCCAGATTGAATTGCCAATGTAGTCTTGGTGCCCAAAAATAACGAGAAGTGGTGAATGTGTGTAGATTACACAAACCTCAATAAAGTCACCCCAAAGGATAGCTTCCCCATGCCACGAATCGACCAACTGGTCAATGCCACGGCCGAACACAAGATGTTGAGCTTCCTAGATGCATCTCTGGGTACCACTAGATCAGCATGCACGAGCCTGACCAGGATAAAATAGCTTTCGTTACCGACCACGGGCTTTACTGCTATACGCGTATGCCCTTTGGGTTGAAGAATGCTAGGGCCACATATCAACGCCTTGTCAACCACATGTTCAATGTTCATATCGGTCACAACATGGAGGTCTACATCGACGACATGCTCATCAAAAGCCTCCGAGCGACCGAGCACTTAGAGGACCTGGCAGAAACATTCGCGACGCTCCGAAGGTATAACATGAAACTCAACCCAAGCAAGTGCGCTTTCGGAGTCATGTCGGGTAAGTTCCTCTGTTTTCTTGTAACTCATCAGGGAATTGAAGCGAACCCCGACCAAATCTGAGCAGTACTGGAAATGAGGCACCTAGAGTGGGTAAGGGACGTATAATGCCTCACCGGTTGTGTGGGCACCCTTAACCGATTCCTGTCTAGGGCCGCGGAGAGGTGCCCACCCTTCTTCCGGCTCATCAAGCAAGCAAACAAGTTCCCAGAAAAGAGGAGGCAGATCGACTAGGACTAGGAGTGCGAGCAAGCATTTAAAGAGCTCAAGCGGTATCTATCCTGGCCTTCTGTGCTCTCCAAGCCCCGGAATGGGGAACAATTACTCCTATACTTGTCCGTAACCCCGAGCACTCTGAGTGTCGTGCTCGCCCGAGAGGAGAACAAAGTTATGAAGTCGGTGTACTACGTGAGCCGAGCACTCCAAGGCCCGGAGTTTCGGTACTCGCAGACGGAGAAGTTCGCACTAGCCCTAGTCATGGCCACGCGGAAGTTGCGACCATACTTTCTCTCCCATCCAATCGCGGTCCTCACTGATCAACCCCTGCGCCAAATTCTCCAAAACCTAGATGCATTGGGGAGCTCATTAAGTGGGCCATTGAGCTGGGAGAGTTCGACATCAAGTTTCTCCCAAGGACATCGATCAAGGCTTAGGCCCTGGCGGACTTCGTTGTGGAATGCACGCTTCCAGAGGAAGAATCACCCGAGCAATCTTCAGGATCGATGTGGGAGCTTTACATGGACGGGCCGTCCTGTGCCGCTGGCAACGGGGCAGGCCTAGTCCTCTTATCACTAGAAGGGGTAGAGTTGCAATACGCCCTATGGTTAAACTTCCCCGCCACCAACAACGTGGTGGAGTACGAAGCATTGCTCTCTGGTCTCCGCATGGCGAAGCACCTCGGGACTACCAACCTACGGGTCTACAACGACTCTTTGCTCATCGCCAACTAGGTCATAGGAGAGTTCAAGGCTCGGGAGCCAACAATGGTGAAGTACCTCAAAAAGGCGAAGGAAGCCACATCAACGTTCTCTTGTTTCGAGATGGTGCATATCCCAAGAGAAGAGAACGTCCGAGCAGACGCCCTTTCTCGCTTAGCATCCTCGACGACTATCTCTAATTCAAGAGTCGTTCTCATGGAAGAATTATTAGCGTCAAGCATTGAAGAACCAAACTCCCAGGTGAATGCCATAGACTACGAGCCATCGTGGATGGATCCGATCCTCGATTTCCTCCTCCGGTAACACCTCCCCAATGACCGCGCTGACGTTCGCTGTATGCGAGCATGAGCGGCACATTTCATGGTCATCGATGGCCGACTATTTAGGGGATCACTCTTGGCTCCCCTATTGAAGTGCCTATTCCCCATAGAGGCCAAGCAGGCAATTCAAGAAGTCCATGAGGGCCTTTGCGGAAGTCATATCGGTGGGCGAGCGCTCGCGAGGAGCCTTGTCCGGTAAGGATATCGGTGGTCAACGCTATAGCAAGATTGCCTCGACTACGTTCGAAGCTGCCCCCAGTGTCAAAAATTCAAATATTTGCATCACCAGCCAGCCACGCAGTTGGAAAATCATAAGTGAAGCAACTTGGAAATTCGTCCTGCGAAGCATAATCTGCCGTTTTGGAATCCCACGCGTTCTCACAACCGACAATGGTAGGTAATTCGCGAGCACTGTCTTCCAGGAAAAGTGCTCGGAGCTGGGGATATGGAATCATTACACTTCGTTAGGCCATCCCCAGGCAAATGGCCTAGTGGAAAACACCAATAGAACCCTCCTTCATGACATCAAGACCCACTTGGAGCAAGCCGATGAGTCTTAGATAGATTCCATTCCAAGTGTCCTATGGGCACACTGGACTACTGCCTGGACTGCCACGGGGGAGATGCCTTTCCACTTAGCATATGGAGCGTAAGTAGTTGTTTCAGTCGAGATATTCAACCCATCGTTAAGGGTTAGCCAGTTCGATGAGGCCAGGAATAATCGGGCGATGCGAGAAAACTTGGACCTGCTCGAGGAAGATAGGGAACGTGCCTAGTCGAGACTCATAGCTTATCAACAACGACTGGCACAGTACTGCAACAATCACGTCAAAAAGTGCCACTTCATCCCTAGAGATCTCGTGCTGCGTCAAGCTAGCGTGGCTTTCCCCAGGACAGCTGCGGGGAAGCTAGGCCCAAACTGGGAAGGCTCATATCGGGTTACAGAGGTGCTTGGCAAAGGGGTGTACATATTGACGACTTTGGATGGGTGAGAAGTTCCACGAACTTGGAACTCTGTAAATCTTAGAGCGTTCTATCATTAAATAGAATTTGTTACTCCCTCTTGCTGCTCTAAGCCCCCACTACCAATGGATAGTCGTAAGTCACCCTCCGAGCCCAACTATGGGGGCTTCCAAGCCCCCAAGAGGTAAGCACTCATACTCCCCTTAGAAACTATAGTGGCTTCTGAGCTTCCAAGAGGCAAGCACTCATTGTAATGTCCCGAGTTTTTCGGATCTTTCTTCTCGGGTCTCGGATCTGGTTTCTTGGAGTATTCAACTCCGTTGTGTGCGAAATTTCGTTTCGGACATCTTTCGTGTTCGGATCGGCGCGATCCGGAGTCGTTTCGGAGGCCAGAAGAGCTCCGCGACTTTTCCGCGTGTGTTTTTCGATTCTCGGTGTGTGTTTCGAAAATTCCTTCGGAACCTCATTGCGGGTGAACCGGGCAGTTCACCTAGGCGCGAGTGGTACCGTTGTGATCAGCGCGTCGCGAGGTTCGAGGAGGTGTATTTTTCTAATTTTTAGAATTTTCTCGATTTTTCAGATTTTCCTATATAAACCCCCCACCCTCTCTCTTCCTCTCATTTCTCACTCTCACCCTCTCTCTCTTCGCCCACTCTCTCCTCTCACTCTCTCCTCTCCGGCGGCCGACGGACCGAGGCGGGGGCGAGGCGGGGCGATGCGGGCGAGGAGGACGGCGAGGATGGGTCGAGGATCGAGGCTCGAGGGCGCGGTGAAGCCGATTCGCGGGCGTAGAGACACCGGCGGGGTTTTGGAGGCGTTTCTTCGTGGATCGGCGTCCACGGTGCGCGAAATCTTTGGTGGAGGTAGGGAGATGGACCCCCAGCTCGTGCACTTCCTTTCCCGCGAGTTTCGTAGGCCGTGGTGAGCCGAGCGGGTGGAATCGGGATTTTTTTTGGGCAAAACCCATGTTTTAGGGCTTGTGGGCCTATCTCTCGTTTTACGGCGTTTTTGGCCGATCCACGGCTTTAGATGCATGCCTAGGGGCTTGGGGATGGATTCCCCTTTGTTTCCCCATCACCTGGGGGTGATCGGGGCATGGATCGGTGTTTTGGATGGTTTCCCGACGTAACGTTCTCGGGAGGCTGTGACGGTCATTCCAGTGACCGTTACATGTGTGTAACGCGCCTGGACAGGGGCGTTACATTCCCTTTGTTTGGGCTTTGGCATTTGTGGGTGTGACGGTCCCACGATAGACCGCCACAGCCATGTGACGCGCCTGGGTGGGTACGTCACATCCCCTGTTACCCAGCTGAGGGCTGGGGGTGTAACGGCCCCCGACTGACCGTTACATGCGCGTGACGCGCCTGGGGTGGGCCGTCAGGGGTGTTCCAACCGTTGTCGTTGACCGTTGGGTGTCTGTGTGTGTAACGCGCTAGACCAGGCGCGTTACATTCGTGTAACGCGCTGGGGCAGGCGCGTTACATGCCGTTTTCACGCTGGGAGCGTGAGGCGCGCGTGACGCACCAGGACAAGCGCGTTACATCCTGCGTTCCTATGGGCCATGTAACGGCCTGCGTTAGGCCGCCAGGTGGATGTGACGGTCCCGCCTAGACCGTCACAGCCCTGTGACGGTCTAGGGCTAGACCGTCAGGCGTTGTGTTGCACCGAGGTGAGTTTTTGTGTTCTCCGCCTTGTTCCGCGATGTGTGGGTCCCCGGTCGACCCGGTTGGGACCTAGTGGTCGACTTGCGGTCTCGTGAGTGCCAGACACCCATGGGATTCTGTGTCCGTGTTTTGAGGGTGTCTGGAGGACCGTGTTACCTCGTTTAGCATGCCCGTGGGGTTGAAAGTCCGGGTGACTTCTCGCATGTTGGGCTTTCGTGTCACGCTCGATCGAGTCACCGTGCATCGGTGTGTGTGCGGTGGGGTCTCCCCCACATGTCGTGGGTTTCTTTGGAAGGCGATTCCCATGTGGGCCACGTGTTTGGCCTTGGACTGCGAGTCCAGTTATCCGGCCTGGGGCTGGAGGTTTCCCGCTTGCCCTGAGATGGGAAATCGACAAGGTGGCTTGTGTGCTGCCCTGGGAATCGTGCTTCTGTGTTTTCCGTGTGGCCCGTGTGCGTGGCCTTAGTCCCTTGCATTCCCTTCCCGAGGGAGTGGTCTTGGCGGTTCGTGAGTTGTCTCGGTACTCGTGCTACCGTGGTTTTAGACATAGAGATTAGACTGGATTGACGGTCTTCTGCTGTTGCGTACAACGGTCTTGACCCCGAGTCTTGTGACTCAAGGACCGTTGGGTGTAATGCGTCTAGAGGACTGTCCAGAGTCTAGTGGCTTAGTGCCACTTGAGTTTTCTCGACTCTCGCGTAGGGTGCGTGCGTGACTGTGGACTGCGAGTCCTGTTTCTTCTCCGACTGTGGTCGCCGTGCGACGGTGCTGGTACGTGGGATGGTCCCCGTACTTCGTCGGGTTCGGACGTTATTTTCTGTTGTCTTGAGAGTCTACTCTCTCAGTGACCCTCCACTAGTTGTAGCCTGCTTACACGCGAGTGGTCCCACCAGGGAGAGGTGGAGAGGCTACCCTTAGAGACGGTTTGTGGACCGGTTGCCGTCGGGCCCCACGTCTTACAGCCAGAGTCCGGCTGAAAGGAAAACCGGTCAGAGGGCCAGACCAGGGACGCGCGGTCTGTGTGTGCACACGTGGTTGGGGGCAGTTGGACCCACGTCGACGGGCGTGACCCCAGCTAGTCGCTTGTTTGTGGTTACTTGTACGGTGTTCGTGCCTTTGGTAGGAGCTACCACGCCAGGCGGTTCACGTGCGACGCGGTGTAAGATGTCAGGGGACGCTACCGGCTGTGCTTCTAGTGGGAGGTACTCCTGTCGAGTTGGGAGTGACAGACTGTCAGTTTCCATGACTTCGACCTTCGGGTTTTCGGTCGTGTCGACCGTTGTGTTTTTGGTTGTTTCGCCGCGGCGCGCGTGTTGGTTTTCGCGCCGTGGGACTAGTGCTAGTGGCTCTATCGAGGTTGCGTCTTGTTGTGCGTTACCCGCGATCGGATGGTCGGGGTTACACCTTGGACAACGTGTCCAGGTAGGCTGTGTCTGGGGGACAGGCCTCTACGGCGTGGTTGCCATGTGTTTTTACTTCGGTAAGCGGTACTAGTGTAGTTCGGTAGCCTCGACCGTGAGGTCAGGGTGTGTTTCTGGTACAGTAGGAGTAGTTGTAGTGTCGTGTTTTGACCGGCCACCGGGTTTACTGTTCCTGCTGTTGCGGTTGCTCTCGTAGCTTTCCTTTTCGGTACCGCCGTTGTTTCCGGTTGGGGTTCCGCGGGATCCCTGCTGAGTCTCTGTTTTGGAGACTCATCCCCTGCTTTTCAGGTGTGGCGGTTCTTCCTCGAGATTCGAGGGTGCGGAGCGGAGGTTCTCAGTTGCCAGCTCGCCGGGCCGAGTGTTCACTCGGCATGTGGTACGCTTTACTACTTTACACTGTACTTTCCGTTGGACTGGGCTCTATTATAGCTGTAGTTGTTTATTTATTTCTGTTAATGGTTGTCCTGCTTTATTTCCTATTTCTTTGTGCCTCCACACTCCTTTTAGCCATTCTGAGCCCTCCCGGCTCGTGGGCAGCGGTGCGAGTCTCGGGTTATCGGGCCTTCCCGGTAATCGGATTCTCGGGTCGTTACACTCATGCTCCCCTCAGAAACGATGGTGGATTCCGAGCTTCCAAGAGGTGAGCACTCATGCACTCCTCGAAAACGAAGGTGGCTTCCGAGCCCCCAAGAGGCGAGCACTCATGCTCCCCTCAAAAACTATGGTAGCTTCCGAGCTTCCATGAGGCAAGCACTCATGCTCCCCTCGAAAACGAAGGTGTTATCTAATCCCCTTGAGATGAGCAAGAATCCTCTTCTCTCTAGGAAGAAGGACATACGCTCACCTCTAAATGTTCAAAGGTGGCCTCTAAGCCCCTCAAGACGAGCAAGAATCCTCTCCTCTTCAGGAAGAAGGACGTACGCTCACCCCTAAGTGATCAAGGGTGGCTTCCAAGCCATTAAGGATGAGCAAGAATCCTCTTGTGACGACCCGAGGATCCGAGTACCGGAAAGGAACCGGCGCGTCTCGAATCTCGGCCCGCCAACCCACGAGCCCGAAGACTCGGAAGGGTAGAAAGGAGTGGTGTGGGGTATAAGAGAAGCTGCAACGTCCACAGAGATAGCACAAAATAATAAATAAATCAAACTGCTACAAGGTCACAGTGTCTCATGTCCAAAGAAAGTACAGTCAACAGGAAAAAGTACAACTACACGGGGCATCCCCCGGCGTACAACAACACGGGGCATCCCCCGGAGTACAACTACGCGGGGCATCCCCCGGCTCTGGCAGACTGGCAACTAACCCTGGCTGGAAGACCCACGCTGAAACTCGGCCGCGCCTCCCGCCGACCCCGCCTCACCTGAAGAGCAGGGGTGAGCCTCATCTCATTGGCCCAGTAGGGATCCCGCGAATCCCCACCTCGCACGGAAAACGAGGAAGAAGAAGACAACCCTACCAAGCGAGAGTACGGTAGAACCGACAAGCTAAAGTAAATAAACGGAAAAGTCGTCTACTCTAACGGTACCGTAGTATGGAACCCCGGTCCAACAAAAATACGAGTCCTCGCCTGCCAGTGAACAGGAGCACCATCCACAAGAAGAACGACCGGATGCGTCCCCTGACGTCTTACACCGCGTCACAAGTGTCTAGCTACAACGCCCCGGGCGCGAGACTCAGACACGCAACAAGTACCACAACAAGGACTAGCTGGGGTCGCACCCGTCAGTGCGTGCCCTAAGCCCCCAACTACGTGTGCACACACAGACCATCTGCTCTAGGTCGGGTCCTCTAGCTGGTTTCCCCCCCCACCGGACTCTGGTGGCAAAGGCAAGGGGCCCTACGGTAACCAGCCTAAAAACCGCATCACACTGGGTCTCGCTCTCCACCACTCCCAGGTGGGTCCGCACCCGCGTGTGCAAGAAGCTACGACTAGTGGATAGGTCACTGGAAGTAAGGACTAATCCACGGAAACCACCGATCAAGCACTAGCACAGACTCTCGATGACCATACGATAGGTACGGATGCCGGGGACACACATGAGGTCCAACCGTCCCTCAAGTCACGCGGCACCACTACCGAGGTACTGACTCTCCGGGGAACCCCGGGCGCCCCTGTGGCCCTCACTGGGTGCCCACGGCATCCCTACGGCCACACGCCACAACCGGGTCCGCAACTCACCCAACCGGAGGTCACGCTATCCACAAAAACACGGTTCGGGGGAGGGGATGGTCGCGCTAGGTATCCCTGGCGCGACACCGAAGAACGCGCTAGCTAAGGCTAGCGCGATCTTCCATGTCGCGCCGCCCAAAGCCAGCGCGTTCACACCTGAACGCGCTAGTTTTGGGTAGCGCGATCTGGACATCGCGCTACCTGAACCAGGCGCGTTCCCCACCGCCTTACTGTTCGTCTTCTCAGACGGACACGCTCGGACGACATGGCGCGTTCATCAAGAACGCGCCACTGGACTATAGCGCGACATCGGGCCGAGCCCGGTTCGCGAACTACGGCCGGAAATCACAAAACCACGCCCATTCACCCCCTCTGGTGAAGGGAAAACAATGGGGAAACACCCCATAACACCCTAGCATGCATCTAGGACCCCCAAATCGATCAAAAACCTCATGAATCGACGGATCCGGCGCTCAAACCCCAAACATGGAAATAACCCTCCCGGCATGAATCTAGCCCCTCTCGGTCTCTCCACGGCCTAGAAATCGCGGGGGAATGCTAGAAAGAGGGTAAGGATTCGTCCCCCTACCTCGAGGAAGCCCGAAATCCACCGAACCACCGCCGAAATCGAGGATGAAGCTTTTACTCCCACGAACGCCCCGCCTCTCGCCGCGAAAAGCACGCCACCGGGACCGCCTTGCCGCCGCCGCCGCTGCCACGCCGTTGCCGGAGTGAGGGGGGCCGCGTCTCGGTCGCTCGGGGGGAAGAAGATCGGCCGCGGGGGAGGGGGAGCTCTCATGGTGAAGGAAGGAGGAAGAAGAAAAGAAAATGTAAGAAGGAAAAAGAAAAAGAATTGATATATAAGGAAAATCCGGAAAATCGAAAAAATCCCGAAAAATAGAAAAGTACACCTGCTCGACCGTCTCGACGCGCTGATCGCAACGGTACCACTCGCGGGCTGGTGAACGACCCGGTTCACCCGCTACAGGGTTCCGAAGGATTCGCCGAAACCCGTACGCGGAAATCGGAAAACACGCACGGGAAAGCCGCGGACACACTCCGGGCCTCCGAAACGACTCCGGATCGCACCGATCCGAACACGAAAGATGTCCGAAACGAAATTTCAGACACAACCGGGTCGGACGCTCTGACAAACCAGATCCGGGACCCATAACGAAGGATCCGAAAGATCCGGGACATTACACCTCTCCTCCTCAGGAAGAAGGACATACACTCAACTCCAGGTAACCAAAGATGGCTTCCAAGACAGACATTCACAATTCGAGTAATAGCCCTCTCCTCTTTAGAAAAAGGGCGTACCCTCCCGACAATCACTGACAACTTTTAAGCCTCCACAAGGGCAAGACATCCCCTTTAGGGATCACACGGTTGCTTCGTCCCTAGAGACGTATAGAAACCCTTCGAAGATTCTGCCTACTCTACGATGCCTGCAAGCACGTCACCCAAGAGTAACCTGACAGGGTCCAGACTCACGTGGTCAAGCCATGAACCAGCCCTGGGCACGTACAGAAATACAAGAATAAAGTGGAAGAGAAGGATCATGTATTTATTTATTGATTGGTGATACAAGGCCCTCAATCACTGTTTACATACTTATCCGTCCAAGAGAAAAATACTGAGGCAGGGTCGCAAAAGTGAATTGGGCACAACGGAGCCATGGTGGCATTGTAGCCGTCGCGATAGCCATCCAGCCAACCCTACACAAAGTCACTGTCTACATCGATCTGCTCGTTAGACACGGCTTGGGGAGGACCTGATTTGGTCGGAGCACCATCTGTAGAGTCCGCGCTCTTCAGAGGCGCTGGATCCGGGGGAGCCTCAACTGCCGGCTTCGCCGGAGGAGGGTTGGCTCCCACGACAGTGACGGCAGGAGCGTTGCAAACTTTGAAAGGTTCCCTTCCCACCGTGGAACTAGGGGTTGGTTGAGACATGGCTACAACAAAGATGAAGTCGAGGGAAACAAGAAATGCACGATGCCTTAGAGTAGTCTTTTAACCCTACTATTTATAGGGGAGATCTTTTTCGCTTTGAAGAAGTAGTGGTGGGTTACCCCCTGCCAACGACAGATGGTTTCCTCCATGGGACTCACATGTTATGGGAAAGTGTGGACTCGTTAGTGGCAATAGAATCAGGGAGAAACCAAACAACCAATGCACGAGAAAGAAATTTGCAGAAAGGAAATTTTATTGATAAAGGGGGAGGAGTACAAGTGACTAGTCATCCTCCTTGGGATGAAACCGGTCGGGTTGGAGGCTCATCACCCCCTTGTTACAATAAAAATGGTCCACCTTTGCCAGGGCGTCACGTCAGCCCTGAAGGTAGCCCTGCTTATACTTGTCGGAGACTCCTCCACTGCTCCCCTCACCCTTGGCAAGTTTGGCGCCGGCCGCGCCTCTTTGCGAAAGCACAGTCATTTGGCAGAAGCCCCCTCCGGCGAAGACTTAAGCCCTTCGGACGACATCGCTCCTAAAGATGCTTCAAACAGAAAAGAGAACACCGGGTGCCCTTAGGGTTTCGCACGAGACTCCTACTTATAGGTAGGCAAACGAAGCCCCCAGAAGAGGCAAAGGGTCTTCACCCTTTCTCGATCTCACGGGAAGTGAAGCGACGAAATCCCGAGTATTGCGCCCTCAAATCTCACACTTCCCGAAGAGACTTCTGCCATCGGTTCGTATCCCAAGGATGATTTAAGCGGAGGAAAGGAAACACAAAGGCTCCATGGAAAGTAAAGAAGACCCTAGACAACCAGAATTTACGAAGAAAAGGTAAACGTTTATTATCAAAAAGTAAAAAGTCGTACAGAAGAGGGGCTACATCTGCGAGCACACCTTCAGGTGCTCGCCCCCTCGGCTACATGGGCAGGCGCCAGGTCCTGGGCCTCGGGCATGCCTTTAGGTAGGGCCACGGGGGGAGGAAGGTAGTCAGTCAGATCGACCAACTCCCTGTCCGCCGAGTGCTCACCCCCGGCACCCTGCTCTGTCGTGCTTGGCTCCTCCTCGCCCTGGCCGACCACGAGCTCGAACGACGTTAATGGAGGTTGCAAGGCCGGCACTGGGATGCCCATGTCGTCAGCAGTAGCCTGGAGGGCGGCCACCCATCCCTCCTTGTAGCCAAGGTCCTTCCCTGGGCCATAGACCTCAACAGTGGTCGCGTTCAGCTAAGCATGATACTCCACAGATGCCCGAAAGCGCTCCACAGCCTCCTCGCCAACTATGGCCACCGCCGCCTCTAGCCCCGTGACCCGGGCCACCGCAGCCTGGGCCTTCTCCTCGGACTCAATCACTGATGCCCCCAGCTTCGCCGCCCTAGACTCAGCCGCATTAGCTCGTTTGACCGTCTTGCGCAGGAACCCCTCGAGCGTCCGAATCTGGACCTGGAAGGCATCCCGGTTGTGCTCCGCCTCCACCAGAGTGGGACATTGAGACTCCAAAAGCTCCTGAAGCCCGGCGTGCTCGCCCTTCAACTTATGGAGTTGGGCTTCCAACTCCGATTGCTCGGCGATGATGTCAATCAACTGCTGAGCGATTCCCCGTAAGTGGTACGCCCACAAGCTAAAGGCTCTAGCGACCGAACACAAGTTCTTGGCAGCCAGATTATACAAATCCCCATGGACCTATAGGGAGAAGACCCCTGTGTGGTCCCTCGGCCATAAACCCTTGTCCATCAGAGTGCAGGCCTCAAACTGGTGGACGCGGACTCCCAGAGCATCCTCGAACGAGGGGGAGCCGGGGGTAACGTCGAGACATGGTGCCTTGCCCCTTTCGGCTGTGCTCCTCGACAGGGACCGACTGGCCAGTTCCCATGTACGACGAGCAGACGGGGGGAGATGGAACTGGTATTGGCGCTTCCACCAGTTCGGTGGTCGGAGGAGGCGTAGATTGCAGAGGGGGAGGCGTCCGGCCGTGCAGAGCTTCGATGGCGGCCTTCCTCCTCTTCTCCTGACGGTGCTGGCGGTCCAGCGCCACCACTATGGCAAGGTCGACCCGACAGCGCTTGTAACGACCCGAGAATCCGATTACCGGGAATGCCCGATAACCCGAGACTCGAACTGCCACCCACGAGCCCGAAGACTCGGAAGGGTTAAAGGATGGTGTGGAAGCTACACAAGTATCACAAATAATTACAGAAATTTAAATAGTTAATATGATTAAGCATGAAGTAAATTAACATTTTACATGATACATGGTCCACAAGATATAACGAAAATAAACAATCAGTAGTCCACAACTAGTACAGAGACAAGAAGGAAAAGTACAGCTACACGGGACATACCCCGGCTCTGACCTCTGGCACTAACGCTGGGCACCTGAACCACGCTGAGCCTCAGGCGCGCTCCTCAGAAGCCCCGCCTCGCCTGAAATACAGTGAAAACACATAGGGAATGAGTCTCAGAACAAGACTCAGTAGGGATCACTCGAACCCCACCTCGCAAAACGGAAAAACCGCTACTCTAGCAGCTAAGCGAGTACTACCGAAGTGAAAGCCCTGCAACTACAAACACCGGTCTCACGGCACGAGAACCGACACACGCACCACGGCGAAGGAATCAGAGCTCAACGGTCAACCAGACCAAAAAACCCGAAGGTCGAAGTCACAAAGACTGACAGTATGTCACTCTAGACTCGACAGGAGAACCTCCCACTAGAAGCATGACCGGATGCGTCCACTGACGACTTAAACCGCGCCTCAGGTGTCTCCCTCCGGCCCAGTGGGAACTGAGACACCGTACAAGTAACCACAAAGCAAGTGACTAGCTGGGGTCACGCTCGTCAGCGTGGGTCCAACCGCCCCCAACCACGTGTGCACACACAGACCGTGCGTCTCTGGTCTGGCCCTCTGACTGATTTTCCCCTCAGCCAGACTCTGGCTGGTAGACGTGGGGCCTGATGAAAATCAGTCTGAAAACCGTCCTCAAGGTAGCCTCTCCACCACTCCCTGGTGGGATCGCAAACGAGTAAGCAGGCTGCGACTAGTGGAGGGTCAAGGAGTAGACTCTAAAGTCAACGAAAAATAACGTCTAGACCGGACAGAGTACAAGGACTGCCCCTCGTACTAACACCGACTCACGGTGGCACAAGCCGAGAACAACGCCTCCCGAGACTACACAGTACCACGACACCTGGTCTCGACATGATGCCCATCATATGTCAGACCATGGGTCAGCACGCGGATCAAGGTCCACGTACCTGGGACTCAAATCGGCCAAGAACGAAACACCGGTCAGACCAGTCACTTGAATGGTCCACTCTGGGCCGGTCAGGGACGTACGGCTAGAAAAGGGCCGCTCCAGGGAATGTACGGTCAGGGACGGACCGTTCTACCCCTGAACCAAACGGAAAGCACGACGGCTATCTTTAGGCCATTTAACAGATGCGCTGCTACCCCTTAACCGCGCATGGGAGATGGATGGTCCAACCTGACCGTTCATCACCCCAACGGTATAAAGCAAGAACGGCTAGCCCCTAGCCGCGCTTGGGGAAGAGCGGCTAGAGCCTCGCCGTTCAAGGCATGAGCAGACCCACCTGGGCCGCTCATCCTTCCAACGGCACACAGTGACACACGGCCAGACCCTAGCCACCCATGGGGACGCACGGCTAGCTCCTAGCCGTTGACCCCGTGCACTGTGCAACGGTAACAAAAGCCAACGGTCAAAACTCGCAGGATGCACGGTTGGCATTGGGCCGCTCATGGGTTGTACGGTCACACGACTGGCCATGCATACCCCACTGCGCTCCAAGCCGAAGAACGGCTGCAAATGGGCCGCACGTGGGGATGAACGGGCCCTGGTTCGACCGTTCATCACCCACCGACACCAAAACGGCGAACTCGCCGAAAATCGCCATTTCCGGCCCCAAACAAGCCACACGGAGGGGGAAACGAAAGGAAATCAACCCCCATGCCCTCTAGCATGATCCTACGCCCCCAAAACGCAGAATCGTGGGCTAAAATGATAGATCGGGCGGCCACTCCCCGCGACATGCTCAACCCTTCCCGGCGCGAAACAACCCACTCTCGACCTCGCCTCGGCCTACAAATCGCGGGGAAGGAAGGCGCTGAGCTAGGGAACGTCACCCTACCTCCGTTCCACGTCGAGGCGCGTCGGATCGAGCTCAAACCGCAAAGATCACCGCGAGAAACCCTCGTTCTTCACGCTTCCCATGAACACCGCACGCCCATGAGATTGCCTCACTGCCGCCCACGTCGTCGCGTCGTCGCCCCGCCGCCGTCTGCAGCCGGAGAGAGGCCCGCCGCGGTCGCCGTCGGCCGAAGAGAGAGGAAGGGGGGCGGTCACGTAGGAGGAAGAAGGAGGAAGAAGGAGTTGAAAGAAGAAGAAAAAGAATAAAGAATTGAGGGTTAAATAGAAACTCTGAATTTTTGAAAAAATACCGAAAAATAAAAAATTACGTTTCTGCGATCCTTGTAACGCACCGGTCGCAACGGTACCACTCTCATCTAGGTGAACGACCCGGTTCACCCGCAGCGGAGTTTCGCAAGATTTGCCGGAACCCGCGTCGGAAATTGAAAAACGCTCGGAAAAAGCCACGGAACTCACTCCGGGCCTCCGAAACAGCACCGGATCGCGCCGATCCGAACACGAAGGATGTCCGAAACACCATTTCGGGCACAACGGAGTCGGGCACTCCGAGAAAATAGATCCGGGACCCGACAAGAAGGATCCGAAAGGGTCCGGGATATTACAACGCTTCTCCACCACCATTGGAGGAACCTCAACAGGCGTGCTCGAGGAACTCCCGGAAGGAACCCTCGGACTAGCAGCACGAGTGCCCGAACCAATGCTAGACATGGAGGCAGCGGGGGGCGACCCGGGTGGGGGGGGGGGGGGGGAGGTGCGAGAGCGCCACTAGGATCACCGCCGGAAGAGGATACAGTAAGTGCCCCAGCTCGAAGGCAATTGCCTGTCGGTGGGCAGCGATAGATACTTGGTTAGTACCAGGCTCTATATGGTCGCACGATCGGGGAACGTTCGTAGGCAGGTCGACCGTCTTGAACCGCAGCTCTGGTGACGCTGGCGCGCCTGTAATACGACACGAAGAAGTCACCACATGAAGGACGAGAAGATGAGGAAAGCAACAAGGGTTGTACCATGAGACAACGGGGGGCTTTGTTGTGCATCCCTTGGTTTTGATGATGACAATAGGATATGTTTGATTAATCAAGTTCTATCTTGTTTCATAACAAATACAAGTGGTTTGATTGTTCCTTCAAAGTAATGGACTCATGACTATTTGATGATGACAAATAATGTTTTTGATTAACTCAATATAAATCTGATAGTTCAAGTTACTTCTGATATGTTAAGTAATTTCAGGTCCACTGAAATCCAAGTGGAATCAACAAATCAGAAGAAGTGTCAAAGGCCGCGTGTCGACCAGGGAAGTGGTTATGGTCGACCAACGAACCCAGCCAGAAACACTTCAAGTCATCCGTCTTCTGCATGTGCCTTGGCTGTCGACCAAAGCCCCACTTCTGGTCGACCACAGAACAGACAGAGCATCAGACAGAACTGACGGCCATCTGGAATTTGCCCCTTGTCGACCAGCGACAAGGCTGTGGTCGACCACGGGACGCGAGTGTCAGCCAGAATGAAACCGCCATCAGGACACTGCTCGTTGTCGACCAGGGACAGTGTCATGGTCGACCACGGGTGTTATAGCGTCCAGAACCGAACTCTAACCGAATTCTGTTTTGGTTCCTTAAAACCTGCAGATTGTTGTTGCAGGTTGTTGGGTAGTTCAAATGATGAGATTCCGCACGGGAATCAAGGAGAGAATCTTGCTTAGAAGCGGTCAAACTTATTGTAGTGATCGGATTTAACCTTCTCCCTGCTTTCTAGCAGATTGACGCTCGATCTGGAATTTGAGCGGGAAGAGCTTCAGGCTTGAAAAAGTATCTGCATAAAAAGTAGAAGGCAACTGATCGCGGAGGCAGGGCACACAGAGAGAGCATAGAACAGAAGCTAAGAAACACACCTACATCACAGGACGAAGTGGCTCTCCATCAATCAGAAATCTGCAGAAGACTAAAGGCATTCTCATTGCTGCAGAAGGAAGACTGGGCTTGAAGCTGTGCGACCTCCAGCAGCAAAGCAGCTGAAGGCATCCGATTGGAAGCTCTACAGGGAGTCTACTCTTGTTATTTATGTGATTAAGTCCCAGGCTGAATTCTTTACTTTGTTACAAAAGTCTATATTCAGTCCTGTTGCATCATCCCACCTTCTCATCATTTCTATTCATCCTTACACCAAGTGTCAAGCTGTGAGGCAGCGGATTCAAGTTGTGTGTCAGCTGGTACAAGCTGTGTGTCAGCAGGAACAAGCTGTGTGACAGCGGTGTCTTGTGTTTTGGATTGAGATCAGAGGCTCTCATAAGTGAAGCCTTGCTTGAGTTAAGCAAGGGGTGGATGTAAGTCTCGGGAAGAGACTGAACCACCTTAAAAATCCTATCTTGTGGTTTGCTTATGTGTGTGCGTGCTTCTCTATGTGTTTGTTTTCTTCATTGATATCAACATTAGTTCTGTAATTCGTCAATCACCTGCAACTCATTTAGTCAATAGATATTAAATCGAAAAAGGGGGAAAGATCTATTCACCCCCCCTCTAGATCTATTCAGTCCGTACTCAACACGTGGTATCAGAGCCAGACTCTCCAAAAATGTGGTCTAACAACCAGGAGAGGCCTGCCGGACTGAACTCTAGAAGTCTAATGGCTGAGGGACACTCAGTAACTAGACCACCATATTTCGATGGAAATGATTTCTCATACTGGAAAAATCGTATGCAGGTATTCTTGAGAGCACAAGATCATGAGATGTGGAGAGTAGTAAGCCGAGGACCCTACGAGCTGCCCGAAGATGAGGATACCTGGACCAGAGAACAGGTCAGAAAATCAACCATCAACTGGGGAGCCATGAACGTAATGCAATGCGCACTACACCCCACGGAGTTCTCACGAGTTTCACAATGTGCGACGGCCAAGGAAATGTGGGATCGACTAGTAGTAATCTATGAAGGTACTTCAGAGGTAAGGGAGTCAAAAGCAAATATGCTAGTTTCAGAATATGAAATGTTTAGAATGAAAACTGACGAAAATATTTCTGAAATGTATGCTAGACTAGTGCAATTAACGAATAGTTTAAAGAGTCTAGGGAAAACCTACAAGGAACAGGAATTAGTGAGGAAGATCCTAAGATCCCTCACTCCCATGTGGCATACCAAGGCCACAGTAATTGAGGACTCAAAGAACCTCACCACTATGACTGTGGATGAACTAGTGGGATCCCTAATGGCCTATGAGGTCAATCTGAAAAGAAAAGAAGATGAGGGCAAGAAAAAGAACCAGCTCGCCCTAAAAACTAAAATAGGCACCTCTGAACTATCTGACACTGATAACTCATCTAGCACAGGTGAGGAAACTGGTGAGCTAGCCATGTTAACAAGAAAATTCAAAAGGGTTCTGCGGAAGGAAGGTAAGGGATTCAGGAATCCTAAGGGCATGGTAAGAAAGTCATCTCAGTTTAAGGTTGATAAAAATAAAACTTCATCTAACAAACTTGTCTGCTACAACTGCAGGAAACTAGGACACATAAAGGCTGAATGTCCAGAGACTCCTAAGAAATCAAGCTTCAAGTGGAAAGGCAAGCAACTAAAAGCAATGATAAGCACATGGAGCGAGGAGGAGGAAAGCAGTAAGGAGGAAATAACTTCCGAGGAAGAAGAAGGAAACATCTGTTTGATGGCCAAAGGAGATAGCGATGATCTTGAGGTAATCCCTCCGTTTCAAGATTTTTCTAGCTCAGATTGGGAAGAAGTCTACTCAGACTTACTTGATGCATATGAAAGAATTAGAAAGGAAAATAAGAGTTTGAAGAAAAAGCTTAATCAGGTCAATAATGACAGCAACCCATTTGCCAACAGAACTGAACTAGAATTAGAAATCACCACCTTGAAAAATAAGCTGAAACAATACGAGACAGATGAAGAAAATGTCAAATGGCTGTTAGAAGAAAATGAGTCACTGAAAAACACAATTGATGAGGTAAAATTAAAAACTCAAGAAAGTGAACAGCAAACTAAGGTAACTCAAGAAAGAAACAACTCACTCAAGGAGGAAAACTGTCAACTTCTGGAAGAAATAGAAAGAATCCAGAGTGAACTGAAAAACAAACAGGAAACCTTGGAAAAAATGACTAAAGGTCAAGAAAACTTAAATGCTGTCTTGGGAATAAAAGTAAACTTTCAAAAAGAAGGGTTAGGATACAATCCTACGGCTAAAAAGGAATTCTAAATAAAAACCGTAACTGGGATTGTTGACTCAAAAGGAAAAGGGCCCCTAATCAATCTATACCAAGACAAACAAGAGGATGTAGCTGAATGCTCCTCCAAAAGGAATAATGTCACCAAGGAAGAGAGAAACATTAAAGAGAAAACAGTCAATCAACATAAGCTTAAAAATAATAGACAAGAAACTCAAATTCACAGAAATAACCAAACAAACCAAGTACTAAATCAAGTTAAAGGACATAAATCTGGAAAACTAGGTGTCTGGAGACAGGCTGGTCGACAACCGACCCCTCCTATGTCGACCAGAGGATCTGCCAGAACAGGCGCTGGCGTCTGGAGAAGCAGTGGTCGACCACAGACATACCAGATGTCGACCAGAGGAACTGCCAGAACAAGCGCTGGCTTCTGGAAAAGCAATGGTCGACCACAGACACACCAGATGTCGACCATGACCAGACACGCAAACAGAAACCACAGATTTTCTCAGGTGAAACAAAATGAAAATTGGAAATCAAAAAGGTGGATTCAGATTAAAGAAACATTAGAACAAAAGCCACCCAATCTGAACAAGTTTAGAGACGAAAAATTAAACTGCTCTAAGAAAATCTGGGTTCCCAAAGGATTGTTACAGCAATTTCACAATTTTACAAGTTATCTTGGACCCGGGTACCATTGGGGTCCAAAAATTTCTGTGTAATTCATGATGCAGGAATGTCTGGCAGCCATGCACAATAAGTGGTACTTAGATAGTGGTTGCTCAAGACACATGACGGGAGACAAGACCAAGTTCTCCCAACTAAGCTCAAAAGATGGAGGTTATGTGACCTTTGGAGGAAATAACAAAGGTAAGATCATCGGGACAGGTAAAATAGGTAAGAACTCCTCAAACAGTATTGAAAATGTACTGCTGGTAGATGGACTGGAATATAACTTGCTGAGCATCAGTCAGCTTTGCGACAAAGGCCATAAAGTAATATTTGACTCCAAGATCTGCAAGATTATTGAACCAAATTCAGATACAGTCAAGTTTATGGGCCAGAGAGTAAACAATGTCTACATAATAGACTTGGATGATCCAGCCCACTCCAACCTGTGCCTAACCGCCAAGAAAGAGGACCTGACCTGGCTGTGGCACCGAAGGCTAGGGCATGTTAGCTATAGGGTGTTGCATAAACTTGTGAAGAATAAAATGGTTCTTGGTATGCCTGAAATTTCGTTTGCTCAAAATGTCAAAGTATGTGAATCATGTACCCAAGGTAAGCAAACAAGAAAATCATTCAAAGGTAGAACTGAAAGTCAATCTTCTAGACCACTAGAACTTGTGCACATGGACCTTTTTGGCCCAACAAGAACTGCTAGTCTTAGTGGTAAGAGATACGGTTATGTACTAGTTGATGATTTCTCTAGATTCACATGGGTAATATTTCTATCTCATAAAAGTGATGCTTTTTCTGAGTTTCAGGATTTCTACAAAAGAATGAAGCAGGATGGCAAGTCCAAAGTGTGTACAATCATATCTGACCATGGGGGGGAGTTTGAAAATTCTGACTTTGACTTATTCTGCAGAAATAAGGGCATAACCCACAGATTTTCCTCACCAAGGACTCCAGAACAAAATAGTGTTGTGGAGAGAAGGAACCGCACTCTTGTCGAGATGGCTAGAACCATGCTGGTTGAAGCTAAACTTCCAAGGAGATTTTGGGCAGAGGCAGTCAACACAGCATGCTACATTGTAAACCGAGCAATGGTAAGACCGGCTAGTGAAAATACACCATATGAAATGTTCAAAGGTAAGAAACCATCCCTAGCTCATTTTAGAATTTTCGGGTCAAAATGCTTTATTCATAACAATGATAAAAGGGTCTTGGACAAATTTGAACCGAAGAGTGATCCAGGAATATTCTTGGGCTATTCCGACCGATCAAGAGCCTATAGAGTTTTTAACACCAAAGATCAAATTGTTGAAGAATCCCCTCATATTACATTTGATGAAATTAATGATCTTGGCAAAAATGAGCAGGTCAGCAAGGAAGAAGAAGATAGGGAATTTCTAGAAGACAACGAAGAACCAAATGAAGAAGAACAATCTCAGGAAAGAGATCAAGGTATTACTAATGCTCCACCCGAAGGAGAAGGCATCTCAGGTAACAATCTTGAGAACTTAAGACTTCTTAGAGATCATCCCATAGAAAACATCATTGGTGGAATTCATGACCCTAGGAAGACTAGATCTCAGTTAAAAGAAATCAATGAACTAGATCAGCTTGCACTTGTGTCCCAAATAGAGCCCAAATCAGTAGAGGAAGCATTAAAAGATGACTCATGGATAAATGCTATGCATGAAGAACTAAATCAATTTGAAAGAAATCAGGTGTGGAGTCTTGTCCCTAGACCTTCATCTCACCCCGTTATTGGAACCAAGTGGTTCTATAAAAACAAGCTAAGTGAAGAAGGGGTTGTAATGAGAAACAAGGCTCGGCTGGTGGCTAAAGGGTACAACCAGGAATTTGGGGTTGATTTTGAAGAATCATATGCTCCAGTTGCTAGATTAGAAGCCATCAGGATATTGTTAGCCTTTGCAGCATCTCATGGAATCAAACTACAACAAATGGATGTAAAAAGTGCATTTCTAAATGGAATAATAAAAGAAGAAGTCTATGTGGAACAACCCCCTGGATTTGAAAATGATGAACTTGCTAATCATGTTTTCAAATTGCATAAAGCTTTGTATGGATTAAAGCAGGCTCCTCGGGCCTGGTATGAAAGGTTGAGCTCCTTCCTCACCAAGAAGGGATACATAAGAGGTAAAATTGATCAAACATTGTTTTCCAAGACCCAAGGTAAGCATATACTAGTTGTACAAATCTATGTGGATGATATTGTGTTTGGGTCTACCGAAGCTTCTTTATGTACTGAATTTGCAAACTTAATGACCAATGAGTTTGAAATGAGTTTAATGGGTGATTTACAGTTTTTTCTTGGATTGCAGATCGTACAATGTAGAGAAGGATACTTCATAAATCAATCCAAGTACATAAAGGAGATGTTGAAGAAGTTTGGCATGGAAAGCTGCAAACCAATCGAGTCACCCATGGGTACAAATGCAACATTGGAAGCTGATGTAAAAGGTAACATGGTAGATGCCAAGAAATACAGAGGTATGATCGGGTCCCTGCTATATTTAACTGCTTCAAGGCCAGATATTCAGTTTAGTGTATGCATGTGTGCTAGATATCAGTCTAGCCCTAGAGAATCACATTTAGGGGCTGTCAAGCGTATCCTTCGATACCTTGCCGGCACCCAAGAATTGGGCTTATGGTATCCTACATACTGCAAACTAGATTTGATTTCATATTCAGATGCTGATTATGCTGGTTGCAAAATTGATAGGAAGAGTACTAGTGGTTATTGTCAAATATTAGGTGGATGTTTAATATCATGGGCTTCTAAAAAGCAGCATTCTGTGGCACTCTCCACTACTGAGGCTGAGTATGTCGCAGTAGGGAGCTGTGGTACACATGTTATGTGGATAAAACATCAACTCCAAGACTACAATGTAGATCTTGGATGTGCACATATTTTCTGTGACAACACTAGTGCTATTAATTTGTCTAAAAACCCCATTCAACACTCTAGGACAAAACACATTGAGATCCGTCATCACTTTCTAAGAGATGAGGTCTCCAAAGGAAATTTCATGCTTCATTTTGTAGAAACTGAAAAACAACTGGCAGACATTTTCACAAAATCCCTTAACAATGACAGATTTTCAACTCTAAGAAGGGAGTTAGGAATTTGTAGAATTTCTCCTGAAAATTCTTGAAATAATCATATTCATGGGTTCACTGTATAGATTCTGTCATTTCTGTACTAAGTTATGTCAACTAGGTCTCTAGTACTGGTCAAGTTTTGAGTTTGGAGGTCTAGTGTCGGTTACTACTTCAGCAAGTTCTGCAGAATCCTGGTTCTACTACGGATTATCTCTTGTGGTCGACCACAGGCAAGGCGCTGGTCGACCAAGGCATCAGGACAGGAAATAGTTGGTTCTGTGACAGCACAGAGGTCGACCAAAGGCAACTCTATGGTCGACAGAGGATCTGAACAAGGGAAAATGGATCTAAAAAGGCTGCTGGCTCTGCTAGGAAATCCTCTGAACTAAGTGAACTTTTGTGCTCAGATTCTTCACTCATTCATCCTTATCCATACTTCCCATCCCTTGTGTCTCTATATCTCTTCATGGCCAACATTTTTTTATCTTCAGCAAGGACTCACAAATTGAGGGGGAGAAAAAGTGTAAACTCATTCCTTGATAAAACATTGAAAAACCTAACCATATCTTTCAATAAAATCACCAAGGTAATCATTAAGAGTAGAGGTTGAGTGTCGTAATGAGAATTTGAACTGTACTACTGCAATAAATTCAAACCATAACTATGACTCTGTCACAAGATTTTGAGGACTTATGATTTTTAGTAATGAGACTGTTTCTCTACCTGTGTCTGTGTTGGACAGTAAAAATAAACTCAAATATAACATGTATGTACATGGAATACGCCATAATTCTGCCTTCTCGGTAGAGCAATGGATTGAGTTCTGAGAAACTACTGTTCTCCATCTCAAAGCAAAAAATTGGCTGAACAATAGATGGGAGACAAGTGTGTCATGAAGATCCAATCTAACTCTGCTGCTTTCAAAAATATTGATTGGGCATACTGAGTAACTGGGGATATTGGCGTCTGATAAACGTATATCCTCACGGATAAAAGGTGTGTCCCACTCATTAGTGGAATGGTTAGGCATGCTAAGTAGCCGGGGTTTCTGGCGTGTAAAAAGCGTGTCTCCTCGTGTAGAAAAGCATGTGATAAACCTGACCACAGCTCTCAAATGATTCAAAAAGTTATCACAAAGGCAGAGAAAATGGTTGACCTAAAGCATAGCATGCAAATAAAAGTTCAAAACACTGTTCAGCTAGCATAGTTAGTCAAATTATCTCTTGAAATATATTATAAGTTCAAGGAGCCATGTGAAAGAAATTGGATATGGGGAGTCAATTTATTGGTGCAATACTTTCAAATTCATTGAACCACAATACCCACTCTATTTGGTCACAAGGTGGTCTTTGCATAAGGGTGGAAAGGTTTCATAAGTGTTCTATTAAAGAAAGGGAGTGCACTTTAATATCTTCCAAAAATTTGAGTTCACAACCAAGCAGAATGAACAGTATCACAATGCTACTATCTCCGAGATCCAGAAGCTCAGGCTCTCTTATGCCCACATTGTTGACAAGCTGGATCGCATGGAAGAGAACGTGAAGCCAGAGACTTCCTCATCCTCCTCAGAGGGATTGTTTAAATGATCTTCTTTTTGCTGTTGACGAAGGGGGAGATAGGACTTTATGTGTCATTGTGTGTCTAGATGTGTGTTTAGATGATGTCAAGTTTACTTTGTCTACGTGTCCTTAGTGTCTTTATCCTTTTTGAGTCACTCATGTAATTAGTGCTATAGTTTTTGAAAGACACATCAAACGAATTGTCTGAATGAAATCTGTGCTATGATAGCCTTGAATGCAATATCAAATGAATTTTATAATCTGTTGTTTGTCACAATGACTCATGGTTGTCATCATCAAAAAGGGGGAGAATGTTGTGCATCCCTTGGTTTTGATGATGACAATATGATATGTTTGATTAATCAAGTTCTATCTTGTTTCATAACAAATACAAGTGGTTTGATTGTTCCTTCAAAGTAATGGACTCATGACTATTTGATGATGACAAACAATGTTTTTGATTAACTCAATATAAATCTGATAGTTCAAGTTACTTCTGATATGTTAAGTAATTTCAGGTCCACTGAAATCCAAGTGGAATCAACAAATCAGAAGAAGTGTCAAAGGCCGCGTGTCGACCAGGGAAGTGGTTATGGTCGACCAACGAACCCAGCCAGAAACACTTCAAGTCATCCGTCTTCTGCATGTGCCTTGGCTGTCGACCAAAGCCCCACTTCTGGTCGACCACAGAACAGACAGAGCATCAGACAGAACCGACGGCCATCTGGAATTTGCCCCTTGTCGACCAGCGACAAGGCTGTGGTCGACCACGGGACGCGAGTGTCAGCCAGAATGAAACCGCCATCAGGACACTGCTCGTTGTCGACCAGGGACAGTGTCATGGTCGACCACGGGTGTTATAGCGTCCAGAACCGAACTCTAACCGAATTCTGTTTTGGTTCCTTAAAACCTGCAGATTGTTGTTGCAGGTTGTTGGGTAGTTCAAATGATGAGATTCCGCACGGGAATCAAGGAGAGAATCTTGCTTAGAAGCGGTCAAACTTATTGTAGTGATCGGATTTAACCTTCTCCCTGCTTTCTAGCATATTGACGCTCGATCTGGAATTTGAGCGGGAAGAGCTTCAGGCTTGAAAAAGTATCTGCATAAAAAGTAGAAGGCAACTGATCGCGGAGGCAGGGCACACAGAGAGAGCATAGAACAGAAGCTAAGAAACACACCTACATCACAGGACGAAGTGGCTCTCCATCAATCAGAAATCTGCAGAAGACTAAAGGCATTCTCATTGCTGCAGAAGGAAGACTGGGCTTGAAGCTGTGCGACCTCCAGCAGCAAAGCAGCTGAAGGCATCCGATTGGAAGCTCTACAGGGAGTCTACTCTTGTTATTTATGTGATTAAGTCCCAGGCTGAATTCTTTACTTTGTTACAAAAGTCTATATTCAGTCCTGTTGCATCATCCCACCTTCTCATCATTTCTATTCATCCTTACACCAAGTGTCAAGCTGTGAGGCAGCGGATTCAAGTTGTGTGTCAGCTGGTACAAGCTGTGTGTCAGCAGGAACAAGCTGTGTGACAGCGGTGTCTTGTGTTTTGGATTGAGATCAGAGGCTCTCATAAGTGAAGCCTTGCTTGAGTTAAGCAAGGGGTGGATGTAAGTCTCGGGAAGAGACTGAACCACCTTAAAAATCCTATCTTGTGGTTTGCTTATGTGTGTGCGTGCTTCTCTATGTGTTTGTTTTCTTCATTGATATCAACATTAGTTCTGTAATTCGTCAATCACCTGCAACTCATTTAGTCAATAGATATTAAATCGAAAAAGGGGGAAAGATCTATTCACCCCCCCTCTAGATCTATTCAGTCCGTACTCAACAGGCTTAACCCCAATTGCTGGAGGATGACATGGGTCAACCTCATGTCGGCATCACTAAGAGGGTGGTGAAGAATGGCTTTAATCACCCTTGCCTCCTTG
The DNA here is from genome assembly GCA_022559845.1 of Amorphophallus konjac. NCBI lineage: Eukaryota > Viridiplantae > Streptophyta > Magnoliopsida > Alismatales > Araceae > Amorphophallus > Amorphophallus konjac. Next base: position 272,984,380 of record CM040128.1, read on the forward strand.
CTGGTTGGAGTCGGCAGCCTATCAGCCCTGGGAGGGCGAATGGTCATGGCAAAACTCCAATCGCTAGGATGGCCACTACACCCTGCCTTCGTCAGGAAGACAAAGCGCTCAGATCAGCGCTTGATGTTGGAGACAAGGGAGGAGACATAGATGATGGTTTTGTCCTTCCTAGCCAAAGATAAAAAGAATGAAGACTCAGCGCTGGAGCAGTGCTGGAGACTATAGAATTGCCGGAAAAGAAAGACGGTGGGCATAACCGAAGCTTGGTTACAAATGTATACAAAAGCGCACAGAATGCACCAAGAGTTGGGGGAGAGGTCCCCCGGATACCAGCCGTTGTAATGGATAACAGATTCCATAAAAGGGTGCATAGGGAGACAGAACCTTGCCCGAAAAGACTTTATAGGGACGCTAATACCGCCCGGATAATAACCACCGAGACACTCGTCGGAGTCGGGGAAGATGATGTCAAAGTTGGCAGGGATTTGAAAGGCCTCACGTAGGCCGTGGACCACCCGATAAGCAATCAAGGGTGGAGAGCAAGGATGACTGGGACCGGTGCCCGAAGTGCTCGAGACGTCGACACGGCTGGCCTCTTCCCCAGTGAAAGACTCAGGGTTAGCACGAGGATCCTCCTACGGGGCGCCATGGACCGTGGAAGCAAAGAGAGATGGAAGAATCCTCACTAGGGCAAAGGACAGACGATGAGGAAGTGCCAGACACCCACGCCGGAAACGAGAGAGGCAGGTGGAGCTTCCCCAAGTGTTCCTACGCTAATACTTATAGGCGCCCGAAGGTGGAGTGTTCGCTTCAAGGCGACACGAGGGGAGAATGGACTCATCACCGCCAAGGTAGGCCACGGAACCCAAGCGATCATTCGTACCCGCTTTCCCAGACAAAAAATTACTGCACCATTATGACAATGACGCCGCTTGACATTTTGACATGAGCTGCCTTGCGCACCAAGAAGCTAGGTAGGTGGCAGGGCCCACCTATTCTATTGATACGAGAAGATCCTCCTAAAAACTTCCCCTTGACGGACCCGCTGAGACTGTCTCTCAAACCCCGAAAGTGCTCGGTGTCTGAGAGTGGGGGGCTAGTGAGGAGGGTAAAATCAATTCGGCCCTTATACGGCCCATTAGCGCTAGACCTAAATCTGCCCAAGACCCGCTCAGTGCAGACCGGGTCTCCCGACAATTGGCAGCCCGCGCCAGGCGGCTTAATAAAGATGGATACAAGATTCGCCAGCCCACAAGGAGCATCGACCCTGGCATCTCGGGCGCCAGATGAATCTCCGACGACCGAGCGTTACTCCCGAACATTACTCCCGCCATCGTTGGCCTCTACTCTAGTGAGGGCGAGTACGCATCTAGAATGTCGTAAGACTCGCCTGGAGGCCGCGCGGCCCAGATGAGTGGGCGCATAATTGGAAACTCCCCACGATCGAGGCGAGGCGTTACGTCAAGACTCACGCCTTTCCCTGTTATGGGATGTCCCTCCATAGTACTGCCAGGACAACCGATATAAATAGACCTCCGATCAGGCGACAAGGGGGAGGACACACACAGATCCACATACAGAAACAAGCACACACGTAGAGACAACTCTAAGCACAAACGTACGGAGACAGAGAGCCGTGAACAGAGTAGCGCCTAGATCTACTTCCAGGCACGTCTTAGGCCTTGCGAGCACTCTCCGAGCACTCGCTGTGCACGGCGAGCATATCCGGAAGCCCCATTCCGGCTCCAAGTTTGAACATCCTACTCTCAAACTCTCCTCTCATCTTTATCTTCTGTTGATCCTCGTCCAACGCGGTCCTTACTTAAGCATCGGAGGGTTGTCCCCTGGTGTAACACCTAGGGCTTCTTCTGACGCCTTCCCTTTGGTGTTTGAAGGCTTCCACGGGTGGCTAGGCATTCTTCACCAACAAATAAATCTTAAAAGTGTGGTACGAGATTCGGGAGATCATTTTTCCACCTCTACACTTCCCAAATATGGAGTTATCATATAATTTTCACATATATATTTTTTATACTATTAGTGTAGTTGATTGTACGTATGGATACAATATTCTTAAATAAAAAGTAGATAATTGGATAATAAGATATGTTTAAATCCCTACTTGAAGCTCTCTACGCCGCACTTAAATTTAAATTTATGCACTTTGTTTTCTCGTTGAATAGAGGAGTTAGATAGGCTCGGGTGGGCTTTACAATTTTTTTTATTTTTTGACGATGGGAACCAAATATAAGGTTAACAAATTTTGGGCTCACATCTAGGGTTGTAAATGGGTTGAGTCGGTCGGACAGTTTCGCGGGTCTGACCCTACTTCGGTCCGAGCTGTAAGATCTTTTTCGTCCTACAGATCCTTAGTCGGGTCTAAAAATTTATCCCGATTAGACCCACAGGTTGGGTTTAAAATTTGAATTCAGCCCACAAGTTGGCCCAAAATATTATTTTTTTCTTTTTAAAATTTAAAAATTACTTAATTAAAATTATGTCATTTTATTTAATTAAAAAATAAAAAATAAAAACTCACTTTTCAAATAAATTAAGTAATTAATCTCAAAAATATTAATTAAGTTAGTGAGATTGTAAAATTTATATTATTAAATGTATTATTTTTTAACTGGACTCGATTCTAATCGGGCTTTACCTTTTATAAAAATGTTGGGCCCAACTAAGACCGTCTCGACATAACTCGAGTTTGAATTAGACTCGAGATTTAATATTGATGACTTGAACTTAAGCTGAACTTACCTAAGTTCAATTTAGAGCTGACTCCACTGACATTCTCACTCAAGACGAGTTTAATAACGGAGTAGGTTAGGGGCGGATGGTCTACTCGGGGTGGCCCACCCGATCCCTAATCCTAACCATGGTCGGTTAACTTATTCCACATATTTCCTAAGAATGTGAGTTAATCCACTTAATTTAATCCTATTCGACCCCGGTTAAGAAAAAAATGTCAAACAAGAATAGCCACCTGACCCCGATTAACTATCCTACTCGGACTTAACCCGTTATCAAACAGGGCCTCAGGGCCAGTTTGCTAAACGAGCCCGATTATGCTATTGTGTGTGAGGGAGAGGTGGGGCCCACGCCACTCTCTCTCTCATATGTTTCCCCACCCTGACTCATTCTCAAACTGACCCTTAAACCTTATTTGATAAATGAACGGGACAGATGTTCGCCGGTTATGCATACTTATTCACAGGTAATATTTAAAATTAGATTTGATGATCACAAAGATAACTAGGGGAACATACTATTTTTTTCTTATTTTATTATTCAATCTAAGATTTGGTATTCGACTGTGAGAGGTCAAATATGCCATCACATTTGGATAACAACCTGCAGATTTGTTCAATCCTTTTATCAAACATGTCTTCTAATAAAAGATTAAATGTGAATAAGGTAAATTTATCCCCCCTGTCAAGAGTAGAATATGAGATCTCACCACCAGGAGACAAGTTCCTTATCTTATTAGGCGGGCCGTCTGTGTCGATCGACCTGGACGTAGGGCTGTCAATGGGCCGGGCTCGGGTCGGGTTTAGGTCGGCCCGGCCCGGGCCCGACTTATCAAGAATAAGGCCCGAGCCCGGCCCGAGCCCGACCTATGTCGGGTCGGGCCGGGTCAGGCCCGACATTATATAAAAAATTCAAAGCCCGACTAAGGCCCGGCCCGGCCCGACTACTTAAATAAAATAATAAAAACAATAAAAATTAATAGATTTAATACTATAAAACTTATAATCTCAATAAATAAATTAAAATTTTGATATTAATTACATAATTGGTGTGAAAAGAGAATTTTAAAAGTTCTAATTAAGTAAAATAACATAAGTTTGACTAAATAATTTTTAAAATTTGAAGTGAGAATAAAAAAAGGGATCGGGTCGGGCCTGCTCGCGGGCCGAACTCAAAGCCCGATCCCGACCCGCGAGTCTTGTCGGGCCGGACTTTTAGGCCCGACTAAAAACCCGCGGATCGAAAAAAATCTTACGACCCGATCTAAAATCGGGCCAAACCAGTAGACCTATCGGGTCGGCCAGGCCCATTGACAACCCTACCTGGACGGCAGGTTGCCGTACGGCGAGCAGGCACATTCCGACGGAACAGCTCGTTGCTGCTGCTTGCTCTGGTTCTCCCCCCCGACTCTGTCAAATCCGGTCGTAAAACTTTAAAACCTGGCCGCCATGCATGGCACTGCCTCCCCCGGGAGGATGACAAGAAGTCCCATCCCACATTGTGAACCTTCAACAAACGTAATGATCACCGACCGGTGACCGCTTTCTTTTTGTGTTATCCTCCTTTGGGCCGCACAGCATGGTCAGGCGGTCATGACTCCTCTGCAAGGAGACATTGGATGTAAGTCTCCTTAATGGGAGAGTGAGTTGAGTCGATGGCTCCGCTCATCTACGTATTAGGAGATGCATGCACGTGTATACGACTCCATGGAGACGCTAGAATACACTGTTCAGACCACCAGTATATTCTCCTCCCTGCAAACCCTGTTCATAAAAAAAAACTAGTAAGAAAAAAGTGTTGCCCTTCTTCCAAACTGCGCATTTGACCGCGTCCTTGGGGCCACACCGTCCAGAACTCCCTGATTCCCATCTGAGCCGCCGTATGTGGACTTACATGCACATAGCCACACGTCCGTCCACATCGCAAAGCTTCCGATCGTACGGGCCACCGGCCGGCCCACATCTCGGCGGGCGACCCGGCATCCCCACATCCCCCGGTGGCCGGACCCGCCACTCTTGCCTCCTCCTCGAACATGCGTCGCCGTGTAAGACGTGAAGGAAGGCGGGCGGGCGGGGCCTTGCGTAGCGCATGGGCCGTCCGCATCGGCCGACTGGGACAGCAAGTTGGTGGCTGCAAGTGCCGACGGGCACGTGCGTGACGCCATCATGCAGCCGCCACGGCCGGCCGGCGACAAAGGAGCCGCACCCGTGCATATATAACAGATGCTCTGAGTCCTCCTCACACTACCCATCCTTGTCAAATCTGGCCTCAAATTAAAACAGGGCCATGGTGCTGCTCTTGCTCCCCCACATGGGCAACATGCTAGCCCCGCTCCCACATAAACTGTGAAGTTATGATGAACTCGAGTGACCACCGACCAGCCACCACTCGACTTCGATCGTTTTCCACATTCTTCTCCTTCAGAGCTGCACCTTAATTTTTACTGCGCCGTCGACCGTTGGACCATAGCGTCCGCAACTGGCGCCCTGATTCCCTCTGACCTGCAGTAGATGCCCTGCACCTGCGCAGGCCAAACGTGAGTGGGCACACGGCAAGCCTCCAATCGATCGTAGGCCGGGGTTGCCGGCAGCAGAGAAGGCGGTGCTCTGCGGCAGAGGACCCGGTGGGGGCTGCCCCGTGGAAGCATCCCCACGTGTTGTGATCGGAGCCGCCACCCTCCCGATCGAGCAATTGCCTCCTTGAACATGGTGGCGAAGACACTCTTCGATCAAGTGGAGTCGCATATCTCTCTCTATATATATTCCATGCAACTGTAGTGTAGGGTGGCCATGGTTTATGGTCCCGATTACGTGTAACCGTGGACACATGAAAGCTATGCGATGGGATCAGGCGGCTATATGGATTTTGTGTGATTAATTTACCAAGTGTTTACATCGATCGGCAGCACTGATCTTTTACAGTTGGGACTCAAGAGTACTCCTGATACGGGACTCCAGAGAGAATAGTCCTGATGCTAGCATGCGTCCCTAACGTCCTGGGCATCCATGGATGATGGCGCGGATCCGGTAGTTGCCGGAGATTGCTGGCTGTCTTCATGCAACTTGAACATGTGTAACGAGCCGCTAATACTAGCTTAGTCGACAACGCTATATGCATGTAGGGTACGTGGAGAATCACGATAAAAGACCAATCCATTAAACGACCAATCCATGATCAGATGTCCCTTTGAGGTTGCACATAATATGCTTTCTAGAAGACCAGTCTTGCTCAGTGGACACATGCATAAATTGACATGCCCTATCGACGGCAAAGGCTAGCTACATCAGGTAGCTAGTCTGAGAGTAATATGCTATAAGACTCCGACCACGCTCTGATAGAGAGTGGGATCATCCATGAGACTTGAAGAGACAGTCAAGCCAAATTGTGACCCAGTAGCTATGGGTGTGGAAATGGGACATGCACCATCCATCTTCACATGTTGAAGTAAATCAAACACATATTTTGCTTGTGAGAGAACCCAACTTCGAGGATGTGACAAAAATTGTATGCCAAAAAATAATGTGCGGAACCCAGATCATAAAGAGCAAAGTCAATGTACAGAGAGTCAACTAAAGCGGAGATAATATATAGAGGGCTGATTACCTTTAATGCGAATATCATCCACATACACTAACAGGAAGATAACCAGCCAAGGGTGCTGTAAGAAGAAGAGCGAAATATCTATGGCAGAGCCAGGGAAACCCAAGGAGAGAAGACAAGAACTAGGGCATTGAAACCATGCCCGGGCGCATGCTTCAATTAACATGCCTTATTGATGGCAAAGGCTAGCTACAACAGGCAGGCTGAGAGTAACATACTGCAAGGTGTCGTATTTTGTGTACTTTATAGATTTTGATGATAACAAAACGCTATATTTGTTTGGTGAATCTAATGCCTACCATCTAATGTCTATCTAATTCATCCTGAGTGGAATTGTAGCAAACCGATCGAGCCCAAAAATATCAAGAAATATAATCTAAAGGTATGTTGGATTTAGTGAATTAAATATATACTAATTTGGGTTCTACTGTGTATTTTTCAGGTGCATGTATATATATGTCGACAGGACCTTAGTCCAAGTCGACTGGATCACAGTTCAGTCGACGGGATCACTGTTCAGTCGACATGATTCATGAAAAGGCTCAATAGAGTTTTTCTGAAAGTTGCAGGAAATGGTCCGGTCTACCGACGGATTTGGACCGGTCGAACAGATTTGCCAGAGCTCAGAAGAACATTTTGTTACAGAGTTTAGGCGATCGACGATTTTGGACCGGTTGACCAATTTTGTCAGAACTCAGAAGATCAGATCTCTATAGAGATCGGTCGACCGACCCCATGCATTGGTCGACCGATCGCAGTTACGTGAATTGCGGGCCCTCCGTTTCTAGCACGATTTGGTGTGATCTCTTGCCAAAACTTTCGCGGATGGCCGAGATACTATAAATACACCTGATCAAGGTTATTATAAGGTGTCTCCATGAGTTTCCAAGATTCCAAGAGCCCTAGAGCGAGGATAATAGTACTTGTTGCTGTCTAAGGTTCAACATTCAAAGGCATTTGAGGGTGAAGACACCAAGAGTGTGACTTCTAATTACTGGAGGTTCCCACGTCGAAGTACTAGATCTGGAGTACCAGGGATCGTGAGAGAATTGCATCTACATGTACTGCGATGTACGTGAGGTGTGATCGGCCGAGCTACATCAGATACGTCATCGAGCCCGATTTCTACACAGGGGGATCTTCTTGTTCTATCCTCTTCATCATATCTCCTATGTTTTTACGTTTCCTTATGTTCTACAGACATTGTTGAGCGTGTGTGTGTGTGCCGTCGATAGTGCGTGCACGTGTTGGCTTTGGGCCGTGTGTGTGGTTGACCTTCGGGTGGTGTGTCCCATTTGGGACGTGTGTGTGTGTTGGAGGACTCTGTTCCTAGTGTGCTTAAGCCTCACTGTTGTGAGGGGTGGACATAGGCACGTGAGTTTACGTGACCAAACCACCTTAAAAATCCTGCATCCCCCGTGGAGTGTGCTTTCATCTTTTCTATCTCCATTCTACTGTTCGCTAAGTGAGGCGTAGTGCGTTCCATCCGAGTTACTGTTGGTTTATTTCAAGAGCGTGCTTGTTTAATTTTTAGAGGGTGTGGTTCAATTCACCCCCCTCTCGAACCGTTCAGCCATCTAGTCTTTGGTATCTACGCATACCGACTCTTCAATTGGTATCAGAGTAGGGCTCTAACATAGAAGAGAGATCTTGGTTAGATGGCTTCCGGCAACTTCATTGCTGAGGGTCACTCCATAAACATGCTGCCATTTTTCGATGGGTCTAATTATCCTTACTGGAAAAATCGCATGATTATTTCCATTAGAGCTCAGGATTATGAAATTTGGAGCGTTATCAACAACGATCCTCATGTGTTGTCTGAAGATGAGAGCAAATGGAATGACGAGCACGTTAAGAAGTCTAAGATAAATTTTTCTGCTATGAACATCATGCAGTATGCCTTACATCCTAATGAGTATTCAATTCTCGTGTTTCAATGAGTAGATCAGCAAAGGAAATGTGGGACAGCCTTGCGCTAATTTATGAAGGAACTTCCCGAGGTAAAGGAGACCAAGATAAACATTTTGGTCCACGATTACGAACTATTCAGAATGAAGCCGGAGGAGTCCATCTCGGAGATGTTTGCTAGATTCATCGAGATCACAAATGGACTCAAGGGTCTCGACAAACATTATACAAACTTTGAGCTGGTCTGTAAAGTCTTGAGGTCACTTCCACCTGTGTGGCACACAAAGGTCACTGTTATTGAAGACTCCAAGAACTTGGTGACGCTTACTCTGGAGGAGCTGATCGGGTCTCTCATGACCTATGAGTTAAATATCTAGAGGAATGAGCAAGATGTGAAGAAGAACAAGTGCCTCGCCTTGAAGGCTGCACCGGCACAACATCAATCGTCGGAGGAGGAAAGCGACGAAGATGATGATGAAAAGGCGCTCGCTATTCTCACAATGAAAATATGCAAATTCATCCGGCATCGCAAAAATTCACAAGGCAGCACCAAAAAATTGTTGAAGAAGCAATCATCTGGTAGAAATGATCCGAGCAAGTCAAGTGAGGTGATTTGCTATGGCTGCAAGAAGTCGGGACACATGCGCGGTGAATGCTCGGAGATCCTCAACAAGCTGAAGAAGGGGAAGTTCAAGAAAACCAAGGCGATGGTCGCTACGTGGAGCAATGAGGACGACGAGGTGTCATCCAGCGAGATATAGGAAGCCTTGGATTCTCTATGTCTTATGGCCAATGAGGAGGACTCTTCTGACGTAAATGACTTCGGAACTTTCACCTATGAAGAATGGGAGCTTGTATATACTACTTTGTTTGAAAAATATAAGAGATTGAGATATGAGAATAAAGGCTTGAAAAAGAAATACCATGAAATTACTCATGCAAAAACTCCATGCACTGATGATTTGAAAGAGAAATTGGATAAATTAAATGATGCACATGAAATCTTGCTGGGTAAAGTCACAATTTATGAAGATGACATTGAAAACATATCGCGTGTGCAAACTGAGTTTGAACAAGCCAAGAATTTTGAGAAAGAAAATTCGGAGTTAAGAAATGAAAATGAAAATCTCATGTCTAAGGTTGCATCTCTTGAGGAACATGTCTTTGAATATGAAAGCATAATAAAGGACATGCAGGTCACTTTAGATAAACTTAGGAAAGGAAAATAAAGTTTGGATGATATTCTAAATCTGAGAGTTAACTTCCAAAGAGAGGGTTTGGATAAACTGGAAAAGAAAGCTTCATTCAATCTGAAAACTCAGACCTATTTTGTGCATGCGTCCGGTGTGGCCAGTACTTCTAAAGCACTTCATATGGTAATGAAAATTCCTAGGCGTCAAGTACCAACTAACAACTCTAGGAATATGAAACCTAAGAAGAGATCTACACATCATGGGTCTGAAATAAAGAAACAAAGATCTATTCATGTTCATAGGAATCAAATAAAACAACTACGCGTCTCATAGATTTTTAATGTCACTTATTTCTATTGTGGAGTAAATGGTCACGTTAATTCGAACTGCTTTATGAAGAAAAACTTGAGCAAAATGAATTTGGTCTGGATTAGAAAAGATTTTCTTGCTCGTGGACTAACCACCAAGGACCCCAAACTATTTGGGTACTAAAAACTCGTGCATGAGTGTTTTGATTGTGTGCATGTGTGTCTTGAAGTCACTGGAGATAAATGATACTTGGATAATAGATGTTCAAGACACATGACGGGGGACAAGTCTAAATTTTCAGAACTGCGAAGGAAAAGGATGGAGGACTTGTATCCTTTGGAGATAAGGATAAAGGTAAGATCATTGGGATTGGAACTGTTGGCAAGAATTCTAGAAGCTTGATTGATAGTGTCTATCTTGTAAAAGGTCTGAAACAGAACTTGCTTAGTATAAGCTAAATGTGTGATAAAAGGTTCTAAATCATCTTTGATGAAAAACACTGCATAGTGTTAATAAAAATTCGAATGAAATTAAGTTCATAGGTGAAAGGTCTAATAATGTGTATGTTGTGAACATGAATGAAATGATTTGTGTAGACATGTGCTGGGTTGTTAACAAACATGAGGATGCATGGTTATGGCACCGTCAGATTAGAGACTTGTATTTAAGTTGTGTGGATTGTAATTTGAATCTTATACTTTAAGTAAATATTTACAAAAGTGACTTTTTGGTACAGTATGTGGATGTAGATGTGTATTTTGTGTAGAATGTGATTTCAAGAAAATATTTGAATATACGTGTCGATTCCTTTTGGTATAATATACGGATGTGTATCTTGTAAAGATCAATAATGAATTTATAAAATAGTGACAGAGGTGGTATTAAATGAATGTTGAATATAACTGTGGATTTCTTTTGTAAAAGTAAACATGTGAATGTTGCAGGGATTAATAAAATATGTGGATGTGTATATTATAAAGACCGGTGAAATATGTGAATGCATATGTTATTGGTGACAAATGTCAATAGGTTTGTATTAGGAAATAAAAGTAAAAAAAATAGTTTGAAATAATGGCCGACGGTTTTAAAATGGTCGGAAATCATGCCGTTGAGGAAAAAAAAGCATAGAATGTTTGACGATTTTCATACGACGACGATTTAAAAATGATCGATCAAAAAATAATCGACATAATATTAGCCGATGGTAAAAGGACGGCGATCTCACGGTTGTCTACCCTTTAGACGTCGGCGAACAGTCGGTTATTGAAGAAACCAAAGAATGTTTGACGTTTCCGGGACATCTATTATTGATAAATGAATCAAATGCAGCCAACACTGGGATGGAGAACGTGTGCGTACATGGGCCAGTACAAGCAGCATCATCACACCACAGCTCTTCGATCTCATAAGAAAAACAGTATATCCGTGATATGCACATGCACAGCAGCGTTTGGGACCTCAATTGGAGGAACTGTGGCTGCCCTTTCTGCCAACATCTGCATGCTAAAGGACGCTGCTGCAGGCATGCATGTTCGTGTGTGCCACTCAGGGCCGTGGTGCCGTTAATTAGTGTATGTTGCAATATTGGAAGGATACATTCATCGGTATATATATTAGCTGATGATTTGGGCCGTAGCCATTTCACGGAGTTCATGGCGAGTGGACGCCGTGACCGGTTGTGATGTGATTGAGGCTCCATATATACTCGCGATCGATCTCCTCGCGATCTACTCATGGCTTCTAGAATGATTTATATATATCTATATCTCTATATATATAGGAGGGCATTAATTATCTTAGGCCCGGTCGTTGAGTTGGACGAATATTAATTAGGCCCTAATTAAATAAATTATGAGGTTAATAATTAGCATGGTGGCTGATAAGACGTGCATGTGCGTGTGATTTGTCCAAAAGAGAGAATGGAAACCACTTCGATCAGCATGCAACAATATTTTTCTCATGCATGACGTCCGTAAACAAAAAAGTCATATATGTTCATAACATAATTAATTTAGTGGTGGTTAGGACGTGGTTTTCTCCAATCATTTCAGTTCCATGAACTGGAATAAGGCACGTACGTACGTACGTACGTAGGAGGAGCCAACAGCGGTCGGCCTTCAGTCTACTGCATGCACGGCCCCCCCCTCCTAAAAAGGCACGTACGTACTTGACAGCTAACTAATAGCACCCATCATGACCATCGATCTCTGCACATATATAGATCTGCCTGTTGACGAATCAATTAACAAGCCTGCACCTTCAACTCCCCCACAGGTACGTACGTAGCTCACCATCAACGCTATAAGGACGATGAAGCACACCCATGAGACTACGTACGGTCCAGGGGCCGGGCATGCATGAAAGCAAATACAATAGGCCGGGGGTGCTGGCATGGGGACAGCGGGACTCGATCGATCGGCAATAATCCAAGAAAGAGACCTCTCTTTCTCTCCCTCTCTCTCTCTCTCTCTGTGTGTGTGTGTGTGTGTGTTTATGTGGCAGATGGAACGAGTTAATTGTGGCTAATCAAAGGGACAGATCTAGGGACGCTAGGGTTTCCCAAGATTAATTAATTAAAGCCCTAGCAGCAGCTAGAGGGGCGGCCGGGAGATAGATATGGAACACATGGGAAAATCTCCACCACGTACCCTACGCACAGCTGAGTGAGAAGGTGCACGCGTCTGGTTGGGTATGGATGGATATATGGCCTACCTGTACGTGCAGGGCACGCTCTTCTTGGAGGAGTAAGTGATCATTCTCTTTCTTCGCTTAGGACGAGACCAACTGTTGGTCTTTCGCATGGGAAGAGCAGCTGGGACGGCCCACTTCACAGCTCCATCGTTGGCACGTCGTACGGTCTCCAGCGAGGGTGGCCGGCGGGACAGCAGGAACAGTAAGTAGTACTACTGTACCCCCTCTGTACGTAGTTTTTAGCTGGCAGCTAGTTGTGGTTTCAAAGGAACCACCAGCAAGGAAGTGCCACCTTGTTGTTGATTACTCTGGTGCTGCTGGCCCCGCGCCATGCTTTGCTGCCGACTTATGAAGAGGTCTCGGAGTGCATGTGTACCTGCAGTTCGATATTTTTTCACGTCGGAAGTTGCTCTTCGAGTACTCAAATAAGTTGATGAGCTTTCTATGTGCTGCTTTTTTTTAATGTCCTGAAACTACAGATTACATAAAAAATATGAAATATGTAGACAGAGGCTTCTGTCTTATAACACACCAGAAAGTTTTTAAGAATTTTTTTTGTCAAGTGTAAAACGAGAAACTAGACAAAAGGATGCCCACCTTTGTTGTTATTTTAATGCAGCTGTTGGCCCCGGCCATGCTGCTGACTTATAAGGTCTCGAGAAGCATCCGTTTGAATTAACCTTTTGAAGACGTACAAATGTGGTGTCTCTTTGGAGATATTACCTCCGCTACGTCAGGAGACGGTTAGAATTTTATCTTTTTTATTGGTAAAAGGACCCTCAAAGTAGAAGACTTGGGTCTTACTTATAAACCTGACTCTTACAGAAACAAAATTACATACACACAAGCCCGGGGATATATATGTAAAAGCGGGGGTATATATGCAACATACCCTCACTCCGGGCTTAGAAACAAAAGGCACAAGTGAAGAAAATCTCTAAATCTTCCGCTCCGAGTGTGTTGTCTGTAGGTAGTCCGAGTGTTTAAAAATTGGGCCCACGGGGCCTATTTATAGAAATTTGGGGATGGTTAGGTCAAATTAGACCTACCTCGACCCGATAAATTCTCACGGGAGGGTAACCTGGACCGGATAGATCCCCAAAGACATGATTTGGGACCGGATAGATCCAAAAGAGATTCTGGGACCGGATAGGTCCTCATAGGGTGGTTTGGAATCGAATAGTCTAAAAGAGGGGTATTGGGACCGGATAGGTCCCAAGGGGCCTATTCGGTCAACCTTGATTAGATAGGTCCCCGTTCGGTCACCCTAACCCATATGAGAGAGAGAGAGGGGGCCGGTCCTATAAATTAGATTTTTTGGATTTTTTCCCTTTGGTTTTTGTGCTTTACGCCACATGTAGAGGAGAGAGAACCTCCTCCTTGTGACTTGTGCTTCGGTGTAGTCCGCCGCTTACCGCGTGGGATAGTTTCGACTCGTATACTTTCTTCTCAATTAGTCCCATACACCTTGTAGATTACAAAAAGTTGGTTCCGAACTTGTAGGATTTCTTTTTGATCAATCATGTACATCTCATAGGTTGAGAAGAGCTGGTTCCTCACAAGATCCACTTGTTGCGTGGGTATTTTGGTTGTTCCGAACATCCGTCAGAAAGTTGTTGGAACTTGTAATTGACTCGACTTAAGTATTTTAGTTGTTCCGGATACCCATCAGAAAGTTGTCGAAACTCGTAGTTGACCTGACGTGTGTATTTTGGTTGTTCTAAATACCCGTCGGAAAGTTGCCGGAGCTCATAGTTGACCCGGCGTGGATATTTTCATTATTCCGAATACCCGTCGAAAAGTTGCCGGAACTTGTAGTTGACCCGGCGTGAGTATTTTGGTTATTCTGAAGACCCACGGAAAGTTGCCGACACTCGTAGTTGACCCGGCGTGGATATTTTGGTTGTTCCGAATACCCGTCGAAAATTTCCCGAGACTTGTATTTGACCCAATGTGATGACAATATGGACTTTGTGTCTTTTGTAACTGTCACGGGGCTAATCTGAATTTAATTTTTCCGATTAATTCGAGAGAAAAATAAATGGATTCGACGGGGGTCAGTTCACCCTACAGGCGCTTGGTCTCAGGGGCCTATTATCAGGTTTTGCTGGTTTCCTCTCCCGAAATACCAGAAATATGATATCAACCGAAATTTAAGCTCCAGAGTTTTACACAATCAAGCAGGCCAAAATTGAATAGCTCATCAGTGGAATAACTATTGATAGCTCCATCACCGATGCTTGGTTCCTTTACTAGTAGAAACAGCTCATGAGTCCAGCAAGTGGATGCCAAGACGGTATTTAAACAGCTCATGGGTCTTACTAAGTTCTAGCAAGAAGAAGAAGAAGAAGAAGACTGAACCAGTAATCTCCAAGGCAATGCTAGGAGCCTGGGAGGGTATGTGATGCACCAGAAGGCCGGGGACACTGGACAGGTGTTCAACTCGATGCAAAGGAGCAGCAGGTCAGCCCTGACGTGATCACTCTGTGCCCCCTCACAGAACGGGACCTGCACTACTTTGATGTCCTCAAGTCCACACATCATTGGATAATGCCCGGGATGGAGCAGTGGAACCAAGTGATGGAGGGGACATGCGCGCCCTCATGATTTGTGATGATTTCGAACCCTGTGGGGATTTGAGAACTTACCCTCTCTTGGCGATCTGAGAGAAAGTCTAAATATACAAAGCTATCAGATTCCCCTGAAAACCCGAAAGAAGAGCACTATTGACCAGATAGGCGTTTCAAATGATTTTTTTCCGCTCTTGAAAAAGTGGCTATAGCGACCGCATTAGCGACCGCTTTAATCGGTCGCTAGTCGGTCCCAAATAGAGACCAATTCGGCGACCGAAATAATCGGTCGCACATCTGAGACCTATTGGCGACCGAACTAAATTCGGTCGCCAATCGGTCGCTGATCCCGTTATACTCCCCCCTGCGACCCCCGCCCGCCCGAGCCCCTCCCCGCCCGAGCCCTCCCTCCCGCCCTCCACCCTCCCGCCCGAGCCCCCTTCCCCTGCGGCCCCCTCCCCCTGCGGCCCCCTCTCCGCCCTAGCCCCCCCTCCACCCTCCCGCCCGAGCCCCCGCCCGAGCCCCCTTCCCCTGCGGCCCCCTCCCCCTGCGGCCCCCTCTCCGCCCTAGCCCCCCTCCTCCGCCGGAGTCCCCCCTTCCCCTGCGGCCTCCCGCCCGAGCCCCCCTCCGCCGGAGCCCCCCCTCCCCCTGCGGCCTCCCGCCCGAGCCCCCCTCCTCCGCCCGAGCCCCCCTCCCCGTGCGGCCTCCCGCCCGAGGCCCCCTCCGCCGGAGCCCCCCTCCGCGCCGCTCGCCTCGCCGTCGTCGCCGCGCCGCTCGCCTCGCCATCGCCGCTCGCCGTCGCCGTCGTCGCCGGCTTCCTCTCTCTCACACACAGGTACCTCTCTCTCTCTCTCTCTCCAACCCGCCGCGGCCCCCCCCACAGGTACCCCTCTCTCTCTCTCTCTCTCTCTCTCTCTCTCTCCAACCCGCCGCTGCCCTCTCTCTCTCTCTCTCTCTCTCTCTCTCTCTCCAACCCGCCGCTGCCCCCCCCAAGGTACCTCTCTCTCTCTCTCTCTCTCTCTCTCTCTCCAACCCGCCGCGGCCCCCCCCCCCCACAGGTATCTCTCTCTCTCTCTCTCTCTCTCTCCAACCCGCCCCCCCACAGGTACCCCTCTCTCTCTCTCTCTCCAACCCGCCGCGGCCCCCCCCCCACAGGTACCTCTCTCTCTCTCTCTCTCTCTCTCTCTCTCCAACCCGCCCCCCCCACAGGTACCCCTCTCTCTCTCTCTCTCTCTCTCTCTCTCTCTCTCTCTCTCTCTCTCTCTCTCTCTCTCTCTCTCTCTCTCTCTCCAACCCGCCGCGGCCCCCCCACCCCCAACCCCTGCAGGGAATTTAATGTGAAAATTTTGTTTAGGCCATGCTAATTTTTTGTTTAGGGCATTTCATAGTCCATGTTATTGTTAATATGATAGAATATTATTTTGTGCACTTTTCAGGTGTTTGGGTGCTTTATATTGCCTTTATTAACAGTCATATGGACCTTCCATTTTTTGTAGTAAAATACCAGTGCATGTAAATAGTCATTTTTGTGTGTTAGCATGATAATATATTCACAAACATGTGTTGTATTTGGATTGGCCTCACCTCTCCTTTCCTAATGATTAGTGTAAGGTTTTTAAGGGTTTAGTGTTTAGTGTTTAAGGTTTAGGGTTTTAGATTTAGGTTTTAGGTACTAGATTTAGGTTTTACTCTTTTAAGGTTTAGGATTTTTAGGGTTTAAGGTGTTTAGGGCTTTTAGGGTTTAGGGTTTAGGATTTTAAGCTTTATGGTTTAGGGTTTGGGGCTTTAGGGTTAGGATTTAAGGGTTAGGTGTTAGGGTTTAGGAAGGGTTTCAGGGCTACAGGTTTTTGGACTTCGATTTTAAGTGTGGGTTTTTCGGTTTACGGTTGCTAGGCTTAGGGTTGAGGGGCTGTTTAGTGTTTAAGGTTTAAGGGCTTACGGTTTTAAGATTTAAAGTTTAAGGTTTGACAGTTTTGAGGTTTAGTAGTTTATGTATTAGGGGTGGGGTAAGGGGTTCAATGTGGGTTTAGGATTTTAGTGTTTTAAATTTTATGGTTTTTAATTATTTTAGGGTTTTACAGTTTAGGGGGTTATGAGTTTATTTTTTTATGTTTAGGGTTTAACATATAGGGTTAGGGTTTAAGGTTTAGGGTTATTTAGGGTTTAGGTTTTTGGGTTTAGGGTTAGTTGTTTGGTGTTTAGGTTTGTTTGCATTTTATATTTGGCATATGAGTTTAGGGTTTTGGATTTAGCATTTGGGGTTTTTGGTTTAGCGGTTAGGGGGGTGGATTACGGTTTTGAGAGTTTAGGCTTTAGGGGTTTTTGGTTTAGTGG